>OX638410.1:25145891-26363067 GCA_951813805.1 Limnephilus auricula
AACAAAGCCATGAGATGTATACTGGGGAAAGGCAAATACGCAAGGATTAATCAAATGAGAGAGGAACTAAATTGGATTCCAATAAAAAAGAGACTATTATTTAATGTATTAATTTTTGTGCATAAAATTATGAAAAACCAAATGCCAAAATACTTTAAGGATGAAATTGTTTTTAATAGAGACGTTCATAACTATGAAACAAGAAATATAAACAGAATTCGATTGCCACAAATGAAGAAATCAAAATCACAGAACTGCATAATGTACAGAGGACTAAAGATGTATGATGAAATGCCTGAAACTATGAAGAATGAAGAAAGAATGAATGTATTTAAAAAGAAATGTTATGATTACTGTAAAAATATTTAAAGTTATCAAATGAAATGTTACATTGTGCTTATTAGTTTATATTCATGTAGTATAAACTAACTCAATAATAATAAAAAAAAAAAAAAAAAAAAGATTACATATCACAGATAATAATTATTCCCTCGGGGGTACCTCAAGATACTCATTTAGGGCCCCTGTTTTTTTACTGATGTGATTTTTTTCTAATTTTTCTGTTACAAATTTTCGATTGATAGTCGCTAATTTTGTCTTCAATGATTAAATATTACAATAGGCCACTTGCATAACATTTTTTAATTTTTTTCCTGTTTAGGCAAATATTTCAAGACATTTTGTATTTTTTTTTAATCGTATTTTTGACAACCTGGTGATTTAAAAAAAATTTTAATCCGAAAAATCAAACAATTTTTTATAAATTGGGAAGATGGGACACCATTTTATGGGTGCGAAAAAATAATAATTACACGAATGGCAGAGGAGAATAACGAGGCATACCAAAAATATTACATCTCATAAATATTTTTTCCTCGATCCATCGTATTGATCATTAATCAAAATCCAAATATTTTACAATACAACCAGTTTATACATAACATCTGCCATCATAAAATCTGTCAAAACGTCAAACCAAAATACAAACAATAAATCCTTGGACACTCACGGCGTTAATATCAAAACAATTTTATAAATATTTTGGAGTCAAATGGTTTAACCAATTACCCCTTAACTTAATATTGGAAACAAACTATAAAAAATTCAAAAGGTTAATTAAAACAATATATCAATAACATATTACAATCATTGTGACTGTGACTTTGGAAATCCCTTTACTTTTATACTCTTTTTTTATTTTCTCTCTTCTTCTTCTTTTATATCTTTTCTTTACTCAATTCTGTTTCACGTATAATGTATGATATACATATATAAAAAAATTAAATATTATAATTTTCATTATCCTTACTACACATTTTAAAAATATATGTTTAATTGTTTTTCGCTGCTCCACCTTTTTTACACGAGCATTGCTCAAAAAAAAGGTGAAACATGATATTTAAAAAAATGTATTAAAAATATATATATATACAATGTATAATAACTGTATTTGTAAAAAAAAAAAATAAAAAAAAAAAATACTTTATAACACAATAGCGCTCGCCATACAATTCCATCACACGTAAAAGAGTACATCGCGCTCAATAACGTGTATGTCCAAGGCTTAAAGCAAGTGATTTCAAAAATTCACCAGAAATCAAAATGTTGCTATATTAAAAAAATCCTTGTGAAATTTTACAAAATTAATTGAATATTATCTGAGACGGAACATTTTCATGTGGTGACGTCACAACCCCAAAAAACGGATTTATGCATTTAAAAAAGGAAAAAAAACTATAAATTTCTAAAATTTTTTTAGTAACATTTTCGTAATTTTAGTAGAAAAAGCTATCCACACGAATTTTTCCAAGTTATTATGAAATCCATGCAAGTGGCCTATTGAGGTTTTACTCCAAACAGTAATTATTTTATTGTATAAGATATTTCTTACTTTCGCCTTTAGGCCTCCCACAGCAGAAATGGTCGAAAACGCACTGATTTTGAAATAGTCTGCGCTTTCCATCCCCCTCCCTTACGCATATCCATTCGTATTTGTACCTTGTTTTATTACAGGTAATGGCATCAGAGCATTCTTGGCATACCAAAATATTTATGTTGGCCTTTTCAGCCACACAGATTTGATTGTGTGGTGCATTATCTTTTTCAGCCGAACTGTTTGGGTCTTTTGGATTACACCCTTCAGCAAAAATGGCAGCGAGCAATATTCCTTAAAGCAAGAATATATGAAACATGATTATAAAATTTTATTATCCACGTAAACAAAAGTCTAGAAAATCTTAATAAAATTGAGTCTAGTTTTTGGTGGAATTCCATTGTATTAGATATGAAATTAAACAATTTTTTTCACTTTGTTCCACTTGTTTATTTACACCAGGACCGGTTTCGTCCTACTACGGACATTTTCAGACTGGTAGTTGAAATTCTTATGCTACGGAATTTATACAAACTTAGGCAGGGGCGCACAACATTGTCTCTATATGATGAATGTTTCTATTTTGTTAATTTAAGGTATTATCAGTTATTTTGTTAAGTTAAGATACATATAGATAATTATAAAGTTTATTATTAAAATTATGAATGATGATACATAGTAAAAGGTTATTTTTAATTGACATGAATCTATATGAATTTATATAATTGAAAAGGTCTGTGATCACTGATATTTTATTTTGGTAATGTTGGGATATTCCCTCCTTGTTGCTTAGGGCTTAATTAACAAATATTATATTATATTATATATAGAAGAATAAAAAACTCACTTTAGCTTCAGTTACATATGGCCTTACGCCAGACGAGGAGATCGAAACAAAACAATGGACTAAAATACCGTACCTTGGCAAAATTTCAAATAAAATTGCAAAATTAATAGACAATGACAAAAAATGTAAGACAACTTTTTATAACGTAAATTCTTTGGGTAAAATATTCATAAATAATAAAGATAAAAGAGATAATCTGGAAAACTCTGGAGTCTACCAGGTGAACTGCGCGAACTGCCCTGCATATTACGTAGGACAAACAGGGAGAGCAGTATCAACCCGTATAAAAGAACATTTCGCCAGTTGGGTTAATCAAAAAGGGGAATTATCGAATGTCGCCATGCATTTATTAGAAAACCGACATACTTTTGATAAAGATAGAGATGTCAAAATCCTTCATGTTTGTAACAAAGGAGCAAAATTAGATAGATTAGAGTCACTAGAAATTAATCGCCTAACAAAGAAAATTGATCTTAAATATGTCATGAATAAACAGTTGGAACATAATGCTCAATCACCATTAATATATCCATTATAATTCACTTAGAATAATTTTACTTCAGAGAGCAGTGGTGTAATTTAAGTATGTAATTAAAAATGTATAAACCCAAATATATGTAAAACCCTAATAACAATAATTACCATAGGGCTATCAATATTTGTTAATTAAGCCCTAAGCAACAAGGAGGGAATATCCCAACATTACCAAAATAAAATATCAGTGATCACAGACCTTTTCAATTATATAAATTCATATAGATTCATGTCAATTAAAAATAACCTTTTACTATGTATCATCATTCATAATTTTAATAATAAACTTTATAATTATCTATATGTATCTTAACTTAACAAAATAACTGATAATACCTTAAATTAACAAAATAGAAACATTCATCATATAGAGACAATGTTGTGCGCCCCTGCCTAAGTTTGTATAAATTCCGTAGCATAAGAATTTCAACTACCAGTCTGAAAATGTCCGTAGTAGGACGAAACCGGTCCTGGTGTAAATAAACAAGTGGAACAAAGTGAAAAAAAATTGTTTAATTTCATATTTAATAAAATTGATCATAAATATAGTACAAGAAGTCACACCAGAAATGATCTCGTAGTCCCAGGGAGGAATGCTGAAAAGTATCAAAAGAAATATTCCACATATGGAATACTAGCTTGGGGAAGTGCTACGAACATAGAATATGACCCAATTCAAAAAATTCAAAAGGCGATTATTAAACTTATCCTGAAAGTACCATTCGACACAGATTCAAGCAAAATTTACAAAACATTAGAAGTCATGTCAATAAGACAACTCTATGTCAAATATGCATTACTACACCTCCTCCAACACAAACTTTATATTCCAATTCAACCAAAAACCTCAATAAAAAGTAGGTCCTCAACAAATAAAACACTGAACACACCGATAACACACACCACACATGGACAAAGACACTTTCATATTACGCAACCAAACTTTTTAATCCTACGCCCTTCTGAAGAAACTACGAACTGTAAATACGTCTACAAACATTCACAAAAAACATATCTCAGCCTGGATGAAGTGAAAATCAAGATTTTCATGTTTAATTTCATATTTAATAAAATTGATCATAAATATAGTACAAGAAGTCACACCAGAAATGATCTCGTAGTCCCAGGGAGGAATGCTGAAAAGTATCAAAAGAAATATTCCACATGTGGAATACTAGCTTGGGGAAGTGCTACGAACATAGAAATTGACCCAATTCAAAAAATTCAAAAGGCGATTATTAAACTTATCCTGAAAGTACCATTCGACACAGATTCAAGCGAAATTTACAAAACATTAGAAGTCATGTCAATAAGACAACTCTATGTCAAATATGCATTACTACACCTCCTCCAACACAAACTTTATATTCCAATTCAACCAAAAACCTCAATAAAAAGTAGGTCCTCAACAAATAAAACACTGAACACACCGATAACACACACCACACATGGACAAAGACACTTTCATATTACGCAACCAAACTTTTTAATCCTACGCCCTTCTGAAGAAACTACGAACTGCAAATACGTCTACAAACATTCACAAAAAACATATCTCAGCCTGGATGAAGTGAAAATCAAGATTTTCACTTCAATTCAAAATCAAGATTTTCACTTCATTCAAAATATAATAACTCCAAACCAAACTATAAAAAAGTGTAAAATAACTAAACACATTTTGCGAGAATTTACAAACCACACACTTAAAACCCGTTTAATCACAGGAGACCATATTTGTCCCAGCTCACATAGGTCTCACAGAAATCGTTGTTTCTCCCTTACTATCATATTCAGAAATGTGATCTAAACGGTGTTGGAAAGATAATACAACAAACTATGTATTCAAATCTAAAAGAAAACCACAAAAAAATTAAAATTTACCCCCTTTCTGAAACCAAAGTTTCCAATAGAATTTGAAAAAAAAAAAGTGGAACTTTGTGAATTGTTTAAGATTTTTTTTTACTTGAAACGAAAAAAAGTGAGGTGACAGTAAGGTTTATAATTCATTTATCTAATAAAATAAGTATGTGCTTTATTTTTTTTTCATTATCAGTAATTTTAGTTAGAAAAAAAGTAAAGTGAGCGATTTTGAACACTTTTTAAAGTTTTCGCAAAAAAAAAATATTTAAAAAAATACATAGTAATTTTTAATATAGAAATTTGAAAGCCTATTTCATTACCTTTCGAAAAAAGTTTTTAGTTTTGGAATACGTTAACAAATGCTCCATTTATTTGGATTTTATTGCAAAGCGGGAATATTTTTAGCCTCTGACAAAATACGCCAATTATTTTAAGGGTTAAAAAAAAATTATAAATAATCAATTAAAAATAACCACTAACTTAAAAAATAAATGAAGAAGAAACTTTCTACTACAACACATTAATACTTGTCACACTTAAACATAAACACCTCAGCACAGGTTCTCCTAGTGAGGTATTCACGAAACAAGTGAAACGAAATTTTCACAATTTTCGCATAATTATTTTTTTTTTTAAATATTAGCGCGCTCCCTCTTGCGTGTTTGCACATCTCCCTTTATTCTTCTTTTAAGGGGCAATCAGACGGTTCACTCGAGTGAAGGTTTACTCCATGTTTACTCGAGCGAGTGTTTCATCTTCGTTTCATTCCGTATTCAGACGGCGCTATAGAAATAAGCGTTCACTCATCCATTCCTGTTACAGCGTCGCCGAGCGAGGTTTTGCGCGTTGGAATTCGTTTGATTTGTAATAATTTGATAGAGGAATTGAATAAAAATAAGAATAGAAAACGCCGACGGCATTGGGTACGGCCGTAAATTTTAAGGAGAAAGATGTTAGGAGCTTCAGATACATCGATTTTTACGCAATTAGATAAAAAACAGTATTGTTTCGTCTTATAAACTTTATTATTTTTTATGACATAACACAATTTGATTTTACTTTTTTTTTTAGGAACACATACCTACCTACAGATTAAAAAGCTTACACATATAAAAAAAGGTTTTTAAACATCATGTTCACATCACGAATAAATAATTCATCTGGCCTCCACCGTATGTCAGTAGATCAGAATATTTTCGCTTTGCAATAAAATCCAAATAGGTGGAATATTTGTGAACGAATCCAAAAATTAAAAACTGGTTTTGAAAGGTGATGAAAAAATCTTTCAAAACTTTATTATTAGAAATGTAAAAATTTCGAATTCAAATTGCTAAATAGCTCACATTACATTTTTTCAAACTAAAATTACTGGTAACGAAAAAAAAAATGTTTTTTTACACAAATGAATTATAAACGTTATCATCACCTCACTTTTTTAACGTTTCATATAAAACTAATTTTTTAAAAAATTCACAAAGTTTTAAATTTTTTTTCAATTTGCGGTCGGAAACTTTGTTTTCATAAAGAAGTACATTTTAATTATTTCGTGGCTAACTTTTAGAGTTGGATATAGACCATATTTGTTAAATATAGATTGTTAGTTTAGATCATATATCTCACCATGTCAGTAAGGATGACTTAATGATTTCAATGAGACGTGTTCCCAAAAGCAAACAAATTAGCCGAACGAATACCATTTTGACATTTTGCGTGCTACGTTTTTACGTCCTTCCTGGGCACTGATTCTGGAGCAGCGACCAACAGTTAACTGTTATGTGATTGATTTTACGTATTCTGGGGTGCTAGCATAGTCCATCGATAAGGATCGGTAGGATAATTGTCGGTAACTTCTCATCGTTCCCTAGGACAACTGCAGATCGCTAACGTACAAACAACAGTTGATATCGAATATATTAGGGACACTTAGTCATTGTGAACTGTCACCTATTCGTTTGCGATCTGCAGTTGCTCTAGGGAACGATGAGAAGTTACCGACAATTATCCTACCGATCCTTATCGATGGACTATGCTAGCACCCCTGAGGCCCTAACACGCTTGCTTTATAACGATCGGTAGGATAACTATCGGTAACTTCTCATCGTTCCCTACGACAACTGCAGATCGCAAACGAATAGGTGACAGTTCACAATGACTAAGTGTCCTTAATATATTCGATATCAACTATCGTTTGTACGTTTGAGATCTGCAGTTGTCCTAGGGAACGATGAGAAGTTACCGATAGTTATCCTACCGATCGTTATAGAGCAAGGGTGGCCAACCCGCGGCCCGCGGGCCGCATGCGGCCCGCTGCGCCTCTACTTGTGGCCCGCGGAGCATATGATGTCTTTTAGTTTATATATTATAAAGCCACCAAAAGAACATTCCATAGTGCGTAGTTCGTATCATATAAATATCATTTATGGGGAAGTATCTCAGTACATAAATTGAATTATTTATTCGTGGAATTTAAAACAAAGTAATTATGCCTGATATGCAATAATTCTGTTTCTGACTTGAAAGAGTATAACATTAAACGACATTACGAGGCTAAACATGCAAATAAATTTGAAAGTACGAAGGGCAATTTTGACAAGACCAAGTAAATGAGTAAAAAGAAAACGTTCTGCACAACGTCGGATATTTACTAGAGCGGCTCAAGAGTCAGCATGCTTTGTAAAAGCTAGTTATGAAGTAGCCATGATACAAGTAAAAAAATCGAAGCCATATTTAGATTGTGAAATGGTTTAATCATTTTCGTTGTTTGTTTTTGGGGTGTTATGCCGTGTTGTGCTACCTCCTTCTTTAGCCGACGTTTCGGACAGCGTTGCAGTGTCCATCATCATGGCAGATCCGGCAAACATATAAAAACATACAAACAATAACACCCCAAAAACAAACAACGAAAATGCTTTTGGCCGTGAAAATCTAAAAACGTATCTGGTTTAATAATGTTTGGAGAGTGTCGTTGAAATTCTGTGCCCAGAAAAAAACGGATTTCTCAAAAGTAAGCCTGTCTCGTCAAACTATTACTAAGCGTGTCGACGACTTGGAAACCATATTGAAGATAATTTGAAAAATCGAGCATCTAAGTTCATATTTTATGCTCTAGCATTGGATGAAAGCACATAACCAACAGATACCGCCCAAGTGGCTATTTTTAAAAGGTGTGTTTATGTCTATCTTAACAAAATAGAAGAATTAGTGGCACTGTATCCACATAAAGATACTACTTGTTCACGAGATTTGTTAAGAGCTGTTACAAAGACATTGAATCGCTTTTCGTTACAACTCAACAACCTATCTTAACAACAGATGGTGCTTCAGCATTGGTTGGGAAACACGAAGGTTTGGTAAAATTGATGAAATGAGGCCTGCAAAGTTGGTAATAAGTTGAAAGTGTTGAATCAGCGTCAGTTCCAACTCAAGTGTTTGGATTCACAGTATAGTGACTTACATAATTATATGTAGAAATAAGGCTGACCCGCGCCAAAATGTTGAAAAGAGTGTTTGATTTGAAGGAAGAAATGCATTATTTTTTTGAAAGCAAGTCAAAAAGTATCCCAGAATTTGAAGACAAGGAGTGGGTTTGAGTTTTGCATTTCTGGTCGATAAGGATACATATGTTGTTAATTCTAGTCTACAAGGGAAAGATCAACTAATTAATAACATGTATGATCTTATTTCTGCATTCCAAATGAAACTTGGGCTTCGGGAACAACAGTTAAGGACAAAAATCTTCACTCACTTTCCTACATTGTTATTGCAGCCAGTAGACACATAAATGGCGGCGGATAAATACGCTTCGTTGATATCCGACTTGAACGTGGAATTTGAAAACTGACTTCAAGATTTTAAAATACGAGTGCATCGTGTGATTTTTGCTGCAATTTTACGAATGGAACATTGTGAAATGTGTTGTGATGCACAGTTAAAGGAGAAATTCAATCACGTTGGTTTGGAAGAGTTTTAAAAAACATATTTTGACAAGAAGAAATATCCCGCATTTCGCTATTTGGAAACAACACGTGTGAACAGCTTTGTAGCGGAATGAAACACATTAAATATCAAATGAGAACACAAATCACTAATGAGCACTTGGAAAACTGTTTGCGTGTAGCAACAACATCAATCGTTATCAAAATTGATGCACTTAGTTCTGACAAACAAAATCAGACATCTCACTAAAATTTATTATATTTTGTTAATTTTTTATTATTATTTTTGGTATTGCCAAACACTAATAAATATGTTTGATTCTCATTTTTGTTATATCATCTTAAAAAAACATTTTTTTTTTTTTTTTTTCGTTATTTGTTTTTGGGGTGTTATGCCGTGTTGTGCTACCTCCTTCTTTAGCCGTCGACTGATCTGCCCAGATGATGGACACTGCAACGCTGTCCGAAACGTCGGCTAAAGAAGGAGGTAGCACAACACGGCATAACACCCCAAAAACAAACAACGAAAATGCTTTTGGCCGTGAAAATCTAAAAACGTATCAGTATATTTTTTTGTTTGCTTGGAATAATTAAAGAAATTTTTTTGTACGGCCCGGTAGGAAATCTCATTTTTAAAATTTGGCCCGGCTGCTGAAAAGGTTGGCCACCCATGTTATAGAGCAAGCCTGCTAGGGCCTCTGGAGTTGCGTGTGGTCGACGAGATCGTTGTATTGGTAACCTTGAGAATATTCTCTATGCTGTCTATGTCTATTGAATATTTGCTTAGCCTAAAATTTGCTTTTAGGCTTAGCTTGCTCAGCTTCCTCCAGATTTTGTACTGCAGCAAAAATCGCCGGTAAATTCGCCATTATGTAAAATTTGTCACAACACTGACTCAAAAACATACCGTCCGAAAAGCGTGCGAGAAATGTACTGCAGTTTGACAGCTCTATTGTCTGCGAGTTGCAACGACTGGTTCCGACCAGTCGTTGCGGGGCTCGATTGACTGTTGACGTTTTGCGTGTAAGTATGAAACTCAGGAATACGCACGACGATCGATGTACGTACTTTCTCATGCGCTTGCGAGTGGCCTTAAGTCAGGAATAGGGCCCATGTACAGAACGCGAGATGGACTGATTGAGCGATCACTTCGTGTTCAAACGTTTCACTTTGCTCTCATCCGCGCGCGAGTGAAGGATGCCAAATGAAAATATCGGTTCACTTGAAGATTTCATTCGGCACTTTCATTTCATTTCTTGTTCAGACGTGTCACTCCGAGTAAAATAGGTGGAATGAAATACAGAAATGAACGATTAGTGAACCGTCTGATTCAGCCATTAGAACGCTTACTTCCGGGCTAAAAAGACAAACTGACTTACCAAATCCAATTGAGAAAATAAACATTTTTCTGATTCGCTTTCTTTTCTATACATTGGCGGGTTTCACACGAATGGAAAATAATTGTTTTCAATCTCCATTTATACTCTCTTATAATACTGATAAGTAAGCAATTACTATTAACCGAGTACAGTTCTGCAGAAACCAATTAGCCAATACAAAAAAAAGTAATTGGCTGAGGTGATGCATTCAAATTTTTCTCTTGCATTTAGAAACCATCCAAGAAATATTATTATAAATCATTTTGAAAAACCACGCATCAGATTTTTTGAAGAATTTAAAGTCCTTCACAGCAAATTATTTATCCAAAATAACCCTTTTGAAAATCACTAAGACTTTTCCAACAATAAAAACTTAACACCCTTTTCTAACAGCAATAGACAAAACATTATTGGCTTTACACGCCGTAATACTATCACAGCTCAACGATTTTACAAATATTAGATCCTTACATATGAAATTGGCGTTTTGCCGTACTGGCAACTTTGATCTCAAATATCTTCTCTTTGGTTAGGAATTCCAAATTCAAATTTATACAGCTATTTACTCATGTATTTGTGTTTCGAAAATTATTATAGTGCATCATGTATGGCAACGCTTATTGTTTGTTGTAATTTTATTTGTTGTTTTTTGGTATGCATTTCACAACATAACAATTATTGTTAAGCTACTTAGTTTAGCCCATTGATAAAAATTTCCATTAAAAATATTTATGTATGTTTAATAATATGAAAATAAATATAATATGACATTTTTGATCAAAAACAATCTCTAAATAACATGTTTAAATAACGCAACATTAGTAAGTAAGTACTGCAACAATATTTCAATCACCGTTTTTCTTTCCTGGCAATGGCAAATTGGCAAATTCCTTTTTGTTTGATGGCAACATTAGTGTTATTCCATTTTCCACGAATTTCAAATATGTGGGCATCTCACAACAATAAAATTACTAATAAGATATTTAGTTTAGCCGGTTGGTACAAATTCACATTAATAATATTGACAGTGTGTCTGTGTTTAATACGAAGATAATAATTTTATGTCGTTTTTGTTAAAAAATAACCTCTAAATAACATGTAGGTTATGGACACCTTTTCGTATGCAATTATTTGTATTTATATTTTTATATTTGTAGTTTATCATTAAATAAAGTTTTCTTACTATAGAAATCGTTTCATTTTTATTACAAACTAAGAAACACCTGTTAATTTCAAATAAATTAAATATATTTGGTCATATAAAGCAGATATGAAAACATATTACCTACTTGCTGATTTTAGTAGAGTATTATTTACTGCCCTGAAGAAACTACGGTTTTAGCGAAACCCGGTCGGCATTAAATATAAAAATGGTATATACTAAGTTATTGTTTTATTTTAAATTAAATATACAATACCCAAATAGATGATACATAACCTCACAATAAACATTTTTAAATTGTTGAAAGCTATCACCATCGCAATCTTTTACGTATAAACTATACTGAAAACGTAAATCGTTACCTAAAAGTATTCATTCATAATTTAAAATTCACACATCAGGTTGTTTATAACATGTACCTATAAAATATTTTGTTTATCAAGCAAAATCACTTTCGATGACGTTTCAAGACTATGCATTCGAATTCTGACATCGAGAAGCGAGAATCGATTCCAAGTTCGATGACGTTTAAAACCGATTGTCTCGGACTGTGCATTCGAATGGATTCTGACATCGAGAAGCGAGAATCGATTTCAAGTTCGATGACGTTTCAAACCGATTGTCTCGGCCGTGCATTCGAAAGAATTTTGACATCGAGAAGCGAGAATCGATTCCAAGTTCGATGACGTTTTTCAAACCGATTCTCTCGGACTGTGCAGTGCATTCGAATGAATTTGACATCGAGAAGCGAGAATCGATTTTTCTATGGAAATGAATCGAAATCATTCGATGGTAAAAAAGATCGAGTAAATAATCGATTATTCATCGATTGTGCCCATCGCTAGTCGCGAGGTCACCGCTTGCGTTACCATTGACAACAGGTGTTTGAGTGATTGTGTAGTGTGCGGGCCATCACATTGTCATACAAAGACAGTTGTCAGTTGACAGTTTTCAGTTGCCTTAGTGGGCGGATCGCCTAACTTTTTTGGAGTCAATTTTCGCTTGGGGCATGGTTTGGCTGGTTCGGCAGGGATCAGCCATTGCGATGAGCGCTTCCGATTATCGTACAGGATCCACTTTTGATCACTGGTAATGATACGATTTAAAGTCCCTTTATTATTGTGCCGGTTGAGTAATGCAACGCAGCAGTCAACGCGCGTTTGTTGATTTGCTTCACTCAATTCGTGAGGTACCCACCTCTCAAGCTTTTTCGCCTTCCCAATTTGCTTCAAGGGGATTAAATCAGTTTTATCACCGCATCCTGCAGCTAACTCGGACGTGGTTTGCGATGGATCCGCTTACACAACAGCCTTCAATTCTTTATTATTAACTTTGGTCTCCGGCCGTCCACGGGGCTTGTTCTGCAGGTCGAAATTTCCAGAACGAAAACGTTGGAACCAAAAACGCACTGTGTTTTCTTTTGCGGCACCGTTGCCATACACATCATTAATTCTTCGAGCCGTTTCGCACCAAAAATGCACTGTTCCTCATGTCATACAAACAAGGATGTTTTTGGACACATTCAATTAACTTTTCGGTAACCATTTTTACCACAGTCAAGCAAGAACTCCCGGCGTCAAAGGAAATTTTGTAACAAAAATACAACGAGGCGTTCTGCCGCGGCGGCAGAGTTTACGCAGAGTACACGCTCACTCTGTTTGACCGGTTTAGACAGGTTCAGTACAACACAACGTAGCGTTATACGTCCGGGACGTTTTAACGCCTTGACGCGCGTAAGTACGCCTCCTGTTTGACGGAGCCTTAAGTGACGCAAAGAAAGAAACAATTAAGGAAAAAACAAATGAATTATAATTTTCGAAACACAAATACATGAGTAAATAGCTGTATAAATTTGAATTTGGAATTCCTGACCAAAGGCAAGATATTTGAGATCAAAATTGCCAGTACGGCAAAACGCCAATTTCATATGTAAGGACCTAATATTTGAACGCTGCGGTGACCTATACTATGAGCCTATGTCCTGTATTGTGCTCCATAGCTCAGCCCGAAACTGAATATTTATTTGATTATTGTCCCGTCTTGATCAACTCCTACAGCTGGTGAAGAGTACATCCTGGTTTGAAAAACAAAGTTTTTTTGTCTAAAAACTTTTTTATCGGCAAACTTTGTTCTGCCATGTAAATTATTTCTAGTGAATATTTTGGTTGTAAATAAACATAATTAATGTATTGTAAGTGTGTGGGGATGGGATCTATTACAGAAAGAGGAATGGAGCGCTGTAGACGATGACCTCCAATAATTTTTTTTTTTAACTAAATTTATTTCATTAAAGTAATAATAATAGTTGATCAGTAGACGGATCTGTAATTTCCGCCGAAATTACACTATCGATTTCCCCAGGTCATATAACCAAATCAAAATGTGTGCATTAGGTAATCGTCGCTTTTGCCATTCTACCGAAAGAACCGAATACATCCAGCAACGTGTGAGACCGAATACGAGTAATTTTGTAATGAATTTTTGTTTGAACACACGTGTTGTAATGTCATGACATTGCTTATGTGGAACTGTACCGTCACCGTACCGTCACCGTACTGTCACCGTACCGTCACCATACCGTCACCGTACCGTCACCGTACCGTAACCGTACCGTAGCCATACCGTCACCGTACCGTCACCGTACCGTCACCGTACCGTCACCGTACCGTCACCGTACCGTCACCGTACCGTCACCGTACCGTCACCGTACCGTCACCGTACCGTCACCGTACCGTCACCGTACCGTCACCGTACCGTCACCGTAGCGTTAGTGCTTCCGCTCACGGACAATTGAAAAAACAGTTTGCAACTCAATTCGCTATGCTGTTTTTGTAAATATGATGGTCCGCACGCTACACAACGTCTCAAAGTTGTCAATGGCAACGCAAGCAGTGACTCGAAACTCTCCGGGCTAGTCGCCACGGACAGCGACGCGGCAGTTCCTGGTTGCCAAGGATATGCCAGTTTTGTTGTCAGTTTTCGAGATGACAGCTGAAGCGTTCGTCGTCAATGTCATATATACGTCAGTGACTCGTTGAAAAGCAGTGACTCGCGACTCGCCCTGCTAGTTGCCGTTGCCAGTTTGCCCGGTTACCGTGGTTGCACCAGTTTTGTTGTCAGTTTTCTATTTATTTTTTCGGTTTTTTTCAATTTGCAGCCACAGATGACTGCGATGTCAGCTGATTATTATTCGTCTATGGATAAACAAGCTGAGATAATTACAGAAATTGTAAAATTGAGTTGCAAATTTGGTTGGAAACCATAGCAACCTGCCAGTTTTAGTTTAGTTTCAGTTTCTCCATGAGCGGAGGGCTTTACGCCCATCGTTCATATAGCTATTTACAAGCGACGCTCTCGCTACCTGTCATACAATTTTGCTAGTGCAGCGCCTTTCGGCGATTTCAAACACTAATAATAGTATTGATCAAAGAGTATGGATATTATAGAGACGGCATGTTGAGTGTGTCCGCCTGCACAAAGTGTGTCTTTTCGAGAATTTTACCCACACGGCTAACATTGGTTGTCACACTTCGGTCGCGCATTGTGCTCCTGGTAAAACGTTGATAAGACATAGAAAAATGGTTCACTGTGCCGTTAAATTATGTAAAAGCAGTTCTTCAGAGACAATTAAAAAGAAAGACGGTCTTACCTTTCATATTTAAGAGTTAAAACATCGCTTAAATAGACATTTTATAATTTCTCAATGTGTTCATTTCATCCGCTATCGCGCGCCATCCCAGTGACACGTGACTTACGAATGTCAGTGGGCCGAATCAGTCATCTTAATTTATAATAATTATAAATTATCAACAAACTTTTATTATTAACTTGTGATTTACTCTATCATAGGTACGCATTATTCATCATTTAGCTCTTTCATTTTTAAATATTTTTACTTCGTGTCTTTTGGACCATTATTTTTACTTCTTTTCCTAGTAATTTAATCCCCTTTTTACTTATGTGTAAAATGTTAGTTCAAAGTAAATAATCACTGTATTGTTATGTGAAAGTCACATCGACGTGCCTCCGTGTTCGAGGGGCAAGGCTCTCGACTAGCGATCCTGAGGTCGCGGGCTCAAATCCCGGCGCGCGCAGATAAAAATGATTCGATTGATTTGCGTTTTCACAATTGAATTTAACATTAGGTATATTTGCGGCACATTCCCAGAATGGAAGATACTCTCAGTATCGGCTTGGTATTAGACCACTATTCACAATTATTTTATTATGCTTTCATAATTTTTAAATTATTATTAATTTTTTTATTTTTTTATCACTGTAAAACTGTAAATATTTTTTTTGTTATATTAATAACGAGCACTCCTTTCCTAAAACTCAAGCATCAACAATTAAAACATCATAAAAGTTTAAATAATACATCAAATTATAGCTAACTAAACATGAAGATGAGGAACTAATTAAAATTATTAAGTAACCCCAACGCAACCTACAGATCTGATAATAAACATACATACTTTTTGCTTTATTTATATTATTCTGAATTATTATTAAATTGTATCTTATCTTATTTTCATTATACTATGATATTTTGTCTTTATCATCTTCAATATTACCAGAATAAGCTCCATAAAATGAATGTTTTTCTTGCTTTCACGAACAATTTTTTGTTGTGTATAATTTTCATATAAATTTCTGTATTTTTTATTATGTACTAGCTGATACCCGGCATGCGTTGCTATGCAACTTAAATAAAGAATTTTTCACCCTGTTGTTTCCCGTTCGTCCCCGTCCCCTTCTCGCGAATCCCCCCTCTTGCATTCCCCTTCCACCTTCTCCGCCTTCCCCCCTCTCCATCCCCCTCTCACGAACCCCTCCTTAATTGCCCTCTGCTCCTCCCGGATTTCCCTTCCCCTCCTGTCTTTTTCCCCTGCCGAATTTTTTGGATGCGGCGCATCAAAAGTAAGCGGAGTACTACAACTTTAGCATTTTTTTTCACTTTTTACCGCTATTTATTGTTCAGCTAATAATACGTTGCGTAATGAGATATTATAATTTATGTACAAAATGTGATATAAAAAACCAACGTGTTTTTAATAAAAAATAAATAAAATAATTATTCCCATTCACAGTCCGGACTGACGGCCCAAATCTGTTGCGTAATGGGATATAATAATTTATGTTGTGATGTTGTATCAAAGTGTGATATAAAAAAACAAACGTTTAAAAAAAAAAAAATTATTATTCCCATTCAAAGTCCGGCCCTTATCTCTAAACCACCGCCCTCCCCCCGCACGCTGGCCGCAATACCCCGCTCCTACCAGCTGCCCTGGCTACATCGGTTCCCGTACGATACAAAACAGTATGCCGGTTCCCTAGAATCTTAGTTCCATGGTATTGATAATACAGACGAGCGGCGATCGCGTCGCTTGAACGTAGCTCCATGGAAGAACGGCGTTACGGATACGTGCTACGCCGTTCTTCCATGGAGCTACGTTCAAGCGACGCGATCGCCGCTCGTCTGTATTTTCGATACTATTATTAGTGTTTGAAATCGCCGCCAGGCGCTGCACTAGCAAAATTGTATGACAGGTAGCGAGAGCGTCGCTTGTAAATAGCTACGTGAACGATGGGCGTAAATGAATCTTTACCGATTTTAAATTTGTGTAGGGGCTACCCGTAATATGAACAAAACAGCGTTCTACGAATCACAATTTGAAAACACTCATTTGTAGAAACAAAACAACAACAAAAAACAAAAACATAATAATGTGATCTAGCAAGAGAGCCGTCATTCATCTATCATCATTGTGATCAATTATTGTGGTGGTAATGGTTTATTTATGATTGTGGTGTTGGTTCATTTATGATCGTGATCATTGAATCCTAAAACATGGCTGATTTGCCGATGTTACACGCAATAATATTTTTATCAAGTGTCGTGTGTTTGCCCGTTATATCTGGAATGGAGTATTATCACAGAATGATTTACGAAGTTAATCCGTGCAAAGAAAATTACACTGATCTTAGTTCGTACCGATTTTACCACGAAAAGGATGTATCAGATCGTTTTAACAAGACAACTTATTCCTGCATTAAAAATGACACTTTAGTAACGAATTTCGTAACAGATTCTGATATTTATACTTGTTACTGGACAATTCCCGACAGGAGTTGTTTTCATTTTCCCGTCAACGCGACTTTCTCTTTTTTTAAACTATCGGCTTATATTGTTTCTGACTTAGAATATAAAAATGTGAATAACACAAGGTATTTTTGTGCGAACACATTTGATATTCTCATTCACAACCGTAAGCGTGTTGAAATTGGGTCACTGGCAGGTCACGACGTCACCGTCAGACATTTTACAATACCTAAAGGAACTAAAGGGGTGAGATCTTTTTAACAATTTTATTTTTATATGATAATCATTTCGGTGGGACTGACATGACATCCATCCAATGCTGGAAGGCTGAATTTTTCGGGGAAGAAAAGGAGATGTGAAGAGGAAGGTGGGAAATTACTTAGCAATTTAAATCTCTGGTGGTCTCTCTTGTGTGATTTGGTTCTAGGATCTGGACTAAGTTGGTGGAACTAGGAACTGTATTAGGGTGATGAAACTAGGAGCCCGACTAGTGTGGTTAGGATCTATGAACCGGATTAGTGTGATTAGGAACCAGGAACTGGAATAGGGTGATGAAACTAGGAGACCGACTACTGTGATTAGGATAAAGGAACTGGACTAGTGTGATTAGGCACTAGGAACTGGATTAGTGTGATTAGGAACTAAAAACTAGAATAATTTCAAGTAACTAGGAACTGGACTAGTGTGATTAGGAATTAGGAACTGACCTAATGTGATGGAACTAGGAACTCGATTAGTGTGATTAGGAACTAAAAACTGTAACCATTTCCCTTGATACGTGTACTTGCTCTGCAGTTCGCGCGTAAACTGGACGTAAGTCTGGCCGCTGGCAAACTACACACGATTTGCGCCCGTATTTTTCGCGCGATACTTGTAGACACAATGTATTGGTGCCCAGTACCTCGCCAACGAGCATATATATTCGCACGAAAAAAATCGCGGCGAATTCGCCCCTTCCGAGCAAGGTCTTAAGCTGGAATCAGACGATTCACTAGAGGGAAGGTTTCCGCCATGTTTTTTCGGCCTAATCGTCCATTTTGCTTCATTCCATGTTCACACGGCGCTATAGAAATAAGCGTTCACTCGTCCATTCCGACCACAGCGTCGCCGAGCGAGGTCAACCGCGCTGAAATTCGTTTGTTTTCCAGCGCGGTCCGGCCCCGAATTTTAAGGAAAAACATGTCATATGCATCGATTTTTATGCAATTTTGTTGACACAATTAAATAAAAATAAATAAAGAAAACAGTATAGTTTCGTCTTATAGACCTTTTTATTTTTTATGACATAATAACACAATTTGATATTACTTTTTTTATTACGAACATTTTCCTACAAATTAATAATCTTACATTTATTAAAAAACATATAATATACATGTATAATAAGGGAGACCCAAAAATTTATATGAAAGGTGTTCCCAAAAGCAAACAAATTAGCCGAACAAATACCATTTTGACGTTTTGCGTGCGATTTGATAGCGTCCTGTCATGGTCCTTCCCGTACAGGACGCGAGACAAACTGATTGAGAGTTCACTCGGTGTTCAGACGATTCACTTTGCTCTCTTCCGCGCGCATGCGCGCGTGAGTGAAGGATGCCGAAGGAAAATATCTAACATTGTTGGATCGGTTCACTTGAAGATTTCATTCGGCAGTGTTCGGCACTTTCGATTCATTTCATGTTCAGACGTGTCATTCCGAGTAAACTAGGCCGAATGAAGTGCGGAAATGAGCGATTAGTGAAACGTCTGAATGGCCCATTAGCTGTCGCGGGCCTGATTGATGACAATGATGACACTGGTCATGAGATGTCGCGGGCCGGATGGATGACACTGGTGGGCCGGAAACGGTCCGCGGGCCGTAGTTTGGAGACCCCTGTTTTAGAAGATAAGCTTTCGAAAAATAATTTTATTTACTTTTTTTTTAGGTGACACTTCTATTTCGAAGAGATCCCTTACCACGTCATGCAAAATGTGGCGACGAGGAAATTCAGAAGTACCGTTTTTTTTATATAAAATTTTATCAAACCTTTCCTGCAACCACGCCGAAAGATACAAAATGGACTCGTTATTACGACTCGAGGTGGGATGCTTCAACTCCTGGGACTTTCCTTACAAGAGAGAACATTGTGCAGATGATGAGGGCCGCTACTTTTCTTTCCTTCATTGCCTTCGTGTATTCTGGAAGTCTCTTGGTGTATGTGATGTTGGGAGCACCTTGGACACGGCGTGCTAGACCTCATCTGGCCTGAACACGACCAGTGCGCTATGAACTGTTACGTAGGGTCCACTTCTTAGTAGACCACACTTCTTTCCGAGTCAACCTGTGTTACCAAAATTTAATATAGAAATGTCAAATAAATGTTGTTGTCAATGAATAAAAAAAATGGGTTCTGCTTTTGGATTGTGTTTATTTGATAACTTAATTTTTTTTCTTAAGTCGAAAAAATGAGATCGGACAAATAGCTGATAAACCGTAATTAGCTGATCAGAAATTCTTCGCGAAAAAATATTTTTAACATCGTTCTAAAATAGTCCTCGAAGTTCGGATTTGCGACATCTATCGTTAAAATAGATAAAGCATTTCAATAACTTCATTTTAATACTAAAATAACAAACGTGGGAGCTACAAATATATTTTTTTTAAATTACCGAATCAAGAGATAATTGGCTTTTTTTATCGGAAAAGCAATCGTACACATTTAAAATGGCGCATATATAAGCCAAAAATCGCTCAAGTGGATAAAAGGATAAGGTAGAAATAATCTTCCTTATATATAAAAATCTATCTCTTTCCCTTGGTTACGTCATAACCTTACAACGACTTTACCTATTTCATTCATCTTTTTAAAAAAGTTTTTTAATGACTTTGTTTAAACCACTAATATAATCACAATCACCTACATGTTTCAAAACCGATGGTTTCTTCGTCAGGGTAGTAATGACATTAACAAAAATTAATATTAATATTAACCCTATTAATTAAAATTATAATTAATTAATTAAGTAATGACATTAACAAAAATTAATATTAATATTAAAAATTAATATAAATAAGAAATTTTTAATGTTTTTTTTAATGTTTCTTTATTCTTTGAATAGTAAATATATAACAATTGTGGAATTTATGGCCGCCATACTAGGCACATGCCCGTGTTATGGTGGCCATTGGCCATGGCCATGGCAATTAAAAAATTATATATTAAATAACAAGGATAAGGGTGATTATTTGAACAAATCTGGAGTTTATAAATTAATTTGTAACGATTGTAACTTTTTTATATTGGAAAGACTTCTAGAAATTTTAATATTAGAGTTAAGGAACATCTAAATTGTTTGAATAATAATAATTATTCTGAATTTGCCAACCACATTTTAGAAAAAAATCATTCTTTTGATATAAATAAAGGGTTAAAAATTTTACACACAAACACAACAGATTTAAAATTAGCAAACTTAGAAATTTTAGAAATTAGAAAAAGTGCTAATAGTAAATTAAATATTATTAATAACCATTTTTTTTTTTTAAATAGCCATCTCTTAAATTTATTTTCTTATTAATAATTATATTTAAAATAATTTATTTTTGTTGTTTCAACATCTTTATTATGTTTTGATAATTTATATAATGTAATTTTTCATATTTCAAAATAATTTTTATATTTAATTTTAAATAATTGTTTTTTACGATATTTTTAAATTAATTAATCACCTCTCTCTATATTATTTTTGTCCATAGTTCTTTTTAATCTGTTCTTTTTAGTCTGTAATTGTTTGTTTATTTTGTTAATGTCATTACTACCCTGACGAAGAAACCACCGGTTTTGAAACATGTAGGTGATTGTGATTATATTAGTGGTTTACAAAGTTATTTGTTTTAATTTAATTCAAAATGACGCCACAAAGTGATTTTGCGAAGTTTGAAGAAATAAGTTTTCTAATGCTTTGTTGAAGGTTCTTACGGAATAAAAAATTAAGAAAATTGGATAATTTCAGAAAACTTAACGACTATTGTAACTTCGTGCTTTTGACAGTTCGCGCGTTTGATATCTCTCTCTCTCTGGTTTCAATCCTGGGATTGATTTGCAGCAATTTCCTCTATTCTTCTCTTCCATTCTTCCCTGTCTTGTGCTGCTCTCTTGAAGTCTGCATATGATGAGCAGCGCATGTCCACCAGCAGGTCCTCCAGGTACTCTCGGCGTGGGCGTCCCCTAGAGTTTGTCCCCTCGGTCACACCCTCCATTATGGCATGCAAGAGGCCTTTTTGTCGTATTATATGGCCGATCCATCTTGCACGACTTTCGGACAAGGTCCTGAGCAGGTGCCTTCCTCCTTCGATTCTTTGGAGAACCTCCTCATTTGTAATGTGGTCTCTCTAGGAAATTTCTAATAGTCTGTTATAGGACCACATCTCAAAAGCCCAAAAGTTTATCTCTTTCGGATAGGCACCATGTTTCGCAGCCGTACATCAAGATACTCCATACATAGGTCTTGATGAGGAGAATTCTCAGTTTTAGGTCTATATTATTCGATTATATTATTTTCGACCTTTTATCGAATGCAAGCCTAGCCTGGTGTACACGTCTGTCGACCTCGCTCTTAGACCGACCGTCTCATGTTATTTTGCTCCCGAGGTAGACAAACTCCTTGGTGTTCTTTAGTGGAACTCCTGACATCTCTACTCTCATCTGATGTTGCGTTCGGCCTACAGTCAGCAGCTTTGTTTTGTCTTTATTTATCTTCATGTTGTAGTTGTTTTGAAGAATGTCTTGCATGGTTGTTAAGGCCTCTTGCAGTTCTTTTTTGCTTATCGTAGCAATCAACCATATCAACCATAGCAATATCGTCAGCAAACCTTATCATATCCACCTTTTGCCCGTGTATCTTTACACCTTCTCTGTGACTCATTCTCTCTCTCTCAAGTGATCAATCGCACTCTGCATATAGGCGTTAAAAAGAACAGGTGACAGATAGCATCCCTGTCTCACCCCTTGTCTTATACTGGCTTCCTTTGTACCATTGTGACATCTAATTATAGCGGCCTCATTCTTGTATAGCGCCTGGATTATTCGTCTATCTCTATATTTGATGTCAATTCTCTTCAGAATCTCGAAGAGTCTTTTCCATTCTACTTTGTCGAAAGCCTTTTCCAGATTCATGAATGCGATGAATGTGTTTTGGTTTCTTTTTATTCGTTTCGTTTGATATAGGTATTTAGAGATATTTCCTATTATTTGTCCGATTGCGATAAAAATTTGGTGAGTTGCTGTGGACATGCCCATGAAGGTTTCCATATTGGTGAGTTCTGGAGTTATGAAATTTGCAACAAAATTTGTAATAGGGCTCCCGCGAGTTGTTTGAAAAATCAGTGTATTTTATGGAGTTTAGCGGCAGGGAAAAAGGCGGGAGGGGGTGGGGAATGCGGGAGTGGCGGAGAAGAATGAAGGAGGGGTGGTTCGCGGGAGGGAGGACGAGGAAGGGGGAAGACGGAGAAGTTGGAGGGGGAATTCATGAGGGGGGAGGTTCGCAAGAAGGGTGACAGCGGGAGGGGGATGGGGAAGGTGAAAAGGGAACGCGGGAGGGGAAGGGGACGAGAGTGGGGAAGAGGTGGCGGAAGAGGCATGAGACGAATGGGAAAGGACATACAGGGAGAAACAATTTATTTATGTAAGTGGCATTGCAACGCATGCCGGGTATCAGCTAGTTTTATATAAAACCTGAGTAATCCGTGGTTTTATTGCTAACCCGGGCATATTAATTTACTTTATTTTTTCCGTTTATTGTTTATCGGAGTGAATTACAACACTTAAATTACTTTTCCTGATAAATAATATGTGTTTTAATCAATTTTCTTTTTCTTTATTCATATAAGTTTATAATTGCTTATCGACTACCACACTACAGCACATGGTGGTCGAATTATTATGAGATTTCCGAAAAATGCATCAATTTTATTTATTTATTTTTTATTTATTTATTTATTGAATCTATATCATAAGGTTTACATTTTTTTTTGGCCTTGCCTGTCTCACTAGGAACTCCTGTGTCGAGACAGACTAGTTTACAAATATTTTCTAATTATAATATGAAGTACATTTTTCAATAAAGCAAAAATATTTGACAAAATTTTCAGGTTGGTAGGTAGTAAATAAATACAGTAATTAATAATAATAAATAAGTACAGAAATCCTTTAGTCAATAAGTTCCTAAAGGATTTCTGTACCTTCATGTTCCCGATAAATAAATATTTTTGATTTTACTTTGTAAACTTTTTTCTCTGATAAGTTTTTGTATGTGAGTACCGCACAAGAGCCCCAACCGCCCCCAGCCAACTGGAGCTAGTGTGATATAATATCGTGTCATCCCCAAAAGGGGTATAGGGTGGGAAGGAGATGAGAAAGAGGAGTGTGAAAACATGTCTGGCAATTCACATCTGGTCACAAAACAGGTTGAAAATCGCTTCAACCAATGTTTAATTCGGAATCGGGTCTTTTACCAGGGTGAAAATAAAAGTTTCTACCCTGTGTTTCTATTGCAAATATATTACATTGAAATTTTATTTACTTGAACCTGAGACCTCCGTAACCCTGGATTGTGACCACTCAACCATGGAGTACGTCTATAATTATAAAATAATGATAACTACCTCGCTACCCCGCTCAAAAAGAACAAGATGGAGAGATAAGACAATACGAACGTGAGAGCGAGCGTGCTAACATTAAAAACTATAAAATTCATGCAAAAATTGTGAAAATGTTTAATAAAAGACGACTCGTTAGAAAAAGAGCAAAAATCTCGTGAGGGCTGTGTCAAGTAGCATTTAAGGAAACATTGCGAATTTTTTTATACATATAACTTGTAAAATAACAGAAACAAACGTGAAAATAATAATTTTCGGAGCATACTTTGCGATTTATTTCTATCGAGGGAATTTCAAATGATTACCATTTCGGCTTGGGGAATGTTTAGATACCATCTTAAAGAATAACATATATTTTTTTAAGAACTTAAAAACTTCAAACGTTTAAGGAAAATATGTAAGAAATTGATAGAAATTGGCAGAGCGGCCCCTTAAAGACAAGCTCCGCCTGTTTTTGCTGTAGGCCCTGCGGGTGGCGGGGGACACGACAGTAGCTTTGTAATAAACTTCAGGTACGAAGATGGTTTTGCATAAGGCGCGGCGTCAGAGATATACTCGAAGTTAGGTTCTTAAATTTCAACCGTACAGTGGCTAGGGTAATAATACTATAAGAATAGTTATCCAACTATTATCATAATTATATTGGTCTACACGGCCCATTCTATCATCTAAATTCCTATAATATAAATTAACATAATTATTTTAATATATAACAAATAACAATTTATCTTATTGTATGTTTTTTCTCGTTGTTTGAGTGCTTCAACGTAGCATTTTTTAATCTACTACTATTTTATTTGATGGAAAGGAAAAAGTGACCACAAAGGAGTTGTTTCAAGTACTTAAGATCAAGTGTAATTATTTATTATTTTGCAATTATTATGATAATCGATAAATATAATGTTTAAATGTTTATTATACATTTTTAAAATTTATATAGGCATTTATCAAAATCAAATCGGAAATATTACCTTTTTCTAACCGCCATTGTATGTTTTATAAAATATTTTTAAATGTGGAATATCTTCAAAAAAATTCCTTAAAGGTTTTTCTTTAAAACCACGAAAAGAAATACAAAAAATTAAATAGAATATGGTCGTAGTTAAATTTTTTCATAAACACCAAATTCATGTTTTTTTTAATTATTGATTACAAAACTTTGGTTACCTTTATTTAAAAAAAAAAACGTTACGGATGGCGGTAACCACAGTGACAACTTTTGGGATGTATGCATTGACGAAGTGAAGGATGTATGTTTATATTTCGAACGAGGGTATCTACCTATTTTTATTGTATTTTTATATGTATAGGTACCTACTCGTTTTGTAACAGAAACTAAAAACTGATTTAAATTTGACGGCCTCCGCCAAAGGCTCTCGACTAGCAATACGGAGGACGCGGCATGCGCAAATATATATTTTTTTAATTTGTGTTATTGTACAATTAATTAATTGAAAATAATTTATAGCATAATTGAGGAATGTTCCAGAGGGGAAGATACTAAAATAGAATCTTGTTAGAAAAATATTGTTTTGGAAATCAACAACAGAGGTCTCTGTGTCGAAGTTACGGTATATTTCCGAATTCGGAATTATTTCGGTGAGCACGTTAATAAAAAAATCCTTATATTATATCCGAGAGATCAATTGTCCAGGGGGCCAAGTGTCCGTGGCCAAATGTCGAGGAGCTGTCAGAAATAATAAATAATTTGTTTTAAATTCATTTCTTTTTGACAACTCATTGACAGGGCTATTACACATTTAAAAACAGATTTAATTTGATAATTTAAGAAGTTCCTAACGCTGAAGGAAAATTCGAAGAACGAAAATAATTTTAAAATAAATTAAAAAACGAATTCATCAAAATATAGACGCTTTTATAGTATAGGTTTAGTTTTGCAAATGATTTTTCCCGAGAAAGTGAAGAATGTTTTTATTAATTACTGTTCTGGCGGCATTCCCGTTTTGGTCTGCGAAGTGTGACAGTTCTGAAAGGGATTTGATTTGGATGAACTCTTTCTGCCCTAAGAAGTCAGGCTTAGGAGGTCCTGGATGTCCTGCAGAGACCGTGGGAGCATATGAGATCAGGAAGTACGATGTATCCGACAAGACTGTCAAATTACCTCCAGAACACGTGGACTCCAATGGTTACTACCTACAAGTGTCATCCTCGGGCTTATTTTGCATCAACTTTGAACATAAAGAGACGATGGTAATTCTATTGTCTTAACCCGTTTAATCATAGGAGATTATAGGTCTCATAGAAATCGTTGTGTCTCCCTTACTATCATGGTTAGAAATATGATCTAAACGCCATCAGAAAGCAAAAATACCACGCTTTACATCCAAATCCAAAATTAAACGATAAAATAATTTTAATTTTACGTAATTGAAATTTAGAATCAAATATTTTTGACTTCCCCCAATGCAAAAAGTTGTATTTTAATGTAATTAAGGTGAATCAAAAGATTTTTTCAATAAAGTGCGTATTAACCGATGACAGCGATAACCAATATTTAGGCGCTCCGCCCACTGAGGCAACTGAAAACCAACTAAAACCGGCTGTTTTCTCTGTCTTGATTGGTCAAAAAGCTTGGTTAACCATAGATGAAGAACAATCAGCTGACAGCTGGCAACTACAATGGCCGGCCAGGGCAACCAGCAGAGCAAGTCGCAAGTCACTGCTTGCGTTACCGTTGACAACGGGGTTTTGTGTGATTGTGTAGTGTGCGGGCCATCACATTGTCATACAAAGACAGTTGGCAGTTGAGAGTTTTCAGTTGCCTGAGTGGGCGGAGGCGCTTACCGTAAGCAAAAATACATCTTTACATACAAATCTCAAAGTTAACCATAAAATAATTAAAATGTACACCTTTATGAAAGAAAAGTTTCCGACCGCAATTAGAAAACAAATTATAAAACTTTGTGAATAATTTTTTATGAATTATTTAATTTAACTTGAAACGATAAAAAAGTGAGGTGACAGCAACGTTTATAATTTATTTGTAATAAAATATGTTCAATTTTTTTATTATTTTACTATCTGTAGTTTTAGTTAGAAAACAAGTAAGGTAAGCCATTTTCAAAACTTTTAATGTTGGCATTCAAGTTTCATGATTATTTCTAATAATATAATTTTTTCATCATTTTTCCAAAACAGTTTTTAGTTTTCGGATACGTTCACAAATATTCCATTTAAATATTTAAAAGCGGAAATATTTAGGTACCTCCTGACAAAATACGCCAATGAATTAAATAATTTAAAAAAAATGAATGTTTCTTAGTTTCCCTTGTGCATTCCAAAACCGTCCATCCGATTGCGATGAAACTTTGGTGGTTTGTTGTGCGCATTCCCGCGAAGGTTTATATATATAATGGTAAGCTCTGGCGTTATGAAATGTGTATTAAAATATTACAATAGGTGGCGCGCGAGTTGTTTAAGAAATGTGTGTATTTCATATAGTTTAGCGGCAGGGAAGGAGGGAGGGGTTATTTAAGTGGCATTCAACGCATACCACGTACTCGCTAGTCTTATATATAATTTGGGAGACGGGAATGGGTACCGCAACCAAGGGAACCATTTATCGGATAACCAACAACCTTGCCAAAGGTTACCCCGAGTGGTTCGCTACTTAGCAGGGATGCCCGGGTATATGGGGTGAGGTTTTTCTAAGTTTTATGTATACCAACTGTGTGGCGGGCCGGATCGGGAGAGACTCACACGTCACGTATCCGTCGCGGAGATCCAATGGTTTTTTTTTGCGGCCCAAAATCCTGATCCCCAAGGATCCGCCTGTGTTGCAAACGTATATCGATTTCTTATTTATTTCCTGTCAATATTGGATCGACTGTAATAGAGTAACATTAGCCAACTGTGACACGGCTTAAGTATCTCATCCACAAAGATGGAGGATGTATAGCAGATGTTAATCACAGAATAGGTGTGGGATGGAATAGATTTAGATCCGTAACAGGAATCTTGTGTGACACAAAAATGCCTATAAAACTAAAAGGAAAGGTATACCAGACTATTGTTAGATCCGCGATAATGTATGGCTCCGAATGCTGGACCATGTACAACTCCTACACCAGGCAACTTGAATCAGCAGAAATGCGAATGCTTAGATGGTCGGCAGGAGTGTCACTAAAAGATAAAATTAAATTTTTTTTGTTCGTATGAAGCAGTTACTTTGTGATGTGACATTATAATTTAAAATAAAACAATAACTTTGTATACACCACTTTTATTTTTTTATACTTAATGCCGACCGGGTTTCGCTACAACCGTAGCTTCTTCAGGGCAGTATAAACTCTACTCAGTATAAACTCTAAGTAGAGTTTATACTGCCCTGAAGAAGCTACGGTTGTAGCGAAACCCGGTCGGCATTAAGTATAAAAAAATAAAAGTGGTGTATACAAAGTTATTGTTTTATTTTAAAAGATAAAATTAAAGGTTCACGCATTCGTGGTAGCCTGGGTGTCACGGACATAAACAATAAGCTAGAGGAACGACAGTTGAGATGGTATGGTCACATAAAACGAAGACCACCAGACCACACAGTGAAGCAGGCAATGTCTACGGAGGTTCTTCGACAGTCATCCAGAGGAAGACCAAACAACTCCTGGATGACTCAATGCTCCAAAATCCTAAGTAGAAACGGCCTGGAAGAGAGCGATACTCAGAACCGAAGAAGCTACAACTTGAGAACGAGGAGAGCCGACCCCAACAGCCTACCTAGGCAATGAATTAGGACAGTGCAAGGAAGAAGAAGAAGAATATTGGATCGACTGTCAATGGTGAAATCGTGTTCGGGCAATCAATATAAATTCGCCGCAAGTTATGCTTATCGATCCGATATTGTAAATTTATAATGTCTGTTGCCCTGTTGTATCCTTTTACGGAGTTGGTATTGTCTTTCTTGCACTGGACCCTTTCTCAGTACTTATATAGTTAGATTGAAAACTTTGTTGTTGAATATACGTACAAGTACGAATGTGGTATTACAGTACTTACACCCTACTGACTCGCTGGCTAGTTTATATCTGAAGAGCTCTTGAAAACGGAATGACTTGCTCCTTTGCGTTCGGCCATCTTCGGGACTTGTCGAAAGACAATAGACATAGATAATGGAATCCTATAATAACAATATTCCGATATATTAAAAAGCTATTGATTTCACTGTGAGGAAGTACATCGCTTGTCGCGACTATTTTACATCCCCCGGTCAGTTTCTCCGTGTAACAAAATATATAAAATCTTTTTTGGTTCACAGACATATAACTTAAATATATTCATGAGGGTACCCATGCCTCGATTCATATTAAACGTCAGTATTTCGAGGGAAAAAGGCAGTCGGTATGACCCCTTGGCGGAAAGAGAATATAGGCATACACATTGCTGGCACGAAATAATCATGCCGTTCGTGGGACAAAAACCAGCCAATATGGTAAGAGTTTGATTTTTAAAATTTTAGCAAGCGAACGAACAGCGACTTTCCTATTGGTTCCGCGCTCGCCAATGGGGACCTCTAAACTTTGCTCAAGTCATCGTCTACCGAACGATGTTACTAACAGAAACCATTCTGTTCTAAACTGCCGGACTGTCAACAACCTCGCAACTCGTTCGCTTTAACTTGCATTTACTATTCAATATAATTAATAAATTATGGGAAGGTAATTATCGGATGTAATTGTATAATATATATTTTTGTAGGGGCATCCGTTTCAGCTACAGTAAAAGTTAGACTAAAAGCGCTTACTAAAGTTAAATTTCACCAAAATGCGTTTTTCAATCAACTTGACTGCTTGTTTCACGTTACTTTTAACTTTTGTTTTTACTTTTCGAAAACAGTTTATCCTAGAGTTACTCCGCCATATTGGCATATTTGACAGTTCTGTTCGAGGTAAGCTACGAAATTGCGAACTTCAAAATCGATTACTAATCATGATAAATACTCTAGAAGATGATGATAGTGACGACAATTCCTCATCCAATATGTCTTGCAGCGAAAACCAAACCCATAATAGGGTTATTTGGGACGATCTCGAATTTTTGGCGTGATATGGGACATCAAAAAACCTCGTAAAATTTGTGACACATCAAATAGGTACAAAGAGATATTACTTAATTTTTTTTTTGCGTATATATCGTGTTATATATATATATATATATATATATATCTATTATAATGGGGCGTCATTTACTTCTTAATACTTACAAACATATTTTTATAGGAACAAAGCTGTCAGCGCCATTGATCAAGTATTCTGCCATTTTTAAGAATTTTTGTCGGATTGGTTGTTGAATCAACGCCGACAAACGTTATCATAAAAAACGGAAACAAAATACAGCCAGAATTTTTGGCAATTCTTCTGGGTTTCAGATTTAATTTGTGGTGTTGCCGCATCAAAAAATATTGCAATGTGTTTTTTCATACAATTTCAAGGTATATTCTGCTTTTTAGAGTGGCCACGTAAGTACGCGACAGTTAAAATTTTAATTTAGTTCACGATTTAGCTTTCTGATGAAACAGACGGCCCTTAATAAACTTGTGAATGCAGTGTAAAGACTTTGATTTATATCACAATCATCATCCCGACACAACAACACGTAAATATAACCCCCGTAATACATTTAAAAAAAACTCTACCGTGTAAAGATGCTGGAAACGCATTTGAAGTATTTCCCAAATACGCACACTACTGAACGGATTAAAACGTAATAGTTCCCCGGAGCATTTTATATTGAAATACTGATAGAACAAGGTTAGCATTCCCACTTGACGTCTGTGCTCTAAAGATTGCGAACCGTCTGAAGGTTGTGGTAATTTGAGAAGCGGTTATAGGTACTGCCGCCCCGGGAACCATTTTTCACATAACCGACACCTCTGCCACAGGTCACCCCAAGCGGTTCGCTACGTTTTGTGCAAAGGCACTCGGATTCATCGTGTCGGGTCTTGGCGGCGGATGCGCCTGCCCACCAGTGTAGCGGGCCGAATCGAGAAACCCTTTGACCTCTCCAGCTGGTCTCTCTCGACCCATCGTCTTGCAGATGGATTCTGGACACACTAACCCCTAGATTCCTAACCACCCTTCAAACCTTTATCCTTTACAGAACTACTCCTTCCTTTCCTTCAAAACATCTTCCGTCGCAGCATCCCCAAATACGACACAAACTCTAAAGGATGTTTTCCTCATGGCCTCTTGTGCAGGGTTAGTGTATATATACACAAGTAAAAATACAATAACTTGGAACACTCTTTGTGAACTGTAGAAAAAAAACTCTTCAGGCCCAAATGAAAAATGCAGAAAACTATATATATTTAAATAAAAATAAAACACTTGTTTTGTTTAAAACCACGAGTTTTTATTAATTTATTTCAAACCACATAGTGATTGCTTTCTACAATTGCTATACATTTTGTTCATGAGATCCAATAATGCGACAATTTGAATGATTAAGCCACTTTTTATTAAATATAATAATCATTATCTACACGAACTTTTCCAGATTTGTGGAAATATGCACTTATTGTTCCAATACATAAATCTGGTGATCAATCGTTTGTGAAAAATTATCGACCAATTAGTATTTATCATGTTTTGCAAAAGCCTTTGAATCAATAATTTATAATTCTGTATTTTCACACTGCAAACCCCAATTATGCATTAATCAACATTCCACAACAGATCCAAAAATTCAAATCTTCTCGACTTTTGTGATTACGTTTGCAATGCTTTTAATGAAAGAACTCAAGTAGATGCCATTAACACAGATTTTCAAAAGGCATTTGATAAAGTAAACCATCGTACTACAGAAACTTGATCACATAGGTATTCACGGTGATCTATTTAGATGGTTTAAGTCTTACTTGGAAAACAGAACAAAGGTACTTATAAATGGATACGAATCACCTCCCATAATTGAAACATCAGGTGTTCCCCAGGGTTCCAATCTTGGACCTCTGCTTTTTAAAATATTTATCAATGACCTTGGCCCCACTTTACGCTGCGATTTTGTTTTATTTGCCGATGATCTTAAATCTTAAAATTGATCTTAAGATTCAGATCATGTTATGCTTCAAGAAGATCTTCACGCACTAAATAAACTGGTGTTTAAAAAACAATATGTTTTTAAATATTCAAAAATGCTACATTATTACTATTACTCGTAACAGAAGACGAAAGGATTGCGCATATTCCATTAATAATGTTCTATTAAATGCAGTCACAACAATAAGAGATTTAGGAATCACTCTTGATTCAAAGTTTATGTTTAATAGTTTAGTTTATCACATCAGTGATATCACGAGTAAATCATTGAAAATGATGGGATTCATTCACAGAATATCGAAACCATTTAAAAACCCACAATCCATTATAAACTTGTACAAGTCCTTGGTCAAAAGCAAATTGGAATATGGGAGGATTGGAATATCTGGAACCCACATTATTTGAAATATTCAAAAATTATTGAATCTGTACAAAAAAAAAACCTAAGACTGTTATCATTCAAGCTTGGATTAAATGCCTTTCTCCAATCTTATGAGGAACAACTTCCGAAAACAGATAGTTATCCTAGAGTTACTCCGCCATATTGGCATATTTGACAGTTCTGTTCGAGGTAAGCTACGAAATTGCGAGCTTCAAATTCGTTGGCGTGCCAGGCGACCGCTATGTTAGGAACTGTTGCAAGTTTCGGTGAAAAATGACATTTCGTGTTTTTAAATTGATAAAATAACCATGAAAATGGACTTTTTTCGAATTTCCGGTAACTGAATTGATTAGTATTAGTTAATATCTAACCACTACAACTTTTTAAAATTATTTTTTTCGTCCCGGTTATGTAAATATTTTCCCTTATATTTCACACAAACACGGGACCAGATGACGTGAGACGACGTCACACACTCTCCAATCTCTGACCGGGCGTTTTCGCGGGCTTTAATAAAATTCGTAGAATTATTTTAATTACGAAACGAACTTTAAAAAAAAATTACTGGTATTTAAGTTTGCACGTCATCTACATGAACATATTTTTTACTCAACTACCTTATTGTTAACAACACTCTGTAAATGTTTAAAATAATAAATAAAATAAATTAGTTCATATATGATTTAAGATTTTCATGGCCAAAAGTATTATTGTTTATTTTTGGGATGTTATGTCGTGTTAAGCTAACTCCTTCTTTAGCCGACGTTTCAGACAACGTTGCATTGTCCATAATCAGGGCAGATGTGTTTTGACACTGCTAAACATCAGCTAAAGAAGGAGTTAGCGTATACAAACTTCACAGTGTTCCACATAAATATTAGAAGTATTGTATACTTTTAAATACCTTATATTTTTAGCAAAATCTACTAATAACACTAGCTGATACCTAAATGAGCTAACCTAGGAAGCGAACAGGCTCAATAAACTAACAATATTAGAAGTATCCCTACAAACTTCTACGAATTCTGTGTACTTTTAAATACCTTATATTTTTAGCTAGACCTACAAATAACACTAGCTGATACCCAAATGAGCTAACCTAGGAAGCGAACAGGTTCAATAAACTAACAATATTAGAAGTATCCCTACAAACTTCTACGAATTCTGTGTACTTTTAAATACCTTATATTTTTAGCTAGACCTACAAATAACACTAGCTGATACCCAAATGAGCTAACCTAGGAAGCGAAGAGGTTCAATAAACTAACAATATTAGAAGTATCCCTACAAACTTGTACGAATTCTGTGTACTTTTAAATACCCTATCTTTCCAGCTTGGCATCAACTATTTCATCTCTGTCTTCGTCTCCGGTCACATGCTAATAAAATATTATTTTTATAGATTATGTTCAACTTCTCCGCGATTCCGGATTTCAAAGGTTCATTTATTGCCATGATTGATTCCATCTCAGTCTTTACGCATGAAAATCGTACTAAATTGAATCCATTCAGAAGATCGAACTCCACTAGCAATGTAGTCATGAAACCGACAAGGTCCACCACTCCGAGGTCCATCGCTTGGAATGACATTGCTACTGTGGACACAATGCTCAGCGTGGCTGTTTTTTGTCTTATAACAGCCCTTGCAGTTGAAGTAATTTTGATTATTTGCTTAGTTATCTGATTTTAAAGTTATCCTTGCTGATTGAATGGGTATTTTGTTATTTTATGTATTGTTATTAACGAATAAAACATATTTCTTCATGTCATAGTGTATTTTTATTTACTTTTCGAAAACTTATTTTGCACTCTTATAGCCGGGTTCACACGAGTCGATTTTTGTTGGTCCACTCGACAATTGAAAGCTAATTGACACATGTGAACACTTTGTCAACAAAGTTATCAACTTTTTTGTTGGCTAGCGAAAGCTGATAGACCGTCTACTTTTGACGTTCGAGTATGACCATCGCCATTTTGGTTTTACTAATCGTTCGAGTTTTACACCGAATCGTCGCTTGTGAACACATGTTTCAAGTCGCTTGTCATTTTTAGTTACTCGCGGGAAAAAGTAAACGTCAGGCGTTTCATTTATTCGGTACTAGTTCCTACCGTCATGGAATCCGTTTCAACCAAAAAATATCTGAAATGGTCGGACGATTTAATGTTCAGATTTATGGATCTGTACCAAAGCCATCTCTGTCTTTGAGATCAAAAACAAGAAGTATAGAAAAATTAGATAGACGCACGCACTAACAATTTCAGTTGACGCCATTTTGAATGTCAAAATCGGTTCTACTTAAATTGAAACGTGTGAACAAAATCTTGTTCAACTTTATCGTAAAATAAAAGTGGGTCAACAAAAATCGAAGCGTCAGAACGCCCCATTACTATCGGATTATGTGGCAACAATTTACATAATAAAAAGTTGAATAATACGACATGTGGCTATTAAAAACGAGACTGACACTGCTATAGAAGAAGTACGCGTACGCCAAATGCCAGCGACCAACAGCTGTTTATCTTGAAGCCTTCTCTTTCGAAAACAGTAACTCTCGCTTCTGTAAACAAATCTGTGTAGCCGTAGCCTTCGTTCGCATTGGAGTTTGTTTCGCCGGAAAAATGTAAAGGGTAACAATAGAGCAGCGAATTATTGTGAAATTTCACGTGAAACTTGGAAAAACCGCTACTGAAACTTATAATTTATTGAAAAAATGTATGGCAATGAATGTTTATTGCGTGCAGATGTTTTTGAGTGCTTTAAGCGTTTTAAAGATGGCCGAGAAGACGTTGAAGATGATTCGAATACTATAGTAGGCTCAAAGTATATCTTACGCTGCTGGCTATCAGACTGGTGGCGTTCGCCCTACTATCAGATGCCTTTGACAATCATCGTATCAGTTCGTACCTTAGACACAAACGACGATAGATGGTACTCTTCTGATAACATACATTTCTATTTTAACCCTGTATACTTAACTGGAATACAGCAAAACTTCTTGTGACTAACTATACAAACGATATCTATTGAAGCATACCTAAACTACGTGATTAAGCTATGCACCACACTTTTTAATTTTTTTCTTCAATAATTGTCAAATGCAACCCTATATTATGCGTGTAATAAAATATCCTAAAAATGTATAATTTATATTTTTGTAGATTTGAGGACATAATGTGTTTCTTTATCTTTATGTTCCTTCAGTATTTTGCTTTGTAAACTCTTCCCTCTAAATAATTGATTTAATAAATAAATTAGATAAATATTTTTGATAATATTTTTCAATGATTTTAATTCAATTGCATTTAATTTGTGGTATACTTTTTGTAATATTATTTTTCATAATTTTCTTTCTAACTATCGATACAATTATTAAATCTCATCGCAGTGGTACATTTTAAATATAAAAATTTCGTGCCACGTGTTTGTGGTCGCACTCCGAAACGGCTTGACCGATTTTTTTTGTATATTTGGTAGGTATGAGAATAGTTTGTTAAGTATATTTCATACTGCTAGGTGATTAGGGTGTCCCTATCTAGTAGTTGATTAGGGAGTCCCTACACAGAAAAAATAACATTTTTTTGAAAATTTTTTGACAATTTTTTTGTTTCTTTTTTTTTTAATTTGGCATAAAAAATACCCAAATTTTCTCCCTCCTACCCTCCCCCCTTTTAGAAATGCGATTTTAGTATTTTTGTATGAACAAATTTAACCGTCGTTCGTATTTCAAACAGAACAAAATTATTTATGTTGTTAAATGACAGATGGCGCTACGTCCGCCTCATGCAACGAACTTTCATCAACACATGCGTCAGTCATTCACGAGAAGCGTCGCGTCATTTTGACATTTCATTCGGCATTTGTTATGCATCACAACGCAGTGCGTGCAAAATCTGTACAATTTATTTTATTATCTATTTGTGTGCATGTATTTCAGTTGAACAATGCCAGAAAGATGGGCCGACAAACGAATAAAGCAACAAACGTGCGAAATAGTAGAGCAAAAAGAACAGACGAACAAATCCAACAAGATAACGAAAATGTGAGTGTGAGCATGTCGCAATTGGGTGCATCTCAATCGCATGAGGCACGAGCTGAACGAAATCAACAAAGAAAATTGGAACGAACACAAGCGCGCCGGTTAGTAGTTAACACACGCAGAGCAAATGACCAACAATGCCAACAAGTACATCGAGCACTTACATCCGCTTCGTTCCTTCGTCTTGCATTCGAATACGAGTCAGATATTAAATATTCTGCTCATCCGAAAGTGCTGCTTCGTGCTATGGACAAAGAATGTCCCCTTGTCATGGGCTCAAATTCAAACATCCTCAAAAGACCCTCCACACAGCATTCCCAAAGATGACACAGGCCCTGAGGGGAATTATTTTACTTTATTGGCAACCAGGAACTTCCGCGTCGCTGTCCATGGCGACTAGAACGGAGAGTTTCGAGTCACTGCTTGCGTTGCCATTGACCATTATTTTATTTTTATTATATGTAATATTTATTTAAAAAAAAAATAATAATACTAAGCCCTTCACTGTGTAGTAAATGCCAAATTTTAATGCTGAAATGACGTTGATACAGAAATCATCGTAATGGGCGAGTTTAAGGTCCGAAATGTGGCACGAGGTGTGCGCGGGATTGAAGAAAGACGGTCCCATCGCCTGCTCGTTTCTCTGTCGCTCGCTAGTTTGATAAATGATCACAAAAAATATAATTCGCTAGGCTTAATTGGATTTGCTATAAGTTTACATTTGGGTCCAATTAAAGAAACTCCCTTGATAATTGGCCCACATTTTACTTAGAAATCAATAAGGGCATAGGTAATAATAATAAAAACCTTAAGTTTTAAAATGCCTTCAGAAGGCAAAACAGCTGTCACACGTAATAATAATTACACAGCCAGAACTTGTTCATAAATAAACTGTTTTTATAAATTGCATAATAGTATTATAGAATATATTTATTATAGAATATATATATATATATATATATATATAAAAGTTTTACTAATTTAACTCTATAACAATAAATAAACGATTAAGGGCCGGAATTCCGATTTTCTACCGATTATAACGTATTATGTCCCTTGAACACTTCAAGTTTCTAAGTTCTTAAAAAAATATAATACATATATGTTATTTGTAGCGCCGAAATGATATTTACATAAAATTCCCTCGATAGAAAAAAATCGCAAAGTATGCTCCAAAAATTATTATTTAAACGTTTGTTTCTGTTTGTTTCTTTCTTTCTTTGTTGAAATTCAGTGTTTCTTTAAATGCTACTTAAGGTGCTCAAGAGAGATTTTTGCTATATTGTAAACGAGTCATATTTTATTAAACATTTTGTCAATTTTCGCTAAAACGAATGTTTACGTTTTTAATATTAGCGCGCTCGCTCCAACATTCGTATTCTCGTATCACTCCTTATTATTACTCCTTGTATCTTCTACTACCTTCCTGGAATTCATTTGATTTCACGCAGTTCCTGCTACCTTATTATTACTATTATTTTTGTTTTTGCTTCTTGCTATCTCTTTCATAGTACTACATCTAATTACATTATGTATTATTTACTATTATATATTTCTCATATTTGTATCATGTACTACCGTTTTGGAATTCATTTGATATCACGCAGTTCCTGCTACCTTTTTGTCTTTGCTTCTTGCTATCTCATTCATAGTACTACATCTAACTACATCATTTATACCATATATTTTATATTACACACATTTACCACTGTAACTACATTTGAAATCGCATTTAATCACTTATTACTCGGGAACCAACTTCTATACAACACACAGCCAACACATACTTATGATTCAATTGCATTATGATACCGGAAATGATTCCGGTATAGACCTTAACATGAATGTCATTGATGATCTGAATAATCTAAATAACTATAAGTGGTGTGCTTACGGTGTTAAAATTATACACCAAAATATAAGAAGCATTTCTAATATTGACGATTTTTTAATTTTTCTGGATCAATTCAATTACCAATTTGATGTAATAATTTTATCTGAATGCTGGCTTAATAAAGATTACACCTCAAAAGTTATTCACAATTACTCTGAACACCACACAAATATATATCTCAATAAGTCTAGCGGGATTGTTGTCTACATCAGAGACGGACTTCAAGCTCAAGTTGATGAAATATTCTTATCACAAGCCAACTGCTTAAAAATTGTATTGAATAATAACTTATGCATTTTTGCAATATACAGATCACCATCTTTTCAAAATATTGACACTTTTCTGAATTCACTCCAATCAATTATCAACAGCTCAAAAAAAATAGAACGACAAATAATTATAGGCGACCTCAACATCAATACGATTACTGAATACCACCGCCAATCCAACGATTACCTATGTCTGCTAACCGAAAACGGGTTCATTCAGACAATTATCAGCCCTACTCGTGAGCAGGGCAGGAGTAAATCTTGTCTTGACCACATCAACGTCAAAAAAATTAACCATGTTGACTCATTTGTCATTCACTCTACAATCTCAGATCACTATACAACAGCACTCTGCCTTAAAAACAAACCTCCTAATCCTGCTAAAATTAAACATGTTGCAAGAATAAACTATAATAACTTAATCGAGGACTTGAGCTCAGAAAACTGGCAAAATGTTCTAAACCAAACTGATGCCGACTCATCAATGAATGAATTTATCACTACATTACATTCATACATATCTAAACACACAACCAATAAACCTATACCACATAAGTAAATAAAACTCACGCCATGGATCACCCCTGGCCTTATCAAATCGATTAACATTAGGAACCAACTTCATGAAAAGGCGAATAGGTGCCCAGAGAATATTACAGTACAAGCTCATTACAAAAAATATAGAAACTTTTGCAAAAAACTAATAAAATCGGTGAAAGAAAATTATTATAAAAAATTTATTTACGAAAATAACTGTACTCCAAAACGTTTATGGGATGCGTTTCGCAATATTACTAAAACAAAAATAAATAAATCTTCCGATATTAAATCATTGAACATCAATAACGTAAACACCTCAGACCCAAAAATCATTGCGAATTTTGCCAATAATTATTTCACGTCAGTAGGAGTCACACTCGCGAAAAAAATTCTCAACAATCTTAATACAACAGAGTCCGATCTCGCTAATTTAACCATCTCTAATTTCGGTCATAAAATAGACAGTATCCAAACAACTTCAAACGAAGTCATGATAATAATTGACGAACTCAAGTCATCGAATGCTTGTGGTCCTGATAACGTCTCATCAATTCTGCTCAAAAGTACTAAATCCTTCATAGCAACTCCAATCGCATATATTTCCAATCTAAGCTTCGATTCAGGAAAATTTCCAAATCATTTAAAACACTCTATCGTTATACTGCTTCACAAAAATGGAGATAAATCGCAGATACAAAATTACCGGCCAATTTCTTTGCTCAATTCTGTCTCGAAAATTATTGAGAAAATCGTCAAGAATCGTCTTAGTCATTACCTTGAAAAAAATAACATCTTTTCCAATAGACAATACGGCTTCAGACCAGGATTGAGCACCGAAAATGCCATTACAAACCTGACGAACATCATCTCCAACAATATTGATAAAGGAAGAAAATGCATTGCGCTCTTTTTAGATCTAGCCAAAGCTTTCGACACTATCTCACACAAAATTCTCTTAAAAAAATTACAGCGCATCGGCATTCAGGGTCAGCTACTTAAGTGGTTAGGTAGTTATATAGGAAATAGGAGCCAAAGGGTGAATATTAACAATACTCTAAGCGATCCAGCTGATATTAACTTTGGTGTACCTCAAGGAAGCACTCTAGGACCACTTTTATTCAATATCTATATAAATGAATTATGTAACAGTTCATTTGCCGACCACATTATCACCTTTGCCGATGACACGGTATTAGTATTTGAAGGCAAAAATTGGAATGAAGTTCATAATAATTCAGAAAATTGGCATTAACAAGGTTGACAATAATCTTCTCACTCTCAACACTGACAAAACTAAATTCATCCACTTCAGTGCAACTCAAGCGGGACAACCAAGAGAAACGCAAAGAATCATTATACACCATTGTAATGACACAAACATTTGCAATTGCAATACCTTAGAACATGTGGATAGCATAAAATATCTAGGAATTATCATAGACAAGAATCTGAGATGGAATGAACATATCAACTCAATTTCCACAAAGGTCAGAAAACTCACGCATCTTTTCATGGCTACTAGAAATATTCTACGCGCCAAAGATCTGAAACTAATGTACTATGCCATGTGCAACTCATTACTTGAATATGCATCTTTAGGATGGGGAGGATGTGCCAAATCAATACTGGACCCCTTAGCCAAAGCACAAAAATCACTTCTAAGGGTCATTCTTAAAAAACCATTTAGATACCCCAGTAATGATTTATTCAAAGAGATAGGAGTTCTGGATGTGAGGCAACTATTCATAAGAAAAGTTATTTTACACACGCAAAAATATCGTCACCTCTTCCCCTCCGTAGTACATTATCACGACACCCGACATGCAGGGAGGAAACCAATTGTTCCACTTACTACTATGACATCTCTTGCTCAAAGACAATACTCTTACCTAGGTCCAAAAATGTTCAATCTTATACCCGGTTCTTGGAAATTGAAAAGTGCAAACGTCCTGCGTAAATTAGTCAATGATTGGATTCTGGACTTAGGGAGAGTTGAAAGTGAACATATGCTGTTTAACTGATAAACAAAATCACCTAACTTTCCAGATAACTATATAAAAATTCCTACCACACTTCATTGAGTCCGATATTGCTTCGCAATGTTCCGTCATCCTTTTTGATGTTTTTATACCTGGGATTTTATGGTTGTGCGCCCCTTCATACTTCTGCACAGAGTAGGTAAATCACTGCGTCGTATCATGCACGCACACACTAGACTAGCTGTGTGAAACTTGGTACCTTACAGCGGTGATTATTTATAATAAATATACATAACACAGCATGTATGACGTACGAAGCAATGCAACAATTTCACAATATCTTTACCAAAGTAGCTCTAAATCAGGTACTATTTATTTGTATTCATACTTTCTGTTTATATTCTATATTTATAGTTATTGTTTTTATATTTCAGCATGAGTTGTTCAAGACATGAGCGCGATGTATACTCGTATTGTCGTATAATATATTTTGTACTGAAAACATGTTTTAAATTAGTGAAAATAATCATGCTTATATCTATATGTATTATAAGTTCACACTTCTCAACACATTTCTATATCTTTATATTGTAAATCTTATTGTTATTCCTCTATCTTGTTATCAGATACCTTGTTTACACTTTTCAACACTCCCAACTTACATACTTATCCCATACTCTGTAATTCTGAATATATTATTTGTTACCAGGTTAATTCGGTAAATCCGAATAGCTAATATGCTAACAGATTACTTTTTTGCATAGTCACAAAAAAAATGTATGTATCTTTTTTATATATTTCTTCGTAACACAACTCAATTTAAAAAAAAAAGAATTTTCTTGTTTTTATCTTTGTTTTTATTTTTGTTTGCAATTATGTACTTAAGGAATAATATGAACTAAACCTGTCAATTTGTCTGTCCTGGAACGGGAAATTTTCCTAGTTGGACAGGCAAAGCTTCCTAATGTGTAACTTGTACTTTCTTTTGTATCTATAAATAAATAAATAAATAAATATTTTTGAGCGGGTACTACCGGCCCCTAAGTTCCCTCTGTAACTTGCTATAAATTTCAATAGATTGCACACATTTAGGTTACAGTTTATTAAAATTAATATTAGTTGATCTGAATTGGTTTAAAGAATTTACGAGCCACAATTATAATTACATTTTCAATTGTAACATAACCTCTAAGAATTAAATACACGCGTTTCCCTGATTGGCAATTATTTTCCAAATTAACATTTTACTATTAATGTACTGCACACTGCAAACTGGTTTTAACTGGTTAAGCGCCATTCAGACGTTTCACTAATCGCTCATTTCCGCATTTCATTCGGCCTAGTTTACTCGGAATGACACGTCTGAACATGAAATGAATCGAAAGTGCCGAACACTGCCGAATGAAATCTTTAAGTGAACCGATCCAACAATGTTGGATATTTTCCTTCGGCATCCTTCACTCGCGCGCGCATGCGCGCGGAAGAGAGCAAAGTGAATCGTCTGAACACCGAGTGAACTCTCAATCAGTTTGTCTCGCGTCATGTACGGGAAGGACCATGAAAGGACGCTATCAAATCGCACGCAAAACGTCAAAATGGTATTCGTTCGGCTAATTTGTTTGCTTTTGGGAACACCTCTCATATACATTTTTGGGTCTCCCTTATTATCCATGTATTTTATATGTTTTTTAATATATGTAAGATTATTAATTTGTAGGAAAATGTTCGTAATAAAAAAAGTGAAATCAAATTGTGTTATTATGCCATAAAAAATAAAAAGGTTTATAAGACGACAAAATACTGTTTTTTTATTTATTTTTATTTAATTGTGTCAACAAAATTGCGTAAAAATCGATGCATCTGACATGTTTTTCCTTAAAATTCGGGGCCGGACCGCGCTGGAATTCGTTTGTTTTCCAGCGCGGTCCGACCTCGCTCGGCGACGCTGTGGTCGGAATGGACGAGTGAACGCTTATTTCTATAGCGCCGTCTGAACATGGAATGAAACAAAATGGACGATTAGGCCGAAAAAACATGGCGGAAACCTTGCCTCGAGTGAATCGTCTGATTCCAGCTTTACTGCTGATGAAGGGTCGTTTAAGAAAATAACAATACTGATTGGAATTAGATATGCATTATTACTTTCCATACTTTAAAAAAACAATTTTTTAACAATCGGAAGCTAGGTACCTTCGAAATGCCTCCATTTTTAAGAGGCTAGACTTTGAACCACATGCGGAACACCCGCGTCTGTCATTCTGTCCCGCTCACAATAAGCTCAAGCACACTTACAATACATGCGAATGCGAAATGTGCGAATGAGACAACGCTCAAATTTACCTACAGAAATCGCTCGAAAAGGGTTTATGGAGAATACACTTTTCTACACCGAAACTTTCACGAAATTGAAAATTTAAAAAGTGTATATTTTTTAGAAAGAAGAAGCTACATCGGTAGCTTTTTATAATTTTATAATTCTTTATGAGATATAATTCTTTATGAGCACTTTTTCCTTAAATAATATTTTTTGATAAATCGTACATGTTTGACAGTGAATGTTTACGTTAATACGAAACGCATCGAAAATTCGAAAACATACCGACATAGTTTTCACCCTCTAAAAGGCAGTATAAAAAAATATATTCATTTTGTGCAATTTTCGATGTAGAAAAATGTTTTTTCCCGGGCGTCCTTTTTGTATGGGCCGAAAAGCGAAGTCTATCATCTTGAGCTGAAAATCATCGATTAGAACTCTACAAACAACATGGAATAATTTTTCAAATCAACTAGGTAGTTGGTCACCCCATATTGTTTACATTATAATGGGCGAGATGTGCACTAGGTTCCTTCAGCATAGTTCATTAGTTCGGCGGTGATTTTTCCATACAAACATATTCCCTATTTATCTCTCTGGATTTTAACCCTAGAGAAAATATTGTTTTTACATAAAATAGATATCAACTAGTAGCTTGTCGGTACTTTTTGTTTTTTTTTTTGATAAGTTACGTTTTATAGAAGTTATGACCTTCTAAAAAGCAATAAAAGTGACTGATTTAAACGCCGTAAAAAGACGTTCAGTATGCAAACTAGACAATGTTTTTTTAAAAAAAGCAAAACGTACAGACATAAAATAGTTTTTTTCTTTCGTAGTTAGTAAAAAAAATTTGAAAACCAGTCCACTTTTGGAGGAGAAAAGTGGAGAATACAAACTCGATTTTAGTTAAGTATTAGTAGCCCGAGGTGCATTGTCCCTTTCGCTCAATATCCGGTGGAGTGAGAGCAACAGTGACAGCAACAATTTAGTAAAATCTATTTTTCAAATTTTTCCACCACCCGGGTATCATCTTAATCTTTCAATACCCATATTATTTTGTGTACTTGATTTATAAAATTTTATTGTTAACACCAACAAAGGCTTATTCAAGTTAGGTTAAATAATTTAAATACAAAGAATAACACCTAAACTAAAATTTAAAAAAAATGTAACTATCCGCTTATAAATATTTGCTTTCATTATGTTATTTTTTATTAACATTTTTTTCTAAACCATAAAGGTATATATATTATTAGTTTAATTTTTTTCTTTTTTTTTCTTTTGATTTTTTCTATTGTTAAAAATGGTATTAACCACAGTAAATAATAACATTTTGTATGATCTTTGATGAAACAAAATGTTATGTTATTATCTATTTGCAAACAGTGTTTATCTCTGAAACAATTAAATTAACGACATCTATGAAAGAGTAGATTATGGATTATGGAAGTTTATTTATTTATTTATACGCCGTAAATGGCTTTTACAATAATCTGTTACATGAGAATTATGTTTACAGTAGAACACAGGAGGGAACAAAATAGGAACTGAGAAATAATATATATATTTTTTATTATTTAAAATACATATACATAAGATTTAGAAAATAAATACAGTTGGTTCTTAAAAGCAATTTACGATTGTGGGATTTTAAATGATCCTTTGTAGAACATAAATTATGTAGGGGAGAAGTGGCATGAAAGAGCCAGTTTACTAAACGGAGCAAAAAAATATACTTTTAAATGAAAGAAGATTTGTATTTTTGTTCTTCAATCATTATTTATTTTTTAAAGTAGGTAATTTCATATGAAAAAACCTTAACCACTACCAAAAAATCAAAAAAACATTCATTTACAAAAAATGTGTCTTTTGGCTCTTTCATAACATTTCGGTATTGAAAGAGCTACTAAAAGTTATGAAAGAGCCAGTCTGTATTATGAAGTGTAATTGTGAAAATTATTCAAAAATAATAATATTTTAATTTTTAACTTAACGAGTTAAACCTCAAATTATAATATTTTAATTAATTTTTGGCAAAAAATCTTTCTAATCACCACACTTTATCAATTTTTTCATCTTTAATAATTTTTAAATTTAGCCCTATATTATGCGTGTAATGAGATATCCTAAAAAATATAAATAATTTTTTTGTAGATTCAAGGACCTAATTTGTTTTTTTATATAAATGTTCCTTCCTGCAAAACAAAAGAAACATTATCTTGCTTTGTAAACTCTTACCTCTATATCAGTGGTTCCTAAACTCTTTTGGCCCGCGGACCACTTTTCATAGTCAACATTTGTCCATGGACCCCCGGTTAAAGGGAATGCGTGATCCTGCCAAAATTCCTGACTTAGCAATAAAACCATCCATTCCTGGAAAGGGGGGGGGGGGGGGGGAGAGGGGTGGCTAGAGAATTTCAGGTTATGAATTCTATACTTTACCTAGGACGTAAAAATAATATGTGCATCGATATTTATAATATCTTCTAAATTAATAAAAATGTGTCATAATTTTTTTTATTTTATGTTCAACCTTGCGTGGACCCCCAGACATTGTTCAGGGATCCACTGAATGTTCCCTGGGACCACTTTGGGAACCACTGGCCTACATTGATAGGTAAAGCCAAGACATCATTTTTGTTCTTTTATGGAAACCAGATAAATTTTCGTGGACCCCCATTTTTTTAACACTCCAACGTAGACCCCCATCGAGTCCCCCGAGGACCCTTGGGGGTCCACCGGGACCACTTTGGAAACACTGCTCTAAATAAATAAATTATACAAATTTTTTTAATATAAACAATATAATAATAATGTTTTCGTGGATTTTAATTTAAGAGTATTTAACCCCTTAGGCTAATTTGTTTGCTTTTCGGAATAACTCATATAAATTGTTGTGTATCCATCACTATCGTAGTGATAAATATGATATCACCTTTCAAAAACAGTTTTTAGTTTTTTTATTGGAAAGCGGAAATATTTTGAACCTCTGACAAAATAATTATTTAAAACGAGGCCTGAGAAATAAACACAAGAGGAGCGGGGAGGTGTCACATAAAACGACATTTAGGTAATATAACAATAATATTTATTTACAAAAACAACAAAATGTTTAACGTATTCTTAATTTTTCATAACTCATATTACTGCACCGGTACAGGTCTATGTACTACCATAGTATTTATTTAACTGTTCCTAAGGCGCTCCGCTGACGAGGCAACTGAAACCAAACTAAAACCGGCTGATTTCTATGTCTTGATTGGTCAAAAAGCTTGTTTAACCACAGACGAAGAACAATCAGCTGGCAACTAGCAATGGCCGGCCACGGCAATCAGCAGTGCGAGTCGCGAGTCACCGCTTGCGTTACCATTGACAACGGGTTTTTGATTGATTGTGTAGTGTGCGGGCCATCACATTGTCATAAAAAAACACTTGCCAGTTAATAATAATAATTGGATAATTTGTAGAGCGCCGTTTTTGTGAGAAATCACCTCAAGGGCGAGAGTTATCAGTTGCCTCAGTGAGCGGATCGCCTAATAGTTCTATGTCAACTTAAGTTAGCTAAGTGAACAAAAAATTTTCACAAAATAATAATTTACTAATATTTCTGCGAACTAGTCAATGATTCCAAAAAAAAATCTTTTATTTAATAAATCAAAACCAACATTTTCTGTGAAATCATAAGATTTGCAGATAACTTAAATACCTACCTAATATAGAGTCGTTCAATAAGGACGCTCGATTTTAAAATGTAAATAAAAAAGTTGTGTGTAAGATATCTACTTAATTTTTATTTTATTTGAAAGTATATTTTATTTTATTTCATTTTTTTTTTTTTTATAGAGAAACCTCACAAGAGTCCAAACTGCTCCCTTCCGGAGTCAGTGAGACTATGGCATCCCCAATTGGAGTATGTTGTGAGGCTGAAGGTTAGTGGGGAAGGGAAGGAGATGGGGGAGAGGAAGGTGGGAAAGTACCTGGCTATTCAGATCTAGTCACTAAACACGGCTAAAGCCATTATTAAGCAACGTTTCAATTCTGAATGGTGGTCTTACACCGGGCGATACTGAGAGTATCTTCCACTCTGGAACGTGCCGCAAATATAACATATATTATTTTTATTAATTAATTGTGAAATAACACAAATTAATCAAATAAAATTTATTTGAAATTTCGAACCCGCGACCTTCCGAATGGGAGTCAAGTGTCTTACCACTCGACCACGGACGGTCGTCATGGCAATAAGATATATATTGTCTCTCAAATGTCTGCCGTGGCTTTGCTTGGTGGCACGTATTCGGGAGGCCCAATTTTCAATGACTTTGTGGCATAAATCTGGCTGAATTTGCTGGATGGCGTTTGTTATGTTGACTTTGAGGGCGTCAATTGCTTGCGGATTATTTAATGGACCTGCGATTTAAGATAGCCCCAAAGGAAGAAGTCTAAAGGCGTTAAATCGCACGATTTCAGTGGCCAGTTCACTCGCTGCCTTCAAATTGCTCGAGCTCCACGAAGCAAAGCCACGGCAGACATTTGAACGACGTTATATTCCACACTTATTGTTATAAAAAAATGAGTGGATATCTCACAAACAACTTAATTTATTTACATTTTAAAATCGAGTGTCCTTATTGAAAAACCCTTGTATATAAATCAAATACATTTTATTTTGACGGTCTCTAATAACAATGTCGGATGTGAGATTTTGTAGTTTTACAGTACAGCTGTTTAAAGTTTCATTTCTGCATTTTTACTGTTTTTGAGATCAAGAAATATACTGTTGTTTTGATATTTTGCATTTCATTTACCATTCTGAAAACAGACTTTTAACACTTCAGGACTCGCTAATGGGTCTAACGGACCCAGTTCTTGATATTTTGTGTAGTAACTTTAAAATTTTGACGTCTGCCGACGTTGCCGCTATTACTACCTTTAACGATAGTGTAGCATGACAGATGACGATCTAAGTCGTCAGTTAGCACAATGCGTGTGAGTGCTATTGACGAAAAAGGCGTATATGGGTCCGCTGGACCCGGTAGCGACTAAATACGTAAGTGTTGTTTCCATCATTTCATTACAATTTATTTACATTTTTTTACTTTATTTCATAGAAAATGGCTACCAATAAGTTTTTGAGATCTAACGTAATAGAAGAATAACTCAATAACATATAACCCCAGAAGTAGAAATCATTTATTGGATAACCAACACCCCTGCCATAGGTCACCACAAGTGGTTTGCTACGTTTGGTGACTTAGCAGGGGTGCCCGGGTACACGGGGTGAGGTTTGTCTGGATCTTGACGGTGAATGCGTTTGCCCACCTACCGCTTTGCGAGCCGGATCAGAAGAGACTGGTTGAGGGAGACTCGATTTAGACCTCTCCAGCCGGACTCATTTGACCCCTCACCTTGCATCGCAGTAGGAGGGATGGAGTCGTACATTCGTCTGACCCCCAGATTCCTACCCACCCCTCTTACCTTTTTCCTTCCCAGAACGTCCACTCCTTCCTTTCCCTTAAAAGACCCTCCACACAGCATCCCCAAAGATGACATAGGCCCTGAGGGAATTTTTTTTCCTTGGGGTCTCCTGTGTGGAGCTAATGTAAAAAAAAATTCTTGAAAAGGAAACGGAACATAGAAACAAATTTATGAACAGACATTAAAAAAAAACGATTGGGTTAAAACAACAGGACTTTGCTACGCTCAGTCAATTATGCTTCTATATACGCTCTATAGAATCACTTGATTTTGCATATCGCCTTTTATCAAATGTTCTGTGCAACTATTAACCTCTTGAATGTCGGAGGACAGTTAAGATGTCAAGGCCGTATTTCACATAAAATTAATATCAGAGCATCCTGAGAAGCTAGAGTGCTCTAATACAAAGCAAAGTCTGAAATGATATTGGCGCAAGCGATTCTGACCTTGTCCTTGTACAGTTTCTTTATACATAAGGGTTAAAATCGCATTTTATTTTTTAATCTGACAGCCGTCACCCGCCCGCCGGCGGGCTTACTGACAAACGAAAGATTAAATAAAAACACAGCCACAGGAACAAAAGGAGCTCCCTCTGCTAGTGCAGTACAATGCAGTGCAGTACAAACCAGTACAGTGCAGTGTAGTACAATGCAGTGTAGTACAATGCAGGGTAGTACAATGCAGTACAGTGCAGTGCAGTACAATGCTTTACAGTACAGTGCAGTAGAGCACAATGCAGTACATCACAGTGCAGTGCAATACAATGCAGTACATCACTGTGCAGTGCAGTACAATGCAATGCAGTACAACGCCGTACCGGGTAGTGCAGTACAGTATAGTGCTTTGCAGTACAATGCAGTACAATACAGTGTAGTACATACACTGACCGTCTTCTTTCATTACAAGTGTGGATGATTATCTAACTTGAATAGGCATAGTGCCATTGTAGCATAATTAATTATTATAAATTAACCTTATACATAATTATATATTATAATACAGATTATACAACACAACAAGATTCTTATAAATACTTAGTGATGTTATCCAATAAGCGGTAGATACTTTCAGTATCGCCCTGGTGAAACACAATAATTCAGAATCACGACTTTGCCTGAAATGCCTTTAGTCATCTTTAGTGACCAGACCTGAAACACCGAGGTGATTCCCAACCTTCCTCATCCTCATCTCCCCTGCAGCACAAAATAACCCATTAGAGGTCAGGGCAGTTGGGTCCCTTACACAGTATACACAATTAAATACTCAATATTTATGAATAAATATCCATTCTTGTAACTTGTAAGCAAATAATAAAGAATATTAAAAGAAGTGTCTTGTGGACGTGTTTCGTGATCCAATTCTAATTTCGGCCTATATTTCCATACAAAACTGTGTTTCACCATGATTACGAAATTCAAATGGAATGCGATATACGATTTCAGGCTAGTGTAAGAGAGACAGATTGCATGCCAAATGATCTAGAATCAAAAGGTACCAAGTCAATGGCCCATCTGTTTCACACTTCTAGTGTTATATTCTTTATTCTATGCTTGTAAGGTACATCTCAGACAAAAAAAAATAACAGGTACTTTAACCCTTAGTGGCCAGAGCCCTGCATTTGCAGTGTTGAAGGATCTTGTCCATGCACGGTAGGAAGCACTGCAATTGCAGTGTCGACCATATATAATCATTTCGCCTTCGGATATTACCTCTACTGGGTTAGTTAGACAAAAGAAAAAGTCGCTTTGTCAAACATGGTATTGTTTAAATCAAGCGTGCCCAACTAGCATGGCCGCACTAGGAATTTATTTTAGCAATCAATTCAGGTATGATTCAGGACCTGATTTTAATAAGTGGAGGGTGAGTGCAAAGGACACGCATAAGTGCGCGTAAAGTCAGTTTATGGCTTCTAGCATTTTAGGTCGCGGTTTCACGATAATAGCGATTTCGGACACAGAATTAATTACCGGTAAAAATTAACAGTGCAGTTCAGTACAATGCAGTACAGTGTAATGCAGTACAGTGTAGTGCAGAACAATGCAGTACGGTGCAGTGCAGTAATATCTGCCATTTACTCCCCCCCAGATATATTGTCAATTATTGTAAATAACATCATTAAATATACATAATTGTAAATGATATTCTAAATGAATGCATACATCAAAACAGCAGTCAACAATTCAAGTACAGTGAAACCCTCTTAAGAAGTTTGGTTTTTTGGACCTTTGAAGTACAAATGGCCCAATTTATCCCGCTTATAAGGTTTTCCAGCCTAAGAAGTTTTTTTTCTGGTCCTTTGGAAAACTTCTTAAGAGGGTTTCACTGTAATGACTTCCTCTAATTAAATTATCAACAAAATCTTTCTGATCATAATTATTGTAATTCGTACAAATAAAGTCGAAAAAGAAAGAAAATTTATTATTAGTAAAAAAAATCATCCAAATTTAAAATTATTCCTATCAAGAATTTATTAATTTACTTACATAATTATAAAAAATAAATAAAAATACTTAAGTAAACAGGATAAATTCATGTAACTATTTTCCATTTAAATAAATAATGATATCTACGGTGTCTGGAAAGTTGTGTTACAAATAGGAAACTGATGAAAAAAAATAAATCTGAATTTTTTTTCTGGTAATTAAATGGGTTAAAAAACGTCAAAAAAGTTATACAACAAAATAGACTCCAAAATTAATGTAGACTTACCAGTTTTCAGCTTGTACTACAAGTTTCCAGACACAGCGTATAAACAGAAGTTTTAAAACACATCAATCGGTCAAACAATGCAGATAAATAGTACGATTTGAAAATAAATCATTTTTCAGAAAAAAACAAGGTTTGGTTAATTTGGTCAAATCATAAAAAGGATTTTTTTTGTATGAAAACTGATGAGGATTTTTTCTGTGGAAAATTTAAAAAAAAGTCGCACAACTATATTATAGCATTTTAGAAATTGTGAATCATTTTGGAAGTAAAAATACGAGTGTGCGAAAGAGACCACACGACTGGAGTAAATACTTATTTAGTAATCTAATCTAATTCTCTTTCTAACATCGAATAAAACCATTCCAATCATCAGTGTATAAGAATCTATATTGAAGATTCGTTTGGATTGTTACCAATCATCGTAACAAATCAGTCGTTTCAATGCACTGAGTTCGCACACTCTAAAGGAAAATTTGATTAATTTTATTATAAGAATTATGCTTAGAATGGGATTGTTGATTTAATTCTTACAAAGTTTAAAATAAATGCCAGCACCCATTCCAAACGCCATTATTATGGATTTGAGCACTGTTGTTACGATTAGATTATGAGGAATGAACCTCAAAATAAATTTTAATTTATTATCGTTCGCCTCCGTAACGTTTGTAACGCCCGATATTACGCCTCTCGTAACGCTGTAATTTCCGTAACGCATTAGTCAGTTTACCCCTCAAGTCAAGCGTGCGTAAAGAAGTATTTACTTCAAAAATGGTCAGTTATTGGTGTAAAATATTTTGTAAGAAAGCAAACATTCCAATAATACTACTGAAATATATTTTATGTTCTTTTTAAAATTATTAGCATTTCATATTTTTGTGCTTTCTTTATAACAGCTTTCTCAAAATTCATTAAAGAGCAAACTCTTAAAAATTATACATAAAAAAAAAAAAAAAATATTAATATTTGGATGTTCACTACACATTTAATAATTCTGAATTACCTTCATTTAAAATACGGTATAAGCTTCACATCCCAAGCTTTTCTGAAAGATTTCAGAGCATTTCTTTCTGTTGCCACAGAAGACACTACAGCAAAGTTATTTTTGCAAATAGCCGGGGGTATCCCATTCTATCTTTCCAGTCAATATTTAAAAGGTAGCAAAACTTTGTATGCCAAAACATTGTCTATATAAACCAAAAATAAAATTACTTTAAAACTTCACACAGTATACTCTCTGTAGTCCGAACCTCCGATGATTAGAATCACCGGTAATCCGAACCCCCCGTAATTTGAACCTCCGGTAATTGGAATCTCCGGTAATTAGAACCTCCGGTAAACCAAACCTCCGGTGATCCGAACCTCCAGTAATTGGAACCTCCGGTAATCCAAATCTCCGGTAATCTGAATCTCCGGTAATCCAAACCTCTGGTGGTCCGTACCTCCGGTGATCCGTACCTCCGGTGATCCGAAACTCCGTTGATCCGAACATCCGGTAATCCAAACCTCTGGTAATCCGAATTTCCGGTAATTGGAACCTCCGCTAATCTGAATCTCCGGTGATCCAAACCTCCGGTAGTCTGAACCTCCGGTAATCCGAACCTCCGGTAATCTGATCCACCGGTTGACAGGGATAGGGTGGGTGGCTGGAAAATACAAGACGTTAACTCCTCAGGCTAATTTGTTCGCTTTTGGGAACAACTCAGAGAAATAGAAATTAAATAGGCCTCATAGAAATTCTTGTATCTCCCTTACTATCATGGTGAAGAATATGATCGTAACGGTGTAAGAAAGAGAAGACACCATGCTTTATATTAAAATGTGAAAATGAACCAAAAAGGAATTAAAATGTACACCTTTATAAAACTAAAGCTTTTGGCTGCAACTTGAAAAAAAAAATTAAAATGGATATCTATGCTAACGACTTATATACAGATATATGTGCTAAGCTCGACTTTCCAACCGAGCCCAGCTTAGGAGCAAATGATATACTGGAAATTAGTGGAGAAAATTATGCAAAGTTAGCGAGGGAATATAAAACAGGTAAATTTATAGTATCCGATTTAACCTCTTGTTTGTCTTAAGCCCGCCGGCGGGCGCGATAAAATTTTTTGCTTTTTTTTTTTAAATTGCGATTTTAACCCATATGTATAAAGAAATTGTATGAATTACAAGGTCAGAATCGCTTGCGCCAATATCTTTCTTGACGTAAAAGTTGATTTGATTAATCTAGCTACTCTGAATATTTTTTAAAGTAATTATTTGTGACATTCGGAAATCACGCTTTCTCCCGCTTTACCAGCTGTCAACTTTTTAAAGAAGTATCAATGCAATTAATTCTTCGAAAACACCTTTGAATTGTTAGTTTTCATGTAGGATGTATATTAAGGTTTGTGTAGAAACAATAAAATCAATTCATATTTGTATAAATATATGTATATTTTTTTGATATTTGTTTGACGTATGGGAGATTTTTTTTTGTTGTTGCTAAAGTTAGCTATTCTGGGATAACTTGTATCCATATTATCATGTAATATATATGAATAATAAAATACATTATCTGGTAAACAGAAAAGAATCGCTAAAAAAAAAAACAATTCCTTTGTTTTTTTATGGATATTTGACCAGAAGTCATCAAGGTAATTTCCGCGCAGTTTTTCGAAATATCATCTGACATTTAACAGGTTAAAATACTTATAAAATTTTCGACTACCGTACTGCCACCTCGGTAATCAATAATTGGATAAGCAACACCCCCGCCATGGGTCACCCCAAAGTGGTTCGTTTGGTGGTTTTGCAGGGTGCCCGGGTTCATGGGATGAGGTTTGTCTAGGTCTTGACCGCAAATGCCCGTATATAGGGGAGGATAATTTTGTTTAATAATATTTATTTTATTTTATAATATTTTGGCATTTTTGCTTTTATATTCCACAAATGAGAGCACAACGTTTGCTAATAACCCGGGGCAATGCTATTCGTATGTCCGTATGCAGACAGTTTCTATCTCAACAATTGAGGACATTGCATGAACCACAAACAATGACGAATGAAATTATGACTAGAAAAACTAAGCAGCCACAAAAAGAAATGATAAAAATATGTATTTCAAAAGGTATTTTCTTGACTAATATGTATTCTTAGTTTTGCTCATACAAAAGAACAACGCTGTAAGGCATATGCTGTAAATTTAAAAAAAATGTAATGTATAAGTTTGTATATTTTTATAGTAAAAATAGCGAGTACCCGGCATGCGTTGAATGCCACATAAAGAAAGAAATTGTTTCTCTCTGCGTGTCCTTTCCCATGCGACCCCTTCCCGCTCCCTTTCCCTCCCACGTTCCGTTTTCCTCCTGCGTTCCCCGCCTTCCACCCTCCTGTCTCACGTCCCGCGATCCCACCAAATTTCATAACGAAGAGCTCGCCAGTATATATATATATATATGGAAAACTTACCAAAGTTTCATCGCAATCGGATGAATGGTATAGGAAGTAATTTCATAACGCTAGAGCTCACTATTGTGTATAGAAACCATCACAGGCATGCACACATCAAATCCCCAAAGTTTCATAGCAATCGGATGAATGGCTTAGGAACGCATAAGGGACAAACAAAGAAACATAATTTTTTTTAAATTATAAGATTATTATTTAATTGTATTTCCTGTATGAATAACTGCATCTTTGAACTAAAATCCCTTAATAATAATTTTATTTATGTTTTATTAATTCCTTACATCATTGTTTGTGCAACGTCTTCAATTATTACTATTTACAGAACCCTGTCAAAAATCAAAATTGAAATGTCGGTGGGTTAAACGATTATCAGAATCTGATACCTACATAACATGTCTATTTAATACCTATTCTATGGTTACAATTCTAGTGCCAATACTGTTGTTTTTGGTCCTGAGGAAACTTCCTAAGGTTGAATAGGTCAACGAATAAAGTCAATAATATATAGTCATTCCAAGAATTGAGCAACAATGTTCAAACGCGTTTAATGTTATGTATCATGCAATCAATTTTATGGATGGTATACAATTTCAACACGAATCCTTTTGTTGTTCGAGTTGATCCACTGACAAATTTCTAACTAAACACACAAGCGTTTGCGAAATCATCTCTCAAACGAGCGTGTTAAAAACCAACAGGCGAGGGATCAGTGTGATCATTATCACGATCATCAAATGCACAGATGACAGTGTCGTCCAAATGACAATTCCATTATACGCGTTTAAACCCGGCGTCAGAGATATTCAATAAATTAAACCCTTATACAGAAAAACAGCCTTATCGGGACAACACTGTGCATTGTGAAAATTCATTCAGATTCCACGTCGTACATCCATCTACGTCCACAGTTAAAATCTCAACAACAGATGGCAGTACAAGCCTGCAGTAGCGACCGGTAGCGTAATCTTTTTCCGTACAACGGTAAAGTCAACGCAAGTCGGCCATTTCATTAAAACTGGCAGTTTGTGCGATCGGAGTTTGGCATATTCGAACGCGACTGCGGTACTGCTACCCGCTATAAATAGGGCCATAAGCCCCTATTGAAGTCAGTCTACTAGGAACACTTGTCTCGACAACAACTCTCTCTGCCCTCTCGCCTTCCCTTGCTTGGACATATGTCATTATTATAGTGACAAAGTTTTATATCTGAATCGAGTTGCTTGTTAATATGTTGTAACATGTCTGGAATTAACAACTATTTTTAGTAAAAAGAAAAAAAAAAATGGAAAAATGCTGTTATTTTTTCGTCTTTCTCTTTTATGATTTTTTACTCAAAACTTATGAAAAAATTGATTAAAATACATTAAATGTGATGTCTATTACTTGGAATATCTTATTAAATATAAATTTATTTGACTTTCAATGTGTATATCGTCGCTAGGTGTGTAATATCTCCATTGTCAATTTTTTTTAAATTTTACAGGAGTGAAAATATTTTTCAAGCAGGAAAATAAAGGGAGACTTAAATTTTTATTTATTTATTGTGTACATTAAAAATCATTAGTAATATAAATAAATATTGTTTGGAGGTTCACCATAATTTTCCTGAATCAAAAATGGATTTAATTACATGCCTAGTGACGATACGTTATGCTTACAACAGTATAATACATACATAGGAATATTCCTATGTATCTATGTAACATTGTTTTTCCGCATAAGGGTTAGGCGTGTTGAAACAAAGACAGCAATCTCCAATTATTTTCATTTTGAGTAATCTGCGAAAAATGTCTTTTATTCTTTTGCCGTGCTATCAATAAACAATAAAGCATCATTTTCGTTATTAATTGTTTCCATTCGTTACACTCTGCGTAAATTTTATTGCGATTAAGTGGTACATTATGTCGTTATCTTCAATTAATAGATGGAGATTGCCGCTTTTGTTCTGTCACTCTGATTGGTAAATTTTTTTTAATGGAGATTGACGTTTTTGTTGCAGAACTAAATACATTTATTAAAAAATGTATGGGTTACTGTCGTTATCTTCAATTAATAGATGGAGATTGCCGCTTTTGTTCTGTCACTCCGATTGGTCCAAATTTTTAATGGAGATGGACATTTTTGTTGCAGAACTAAATACATTTATTAAAAAATGTATGGGCTACTGTCATTTATGCTCCAAATCCTTTGTAGCTATCAACAGTATTTTTTTTTCTCTATCCATATCGCCATATAAAACTCAATTTAAACCAATAGTGGAGATTGCCGTCTTTGTTTCAACATGCCTCAATTAATCTTACAAGTAAACTTTTAGTGAAATTTTATGATCACATATTATGCTATATCCGCGAACGGGATAGCCGCCGACAGATTACATAATATATGACAGACGCCTACATAGATAAGGTTAATTAATACATATATATATATATTACTGAGGGAAACTCCAGTGGCTTTGTCATCTTTGGGATGGATGCAATGGATAGGAGGGAGTTCAGTTGACGAGAGGCGGTCTAGTTGCGGTTGAGCCAGGCGATGACCTTGAACACGAGGTAGGCGAGTCCGAGCGCGGCGGCGAGACGTTCGCGCTGCTGTCGCTGCAGACTGTCCAGCTCCAGCGCCATTACGCGGCGGTTAATTCGCGCAACCTGCCGCCGCAAGTGCACCACTTCTTCTCCGGCGGTCAGACCCTCGGCTGGCGGAGAGTTTTCTCTGTAACAAACAATAACCCTCATTATTAACCACTCAGACCCCTAAGCTAGTTTTCACGACAATATAAAGATAGCAGTCAAGTCCAATAAGCTTGTTTAAAAAAAATAAAGGGTCTGATCGGGAGAGACTGGTTGAGGAGAGACTGGTTGAGGAGAGACTCTCTCGGAACATCGCTTTGCACCGCAGTGGGAGGGATAGATTCATACGTACGTTACTCCTGGACACAATGACCCCCAGATACCTACTTTTTTCCTTCCCAGAACTTCCTCTCCTTTCTTTCCTAAAAAGGCCCTGAAGAGAAAAATCCCCAAAGATGACATAGTCCCTCAAGGAAATTAATTTCCTCAAGGAGCCTCCTGTGTGGAGTTGATGTAAAAAAATAAAAATAAAATAAGGACTCAAGAGTCGGCAGTTCAGACTCTTGTGCAATTTGAGATAATCACATAGGCAGATACTAAATATAACTACATAACAATGTATAGTGTGTGCAAGCTAATATAATAACATACAGGGTGTGCAAATAATAATCAACATTTTACCTGAGCTGAATTTGCTTTGGGCGTTCGCTGCAATTCCGTACAAACACGCTAATATGATTAAAAGTGCAGCAAATGAAAAAGTGATACTTCAAATACAATAAGAGTATAAAACTATGAAACACAAACATACACTGAAACTCTCTGAAGAACTTGTAATTCATTTTCTACGGTACACAGCTATCATGTGGGCAAATGTCATCCGACATTCAAGAGGTTCACCTTTCCTAGGCTGTGAATTTTTCAAAAAAAATCAAATGTCAAATGTGCACTTCAAAATTTTTTTATGTCGCATTTTATAATAATATAAGTTTACAGTAACAATTCTTTCAGATTTTGATAGTTTATACAACTGTTGTTGCTAATAATATTATTTTGTAATAGAAACTCGTAAACAAATAATGCTAAAAATATAATTATTCATTACGATGTAAAAAATTTGACATTTCTTACGAACCCAATATTTATGACATTTCTTTTGTGAAATATTAAAAAAATTATATGAAAATAATGTAGATAAAACGATCTTCCTGATAATGCCTCAAATCTATTATTTCCACAATGAATTTATATCAAAAACAATGAAACTCCGTCCATGTTATGTCCGTCCGTCCAAAAATGGCTGCCAAAGTGACGCCAAGTTCACCGTAGATATTTTATGTAAATTATTCCGAGAAGCTAGGCGCTATGCGGCTTTTTGTTACGTCGAGAACGAGAATGGCACAAGCAATTCTGAACTTGTTCTTGATACAATTTCTTTATCCCTTTCCGACCGAGAAAAAATGTCCGAAATTTGATGGACCAAAGTAAAGCTCATAATTTGTGATCCCATAGGGCTAGGCGACTTACTGCTCGAAAAATGCGCGCTTAAAGGTACCCTACACAAGCAGCTCCCGCACGTTCGATCGACTCCAGTTCCGTTCTCAAAAACAGATTTATTTTCTGTCAGGATTTTTTTCAAATCAAACTAACGATCGTATGAAGCCGGTCGGAAAGGAAAGGGACAAAATTGCTTCAAAATTTTTTTTTTTTAAAGTTGTTGCTGATCTCTCTGGTGATCACACGGCCATTGAGTGGTTAAGTGGGAACTGATTAAGGGGGTTTCACTGTATTCAGATTCAATCCATTGGCTCTCTAATCAGCTAGTCACACTAATAAAATGTGATATTTAACCACTGGAGCGACCACGCGAAATAAATAAATTTGCCTCGATTGCTCAAGATTTCGGGACAATCATTTTTAAAATTTTTCGCCAACATTAAATAAAACATATCTTCGAATTTTAACATAAAGACATAAAAACTTATTAAATAAAACTTATTATACAGCCAATGAATTAACCTCTGTTATACCGTTTATCTCATATTTGTAGGATGTATAAAACAAATATTAAAAAATCGTAAAGTTTATAACCGCGCGGTTCCTGCGTGTTTGATACTTTGAATCTGCCGTCAGAGGTACTTATTCGAGTCAATATAGAATATTTTCGATTTCTGTATGTTCTCTGTGGTATACTTGATAATGAAAGGTACATACATATCTTTAAAAAAGGGACTTAATTTTAACCATAAACAGCTGATCATAAATTTTGCGCCAAACAAATATTTAAAAAAAGTATTTTTAACATTGTTCTAAAATCATCTACGAAGTTCGAATTTTGCACCATCTGCGGCTATAATAGATAAAGCATTTCAATAGCTTCGTTTTAAGACCGAAATAACAAACGTGGAAGCTACAAATATTTTTTTAATCTTTTTTTGCCGAATCAAGAGATAATTGGCTTTTAAAAGCCGTAAAGCAATCTTAGACATTTAAAAAGGCGCATAAATAAGCCAAAAATCGCTCCAGTGGTTAAACCAACTTACTAAAGAATTCAGAACTCAACAGGATAAGGAAAACAAAGAATCAATGTTCTAAACGTAGCAATAATTTTAAAAGAATTGAAGAAAGAAAAAACTAGTTAATTTTAAAATAATTCTACAAAGTGTTATCAAGCACCAAATATATTTTATCACTCGTCACTTTGGTTGGTCACGGTTCTAACTTCACTTTACCTTGTTCTGAGAAATTAAGTGTCAAAGTTTGCAAAGATGGATTTCTCTTTATCTATTTAACAATTTCTGATTTTGAGGTTGAATCGTGTGTAAAGTATTTAAAAATGAAGTATACTTAACATTTTAGAACATAAATAAATGTGCAGATAGAACCATATGCAACCAGCGGGTATAATAATTCATTGCATAAGGTTCTAACCACATTTCCCTGATAGGGCAATGTTTTACTAAAATATTTTAATTTAAAATACTTTACACAAGATTGAACCTCAAAATTAGAAATTGTTAAAAAAGATAATGAGAATTCGTCTCTGCAAATGCCTCAAAACATAGTAAGGCGAAGTTAGAACTCTATCCAACTAAAGTGACGAACCATACTGCGTCTCGTAAAAACGATCCAACTGTCAGATACAAACAAAATGTAATTGAAAAAAGGTTCAAACTGATGTTAGAATCTTGCAAAATAAATGAAAGCTTTAAAACATGTTGTTAGAACTTTGTCATACAAGTAACTACAGAAATAAAACACAGATGGCTCTGAAAATTATTTTGGTTATATAAATACGCAAAAGAAATGGTTTTACATTCATAGGTCATTTTTGAAAAAAATGTCAGTTAGAACATTTAAAAAATGAAAATGAAAATTAAAAGCTGTGTCCCAATGGGAGATTTATTTTTTATTTTTTAGAAGAAGTTAGCGAATTTAATATAATATATTAATCTGGTAAACAGAAAACAATAAAAAATCATTGTTTTATTCAGATATTTGAGCAAAACTCAAAAATGTAATTTTCACGCGGTTCCATGAAATCTCAGCCGGCAGAGTATTTTGAGAATCTTTTGCTCCGACGTTTAATTTCGGAGGCGGGTATGTTATATTTATTTATTATTATTAACCAACACCTCTCCCATGGGTCGCCCCAAGTGACCGGGTTCATCGGCTGAGGTTTGTTCAGGCTTTGTCAGCAAATGCGTCTCCCCACCAACTGCGTGGCGGGCCAGATCAAGAGAGGCTGGTTGAGGGAGACCTCTTTCGACCTCTTCGGCTGGACTCTTCTGACCCATCCACCGCAGCGGGAGGGATGTATTTATACATCCCTCACTCCTGGACACTGACCTTTAGATTCCTACCCACCTCACATACCTTTTCCCCAGAACTTATTCTCCTTAAAAAGACCGCTCACAGAGCATCACCAAGATATAGGCAATTAAGAAAATAATTTCCCTCAAGGCCTCCTGTTTTTTTTTTTTTTTTTCATTTTCCACACAGAAGGCACTGAGGAAAATAATTCCCCTAAGGGCCTATGTTATCTTTAGGAATGCTGTGTGGAGGGTCTTTTTAGGAAAGACAGGAGAGGAATTTCTGGGAAGGAAAAAGGTATGAGGGGTCGAAAGGAATTAGTACGTCCAGTCAAATATGACGGACATATGAATCTATCTCTATTCCTGTTGGAGAGGTCAAACATTCTTCCTCAACCAGTCCCTCCCGACCTGGACTGCCATGCAGTTGGTGAGCTGACGTATCTGCCGCAAAGATCCTTACTCAATGAACCCGGGCACTCCTGCTAAGTAACCAAACGTAGCAAACCACTTGGGGTGAACTATAATCTAATAAATAGTTCCCGCAGTGGTGGTACCCATAGGTTGATTTAAAAAAAAGTTTCTTCTCACCTGAAGGTAAGACGTGTGTCGTTAAGATGATTGGGCGTGCTGCTGACGTTGTTGTGATTGGAGTAGGGGGCGAGGGCCTGGTGGCGACCGGGGGGGCTGTGCAGAGGGTCGTCTGCGGAGGGGAAGGGGTGGTCCTGCAGCGTGAGCACTCGCGGCGGCGTCTGCACTCGAATGCAATCCTCCTCGTGCCCGCCCACCAGAGCCGAGCCCAGCACCGAGTTCTCCAGGGTGATCTCTCGGGGCGGAGCTCTGGTACCTGCAAATACCACACATTATATTATTGATGGTCCAGTTGATCAGTCAGACATCTTCAAATACTAAGTTGTGAGATAATGGTAATAAGACAGGGACATCCCTAGCATGGCGGGCGAAATAACACAATATCTACACTATGTATAAAATTCTTTTAATAAATAAATGAGGAATGCAATATTCCAATGCTCACCATAAATCAAATATTATTTAAACGTGTCCAGTACATTAGTATAACATTTTGTAATATTCTATTAGTGACCCAGAAAACATCAATATTTTGTTTAATTCACTATTATAAGTTTTTGTGCATTATAATTGATTTCGTGGTATTTATGAGTAATCTTAGTTTTTTTTTTTTTTTACATTAGCTCTACACAGGAGGCCCTTAGGAAAATAATTTTTCTCAGGGCCTATGTCATCTTTGGGGATGCTGTGTGGAGGGTATTTCTAAGGAAAGGAAGGAGAGGATGTTCCGGTAAGGAAAAAGGTATAAAATTTGGGTAGGAATCTGGGGTTCAGTGAATCCAGATCATCCGCCGCCAACACCTAGACAAACCTCACCCCATCAACCCGGGCACCCCTGCTAAGTCATTAAACGTAGCGAACCACTTGGGGTGACCTGTGGCAGAAGTGGTGGTTATCCAATAAATGGTTCCCGGGGCGGCGGTACCCATACCCGCCTCTCAAATTTAAATTGTACCAGATAAAGGGTACACTTTTACATATGACTGAATGAGATGTCTGACTGGACGATGGTCATGCCGGTGGGGAGAGCTGTCTCATTGTTAAATATTCATCATTTAAGTTAGCCTCCATGGTTGAGGGTTAAGGCTCTTGACTAGCAATCCAGAGGTCACGGGTTCAAATCCCAGCGTGCGCAAGTAAATTTCATTTGATTTGTGTTATTTCATAATTTATTCATTTAAAAGAATATAAATAACAGTGTTGTTTGGCCGTCCGTCCTCTCTGCCTACCCCTGTAGTTATTTTTATGTAGTATATTGCGTACGTTACTAAAGTAGTAAACAAGCTTTGTGAGTTTGTTTTGTAATGCTATTTATGTGGGAGTCCCATTGAAGATTTTCATCCATTTCAATGCCAAGATATTTGAAGTTTCTAGAGTGTTGTAGTGTAGTGTGGGGCAGTAAATACGGCAATGTAAACAAAGACATGATGTAACTAAATCATTGTTATAAAATACCACTGTCTATTAGAATACGGACATCATTGATTTAGACATGATGTAACTAAATCATTGTTATAAAATACCACTGTCTATTAGAATACGGACATCATTGATTTAGACATGATGTAACTAAATCATTGTTATAAAATACCACTGTCTATTAGAATACGGACATCATTGATTTAGACATGATGTAACTAAATCATTGTTATAAAATACCACTGTCTATTAGAATACGGACATCATTGATTTAGACATGATGTAACTAAATCATTGTTATAAAATACCACTGTCTATTAGAATACGGACATCATTGATTTAGACATGATGTAACTAAATCATTGTTATAAAATACCACTGTCTATTAGAATACGGACATCATTGATTTAGACATGATGTAACTAAATCATTGTTATAAAATACCACTGTCTATTAGAATACGGACATCATTGATTTAGACATGATGTAACTAAATCATTGTTATAAAATACCACTGTCTATTAGAATACGGACATCATTGATTTAGACATGATGTAACTAAATCATTGTTATAAAATACCACTGTCTATTAGAATACGGACATCATTGATTTAGACATGATGTAACTAAATCATTGTTATAAAATACCACTGTCTATTAGAATACGGACATCATTGATTTAGACATGATGTAACTAAATCATTGTTATAAAATACCACTGTCTATTAGAATACGGACATCATTGATTTAGACATGATGTAACTAAATCATTGTTATAAAATACCACTGTCTATTAGAATATGGACATCGTCGCAGTACTTCGATAAGCTCTGCGGCCAATGGTTGTTGACTGCACAGTCAACCACACAACATCTTAATTGATAGAATTTATGATGAAAGGAATACCTTTTTGTGTTTGTGTTTATATTATTTACTAGCTGATACTTTTAAATAAAGAAATTGATTCTTCCTACGTGTTCTTTCCCATTCCCCTTCCGCCTCCTCTTACCTTTCCCAAGTTTCCCCTCTCCCTCTGTCCCCTGCGACCCCCCCCTCATGCATTCCCCTTTCACCTTCTCCGCCTTCCCCCCTCCCGAACTGCCGCTCCTTAATTCCCCTCCGCTCGCCTTTTTTCCCGCTAAACTCATACAATACAAATACACTTATTTTTCAAGCAACTCAATCTTTTTCAAACAACTCAATCTGAATATAACATTTTGCCAAGCTTTGAAAAAATGTGAACTAATTTTCAGAATTAACTAATTTAAAATTTGGGAAGCGGGTATGGGTACCGCAGCCCCGGAAACCATTTATTGGATAATCAACACCCTTGCCATAGGTCACCCCAAGTGTTTCGCTACGTTTGGTGACTTAGCAGGGGTGCCCTGGTTGAGATTGGTTGAGGGAGACAACATAGAGATGATATAACCTCCAGTCGGACTCTCTCGACCCATCGCCTTGCACCTCAGTGGGAGGGATTGGTTCACATGTCCATCATTACTAAACAAATTTCAGCCGAATCGGAATCGTAGTTTTGTTTTGACCGCGTGTGAAGCGGGCGTGTCAGCGGATTTTAGAAAAATGGAAAAAGAGTAATATCGGTCAGTGATTCAATTCTTGTTTTTGGAAGGGAAATCGCGCAGCGACATCAAAGAGCGCTTGGATGCTGTGTACGGTGACTCTTCTCCTTCGATGGCGACCGTCAAAATTGGTTTAACAAGTGGTCACACATCGGTTTTATGAGCCACGTCCAGGTGCTCCGAAAACGTCTACCACAGAGGATAACATAACAAAAATCCACAATCTCATATTGGCAGACCGCCGATTGAAAGTGTGCGAGTTAGCTGAGACAGTAGGCATCTCAAAAGACCGCGTGGGTCATATCCTGCATAAAATTTTCAGCATGAGAAAGTTGTCGGCGCGATGGGTGCCGCGTTTGCTCACTCCGGACAACAAGCGAAACCGTGAGACCACTTCAGAGCAGTGTTTGACGCTGTTTAAACGCAATCCGAAGGAGTTTCTGCGTCACCGTCGACGAAACATGGACCCACAGATTTCTTCCTACCCCTCAGACCTATATCCTTCTTAGAACTTCCTCTCCTCCCTTTCCTTAGAAAGACCCTCCACACAGCGTGACATAAGGCCTGAGGTAAATTATTTTACTAGGGTCCCCTGTGGGAACTAAGCGAAATAAATGTGTTTGATTTCATACAATTTAATATTGAATTCACTATCTAAAATAACCTCAGTTTAGACACACAGGTCTCTTAATCGAAATTTTATCTATATTGATAAGGTAAACACACAAGATAAGAGTAATATAATAATAATAATTTATTCAATCCATTTTCAAGTCAGCATGTCATTGTTTATCTATTGTGGAAATGATGTACATGTGCGCATAATGAGTCTCTTGTTTGCATTTTCAACAGGATAAGAAAATTTTATTTCCAGAGATTTAATTTTTTCCCTTCAGTCCTGTGGCATATTTATTAACCCGTAGGGGATGGCAAGACAATCAATAAATAAAAAGATTTTTTTGTTAAATCCAACACGACACTACCGTATTCGATAAAGTAACATTTTTTTTTATTTTTACCTGGTAAAGGAAATATCTGAAGACAAAATTAATATTTAAGGTCAACACTGAAATTGCAGGGCTTCTATCTTTTTAATCTTATACGATTCTTCAATACTGCAATAAAGAACTCCAGTGCAAAATATTATGTCTTTAAAAAAAATATGTTCATATAGACCAGTGATTCCCAAAGTGGTCCAGGTGGACCCCCAGGGGCCCACGGGAGACTCGATGGGGATCTACGTTGGCGTGATAAAAAAATGGGGGTCCACGAAAATTTATCTGGTTTCGATAGTAAAGAATAAAAATGTTGCCTTGGCTTTACCTATCAATGTAGGCCAGTGGTTTCCAATACCAATGCACAAATTATTGGCGATTTTTACGTCCTAAGTAAAATATATAATTCATAACTTGAAATGCTCTAGCCCCCCCGGTGCGCATACCCGGGATGGTTATAGAAAAGTGAGCTCTGGCATTATGAAATTATTTCCTATACTATCCATACGATTGCGATTAAAATTTCATCCGATTACTATTAAATTTTTTTGAATTGTTTTGAACATGCCAGTGAATACATGTATATCTATATTGGTGAGCTCTGGCATTATGAAATTTGCATTAAAAAAAAAGTAAACCAGTTGTTGAAAAAATGAGTGTATTTTGTGAAGTTAGGCGGCAGGGAAAAAAGGCTGGGGGGAGGGGTATGCGGGAGGGTCGGTTGGAGAAATTAAGGAGGGGGCTTCGCGGGAGGGGAGTTGAGGGCGAGGGAAAGGCGAAGAAGGTGGAAGCGGAATGCGATAGGGGTTCTCGAGAAAGGTGAGAGGGGGAGAGGGGAGGGGAAACGCGGGAAGGGGAACAAATACAGCGGGAGGGGAAGGGGCCGCGGGAGGGGAAGAGAAAGAGGAGTCGGAAGGGGGACGGGGACGAATGGGAAATGACACAAAGGGAGAAACAATTTATTTATTTAATTAGCATTGCAACGCATGTCGGGTATCAGCTAGTCTTGAATAAAAAACGCCTTGACTTCTGACACCTAAAGTCATTCCTCCTTTGATTCTTTCATACAAAATGACAATACCCGTTGAAAATAAATAAAACTTTTGGGGAGTGATAAGGTCACATGATTCACCATAGGTACGGTAGTTTTCAGGGGATCTTGAAAAATTAAAACTTTGACAATTATTTTAACAATTAAAACTAACTATAAAAATACAAACGCAGTTATTTAAGTTAGAAGGTCATTATTCATTAAAAAAAAAAAAAAAATTGGACTGGTATTCCTTATTGCAGTGGCCACAAATTGACGCGGTTTCGTTTGCGAAAGTAAATTTTCATTTTACGCAATTGAAATTTTGAATGCAGTATTTTCCATCGCCACAAATGTAAAAAGTTGTCTTTTATAGTTAAGAGTAATTAAGGTAAATCTAAAGGCCTTTTCAAAAAAAATATTCATTTTAATAACTCAGGTCCGGGGCATACATCATTCCTATGTCTACCTACGTTAAATTGTTGTGAAAACAAGCTTATGTGCCCAAGCGGTTAAGCGTGTTCAGTTCGATCGAAAATTTACCAAATACAGTATGCAGAGAATGCACATGGAAGTATCCAATCAACGAAATGCATTATTTAGTAGTGCTTGATTTTTATGCATGACAGATCGATTTGCATAATATATGCCATTTCTGATAAGCTAAATGTTATATTACAGGTACAGTTATAAGTATACAGGGTGTAACAGGACGTACCCGAGAGAATTTACCCAGCGATTCCTGAGCATATTCGGAGTAATAGACGTATTTGTCATTTTGCTGCCCGGTGACATTTTTTTTCTAATAAAAACATTAAAAATAGTTTACCACCACGCGTCGCGTCTGAGTTTGTTACTAGAGAAGCTCGTTCATATTCTAGCGTGTCTTGAAAAGCGTTGTGTCTCACTCTAGCAGAATGTCGCATACACAAAACAGCGCATGTATTCAAACCCATCGCGACGGGGTATTTCGGGGTAGTGATGGGATCAGTAGCGACGTGTGATCGAAAAAAAATATTTTTTGTTTTTAACTCCTAATATGCTAAGGAATCGCTGGGTAAAATCTCATGGGTACGTCCTGTTACACCCTGTATATATGTACTGTTATCGAATTCAAACAATTGCCATCAGTGTTTCACAAAAAGTGAAAATGAAAACAAGAATGTATTTATATTACTGTGCCTATACGGGCTATTACAAAAGTGTGATATATTAGCACACCCATAGAAAACCCAATCCCAAGTAAAAATTTTCTGCTTTATAAAATTTGATTTTTATCTCTGAATAGTAAAGTGATTACGATTATCCATGCGCCACGAAAACCGTATTTAAGTTAGATCACTGCATCTCCGCGAGATGTCACTAGTGTCTCTTTTCGACAGGACCGCTTGTTTCATCAATCGTAATTTGTTTTTGCTTTCCAGAAAAATTAACTTTTTTTTACTTAGAACTTGACGATGATGATTTCAGAGGAAATTTCGATCTTGATTTATTACATCAGAGAAAATTAGAAATATTTTTAATGGTCTCAAGACCTGCTGCTCACGTAACTACTAATAGTTTTAATTTTAAACACTTTAAAAACTATAAAAAAGATATCTACTTTGGTCACTTTGATAGTTATCATAGGTCTAGCCCTTTCGGAACAAATCTTATACGTAGGTCTCATAGAAATTGTTGTGTCTTCGTTACTATCATGGTTAGAAATATGATCTAAACGGTGTTAGAAAGAGAAAACATCACTCTTTATATTCAAATTTAAAAGTTAACCGCAAAATAATTACAATTTACATCTTTATTAATCCAAAGTTTCCGACCGCAATTTGAAAAAAGATTATGAATCTTTGAGAATTTTTTATTAATTATTTTTACACGAAACAACAAAAAAGTTAGGTATAACATATTTGTCTAATAAAATGTGTATGTGTTTTTCTATTTTTCATTATCAGTAATTTTGGTTAGATAAAACGTAAGGTGAGTAATTTTTTTGTTTGCAAGCAAAATTTTTATACATCTAAAATTATATGTTTATTTAGAATTATAAAATTTGGAAGTGTATTTCACCCCCTTTCCAAAACTGTTTTTAGTTTTCGGATAATTATTGAATTGCGATTTTATTGTAAAGCGGCAATATTTTGACCCTGACAAATTGCGGTCGAGGGCTGAGGGCTTAACACAAAACGAAAAGATATCTTTCTTGATCACTTTTGATTGGTATCGAGCGATGTTTAGTTATTTTAAGAGTGAACCTACCTAAATGCTGATCCTGTCCCAGCAGCATAATCCTGTCGGGCACGTTCATGTCAAACTTCTCGCGGTGGTTGGTCCACGAGGCGGGCGTCATCTGTTGCAGCTCTTCCTCGTTTGCTTCGCCGCGTGCCGTGATCCGCTTCGGCACGCGCATGCGAACGCTGATGTCCTCCGTGTACGCGGCATCCCTTAGCAAGCGGTCCTCCACACCAACGCTCCAGTGGGACGGGCTCTGGTTGCGTGACATGCTAACAAACAAATAACAACAGTATGTATTAGATGATGCAAGAATGTGAATAAAGCAAGGAGAGTTACACTTCATAATTTTTAAAGAGCGGGCTTAAAGCCCCTGTCTCAAACCTCGGGTTCACTGCAGTTAGGTATTTCAGTACTTGTATCGGGCCGCTAGCCTCCTGCACTTTCAGCCGTCTATTTGGAGAAGACGTGGGTAAGATTGACACTACATTGATAAACCTGTCAGCATTTTGACAAAGTACGAAATAAAAATACACTTAAGTAATAGTATAGAAAATAATTTTATAACGCTAGAGCTCAAATGCACTATGTATAGAAACCATCAAGGGCATATATACAACAAATTTGCCAAAGTTTCATCACAATCGGATGAATGCTTTAGGTACCGAATAAGGGACAAACAAGGAAACATTCATTTTATATATTTTTAATACAAATTTCATGACGTCAGGGCTCACTATTATTTACAGAAACATTCGCGGGTGTGCACATAACCACCCACCAAAGTTTCATCACAATCGGATAAATGGTATAGGAAATAATTTCATAACGCTAGAGCTCACTTGCACTATATATAGAAACCTTCAAGGGCATGTACACAACAAATCACCAAAGTCTCATCTTAATTGGATGAATAACTTTCAATTCCGCATGAGGGAAGAAACAAAGAAACATTTATTTTTATATGACATAATAATAATTTAATTTCTGCTAGCTGGTTGATTGATTGAATAACTAACGCCTGTCTCCCCAGTAATTGCTTTACAAAATACATCGATAACATTTTCGTTACAGCGGGAGAAACTGAAACGAGAACACGCCACTTTTCGCCTCCAGTGTTTACTCACAACTAATCGAAATCGACAGTTTTATATTGCTTTGCGGGGCCCGAAATATTTCATACAAATTAGTATGGAGTCTTGGGACCGAAAAATTCAGAAAGTTTGAGTGTAATAAAACAATAATCTAGATAAGTAAAAGTGTTTTTTTATTTATTTACAAGGATCTGTATCATGTTTACTTTTTTAGATTACGGAAGGATTTAAAAAAAAAGTGTCTATAGTAGGCGTTAGGTTGCTTCCAGCGAAGGCATTTTTGAACGTTTTGCGTAAAGTTGCAGTATGTATTTCATGTAGAATAAAAAAGTTTACAATTAAAAAATTTCATTCACTGGTAACATTAGACATTTTTCTAACTACCTCTATAGAATTTTTAGATATATCATTTGTGGTATTGCTTGTACGAAGTAAATACAAAGTGATGTTTAGAGCTATTTGTGAAACTTCGCCCTTAAATAAAGTTAAATAAAAAATACATTCACAAACACAAGTAGGTATGATATTCATTGTAAATTCTATCAATTATGATGTTGTGCGGTTGACTGCGCAGTCAGCAAACATTCGACGCAGAGCTCAATGGTGAACTCTGTCGATGTTTCTATAAACTTTAATTGAACCTATCTACCACTCACAACACCCATAAATTAATTAACATTCTATCGTTCATCTTCACGAGAAAAGAACAATGCTCAAATAACGCATACAGTCATAATATAAAATGTATGGCAAAATTGTGACAACTGGCATTGTTTAGGAAAAATTCAAAACAGGGTAATTAAATCAATTGTGTTTACTGAAGGAGGTAAAGGAAGGTTTTTTTTACAGCAGAATTCCCTTCGTTTCCGCTTTTTTAATCTAACTTAGGAACTTATTTAGAAGTTTTCCTGGAACACTACTTACACAATTTTTGTGCAAATTATGTCACTGATAAGAGAATTTTTTGTACTCCTATATTTTATGGTAGCTTGAATTCCTAAGTTATCAAAGATATTGGAAATATTTCACTTACATTTTGCTATTTTATGTAACAGGGAGGAGGGGTTGATCATACCCTAAAATAAATGTCACTTGGAAATATTCGTGGTTAGATTATTTTTATTACTGGCAGAAGTCATTGATACACAAACTGGAGATTAAACGTACGGAAGAGAAAGCGTTAAATCTGAAGGTGAACATTTTTAATTCAATTGACGGATGATTAACCTAATACAGAACAATATACTATTATTTTCCTTATTTTGTTGCAGTATTACATACGTGTACCTACTTCATTTAATCAGTGGTCATTGAATAAAGGTTAATGGATACCTGAGAAAATATCACCTCTTGTTTCTTCGATCGAAGGGGGCAGTTTCTATTAGTAAATTACGTTTTCTAATGAGTTTTTCACAAAAAAATAACCAATAGGAATATGTACTTTTCTATCATATAAATTATACGCTCGCAAAATAAGTTTCTATGGTCAAATTGTAATTTACTATTTATTGCCAGGCGAAGAAAAGTAGTATTGCCAGTCGTACGAAAATTAAAAAATATATTTAACGGTCTGGTTCCTACTTAATTTACCATAGAAAAATAGTTTGACATTGACACTTGACAGATAACGAGATAACCTCTGTTTTCGAATAAAATTGAATTCATATTTCATATTAGGGATACGGCCGATACGAACGTCAGAGTCACCATCCTTTCTCCTTACTACAGTACTTAAACAGGCGAGTTTTAAATAAATATATTGATCCATTCCGTATATTAGATTGCCAATACTGAAGTTAGTTTGGAAATCTGAATTAAAAATAGAACAGACTCTATTACTTTCATAATGTGTAAGCTTTTGAGATTTGCGCAAAACAATCTCGTTTATTTAAGGAGATACTCATCTAAGAATTATTTTCAGCATCCTAAGATGGAGAATTTGTCTCTGGTATCGTCCAATGCCTGTTTCGGCGGCTTCCAGAAGGTATTCAGCCACCAGTCTTCGGAATTAAAATGCCCGATGAAATTTGCCATTTACCTACCGCCGCAAGTGTCAGAAGGGAATGTTAAAGTCCCCGTGGTCTTCTGGTTGTCCGGACTAACGTGCAATGAACTGAATTTCATTCATAAAGCCGGCGCGCAAAGGTTAGTACACACTAAAACCACTCATCATATTTATATCACTACATATCACGGAGCATTCGAAAAGAATGTACGTTGTACCTTGCTTTGGTAAACTTTCGAAATTGTTGGACACGCTTATCAGGCCTCGTCCATATTTCGAAATATTTCTGCTTTACAATGAAATCCAAATAAATGGAATATTTCTGAACGTATCTGAAAACTAAAAACTGTTTTTGAAAGGTGATGAAATACATTTTCAATATTTTATGATTACAAAAAAACATAATTTTTGAAATATAAAAATTTGCAAGCAAACAAAAAAGTTTTAAAAATGGCTCACCTTATGTTTTTTATAATTAAATTTACTGAAAATAGAAAAAGAAAGTAAGATTATAAACTTTATTTTAACCTTACTTTTTGTGTCATTCCATATAAAAAATAATTCATAAAAAACTCCCAAAGTTTCATAAATTTTTATTAAATTGTAGTAGGAAATTTTGGTTTCATAATAGTGTACATTTTAATTATTTTGCAGTTAACTTTTACATTTGAATATAAAGCATGGTATTTTCTCTTTCTAACACCGTTTAGATCACATTTCTAATCATTATAGTAAACAATGATTTCTATGAGAGCTATATGAGTTTTTCAGAAAACTGAACGGTTAAGATTGAAGAGAGTATGAGAATTTTACTGTTGTATTAATAGGGTATTAGAGGGATTCTGTTGAAAATATATTGATTATTTAAAGGTCATTTTTCTGATTTTAATCATCGTACTAAAAATAAATGTTTGTTTTTTACGCTTTCATTCTAATTTATTCATTTTAAAAACGCTTAAAAACCAACGAAATCAAAACGACCCGTGATTGCCAATGTCGCTTCGTACGCACGTCATCAAACAAACAAAGTAGTACGACCGTCCGTGGTCGATGACGACCGTCCGTGGTCGAGTGGTAACAACACTTGACTCCCAATCGGAAGGTTGCGGGTTCGAACCCGGCGTGCGCAAATAAATTTTATTTGATTAATTTGTGTTATTTCACAATTAATTAATAAAAACAATATATACTACATTTGCGGCACGTTCCAGAGTGGAAGATACTGTCAGTATCGCCCTGGTGTAAGACCACCATTCAGAATTGAGACGTTGCTTAATAATGGCTTTAGCCGTGTTTAGTGACTAGATCTGAATAGCCAGGTACTTTCCTACCTTCCTCTTCCCCATCTCCTTCCCTTCCCCACTTTCCTTCAGCCTCACAACATACCCCAATTGGGGAAGCCATAGTCTCACTGGCTCCAGACGGGAGCAGTTGGGACTCTTGTGAGGTATTCTCTATAAAAAAAAAAAAAAAAAAAAAAAAAGTACTGTCGGAAATTTTTCAAGAACGAGCGACCATTATGACGTCACACGTCGAAAATGCCGTTTTGGCGGGATTACAAAAATGGCCAAATTAAACTCGCTGTAGAAAATTTATTCGTCAACATAAAAATAAAATAAAAATGCCATAATAATCGTAATTATTTGCTTAATTTTTTTAAGCAATAAAATTTTTTCGTGGAAAAACCCTATTAGTATTATGTATTTAAAGTTCATTTAATTTTTTGAAATAACTGTTGAAAGTTATGTGTACACGACTGCAGTTTGCCAAACAGATAGGTAGGAACCTTCAAATTCATCAAATTGATGAATTCAAAGATATTGAAGATAAGAAAATTGATTCCTGATCATTATCAATCCTTATCTGATATGATCTTCCAATTGATTAGTTTTTAAATTCTTTTCTTCAAATTTTGCAAATTCACTTTGTGGCACCATTTTATTAATGAAAAATTAAAACACTTTGTTTTTACCACGAAAATCTTTATTTTAACACATCGACATGTTTCGAGAACGATGTTCTCTTCCTCAGGACATAAAATGTACTAACAAAGTACCAAAGTTAGTACATTTTATGTCCTGAGGAAGAGAACATCGTTCTCGAAACATGTCGATGTGTTAAAATAAAGATTTTCCTGGTAAATCAAAGTGTTTTAATTTTTCATTAAAAACCAAATTGTTCACCAGAGCCAAAAAAGTTTTCATATTTTAGAAAAAAAAAATCATAACTTTTAAACCAGTGGTTATAGAAATGCCATTTTTAAAATGCTTACCTGAAAAAATATGATCTATCAAATTGCAATATTTAAATCTTTTATACGTGAAGAAGGACAATGTTTTTGGCGCTTACAGAAGTTGCCTTTTTTTTTGTGTATGCCCAAAATGTGGCCTTTGTATGAATACTGAATTGCTGCTAAATGCTGTGGCTAAATGTATGAATACTGAAAATCAACTTTATTTTCAGCTGCTTAAATTGCTGTAAGCGCCAAATTATATCAATATAAAAATTTTGAATAGCTGTAAATGTTTGTATTTATTTTTTTGGGCTAAATTCATTTGGTTTACAACACCGATATCGCATTACATTTATAATTGTTGTAAACACACTAACTTATTCTAAAAAGTGCTGACAAGTTGTAGAAAAGTAAACGACAAGTGTTATTAGAAAGCAAACAGATAAAATTTAGTAACCGCTGCGAACACTTAAATGCAATCTTTGAAAATGCTGTAAGCACCAACCGAACGTGTAATGTTTCCGTGAAAGTGATTTTGTCGTTTCTTTTCAAAATTTAATTTCATCATAACCGCAAAACATAAAAAATACACGATTTTGAGGTCTGTACATCAGTTAAAATACGTATTATTGACAAAACGGCTAGTTTTTCCAACGTCGTTCAGTTCTTATTTTTCATTGTAGAGTCACGGGACTCAGATAGATCGAAGCAGAAAAAAAACCTATAGAATAGATAGACCCAACTGGTTAATAAATTAAAGTTATTTTGAAAGACTGGAGAATTTATTTTTCATTTAGTTAATTTGTTTGCGACGCAGGTACGCAGCGACCTTGGGTCTGGTGATAGTCTGTCCGGACACGTCTCCTCGCGAGGTGAACATCCCTGGGGAAGACGATGCCTACGACTTTGGCTCGGGGGCCGGCTTCTACGTGGACGCGGAGTTGGAGCCCTGGAAGACCAACTACCGGATGTACAGCTACGTCACCAAGGAGCTGGTGGACCTGATCACCACCGCTTTCCAAGACATCGTGGACTCTGGCAGGATGGGAATACTGGGACACAGGTTTGTTATTGTCCTTGAATATTTATTATATTTTGCAGTCTATTATGGCTTAAATGCTCTGTCTATCTTAATCTTAGAGTGAAAGATACTCTCAATATCGCCCTGGTGTAAGACCACCAGAATTAAAACGTTGCTTGAAATGGCTTTAGCCGTGTTTGGTGACCAGATCTGAATAGCCAGGTACTTTACCACCTTAATAATATTTGGATTATTTGTACAGCACCGTTTTTGTGAAAAATCACCTCAAGGGCGCTAATACCTTTCTCTTCCCCATCTCCTTCCCTCCCAGCCTCACGACATACCTCAATTGGGGATGCTATAGTCTCACTGGCTCCAGACAGGAGCAGTTGGGATTCTTGTGCAGTATTCACATATAAAAAAAATATATAAAAAACTGAGCCTTTTCAAAGCAATCTACCCCATTACGCCGCATGTTTTGACACAATGCAAGTTTAAGAAAAATGGACACAAAAAATAAAAAAACGTTTAAAATAAAGATGATAAATAAGCCGAATGACTTCATGAATTTTTTATGTCATAATCGTTTTAGCATAGTAAATTGTGCTACAATTGTGGGTCAGTGTGTCCAGAAGCGACGGACATATAAATCATCCGTCCCACTGCGGTGCAAGGAGATGTGTCGAGATAAAGGGTCTCCCTCAACCGACTTCTCCTCGCCACCAAGACCCGGACTAACCGCACCACCTAAATCACACAAGCGTAGCAAACCACTTGGGGTGGCCTGCGGCAGTGTTGTTGGTTATCCAGTAAATGGTTCCCAGGGCGGCGGTACCCCTACCCGCCTCCCAAATTGAACTAAGCTCATCTCCGATATTCAAGATTCTTATTCAATCCCATTTTGTAATTCTTCCTAAAATTTTCATTTCGTCAGTTGGACCATAGGATATACTCTCTCATGCATTAGTAAAAATGAAACTGTTTTCATCTGATGTATTTAATTAATTTACTTGTTGTTTTGGTTAGTATGGGAGGGCACGGGGCCATGGTGTGCGCTCTGAAGAACCCCGGGTTATACCGCTCGTGCAGCGCCTTCGCCCCCATCTGCCACCCCTCGGCAGGACCCTGGGGAAAGAAGGCACTGGCTGGCTATCTCGGCCCGGACCAGGAGCTATGGAAGCTCTGGGACAGTGTGGAACTAGTCAAGACATACAACGGACCGCCGCTGGAGCTATTCGTAGATCAGGTACTTTTATTTATTTAAATAAAACTTGCGTGTAATGTTTTTATTTTTGTTTTAACTCCAGGGGCCTGAGGTTTGTGTGACTAACAATCTTCTCTGCCTAACCTTCCTCTGTGGAGAAACGGCGTGATGTTTAGTTAGTTAGGAGGCCCTAAGGGAAATCTTTTCTTGATAACACTCATGTTGTAGGGGAAGCAACTCGTAGGTCGGCAAACCAAACCAACGTGAGTTGTTGAACACAAGAACGAATCATCTCTGGCTTGTCATTATAGTAAAATCATGTATGGTTTCAAAGCTCTTTCTCACAAACGAAGTATTGAATTCCGCAGTCTAAACTTAAACTTTAGGGCGCACAGTTTATATCCACGCTGTGCAAGTGGGTTCCCTACAGAGCCTTGGATGATGCCAATCATAGAAATGACCCAATCTCATGTGGCAAATAGTGTCATTCTCAGGTGAAAAATAATGTCATTCTCATGTGACAAATAATATCATTATCATGTGACAAATAATGTCATTCTCATGTGGCAAATCTAGTCATTCTCATGTGGCAAATATAGTCATTCTCATGTGACAAATAATGTCATCCTCATTTGGTAAATGTAGTCATTCTCATGTGACAAATAATGTCATTCTCATGTGATAAATAATGTCATTCTCATGTGACAAATAATGTCATTCTCCTGTGACAAATAATGTCATTCTCATGGTGCAAATATAATCATTCTCATGTGACAAATAATGTCATCCTTATTTGCTAAATATAAACATTTTCATGTGACAAATAATGTCATTCTCATGTGACAAATATTGTCATTCTCATGTGGCAAATATAGTCATTCTCGTATGACAAATAATGTCATTCTCATGTAACAAATAATGTCATTCTCATGTGGCAAATATAGTCATTCTCATGTGGCAAATATAGTCATTCTCATGTGACAAATAATGTCATTCACATGTGACAAATAATGTCATTCTCATGTGGCAAATATAGTCATTCTCATGTGGCAAATATAGTCATTCTCATGTGACAAATAATGTCATTCTCATGTTTCAAATAATGTTATTCTCATGTGGAAAATTTAATCATTCTCATGTGACAAGAAATGTCATTCTCATGGGACAAATGATGCCATTCTTATGTGACAAATAATACAATTCTCATGTGACAAAAATGTCAATCTTGTACACGTATTTTGCATGTTTCCTGACTACTCACCAATGCCAAAGGGATCAATGCCACGCATGAATGTTCCCCGGAGCATCTTCTATTGAAATATCAAAGGAAAGCATTCCCGCCTGCTGTCAGTGCTCTAAAGAATGCAGTCCGTTTTGTTAAAAGAGGGAAATAGCAAATTTGGGCTAAGATTGATGGTCTGAAGACGATTCAATGAGAAATCCTTAATACTTAACATTTGCGAAAAAATCGATTAATGAAACATTCTCTCTGGCACCGATTGGAAAATATAATATGATGTGTTTCCTCGCAGGGTACGGCAGACAACTTCTACAAGGAGAAACAGCTGTTACCTGAGAAGCTGGTGGAGGCATGCCTCAGCGCCACTCTGCCATGCATCCTGAAGATGAGAGAAGACTACGATCACTCCTACTATTACATCGCCACCTACATTGGAGAACACCTCGAATATCATGCCAAGATACTTTACGCATAACTCATCGCAGCGTGTAAACAAAGTATGGCAGACTCTCCATTTACCACTTTCGGCTTAGTCGGGAAGTAGCTTTACCGGGTTCGGCTTAACCTGGAATCATCTTAACCAGGCCCAGGGTAGTCGGGAAGCAACTTAACCAGGTTCAGTTTAACCTGGAAGCATCTTAACCAGGCTCAGCCTAGACAAGAAGTGACTTAACCGGGTTTAGCTTAATCTGGAATCATCTTAACCAGGCTCAGCATAGCTGGGAAGCAGCTTCACCTGGAAGCATCTTAACCAGGCTCAGCCGAGTCGGGAAGCGATTAAACCGGGTTGGGCTTAACCCAACTTAGTGATTGTGTCTGGAATCACTGTAACCAGGTGCAGCCTAGTCGAGAAGCAACTTAACCAGGTTCAGTTTAACCTGGAAGCATCTTAACAAGGCTCAGCCTAGTCGGGAAGCGACCTAACCGGGTTCAGATTTACTGGAAAGGGGCTCAACCGGGTTTAACTTCACTAGGAAGTTGTTTAATCAGGTTCAGCTTAACTAAGAAGCTTTTCAACTGGAAAGTGACTAAACCTCGTATGTCGGCTGACATTTGGTCACATGATGGCCATATACCATAGAAAATTAATATCAGAGCATTCCGAGAGGCTAGATTACTGAAATAAAAAGACACATCTGGAATGATATTGGCGCAAGTGATTCTGACCTTGTCCTTGTATAGTTTCTTTATTCATAAGGGTTGAAATCGCATTAAAAAAAAAAATGTAATAATCCCAGAATCCCAGACGCCGGCGTCCGAGCGACAGACAACAGACGACGACAGACGACAGTTTCAGCTTAGTCGGGAAGCAGCTTAACCAGTATCGGCTTAGCCGGGAAGCGATTTATCCGGGTTCAGCTTAGCCAAAGAGCTGCTTGACCAGAAACTTAGCTGCCACTAGGCAAACTTGGATGCAAAGGTGTAAATTTTAAAAGCGAAGTAATGAGCATAAGATTGGAAATTAGGAGTCTGCTGTATGAATTTCACTTTACAATTAAAAATAATTTTTAAGTTTCAAGTTGCATTAATATGGAGCTCGTGGGATTGCACCACCCTCCCCGAGATCTGGAATAAACAATAAAAAAAAAAAAAAAAAAAAAAAAAAAATTTATTCATAGAATAAAGAATATCACTAGAAGTGCCTTCCATGCTATGTAATTTGGATGAAAAAAAATGTTCCATTTAACTCAATCCCCAGCGTTCCATCTCAATTACACTCGCTTGATATCGTATATCTCTATCCCATTTGAATTTCGAAAACAAAGTTTTGTATGGAAATATAGGCCCAAATTGGGCAAATATTTGGATCACGAAACATGCACACAAGGCACTTCTTATGTTATTCTTTATTTTATGTTTACAAATCACTTTATATATATATATATATATATATATATATATATATATATATATATATATATATATATATATATATATATACATATATATATATTTTATTTTTTATTTTATATATATTTTTATCTCCCTAATAAATGTGAAATTTGTAATTCAATTTTCAATAATATTCTATTTTATACATTTTGTAAATAAAGTTTGATAATTAAAACACAAAAATTGCATTGTAGAAAAAAAACAATTATTATTGCTTTTATTGTTTTTATCAGTCGGGAATGTTGGGAGGTGGGTACGGGTACCGCCACCTCGGCAACCATTTCTTGGAATACTAACACCCCTGCTATAGGTCACCCTAAGTGGTTCGCTACGTTTGGTGACTTAGGAGGGATGCCCAGATTTATAGGGTGAGGTTTATCTAGGTCTTCACGGTTGTCCAATTGCTTGGTTGGAGACTGGTTGAGGGAGACCTTTTGAACTTTCCAGTCGGGCTCTCTCGAACCATCTCCGTGCACCGCAGTGGGAGGAATGGATTCATACCGGTCAGTGGTTGAGTGGGCATAGCGTTTGGGTTCCACCCAGGTGTTCCGTGTTCGATTCCTCGGCTGGCTAAGTCCTCCATCACAACACAAGCAAGTGTGGTGGTAGTAGGAGATTTTCAAATGTTGTTGGGTTATTCGTAACCCGGGAATGTTTGTCTTTCTTTTTAAAAAAAAAAAAAAATACGTCCGTCAATCCAGGACACATTGAACCCCAGATTCCTACCCACCCCTCATACCTTTCTTTTCCTCTCCTTCTTTTCCCTACAAATAGTACATAGTACTTCCAAAGATGACACATGCCCTTAGGAAATTTTTTATTCCTGTGTGGAGCTATTGTAAAAAAATGGAAAGTTAAAAATGCAGCGTGTACACAAAAAAGAAGTAAGAAATTTTATTCATCAAACATCGGTAATAGGTAATAAAAACAAAATAATAATTATCACTAATTACTATACTTAACACTACAGTTATTTAATCGTTAAAGACAGTATTAGCAAATTTTAAACGAAAATTTGAAACAGATAAATCAGAAAAAGATACAGTCGTATAAAGGAAGATGTAAGACGGAAGTAAGTATAAGGAGTTCTTGATGCGACCGTATCTTTTTCTGATTTTTCTGTTTCACTTTTTGATTAAGAGTTTCCTAATATGTATTGTCTTCAATTATTAAATATTACAATTTGAGCTTTTACTCACTAAAGTTATGTTTAAATTGCACTTGTTATAAATTAATAAAGCATTGTTGAATCAATCCACGACGTAGAACAGTGAAACGGGAACATTGACCAGAAGTTGGTTCACGATCCTCATGAATTCTTTGGACAGTTGGGTTTTTAGTTGGGGCAGCATAGCCTTCAGGACCTCTTGGCCGTTTTCCCTCAAGAAGAGGTTTGTGGCTTCAACTGGAAAGAAGAAGAGTCCATATAAATATATTTCCACATTGCTAGTCAATCCAAGCGAACCTGCTATGCCTCAATACAAAGGACTATCTCAACGAAACCGTGGTTTCAACCATTCCCCCACTTTTCTAAAAAAAAATATTCCTCAGTTATTCAAATGAGAATTGGACATTATTCCATCCCTTCTCACCTTTTTAAAATTCACATCCTTGATTCCTCAGATTGTACATTCTGTGGTCTAGAAGTGGGAACTTTAGATCACCTATTTTTTTGGTTGTCCCTCTCTAAACAAATATCCTCTCTTCTATCATGCCTTATCTAAAATTGCCCCCCTCTATTCAACATGTCATCTCTTCTAAGTCTGAACTTGACTCCAATCTTCATTATAATTTTGAAATTTGCCCATTTAATTTCTTTAATATTTTAAATTATGGCCTAGAACACCCTTGAAGGGTGTAGGCTAGAAATAATTGTAAATTAATTGTATCAGGCGAGAGATTGAAACACTGAGGCAATACAAGAAGGCGCTGCAAAAAAGCGCAATTCCTTTGCACAATAATGTCGTCTCTCACCCGGAGTGCCGCTTGAAGTCCCGAAAACCCTTCTGGACGGAAGGTGAAAGACTCCTCCGATCACCTCTCACCCCAGAAGATAGGAAACTTGAGTGGCAAACGGCCAACGTGAAAATGCCCATCTTGTGCAAGACCCCATTGAAAAACAGCCTGAGTTCTCCCATAGCCGTTGTGCCCCTATGATGCATAGATGGCGCCTTAAAGCTTCGGCGATGTGTGTACGTGGTGCGGTGCAGACCACCGGACATGTGGTCAACGAATGCCCGTTCCGTTCATTCCCCAGTGGGATTTATGAGGTCCACTGGGCGTCGCCTGAGGCCCTAGACTGGCTCGCAGACCATACGAAAGAAGAAGAATTGCAAAAATTTTTAATTTTTTTTATAATTATTTATTTTTGGGGTCTTATGCCGTGTTGTGCTACAGTGTCCATTATTATATTATCCTGACGAAGAAACCTTTGGTTTCGAAACATGTTGATTATTGTGATTATATAAGTGCTTTATACAAAGTAATTTGTTTTTATTTAAATAAAATATTATTTATTCGATATCATTTTAGATCTTCGAAGACAACTTACTCAAGATCCTATTGTTGTTGAAGATCTTCTTGACTCCCATCTTGACAGTTTTGACGTGGAGGTCGAGGTCCAGGGATTTGACCTGCAGGTAGCGCTCTCCATCCTTGACCTTCGACATCACCTGACCTTTCAGGTCGGCTGTCACTCCATCTGGAATACGCAACGTGTTAAAATATATTAGGTTTTGGAGATAAAACTACGATAATTAGAATTGTAAGAAATAAATTAAAAAGGATGTAGGTACACTTTAAAAATATCTCTATTTGTGAAGTAAAGTATGTACTTTAACCTCTCAGTCTGATTTGTTCGCTTTTGGGAACAACTCATAGAAATCTTTGTATCTCCCCTACTAACATGGTGAGAAATATGATCTAAACGGTATTAGAAAGCGAAAACACCACTCTTTATATTTTAATCTAAAAGTTAACAACAAAATAATTAAAATGAAAACTTTAATGAAACCAGAGTATCCAACCACAATTTGAAAAAAAATTATGAAACTTTGGGAACTTTTTTCAAATGAAACCACAAAAAAGTAATGTTACGATAACGTTTATAACACAATCGTCTAATAAAATATTTGTACGTTTTTATTTTTTTTCATTATCAGTAATTTTAGTTGGAAAAAGCGTAAGGTGAGACATTTTTAAAACTTTTAATGTTTGCATTAAAAAAATATATTTAAAATTTTTTATTATATATGTATATTTATTTCGAATAATAAAATTTCAAAAACACTTAGGACCACTTGTTTCGGAAAATTTCACATCTGAATTTCCTCAAATCGTCTTTCACCGAAAAATTGGGTTGTTTCAACCTCCGTCAGAAGAAATTTATAATATTATTTGTTTTCGGATACATTCAGATATATTCCATTTATTTAGATTTGATAACAAAGTGAAAATATTTTGACCTTCTGACAGAATATGCCCGAGATCTGAGGGGTTAAAAAGTTTGCTGATGGGAAGATGGAGAAATTTTTTTACTTAAGGTCTTGTAGCATTCTTGACCCGGGTGGTTTTTTGACATTCTACTGTGATCTTTTGTGACGAGTAATTCCTAATGAGACGATATTACTATCTCAAACAAATATTAATCATTTTATGAGAGGTCAAATTTGTTCGAGTCCATCATCAGACACAAGTAAAAAAATATACAAATTACACTCTCAGTATGGCCAAATTACTGTTTTTTTGGTCACTATTTTGTCTGGGTATTTACGTTATGTTTATATGTTGTTCAAGTTGATTTAAAATAAAGATAAAGAAGGTGAGGAGGATGATAAAAAAGATGTAGAAGGCGATACAGTAAAAGATATTGAGGTAGATAATAATAATAATATTTGGCTAATTTATATAGCGCCGTTTTTGTGAAAAATTACCTCAAACGCGCTGTCCAAATAAACTAAGATATTTAAGAAAATGAGGAAAAAGTTAAAAAATACGACCTAATCTTAACATATAAAACAAAGTCGGGTTAGTTACACCATTTATAACTCAAGAACTGCTGAACCGATTTTTATGATCTTTGATTTGTTGGATTTGTCTCCGTCCCGATTAACAGAATAACTATTAAAAAATCGTGGGAAAAATAATTATGAAGAAAATTAATTATTTCATATATTTTGTATGGAACGGCTTTTCAAATTATGTGCGTTGGTCGACATAATTTGAATCAATTCGAACTGTCAATGGTGTAGCTCAATTGCATTTTTTGAACTTATTTATTTAAGTATTTTTTTTTTTTTTGAGTATTTATTTTAACTGAATAAAAACTTAATTTATTCCAGCTGATAAATTAAACACAACATTTATTGATTCTGAGGCGGTACGAAGTTTGCCGGGTCAGCTAGTAATAATATAAAGGAGAAAAGAAAAGAGAAGACAAAAAGTAGAAAAATGAGAAAGTGGAGGAGAAAATCTTGAGGTAGATAAATAATAAAATGAAGATGATAAAGGATCTATCTCCATATCTTCTTTATATATAAAAATCTCGCGTCACAATGTTCGTCCAAGATAAACTCCGAAACTACTTAACCGATTTTGATGAAACTTGACTTACCGTGTGTAATTTGGTCCAATTTAAAAGATGGGATAGTTTTGTATCTCGATTATTGAACTCAATATTATTGCGAATTAAATGTGTGTTATAAGACAATGATTTGAAATAATTTGTAAGTTCCATAAGTTTCTGACAGATGGCGGTGTGAGTTAATTTATTGACACAAAACTTGGTTATCTAGGTTAGGTAACCATCCAGTAGATGGCGTTGTGTTTTGTTAGCCACAACAACGCATGGGCGGGTCAGCTAGTCTTCTATATTTATTTATTTATACTGGGTTTATACAAATGTTCTCACTCACAAGAGAACAATAGAGTTATAAAAACTCAGTTAATACACAAATAGTCCTAAATACAAACAATTACATCTACCTATAAGAAGAATTGTCCCGGTGGAGTTTGTTTTTTAAATAAGTCTATTTTATTTGGAAATTGGTAAAACTTTGCACGCTTGACTTGAATAAGAGGAAGGTGACTTTCTAGATGAGATTTCGAAAAACCTCCTCTTTTCCTCTTTTCCTATTTTCATACACTTTGATGAAATTTTACACACTTGACATTCAAAATACATTTGATTTTGACATTTGACAGAGAAACTCGGTGTAAATCCCTGGCAACACCTGGGACTTCAGCTACAAGAAATAAGTAAGAAGTTACAGAAAAAAGATAAAAATCGGTCAGTAGCTAAGTTCACATCGCGCCTGGGTCTTGAGTTCAATTCTTCGTCCGGCAAGTCCTCCATCACAACACGAGCAACATTTTCCGCTTACCATGATGATAATAGGAGATATTCAAATATTGTCAGGTTATTCGTAACACGAGATTTTTTTTTTTTTTAAATAGAAGAAAAAAGGAAGATGAAGGTAAACGAGAGAAAAGTTAAATATTAATTAGTACAAATGAAGAACCTAAGTAGAAAACAAAGTGGAAGGTGAGGAACAAGATGAAGTAGAATATAAAGAAGAAGATGGAGACAAAGTACGTTTTTGACGGCCGGTGTAGTCCAGCGGTAGGGCGTTGAACTGCCAATCCGAAGGTCGCGGGTTCGAACCTTGCGTGCGCAAATAAATTTTATTTAATTGATTTGTGTTATTTCACAATTAATTATTGAAAAATAATAAATGGTATATTTGCGGCAAGTTCCAGAGTGGAATATACTCTTAGTATCGCCCTGGTGTAAAACCACCATTCAGAATTGAAACGTTGCTTGAAATGGCTTTAGCCGTGTTTAGTGACTAGATCTGAATAGCCAGGTACTTCGCCACTTTCCTCTTCTTCGTCTCCTTCCCTTTCCCACTTACCTTCAGCCTCATAACATACCCCAATTGGGGATGCCATAGTCTCACTGGCTCCAGACGGGAGCAGTTGGGACTCTTGTGAGTTATTCACTATAAAAAAAAAGAAGATAAAAAATATGGATAGCACCTATCTAAATAAGTGGATAAAGTAGAAGATAATGTGGAAGGTTAAGAATGAGACGAATTAAGGTATGAAGAAGGAGATGAACAAAAAGTGAAGATAAAAAAGAAGGTAAGTACCCAGCGCCGGTTCTACGAAATCTGGCGCCCTGTGCAGGAAGTACCGATGGCGCCCCCCCCCCCCCCAACATTTTTTTTAAATGCAGATAAAAATTTATATACATATAAAAAAAATAAAAAAAAAATTTATGCAATACGTTTAAAATAAATTAATATCCCGCCAACAAGAATCAAGAGTAACTTTTCCAAATGACCTGGCGGTAGCTATCTATGACACTGGACAAAATAATAACATCATAACAAAATATAATATAAAACATGAGGCAGTTTAGTTCAGAAATAATAATATTCTGATCAGTTTGTTTAATAAGGTGCCAAATCGCGCGCGAATGGCAACATAAATAAACCAATAACGCGGCGAAAGCGACGAACTATCATCAAAGAGCAACTTGTAATCAACGAAGGGAGATGCGTACGAGAAGCGATTAATGAACCAATCACAATGTTTGTTGAATTTCGAACGATACAATGGTCGTAAGAGCAACAAGGAAAAATAGGTCTTACGTTCGTATGAAATATATTGTATTTGGAAAAAAATTCCTTGACGTAAGTCAAATCCGTATTTCGTTAAATTTTAACCATCGATGCGCGCGCATTAGGTTCACGCATATGGGAAGTGAGTGTTGCCAGCGCGAACTAATAATTCCGTATTACGAGTAATTTTTAAACGATTCGGGGAATATTTTAATTGAATTTTAAAACAATATTTATTTTATCACGGCGCCCCTTCGTAGTGGGCGCCAGGTTTTTTGCACGTTTTTGAACGTATGGCAGATCCGGCGCTGTAAGTACCTATCTAAATAAGAAGCAAAAGCAGAAGATAGTGTGGAAGGTGAGGAACAAGACGAAGTAGGACACGAAGAAGGAGATGAAGATAAAAAGGTAAGTGCCTATCTAAAGAAGAAGCTAAAGTAAAAGATAATATTATGGAAGATGAGGTACGCGACGAAGAATGATATGAAACAAGATGTTACCAAGTAGTCCATTGAAGTTCCCGCTGCCCGACGCTGGTATGATGAAGAGCACCCCACTGCTGGTGTAGCGGGAGGCGATGCGCAGTTGGGGCATCTTTACGCGGACTTCAAAGGGCTTTCCATCCTCACTCAGCCTGAAACACAACATACGTACCCTTTATAGTATTTTAATCAAAAGAAATACATCCGTACTCCCTTTTGGATAAAATGTTCTTTAGGGCCAGTATTTCGGTAATACTCGGGAAGTTTATCAGTGGGCTTATCCTGTCAGGGTTCCTAACATGAAGCAACTAATTTAACCACCGCCCTGGGACACATTTATTGGATAAACAACACCCCTGCCATAGATCACCCTAAGTGGTTCGCTACTATTTGGTGACTTAGCAGGGGTGCCCGGGTTCATGGAGTGGGGTTTGTGATGTGTTTGTGCAATGATTGCATTGGTAGATGCAACCTTTCGGAGGAACCGGTTCCGTGCCCATGGAAGGGTAGGAAATGTGGAAGAGGAAGATTGAGAAGAACTGACACAAACAGGCCCACAACACTATTATTTTGTTTTTCTTTTCAGTAGCATTAAAATAGATAAAAAATAAAACATAAACAACCAACAGCAAAAATGAATTACTACTCTTAAAAGAAAACATCAACAAATTCATTATAATATTAAAAATCTAAAACACCCTTCGAATTGACCAAATTTCATCAAGGATTGACAAATTGGTTCAAGCGAAACCATTCACTCATTCTCCGCAATGGCAGAGACTTTCAAAATATTTCAACATTATCTATAGAATTCTTCAAGTAAAAATATTTCTAACCAGTCACACAAATTCATAGCTACTAGCGGTGTACCTCAAGGATCGCATTTAGGCCCAATACTTTTCTTACTTTTTATAAATAATTAGTTTTTGCTCCAAACCTATTATGAATGGTTAATACGAGTTAAGGAATCTAGTTTATAGATGGCGTTGGTGTTGTATTATTCATGTACAATATTATAGATTTTATTATGTTTTTTTCCTCCACCACCAACAAACAAAGAGTATGAGATTATAAAAACTCTGTTCCGGTTTAAAACCTCCTCTTCCTCGATCATTTCTTGAACAGTAAACAAGTGCCTTTTTATACTCTATTAGTCTGTTGGGTGGGTGATTATCACCGTAAAAATAAGGTTAGCATGCAAATTTAGAGCATAGCAATAAAACGATGGATTCAACTATTTGAAAAGTGCTTCATTTATAAAAACAATCATCCACTTCTGTTTACCAAAGTCCTAATATTTTACAATAATATTGTCACTGTTTTTGATAATAATGTTTAAGTGTTGCTTTTTACCGACTATCCAAAAGTATTTAAACTTACAAAAACTATAGATGACTGTAGTCACATTCCAATAAATTTAAGTAAACGATTTGATTGAAGATTTTACAAGTTTAATTACAGGATACCTAATTTGTTCCAGCGCACATAGGTCGTCTCATGTAAATCGTTGTATCTTCCACTGTCATATTGAGAAATATGATCTACATAAATGGGGTTAGAAAGAGAAAACTCCACGCTTTATAACGAGAAACTTGAGGTAACAATAACATTTATAACACATTTGCCTAATGAAATATGTGTGTTTTTTCGTTTTCAGTAACTTTAGATGGAAAAAACGCAAAGTGAGACATTTAAAAAAGTTTTTAATGTTTGTATTGAAATTTTAAAATTTTCAGACAAAATATGTTATTTGAGAGAATATTCTATCACTTTTTAAAAACAGTTTTCAATTTTCGGATGCATTCAGAAATATTCTATTTATCTGGATTTTATCGCAAAACCGAAATTTTCGGACCTTCTGAAGTGTAAGTATAATATGTTCGAAATCAAAAACGAAAACACAAAATCAGCTTTCAAAATATAAAAATGTCTACCACCGAGGCCCTAGCACGCTCGCTTTATAACGATCGGTAACTTCTCACCGTTCCCTAGCATGACTACAGATCGCCAACGAATAAGTGACAGTTCACAATGAGTAAGTGTCCTTAACATATTCGACAACAACTGTTATTTAGTGCTTTCACACAAACGAAGTATTGAATTCCGTAAGTCTAAACTTAAACTTTATTTGTACGTTAGCGATGTGCAGTTGTCCTAGGGAACGATGAGAAGTTACCGATAGTTATCCTACCGATCGTTATAGAGCGAGCGTGCTAGGGCCTCTGAACGAGTAGTTAAAATTAGATCAATAAAATAGCAACCAAAACCAGTCATGCTAACAATTGTAAAATGAAAATCGCCAAATTTGATTCGCTATAGATAGAAAGGAAAAAATCTGATATCTTTTCAAATATACGTACGATACGAAAGGGTTAAGGTTATTTTTGTTGAAGATGTTCGAAAGATCTCGTTTTTCCAGTGTTCACGATGAAGATAATGATTGTAAAAAGTGTGTCTAGGTCATTAAAATCGTTTCCAGCGCATTATATCCAGAACGCGTTTGACCCCGAGCGTATTGTTATTTGAAGGTGCCAGTTTGTTAGGGGACACACTTCAATTTCTCGAGGCACTCGACAAAGTACAGTTTTGAAGGTAATTTTTAATGATTGGAATGCGTATTTTTATAATTATGTAGGTACTATGTTATTGTGTATGTACATCAAAATAAGTTGCCAATGACGTAAATGTGTTAAGTACGTTTTTATTTATTTATTTATTTATACTGGGTTTTTACAGATGTTCGCACTTACGTGAGAACATCCAATTATAAAAACTCAGTTATTGTACAAATAGAGACACACAATTACAAAAATACAATTAAATACAGATACATACAATTAAATACAGATACATACAATTAAATACAGATACCTACAATTAAATATAGATACATACAATTAGAAAAACAAAAAAATCGCACATAAAAAAAATAAAAAAATACGTTATAAAAAAAAAATAAAAAATACAAAATTTTATACAAGCTCCTCAAGTAACACATATAACAATGAGAGGCAAGAGACATAGGAATCACGAGAGGCATGCAAAGAGAGACAATTGACGCAATATAATTAGTTGAACATATTTTTTAACAGCGCCAGAACTTTTTTTTCTGAATCCGTACACATTATCGACGAAAATATCTACTTCGGCACACTCTATCTTGTTATATAGTCGACACATCTGGGTCAGAGGGCTAAAGTAGGCTATATTATTTTTAAATGTAATCAGGTGAAAAGTGTTATGGCGTCTTAAACAATGGGAATTGGGGAAATTTATTTCAATATTGCTAAGGCATAGTGTAGTATCTAGATGGCCGTGAATGATTTTATGTAAACATATTAGAGCTGTCAATTGCCTTCTTTTTTGAAGTAAATACTTCTTTACGTACGCTTGACTAGGGGGGTAAGCTGGCGAATGTGTAACGGAAATTGAAATGAGTTGCGAGGCGAACGGGCTCACTGTAGAAGCAAGAGAGAGAATGCGCGCGCACATTTTCTTTCTCTCTTCCTCTCATAGCCAGCGCATGAAATAGTTCAGTCAGTATTTTGAAATACCAGTGACGCGTCAAACGCGGCGGGGAGCGGACGTCTATGCGCACGGCTTGATCGGGCGAGGCTAATGATAATAAATTTAAATAAATATTTGTAGAAAATTAATATATTTATATACATGTATATATTTTATACATATAAACATATAATATATGGACATACATATAGATGGAGCTAAAGAAGTATTTACTTCAGTCGTGTGGTCTAAAGCACACTCGTATTTTTTTAATGCATTTATAAACGCTTTTTATGTGAATACCGCACAAGACTCCCAACTAAAAGACTATGGCATCCCCAATCGGGATGTGTTGTGAAGCTGAAGATAAACGGGGAACGGAAGGAGATGAAGGAGATAGAGAAGAGGAATATGGGGAAGTACCTGGCTAATAAGATTTAGCCACCAAACACGCCTAAAGCCATTTCAAGCAACGTTTCACGGAGGGAAGGAGGGAGTGGAGGGGAATCCGGAAGGGGAGATGGGAATGAAGGATGGGGTTCGCAGGAGATGGAACGAGAGAGAGGGGAAGGCGGGAAAGGTGGAAGGGAAACACGGGAGGCGGGGGGGACGCGTACGGGGAATGGGGGACGCATGGGAAAGGGAATGCAGGCGAGGGGTGACGGAGGGGTATAGGATGAGGGAGGGACAGAGGAAGTGATTGCAAAGGTGACGTAATAGCGGTAGGGGATAGCAGGGAGTAAATTTGCAAAGTCCATGCTTCTCACACGGATAGCTGTATACAGGGGCGTGTACAGAGTTTTTATTGAGCTAGAGTTCTAAGATTGAAAAATTCGACGTAAATGATGTTGTAGCTGAAAATGACTTTTTTTTTTCGAAATTTCAATATTTTGTATGGAGATTTTTTATTTAGGGTAGGCATACCTAGATAAAAATCTTCATACAAAAAATTGAAATTTAGAAAAAAAAATCATTTTCAGCTACAACAACATCAATAATGTTGTATTTTCCAGTCTTAGCCCTCTAGCTCACAAAAAAATCTGTTCCCGCCCCTGGCTGTATATCACTGTTATGCCCACGCGTCCGAAAACTTTCTGATTTATTCGTGTACGCACCAGACGGAAAAACATAATATATTGTGTATCCAAAAGCACTTCAATACAAAGAATTAAAACACAAACACTTCCTTTATATTTGTTTTGTTTTTGTTATTTTTATTTAGATGTATGCACATTTTTTTCATACATCTAGTAAGAAAATATGATATGAGTGGCATTGAGACACGTGCCGGGTACTCACTACTTATTAATAATTGTATATTGAATAAAAAGGTATAATTGATATAATCTATTTTAATTAGGTCAATGTAAGTCAAGGATCCCACTGATTGTTAATTACAGGTATTGCCATTAACACGTGAGATGCATTTTTATTAATCATGCTTCGCCATTACATTATTACTGCAGTATCCGTCATTATTTTTCAATTCAATTCAAATTAATTAAAATTAATCATCATTATTATTTAATCATCATTTTTGCTTACTTGCAATAGGATTCAAATACCGACTTGCGCAAGTAAATTTTATTTACTTGAATAAATTGTATTATTTCACAATTTAATAATTTAAAATAATATAAGGTGTATGTGCAGAAGATACACTTGATATCGCTCTGGTGTAAGACCACCATTCAGAATTTAAACGGTGCTTTAAAAGGCTTTAGCCGTGTTTGGTGGCCTGATTTGAATACTCAGGTACTTTCCCACCTTCCTCTTCCCCATCTCCCTTCCTACTACCTTGTTCCCCGTTCACCTTCGGATTCTCCTCCCCACCTCCTCCCCTCTCTGCCGCTAAACTATATTAAATATACCATTCAGAATTGAAACGTCGCTTGAAATGGCTTTAGCGGTGTTTGGTGACTCCTTTCATCCTCTATCCCATCTCCTTCCCCTCCCTACTTATCTTCAGACTCACAACGTACCCCAATTGGGGATACCATAGTCTCACTCTCTTCAGGCGGTTGGGAGCAGTTTTAGACTCTTGCGCGGTATTCACATAATTAAAGGAACAGGATGTTCACGATATAAGCAAAAATTTCCGCTTATTGTGGTGGTAGTGGGAGATTTTCATATATTGTCAAGTTATTCGTAACCCGGAATCATTGAGAAATTTTGAATAATTAGTTTTACACGAAACAACAAAAAGTGAGATAATAATAATATTTATAATTTAAATACATGTAGAATTACGAAAGATTTTTTAAATGTTTATATTGAGGGATCAGTAGGATTTATCGGTCAAATTAGGAATTCCACAGAGCCGAACCCTCTGATATGAAAATATCTGGAGACGGTGAATTATATTCCCATTTAATAGTTTGGTAGATTAACGTGTTGTTCTTGTAGTGTTTTGTATTAATTATACTTATATAATACACTTGCATAACGTGAATTTACTAGATGATCATTTATATGGAAAAGTGTATGAAAGGGTTTAGTTTTCCTATGGGAAAAACTAAACCCGTTCCTGTAAATCTGGTGAATAAAAAACATTTATTTATAATATGTTTTTATTTTTTTCATTATCAGTAATTTTAGTTAGAAAAAAGGTAGCCTGAACCATTTTTAAAACATTTTTATGTTTTTATTTCGAATTATAATTTTTTTTTCAATTCATCACCTTTCCAAAACAGTTTTCAGTTTTCGGATATATTCAGAAATATTCCATTTATTTGGATTTTTTTGCAATACGACAATATTTTGGCCATCTGACTAAATACGGTCGAGGCCCTCAGTGGTTTAAAGTCTGAAGCAGTCAAATAAGATTATTCGCGTCACCGTTGATTAAAGTGGAAACACAATACTAATGATGACTTGTCTTCAATTGCTAAAATACACGATTGGGCAACATCCACCCATCACGCGAAATCACGCTACATTGCAACTAAATTCTGCGAGATTATTCTTATAATCATAAGCAGGAAACATGCAATGATCTCGGCTTGAGCAGAGCCGAAACGAGGATTTCGACAAAAAAAGATTGCTATAAAATGCGGTAAGTAAAAGAGTATTTTTTTTATTAACGCCCTTTTTAGGGGCTTTCAATAAATAGTACAGTCAGATATGATTTTAGATTTTCACGGCCAAAAGTATTTTTGTTATTTATTTTTGGGGTGTTATGCCGTGTTACGCTATCTCCTTCTTTAGCCAACGTTTCGGACAACGTTACATTGTCCATCATCAGGGCAGATGTGTTCCGGACAACGTTACAGTGTCCATCATCAGGGCAGATGTGTTCCGGACAACGTTAAAGTGTCCATCATCAGGGCTGATGTGTTCGAACACAGTAACGTTGTCCGAAACGTTGGCTAAAGGAGATAGCGTAACACGGCATAACACCCCAAAAATAAATAATAAAAAAGTATTAACAGTATTTATTGTAAATAATTAATTAACTGAATTGCTTCAGTAACACCATTGTATTTGTTTAGTGATAAATTGAAGATGTTCACTGACTTATGGTATAATTATTTCCCTTATTTAATATTCTGGACAAAGAGGAAAACATATAGTAGTCAGTCCCACAATTTCAGCACTGAAATAAATCCCGACTTTTAGTATTACGTAGTGGAATAATACACTATATTTGATTTATGTTATTGTTCCTTGTCTTCCTCGGATAACCCCGACTTCTTCTTTCGTTCACTTTCGCTTTGTATCTTCTTCTAACATTACTTTCTCACTCCGCTCACTCTATAATACTAAACCATTACAGTATCTCTTTCTTAAACTAATGTTTTTTTTTTTAATTTATACATCTAGTCACGAATTTATACTACATACTTTCCATCAGGGCCTATGTCATATTTGGGAATATTATGTGAAGTTTTTTTTTTTTTGAGAAGAGCCTCTTGTTTTAGAAGGGAGGAAACTCAGAGGCCATATAATATAGAATGATAAAAAAATAATGCAATATCTTAACTAAATTGAAACGCGCTTTTTGAAGCGGAAAAAAGGTATGAAGGATGGGAAAGAATCTGGGGGTAAATGTGTCCTGGAGTGACGGATGTATGAATCCATCCTTCCCACTACAGAGCAAGATGATGGGTCGACAGGGCCCGGGTTAGGTTAGGTCTCAACCAGTATCTCCCTATCCAGTCCGCCACGCAGTAGATGGGCAAACAAATTCACCGTTTGACCTAGACAAACCTCACCCCATGAACCTGGGCACCCCTGTTATAGCTGACCTGCTAGCATGGTCGATCAATAAGGATCGGTAGGATAATTGTCGGTAACTTCTCATCGTTCCCAAGGATAACTGCAGAATCGCTAACGTACAAACAACAGTTGATATCGAACATATTAAGGAAACTTAGTCATTGTGAACTGTCACAAATTCGTTTGAAATCTGAAGTTGTCCTAGGAAACGATGAGAAATTACCGACAATTATCCTACCGATCCTTATCCATCGACCATGCTAGCACCCCTGGTGTTAGACCAGGGTATTAGTTATATATTAAATGATTTCCCGGGTGGCGGAACCCATAACCGCCTCCCAAATTCTACGTTTTATTTTTTAGACAATTCAAAGATGTTAAACCGATATCATTATTTTTAAGACCACCCTAGTTTCGAATGCCCGCGTGCACCGCACCCCTTGCACACAATGAAGATTCGCCTCTGTGTATAAAGGATGACGATAATAATATATTATTTTACCCGGTGATGACTTTCATCTATTACAAAACAAACTTCACAGCTGTAGTTAGTGTAATTTGCGGTCAGCAACCCAACATGCAATACTAGCTACCTACCTAGATATTGAGTAGCTACCTACTCTAGCCATTGATAGTTTGTTTAAAGTATAGACAAGTGTGGGCAATTACTGCTTATTTGGGACAAGCAACCTGTAATGTTGTTTATAATTATTATCTTGTATACATACATATTTAATTTAATTGATGTTTAATTGCCGGCAACCCGGACGTTTGTTGAGATAAAATATTCTGATAATGCTAAAAACACATAAAATTTATATAAAGTAAACATGAAAATACAAAAGTATATATGAGTGAAGATTAAGAGGGTATAACCAGAGAATACCGGAAACTTGTCCTTTTTAAATCAAATTCTGGACGTATTGACTCTTTTTTAGCAAAAAAACATTATCTGTTTTCGAAAGATTGTTATTTTATCTGGTAAAGTTTTTTTTTAAATTTTGAAAAACCGAGTTTATTTTTAATACAGTAAGGTTATACCGTTGGCCGTTGGCACATTTATTAAATTTTCAAACGAAATATTGTATTATACAACACAAATTTTAAATCATATAATCATACAGTAAAATAAATCAATACGTTATCTAGTAGAGCCACGTTTCAAAATTTTAATTTTAATTCAAATAAAATCATTTGAAAAAAACTCAGTTTGTCTATTTATTTACAGTCTTACAAACTAAAATATTTCAGATTTTTTTTTTCACACTTATTTTGCTTAGACATTATTGAAAAATCATAAATACTTATAATCAAAAAATACTTACAAGAAGTACACGAAAATAAGAAATTAATCATCATGCGTTTTAAGCATTTTTATTGCTTACTTGAATGCAGGTATATATTAAAGCTAATTTTGAATGAAATAAAGTGGATATTGAGTTATTAGTTAACAATTTTGGTACGGAGAATAATCAATCTTTCTCATCGGAATCTCTCTGTACAGTTGCAAGGGCAGGATCGCAAGTTGAAATTTGAATTCCTGGCCGCTGGTAAATAGGCCTTAAAAAAGCAACAAAAGCATATAAAATATATCCTTAAAGGACGGATATGTTAAAAGGTTTAAAAAATCATGGTAAATACAAAATTTCATAAAAACACAAATTTTGGTAATTATTTTTAAAATATATCAGAAACACATAGAAATGCTATAAATCTTATTAAGTATACAAATTTACGTTAAAAATATAAACAGTATTAAAAAGAAATAAAACCACTAATGGTATATTTATGTAAATAAAACATATCTTTAATATATAAACCAAAGTCGGCTTAGTTACACCATTTATAACTTAAGAACAGCTGAACCGATTTTTATGATCTTTGATTTTATTGGATTTGTCCCCGTCCCGATAAACAGAATAACTATTAAAAAATAATTATGAAGAAAATGATTTTTTTCATATATTTTGTATGGAACGGCTTTTCAAATAATGTGCGTTGGTCGACATAATTTGAATCAATTCGAACTGCTAATGGTGTAGTGTGCCGAACATTTCGTGCTTAGTCAACAGCTCAATTTCATTTTTTGGACAAAGTACTTATTTTAACTTAATTTATTTCAGCTAATAAATTAAACACAACATTTATTGATTCTGAGGCGGTAAGAAGTTTGCCGGGTCAGCTAGTATAGGATATAAGAGAAAACAAAATATGTTTAGATTTTCGCTAGTAACTTGGTGATGCATGTCCATTTTATGTGTAGTAAGTAATAAGTGGTTTTACAATATTTCTTCGGTGATTCAATCCAATATTGAATTTGTTAGTCTTTCTTGAAAGATTAGAGTTTTTTAATTGACAAAACTATTTATTAATATTCACATTGCTTGTGTACTTCCGCGAACAATGCATTTTTCTTAATATTTCGTAGCATAACTTGTAAAAAGCGTTTATAAGTATAAAGTACTATAAGCGCGCCATCTACGAGAGCGTAGAATGTGAATTCATTGGACATTCACCTTAAATAACGAAATTGATGCTTCTGCAGAAGAAGTGCTCATGCGCTAAGCGCCAACGACCAACAGTTGTGTAGCGTGAAGCCTTCTCTTTCGAATGCAGTACCTCTCGCTTTTGTAAATAAATCCGTATAGCCGTAGTCTTCGTTTACATAATCAACGAATTTTTGTGAAATTTCACATGAAACTTGGAAAAACCGTTACTGAAACTTATAATTTATTGAAAGAAGTGTATAACAATGAATGTTTATGGCGTGCACGTGTTTTTGAGTAGTGTAAACGTTTTCAAGATGGCTGAGAAGACGTTGATGAATATTCTCACGTTTTAACAACAAGATCTCGCTAAAACGACGACGGCCGGCGTAGTCCAGCTGTAGAGCATTGGACTCCCATTCCGAAGGCCGCGGGTTCGAACCCGGCGTGTGCAAATAAATATAATTTAAAACCGCTTGGACACATAAGCTTGTTTTCACGATAATTTAACGTAGGTAGACATAGGAATGACGTATGGCCCGTACCTGAGTTATTAATTGATTTGTGTTATTTCAAAATTGATTATTTAAAATAATATTTAGTATATTTGCGGCACATTCCAGAGTGGAAGATACTCTTAGTATCGCCCTGGTGTAAGACCACCATTCAGAATTGAAACGTTGCTTGAAATGGCTTTAGCCGTGTTTAGTGACTAGATCTGAATAGCCAGGTACTTCCCCACCTTCCTCTTCGTCGACTCCTTCCCTTCCCACTTACCTTCAGCCTCATAACATACCCCAATTGGAGATGCCATAGTCTTACTGGCTCCAGACACTTTCACTAGTAAAAAGAAAAAATTGTTCTGACACTTTATACTGTCTTATTTCCTTGCGACCGGATCTTAATGCGCAAGGAAATAAGGCATCTTGGGCCGTGCGACTTCTATCTGTTCCCCAACGTGAACTCTGCATTAAAAGGAACAAGATTAGAGTCCGTTGAAGCAGTGAAAGAGAAAGCGGCAAACGTCCTGAAGGAGCTGCCAGAAAAAGTCTTCCAGCACTGTTTCGAACAATGGAAGATTCGATACGTTTTTAGATTTTCACGGCCAAAAGCATTTTCGTTGTTTGTTTTTGGGGTGTTATGCCGTGTTGTGCTACCTCCTTCTTTAGCCGACGTTTCGGACAGCGTTGCAGTGTCCATCATCAGGGCAGATCCGGCAGATCCGTCGATGTGAATTTGTTGTGTTAAGTGTGTGCTTATTTACTTGGAAATAACTAATAACAAGTAAATAAGCACACACTTAACACAACAAATTCACATCGACGGATCTGCCGGATCTGCCCTGATGATGGACACTGCAACGCTGTCCGAAACGTCGGCTAAAGAAGGAGGTAGCACAACACGGCATAACACCCCAAAAACAAACAACGAAAATGGACGATTCGCCTGGAGCGTTGTAGGGATTGAGGATTGTATATTGAAGCTGGCAATTAGTAAATATGTATGAAATCAAAATAAAATGTTTTACAGCGTCCGTTTTGTTATTTAGCTACAAATAATAAATGGTATAAAGTAATTTCTGGTACTCACTTAAGTTTAGAAATAGTGAAGTTGCTAGCCCCAGAGATATCCACGTCCTTTAGAGTGACCTTGTATCCTTGCGGCCCCGTACTCAGAGAGATACTGAGCTGGTCCACCCTGAATGGCTCCACGCTGGGCATGCTGATTTCCGGAATCCCGGAAGCCAACCACGGCCTGACGTGTTGCACGGATTCCGTGATGCAGGACAGGAGTTTGGGATCCGAAGAGTGGCATCTCTGCTTGATGTAGGGTGCTGGAAAATGACAAAACACATAAAAAATACATTGTTTTTTTATAGTTACTTTAGTTTCGTAGTTGTGTTTTGTGTGAATTCCTCTAACTGTTGTTTTAGTGGCAAGTGGTTTGTTGTCGCTTTTCTCATCTTTCTTGTTTACATTCTGCATTTTTCGCTTTCATCCAAATGCATCATACGTAATTATAGTCGTTAAGAGCCATTGATCAGCGGCTGAGAATAAAAGTTTTAAAATGCTTGGAACTGTACAGGGAGGTTCCGATGAGAAAGATCGAATTCCCGTATCAAATTTTTAAAATTAAATATATATAATATCGGTTTACTTCATTCAAAACTTTCTGTAATATATACCTACATTCAAGTAAGCAATAAAAATGCTCAAAACGCATGATGATAAATTATTAAATGCCGTGTACTTCTTGTAAGATTTTTTTGATCATAAGTATTTATAATTTTTCAATATTGTCTAAACAAATTAAGCGTGTAAAAAAACTGAAATATTATATAAAATATATATAATTCTGAAAACTGTCATTTCTAGATTATGTATTGATTTATTTTGCAGTATGATTATACGATTTGAAATTTGTGTTATATAATACAATATTTTGTTTGAAAATTTAACATATCTGCCAGCGACCAACGGTATAACCTTAGTATATTAAAAATAAACTTAGTTTTCCAAAATTTAAAAAGTGCGCTTACCAGATAAAATGACAATCTTTCAAAGTTAATATTTGTTTTTTGTAAAAAAGAGTCAATACGTCTAGAATTTGATTTAAAATGACTAATTTCCGGTATTCTCTAGTAATACCCTCTTATGACTTATGAAATATTGGCATACAGAGCTCCGGGCCAAAAAGGCCCCTTTCTCTTTCATCATGATTTTAAATATTGGATGTAGAATAAATTGATTTTATTTAGTTGGGTTGGAATAAATTCTTTGCGATGTTATGGCTGCAATATGGGGAGAGTTAAATTTTTACGGAGGATTTGTTTGGGTTTTTTATATGTTGTTGTTATATTTTCATCGTACTGTGCGAGACAGTTGATGGACGCGTTTTCATGGGTGGGGAGGCCCGCATAAAAAGTTTCCGCGAGACTTAAGATATGTTCTTTAAGGAGGGGAACTTCAGAGTCCCTGTGTAATTGAGAAATTCTTATCCATTTAGGGGCTCCCAGGGCTATTCGAATGGATTTGTTTTGAAAAGTTTGTAGTCTTTTTAGTTGAGACTCTGAAGCGTGGGCCCAGATAGGGCTTGCGTAGGTGAGTTTTGGCCTTATCGTGGATTTATATATTAGGAGTTTATTTCTAGTTGATAGTTTTTTTATTTTTTTTACACATCATGGGGTAAAGGGCTGCGAGAGTTCTATTAGCTGAATTTAGTGTTTCAGTGATATGTTTTTTCCAAGTGAGTTTTTATCAAGGGTTATTCCGAGGTATTTAATATTTTTTTTCCAAGGGACGTTTTCGCCGAATAAGTGGATGTTTGGGGGTCTTTTAGGACGTCTACGGGAGAAAACACAAGCGGCGCTTTTTGATGGATTTACACTGATTCGCCATTGTTTGAAAAAGGACTCTACTTTCGAGGCGTGGCTTTGGACTCGTCGTGTGGCGGTTATCTCACTTACTGAAGTCGACATGATTTCAGTATCGTCTGCAAATTTGCCTATTTTAGTTTTTTTTGTGCGATGGTTATAAATACTAGGACGGGGGATATCGCTTAGGTAAATATTAAAGAGAGCTGGCGAGAGAATTGAGCCTTGAGGGACACCAGCTCTTAGCATTCTCATTGTGGAATAAATTCCATCTAGTTTGATTCTGAATTTACGATCTTTAATAAAGTGTGCTATTAGTTGAAGCATTGATAAGGGGATAACCGAGGAGGTACATTTTATAAATGAGACCGCTATGCCAGACTTTGTCGAATGCTTTGCAGACGTCTAGGGAGAGGACTACAGTATGTTGGCGAAGGTTAAAACCGTTTGTTATTTGTTCGACCACCCGCAGAAGTTGGTGGAGAGTTGAGTGGCCCGATCGAAAGCCGTGTTGGAAGTCGGGAATGAGTTTTAATTCGTCGACTATTTTTTTCAGTCTGACGAGGATTAATTTTTCAAGTATTTTCCCTGCACTGGGAAGCAGGCTAATCGGTCTATGATTTATGGCCTGAAGGGGGTCTTTGCCAGGTTTGGGGATGAGGATGACGTCGGCGATTTTATAGTCTTGAGGGAATATACGAAGTCCAAAGGACGCGTTGCTGATGGCTGTGAAGGCGCAAATCGCTTTGGAGGGGAGGCATTTTAAAATTTTATTAGAGATTAAGTCGGGACCGGGAGATTTTTTTGCCTTGAGAGTTTTTATGATCTTGGAGATTTCCTGAGGGGTTGTGAATGGGATTGGATTGTCTGTAGGGATTTCTGTCAGTAGGGATGAGACTTTTGATTCTACGGTTGATACGAATTGGGGGTCATCGTAGGTCGTGGTCGGGGAAAATTGTTCTTCGAGAGTGTCTGCAAAAGTCTCGGCTTTATCTCTAGAGGAATAAACTGTGCCTTTTGGGCCCGTAAGGGGACTTATTTTGGTCGGGGGTTTTCTAAGGGATTTAGAGAGTTTCCAAAAGGCTGCTTTGTCGTCTTCGAGAGTGGAGATGAAGTCATGCCACTGCTCGTCTCTGTATTTTTGGAGTTCGGTTTTAACCTGGTGGGAGAGGCGATTCATACGAATGCGATCGATCGGGTTAGAAAATCTTTGCCATTCTTTTCGGGCGAAGTTTTTCTCTCTGATAAGATCTTTTAGTTCTGCGAGAAGGTCGGGTCTATGTTTGTCATTCGCGACTTCGACGGTGGCAAGATTTACGGCTGTTTTAATATCGTTGGTGAAGTTTTTAGTGGCTAAATTTAGGCTTTCTTCGTCGGTGATAGATGTTTGGATTTTAACTGATTCTAATAGTTTGGGGAGTTTTTGCCATTGTATTTTTTTACGAGTAGATCTATGAGAAGGTACTGAGGGTAGGGAGCCGTCGGATAGAAATAATAGTACCGGGTCGTGGTCTGATGATAATTTTTTAACGGTTTGAAGGGTGTAGAGGAGGGGACAGTTTTTCATTATTATTATGTCTAAGACGTCTGGGTTGCAGTTAGCGTTTTTTGAGAAAAAAGTTGGAATATCGGGGGCAGCTACGATGAGAGATTTTTCAGCTACGTATTTTGAAAGAAAATTGCCCTTGCTGTTGGCGGTTCGCGAGTTCCAGGATCCATGTTTCGAATTCATATCGCCTGCTATTATTGTAGGTAGTGAGCTATCTAATAGGTTGTCGAGGTCCGGAGCAGTGAATTTTCTTTGGGGGGGGGCTATAAGCTGATATGAGTTTAATTGGACCATTATTTAAGGTATTTATGACTATTGCGGTAGTCTCAATATTTGCTGTTGCAATTTAATATTTACGCTGGGTTTCAGCCAGGATTCATTAATTAGGAGAACATCGAGGTTAAAATCCATCAGAAATTGATGGATTTCACCTCGGAAATCTTTTACTTTGCCATCTGCATTCCAGTATGCAGCTTGGAGGTTTGCCGGTTTTCTAGTTATTCTGGACATTTTAATTTTTTTAATGGTTGTTGGAAAGAATTTTTTATCATTTATGAATTTAAATAAAATAAAATAAAATGAATTTAATGCTGTTGATGGATAGAATTGAGTAAGGTCTGGACATTAGTCAACAGCCTAGAGTTCATTTCCATGGCGGTTTTGAGTTGTGATGCGGCATTTGTCAAAGCTTTGATAAGGTGGGCTGGGATGGTTTGGGGTGGGGGCGGGGGGGCTACGGAGAGGGCTTGTTGGGAGGGGGGGTGGGGCGAGGTAGAGGTGGGTAGGTGACGGTGGTAACGGGCGGGGGGATTGGAGCTGATGAAGAAGTGGCAGGGGCTACTTCATTAATTTGAGGTTGGGAGTTGTTGGATTGGCTTAGGGGTGGCCTTTCAAGTCGGTATTGTTGAGAGGTCTGGGAAGCATTAAAATTTGTGAAGGAAGGGCGAGGCCAGGGGTTTGGGTTTCGGATTGGGTATTTCATGAGGGGGCGGATGTATTGAGGGTTTACGTAACTGAAACGGTTTGAGAAGCGGGGGGCGGGGCGTTCGGGGCAGCCTTTATAATTGGCCGGGTGAGGTCCTGCGCAAAGAGCACATTTAGCAGGAGTAGTGGGGGGCTTTTTGCAGGTGCTTGTTGGGTGATCTTCTCCACATTTGACGCAACGAGGAGTTGCGTTGCAACATGAGGAAGAGTGGCCATGAAACTGACATCGGTGGCATTGGCCTACCGCTAATCGCCTTCTTTGAGGCTGGACAACAATTTTCAAATGTAGGATTTGAGTTAATTCAGTGAATATTTTTTTCGACTCTTCGTTCTTCGTTAAATTAACGAGCATAAGAGGAATCTCGCGGCGGTTTGGGCCCGTCCGCATGCGATGACCAGATATGACTGGGTAAGTTAAGCCAAGAACATCGCTGATTTCTTGACTAGTTATCTCTTCGGGTATCCCCCTAAGGACAACCCTCAGAGGTTTCACCTCATTCAGTTTGTATGAATGGTGATCTATGTTTTTCTCACAAAGGATCTTTGTTGTACGGAGGTGGTCGCGTGGGGTTTTGGGGTGGATATTTATGTTTTTCGATTGGTTCTTGGCATAGAAGTCTATACCTTTATCGGATAAAGTCTTCTCCAGAGATGCCCAACCATTTTTAGAGTGGAAGTAATACCCTCTTAATATGAATTAAAACGCCGTTCTATTTACATATAAATGAACCCGCTGAAGTCCCCGGCGTTGCCCGAGCCTGGTCAGATTAAAAAAAATAATATGAGCAGTTGACTTTCCCCTGCATTAATCATTAATAAAATTTCATTAATTTCGAAACAAATCTGTAGATTTCTTTGAAAATCATTCTAGACTGGTGAGCTCTGGTATTATGAAATTTGCGGTAAAAATGAAATAGGTCACGCAAGTTGTTGGAAAAATAAGTGTATTTTATGGAGTTAAGCGGCAGGGAAAAAAGGCTGGAGAGAGGGGTTTGCGGGAGGCTCGGAGGAGGGGGGATTCACGGGAGGGGGAACGATGGAGAGGGGAAGGCGTAGAAGATGAAAGCGGATTGCGTGAATGGAGGGGGGAGGGGTTCGCGAGGAAGGGGAGAGGAGAGAGGGGATGCGGGTAAGGTAAAATGGGAACGTGGGAGGGGAAGGAGCCGCGGGAGGGGAAGGGAACGCGGCAGGGGAAGGGTCGCGGGAGGGGAAGAGGAAGAGGAGGGGGAAGAAAAACGGGGACGAATGGGAAATGACACGAAGGGAGAAAAAAATATTTATTTAAGTAGCATTTCAACGCATGCCGGGTATTAGCAAGTAATAGATAAAAAAAAAAAAAACTTTGTAATAAATTGGAGATCTACGAAAAACCAAAAACTAAAATTACAGCAAATTTTTAAAATATCCGAGGCTCTAACACAGTCTTTCTCAATATGGAGGATAACGCCCCCTTGTTGGGACTGGAGGTTTTCAGGGGGCAGTAGAAGTCTCGAAGAAAATTAGGGGGCGTTAAGGAAATCTAAAGAAGCGACGACATACGAATTCTATCTATAAAAATCCGACGTAATCTAAACACGACACCACTTGAAATGCGATTTACTACCCGAAAGCTTGGAGTCCCGTACACAGGGTTGAATTAGAGGCGTTTACGAATGTAATAATGTGGGTGTAGTCCACGGTTAAGTTAACTAAATAAAATTTTAAAATAAAATAGTCTGTGAATTCCGATTTTTTTATTTAAACAATTTTTTGTCGAACTGGACAATCATGTTGTCCAATTGGATATTTTTTGTCCAATCAGATTTCCAATTGTCCATTTGGATGTGGTCAATAAGTTTGAGAACCTGTGAATTTGATCAATGGTTGTTGAAAAAAGTTTAAGAACCCGTGAATTAGACACTCATTTCGTCCATTTGAATTTTTTTTTCTAATTGGACAATTTTTTAATCAAATTGGACATTTATTTTGTCCATTCGGACATTCCTCCATTCGGATATATTTTGTCCATTTGGACTTTTTTTTACTATTAAACTTGACGTTTATTTTGTGCAATTGGACAATTTATATCAATTGAAATTTTATTTAACATTCATTGAAATATTCTTTGATCTCAAGTATATCCCAATATGGACACAGAAATACCCTATCTAACCTATCGATGTGACGATATTATCCTAAATAATGTATCTAATGTAAAAAAAAAGTAAAAAAATATATAAATCTCAATGTGTTCGGTGGTTGAAATAAGGTTGAGAGATTGTGCTCTAACATATTGTAGATGTGTTTTATTCAACGAATTTGGTGTTTTTCTCACAGTCTCGGATTTAACAGGGTTGTTTGGATGTTTTTTTATTCGTTTACCTTTGATTTATTAGGGTGTTTTACAAAATATCACAACATACCACTACAGCATCATGCTCTGTTTCAGATTTATGTGATTTATAGTTTCTTATGTTGTCTTTTTTTTATTATTAAGGCGATGCACCATGTCGTGTAAAATTCGGGATCAGGCCGTTAAAAATATGGTAACATGATGGTAGGGTGTAAATTATGGCGAACACCAGCCACCTGTTTTGATTTATTCAAGAAAAAAACATTGTCAACAATCGTTTTTTTATTTTAATTTGTAGAAGTTCAGTGACCAATATTTCCCAGGCGGGGAAGGTGGAAGGTGAACGTGGAAGGAGAAGGGGAAGCGAGAAGGAAACGGAGGCGGGAACCGGGACGCATGGGAAAGGACACGCAGGGAGAAACAACTTATTTGTTCGAGGGTATGATCTTAGATTTTCACGGCCAAAAGTATTTTTGTTATTTATTTTTGGGGTGTTATGCCGTGTTACGCTATCTCCTTCTTTGGCCAACGTTTCGGACAACGTTGGTTAAAGAAGGAGATAGCGTAACACGGCATAACATCCCAAAAATAAATAACAAAAATTATTTCTTCGAGTTTAAAATTAGTTTCTTATTGTAACTCGCTACTCTAGTATAAAAAATCACGAAACAGGATCATTGTTATTTTTTCCCGGCGTGCGCAAACAAATTTTATTTGATTGATTTATGCGATTTTACAATTAGTTAATTAAATATATTACATAGTATATTTTCGGCACGTTTCAAAGAGGAAGATACTCTCATTAACACTCTAGTTTAAGCCCATGAAGAATTGAAACATTGCTAAAAATGGCTTTAGCCGTGCTTGGTGACCAGATAGCCAGGAACATTCCCATCTTTCTCTTCCTTATCTTCCTCTTCCCCATCTTCCTCTTCCCTATCTTCTTCCCCCCCTCCCCAATTCGTTCAGCCTCACAATAAAACCCCAATTGAGGATGCCATAGTCTCAGTCAAGTCATAGTTTGGAGCAGTTGGGAGTCTCGTGCCATATTCATATATATTTTTTAAAACCTGTGTTTTATTGTGTGAACAACCTTATTATTGGAAACTTTATCAAATTTTTAATATTACGAAAAATTTAAATATAATATTACAAAAAAAACGAAAATTTACTCAATACAATGTTTGCACTACATAATTGAATTCAGGTCCAATTAGACCCATGTATATATCAAGGGCGGTCCGTGCGTTTTCGTTGAGCTAGAGTGCTAAGATTTAAAAAAAACAACGTTATTGATGGTGTTGTAGCTGAAAATTAATTTTATTTTTTTCAAAATTTTAACTTTTTGTATGAAAATCTTTCAGTATATGGATGCGGCGCATCCCCAAACTAAAAGCATCACGATGATCTTCATACAAAAAGTTGAAATTTAAAAAAAAAATCATTTTCAGTTACAACAACATCAGTAACGTCGTTTTTTTCAATCTTAACACTCTAGCTCACTGAAAACTCACGGACCGCCACTGTTATATATTTATATATAATTGTACGTAGAAGAAAAAATATATCTATATATATATATATTTTTTTTTTTTTTTAAATCGCCCGTTTCCCGTCTGGAGCCAGTGAGACTATGGCATCCCCATGTTGGCATTGGGGTATGTTGTGAGGCTGAAGGTAAGTGGGGAAGGGAAGGAGATGGGGAAGAGGAGGGTGGGTAAGTACCTGGCTATTCAGATCTAGTCACTAAACACGGCTAAAGCCATTATTAAGCAACGTTTCAATTCTGAATGGTGGTCTTACACCAGGGCGATACTGCGAGTATCTTCCACTCTGGGACATGCCGCAAATATAGTAGATATATATTATTTTTATTCATCAATTGTGAAATAACACAAATTAATCAAATAAAATTTATTTGCGCACGCCGGGTTCGAACCCGCGACCTTCCGATTCGGAGTCAAGAGTCTTACCACTCGACCACGGACGGTCATCATATATATACCAGTTAAGGGTCAATATTGGGCTGTGTTATTATTAGTATTTGTTGATTTATCTGAAAAAATGTTATTCTCTCCGCGTTCCTTGTCGACCCTTTTTGAGATATTAACAACGAGATTAATAATTTCTTGTTTTCCTTGAACCCTTTATAAATTTACGATCTTCGTGTAATATATTATTATTGAAGAAGATAATACTTACCAATAAATCTAAACGAAATTATAAAAAAAATAACATGACACAGAAAAATAAAAAGGTAGCGATCGCAACTTGATTGAGAACCCAGGATCTCTTGTATTACCGGGATAAATGCCTTAACCAACTCGGCCATCATTTTTGCCAATTTCAAATTCAGAATTAATATTATTTGGTGGTTAAGGTGATTGTCAAAAGAATTCATATTCTACTTTTTCATAATTTTTTTTTATACTTATAAACGCTTTTTACAAGTGAAAAATTGGTTGTTCGCGCAAGTACACAAGCAATTAGAATATGATTAAAAAAAAATAATTTTTAAAAATCAATTTTTTAGGAAAATATGAAATTATTAATCTCGTCGTTAATATCTCAAAGCGGTCGACAAGGAACGCGGAGAGAATTTTTTTATTTTTTTTATAGTGAATATTTCACAAGAATCCCAACTGCTCCCGTATGGAGCCAGTGAGACTATGGCATCCCCAATTAGGGTATGTTATGAGTCTGAAGGTAAGTGGGAAAGGGAAGGAGACGATGAAAAGGAAGGTGGGAAAGTACCAGGCTATTCAGATCTAGTCACTAAACATGGCTAAAGCCATTTCAAGCAACGTTTCAATTCTGAATGGTGCATGGTCAATGATGTCATGGATGGATGAAGAGTATCTTCAGGGCGATACTAAGAGTATCTTCCACTCTGAAACGTGCCGCAAATATACTATATATTATTTTATATAAATAAATAATTAATTATGAAATAACACAAATCAATTAAATAAAATTTATTTGCGCACGCCGGGTTCGAACCCGCCACCTTCGGAATGGCAGTCCAACGCCCTACCGCTGGACTACGAATAACATTTTTTTCAGATAAATCAACAATCACTAATAATAACACAGTAAACACAGCCCATGTGGGGAATGTTGTGAGGCCGAAGGTAATGGGGAGGGGAAGGAGATGGTTAGAGTAATGTGTCAAACAAACAACAAACAAGGCTAAAGTCATTGCATCAAGCAACAAAATTCAAATTATGAATGGTGGTCTTTCACCAGACAGATACTGAGAGTATCTTATATTCTGCAATGTGACATAAATTAATAAAATCGGGCCATTCCATGAGTCAGAACAACAGAAGGGCATATATGAGACGACGTATGAATGTGAATGAAGCAAGAAGTGTGTGCCAAAACCGATTGTTTCGAGGTCCGGCCTCTCTGTCTAGCGTGGTGGTTATATATATATATATATATATATATATATATTTATATAACAAATTAGGAGGCGGGTCAGATCGGGAGAGATCTTTTGACGTCTCCAGCGGGACTCTACCGACCCATCTCTTTCCCAGAACTACGTCTTCTTACTTTCCCCCAAAAGACCCTCCACACAGCATCCCCAACGATGACGTAAGCACCGAGGGAAAATGATTTTCTTCAGTGTAGACTTAATGTAAAAAAAATATCATTAAAAATAAATAAAACCAATTTACTAAATCAATAGTTAGATTTGGATGATTTTTATAGCGCTATTTTCGTGAGAATATCACCACAAGGGCGTTTCATTCCTCTTAGGTATCTACCTCTCCCGCACCCCCACCTAAGTTGATGTTCTTTCTACCTTTTCTATTTTTCGTTTATACTCTGTAATTCTGTATTTTATGTAATATATTTTATTTGCACAGGTCGAACTGAAACCGGTTGGTTAAAGATATATAATAAAGTGGAATTAAAAAAAGTTATTTTATTGTAATTTTATTTAAAAAAATTAACCTTCAACCTGCGTATTAATAATCGAGAGCATTACCCCTCGAGCACGGAGTTTTGATGCAATCGAGTAATATTTCCCTTTCATCTTTAAACTAAAGTTACACCTGCTAGTTAGTTGTTTAACGATTGCCTTTAGTTGTGGCTGCATTAACTTCTGACTACTGTTTACTGGTTGCATATCTCGCACCTGCAATAGACCAATGAACCGCTTCAAGGCAAGTGAGACCAGTACTTGCTTAGAACCCGAACAGTGGCGTATCCTACACTTAAACAATCCCGTACGACTTTATACTGATAGCCACAGAGATAAAACATATTATATTATATTTATTTATTTATTTGGTATTTTTACGGCACTAGTGCCATTCACATAAATATGTTTTTTATTTTTATTTTTACACAGAAATAGTTACAGTATTAAAATTTGATAGTGAAATATTATGGGAACAAAGCAAATAATACATTTGTAACAAGTTTATGAAAGACAGTGAAAAGAAACATAAAAAATGATATATATATATATATATATATAGATATTTAATTAGAGCAGCTGTATACTTCACAAGAGGCATATTAAAAACATCAGCGATTTTAGCATATATATGTATTTCTAAATATAAAAAAAAAAAACATAATTCAGTAGTATATATTACTGAATTTTGTCGCGAGACTGCGGTATAATTGTCACAACAATACATACTAGCAGTGAAAAACCCACTCCACGGGTTTTTGCTGCTGGGCCCTGCGGGCGGCTTTTCGTTCTGCTTCGCCCAGTTTAAGTGTTGGTGACTATTTATAAGGCACCACCCTTTTGCAAAACTAACTACTATTAACATTAAACTACAGAATACTTATATTTAAAAGGTAGATATATAATAGTAGACATTCTTACATAATGAGAGGAACATTCTTCACCCCAACATAAATCTTTTTATTATTGAATGAAAGCGAAAAACGTTTCTTCTTCTTCATACTTTTTTCCTTAAATATAGTATTATAGATGGCGCCACTTCCGTTTGCAAATCGCGTATGAGCGAGTGATAAGTGTGCATATTACGGCAGCAGCTTCGTGGAAAAATGCACGTTCACGGACGGCTCAGAACGGTTTCCATACAGTGTGGAGTTGGAGATTTACTCGAAGTCGGGTTCCTTAATTTGAACCGTACGGGCATTACCGTATTAATATACTTCGACTAGGGGACCTTGATCTTATGATAGGTACATGAAATTGAATCAACATTAATATATCAGGGATATCCAACTGATTATTTACAATATTATATAAAAATATAAGACCAAAAAATTTTCTCCTTTCACTTAACTTTAGTAATTTCAATGAATGTAATAAAAATAATGTAACATTATAACTATACAGTTATACATTATATTATAACTATACAGTGGCTGAGTTAGCATCGCGTTTGGGTCCCATCCAATCGTCCCGTGTTCAATTCCTCGGCTGGCATCACGACACAAACAACATTTTCCGCTGACTGTGGTAGGATATTTTCAAATAATGTCAGGTAATTCGTAACCCGGGAATATTTGTCTTTCTTTTTTAAAAAAAATTATAATTATTATAAGACAGAGAACACTGGAAAGCGAGCCCAAAATATTTAACATGTTACCAAGTAATATAAAAAAAATCGATTCAGATATTTCGATCGTCCAGTTGAAAAATCAAACATCTCCAAATACAAAGATTTGAAATAATAAGAAAAGCAAAACTCGAATGATAATCATTAATCAAATATTATTAACACCTGTCTGTGTTTTACTACTTAAAGATAACACCGGGAGGCAACGGCCCAGTACATTAGTATGACACTTTGAAATATCCTACTAGTGACCTCGAAACACCAACCTTTTGTTTAATACACTACAAGTTTTTGTGCATTATTGTGATTTGATTGATTTTATGAGTAGTCTGAGTATTGTACCAGCTATGAGGTGTGTAAAAGCAAAGGCAGCAATCTTCATTAAGGCCAGATTGCTATGTTTGCTTTTGAAATTACACGGAGATTGCTATCTTTGCTTTTACGTATTATATTGTACACACATGTATTACGTACAATATTTGTGTATGTAATATTGTAATATTGTGTGTAATATTGTACACACATGTATTACGTACAATATTTGTATGTAATGTTGTACAGACATGTATTACGTAAAATATTTGTATGTAATATTGTATGTAAAAGCAAGCATCTCCACGTCATTTCAAAAGCAAACATCGCAATCTGTCCGAAATGGAGATTGCTGCCTTTGCTTTTACACACCTCATATAGAGTAAAAGTTCACGCATTCGTGGTAGTCTGGGTGTCACGGACATAAACAGTAAGCTGGGGGAACGACAGTTGAGATGGTATGGTCACATAAAACGGAGACCACCAGACCACACAGTAAAGCAGGCAATGTCTATGGAGCTTCATCGACAGTCATCCAGAGGAAGACCAAAGAACTTCTGGATGATTCAATGCTCCAAAATCTTAAGTAGAAACGGCCTGGATGAAAGCGACACCCAGAACCCAAGAAGCTACAAACTGAGAACGAGGAGGGCCGACCCCAACAGCCTACCCAGGCAGTGAGTTGGGACAGTGCAAGGAAGAAGACCTCATATAGAGTACACTTTTAGATATAACTACTGCGCACTCAATTCAAATTTCGGTGAACAAGGCTCCTCCACTCCGCGTGGTTCTACGTTGCGTGGAGAATCAAGGACACCCTATCAGTGACACTTAGTCACTCCAGTATTCTTCCTTTGTTTATTCTGCCTTGCCTTTGCCAGTGACCACGAGTTTCTCCAAGTTGGAGTCCTCAGTTTGGCGAGCAATGTGTCCAAAGTGTCTTAAGATACGTTATAGCCAGATAGTTTATGATAGAGCCCAGTTAAAAGCCTTTCGACCACCTGGCCGCTGCGCTACTGAAATTTTGTAGGTAAACGAGAATGCAACAAATGCACTAACAAACTAAGACTTGATTGAGGAAAATGCATTTGAGGAATTTATACGGCGAGAATAAAGTGTGAACGTTTTAAATTTAATGGACATATTTTAAATGTATCTTTTAACAATTTTATTTAACGTGAAAACGTTTTTTAAGCAAACACTTTGTGGCTTGACATTATTTAAAATGAAACAAATTCCTGAAGAAGGTTGAGTTCAACTGAAACCGGTCGACCAATATAAATTAAAACAAAGCATTTAAAGCAAAGTTTATTTCAGGAAAAAGTTAATATAAAAAAATTGCAAAATGTGGCCACTTTGTGTTTGTTTTCAATTATTAACACATAATGATATAATTTTTTTTTAAATTTGTAAATTCATTGCGATGGAACATTCATGAGTTAACTATATATATATTGGTGAGCTCTTGCGTTATGAATTTTTTATAAAAAAATTACCATATGTGGCGCGCGAGGTATTTAAAATATGTATGCATTTCATATAGTTCTAAATTTTGAAATATGAGATTGACAAATATGACTTTATTTAAAACTCACCTTAAAAATTATACTGAAAACTTGAACTGAATCATATCAAATAAAACCAATGTAATAACACCCCCCCCCCCGTACACACAAGCCCTGCTTATTTATGGAGGTACATCAAATACATATATTATGTAATTAATCATGTAAAAAAATATATATTTGTAATTAATGTATCCTTTTGTAACCAATAAGAATTAAAAAAAAAGACTTTTAAATAGTTGGTGGCAATAGCCGAATTGGTAGAGGCGCCCGTCCCGGTAACATGAGAGGTTCTGGGATCGTGTCCCAGTTGCAAGCGTTATCTTTTATTTTTCTGTGTCTTGTTCATTTTCATTTAGATTATTAGTGTTATATTCTTCTTCAATGAGATATTATTCTTTCATCTTCTACAATTATGTATCCATTTTTGTTTTAGCATCTCTCAACAAATGCACATTGTGGAGTTATAGAGCTAGCAAACTTTCTCCGCTAACTCTTCCGGTCTCTCTTACTGTCTTCCGGATATGTTATATGTATTACATTCCTAAAGCCTACAATTCTACTACCTATAATAGTGTATTATCATACCTGTATCTTCCGGTAAACCTTTACTATCGATGCCTGCAACGTTTATTTGAAAGCATAGCGTTATGCCATTGTAATACTCGTTGGCATGACAAATGAATTATTTAAATTATTCGTTTATATACTTAACATAATTTGTATTTAAATTATGCGTTTATCGACATAAAATAATATTGTATTTACAGCGTTTAGCATGCGTGAACAAGCACAGCTAATTTTTAACGTTGTTATGAAGACACTAATAATTTTAATTATAGACAGAAAAACGATATTTTTCACATTAGCTCCACGCATGTCATTTTTGGGGGTCTTTTTAGGGAAAGGAATGGGATGAAGTTCTAGGAAAGAAAAACGTATAAGGGGTGGGGTAGGATTCTGGGGGTCAATGTGAGCAGGAGTAACAGACGTATGAATGCATTCCTCCCACTGCGAGTGCAAGTCGATAGTTCGAGAGAAAACAGATTTCAAAGTACCCTACAGAATAAAGAATCTATTGTCCCAATTATTTTCTCTGTAAATCGGTTTGACCGGTAATAAATCATTTTAACCACCGTCGAAATTGAAATTAAGAATCCTATAAATAAGTCGTCTCAAGTACAGTTTGAAAATAGTCTTGTAAGTCGAAACAGCATCAGCCTTAGAAATTCGACGGCCGGCGTGGTCGAGTGGCAAGGCTCTCGACTTCCAAATCGAAGGTCACGGAATAGAACCCGGCGTGCGCAAATAATTTTTATTTGATCAATTTGTATTAATTCATAATTAATTAATACAAATTAATATATATACCTAGTATATTTGTGGCCCGTTCCAGAGTGGAAGACACTCTCAGTATCTCACAGTAAAGACCACCATTCAGAATTGAAATGGTTTTAGCCGTGTTTGGTGACCAAATCTGAATAGCCAGGTACTTCCACCTTCCTCTTTCCCATCTCCTTCCCCTCCCCACTACCTTCAGCCTCACGACATACCCCAATTGGGTAGCAGACGGGAGCAGATAGGATTCTTGTGCGGTATTCATATAAGTGGGTAGTGGGGGAGGAGGATTGGGAAGATGAAGGTGGGAAAGTACCTGGCTATTCAGATCTGATCACCAAACACGGCTAAAGTCATTTCAAACAACGTTTCAATTGTGAGTGGTGGTCTTACACCAGGGCGATATGGATAGTTTCTTCCACTCTGGAACGTGCCGCAAATATCTTTATATATAAAAATCTCGTGTCACAATGTTCGTCCGAGGTAAACTCCGAAACTACTTAACCGATATTGATGAAATTTGGCTTACTGTATATAATTTGGTCCAACTTAAGAGATAGGATAGTTTTTATCTCGATTTGACCTCAACGTTTATTATTGCGAATTAAATGTTTTTTATGGGACAATTATTTGAAATTATTTGTAAGTTCCATAAGGTTCTAACAGATGTTAAAAAGATATAAATAAAAATAAAAATATTTTATCCTAGACTTGCAGAAAAATTCAATAGATGTCGCTTATTTAAATAATAAATATAAATTTATCCTGACACTATCTAGATAGCATTTAGTTCGAGTTGAATCTTGCAATCATACATAAAGATAGCAGCCAATAAAATATGCGTTAAGAAAAATGAAAAATAATTTTGGTGGTTCTTAGTCAAAGTATGATACTGTTAAAAATGACCGAATCGGATAGGGATACGTTGGCACAGTGGATAGCGCGTTGGCCCGGATTCCAGAGGTCTTGGGTTCGAGTCCCACATGTACCCGTATCTTTTTCTGTTTCGGATTTTCGATTGATTTTCGCTAATATTATCTTCATTAGTTAAAATATTATGAAATAAAATGTATTTGCTCACGCCAGGTTCGAACCCGCTACCTATGGATTGGATGGAGAGCTTTACCCCTCGACAGCGCCAGCCGCCTGTATAACACGAATCAAGACACATCATGTGTGTGTCTTTTAAAACCTTCAAGGTTTACGTTTTATGTGTACTAATACAAAGACAACAGGTTAAAGAAGTCACATGGAGTTACTACGTCTGAATTGAGGCAAGGGCAGATTGCCCTGAATGCGAAGGTCCAATATCTGAAGGTCGGTCAAACCGGTTGGCAAAAATGCAGAATGGGATATTATCACAACTATTTTATTAAAAACGTGTAATTTTTAAAGTTCATTTTTTTGGTTCTGATTGATTAGTTAGTTGATAGTCGCGATAAAAATGTAATCATTTTTTTATTATTTTAATTAATAAATCAAAGACAGACCCCGCGGTCAAGGTGTAGGGCTTTCAACTAGTATTAGTTTTCAATCCGTAAGTAGCGGTTATTTGATTATTATTATTTTTAAAGTATAAATAGAAATATAAGTACCTATCTATGAAAATATTGTAGTAAAACAGAGAAACATAAATTTTTTGTTGATGATTTTGTTATAGCTTCAAAAAAGTAAATAAAGTTAGTCTTGAAGTTACCAAAGAATTCATAGGAAAAATGTGTATCATTCAGCCATATTTTAATTCCTTTATGTAAAGTGATATTTTATCTGTCATATGTAGAAGATTAAATGGAACATATTATTATATTATTCTTTGATACCACCATTCAGATTTAAAACGTTGCTTGAAGTGAATTTAGCTGTGTTTGGTGACTAGATTTGAATAGCCAGGTACCTACCCACTTTCCTGTTCCCCATCTCTTTCCCCTCGGCAAAACATACTCCAATTGGGGATGCCATAGTTTCAATGCCTCTCAGTCGGTCTGGAGCATTTAGAATTCTTGTGCGGTCTTCAAACTGTATGTAAATTTCTCTAATAAACAGTGTTAATCTCAATTGACCTCCCAGGTAAGTATGGTCCTGAATATTTTTTGCTTGTACAGAATATAAATAAGTAATAATTTATTATGCACATTTTAATGCAGATGATATTTTTTTCCAATTAAATAATTAAAATATTGATAACTGAAAGTTGTGTTTAATCTAGCGGGTTACGTGATAAGCAATTTGTCTCGTTCCAGCAGCGCCGCGTGATTAATAATATAATAATATATACTTTTTTAATTGAAAAAAGATATCGTCGGACAGCAAAATCACATACATTTTTTATCACAATTATGCTCAGGAATCGCTTGTTAAAATTCTTGCGGTACGCGCTGTTGCACTCTGGTTATGTACGTTTTATGGATTTTTATGTATCCTTTCTGGGGAGAATTTTTCAATATTGATGAGTGTTTCAGGCTAATAATTATTGCTTATAATAATTGTTACCCTTTGTAATTTATTTTATTCATTTGCGTTATAAATAGTTTATACATTTATATATGACAGTTAATAAGTATGTTTATGTCATTGACCAATAAAGTAACGAAATTTAGATACAGGACCACAATAAAAAAATGCAACAATTTCATTCAAATACAAACTACTAAAAGTAAAAGAGAAAATGTGAGGAACCAATAAAAAAAAAGAAATCAATGAAATTAAGTTAATCAATAAATTTAAGTTTTTTTTACATTAACTCCACACAGGAGTGTCCCTAAAAAATCCCTCAGAGCCTTTTTCATCTTTGGGGATGCTGTGTGAAGGGCTTTTTAGGGAAAAGGAAGGAGAGGAAGTTATGAGGTAAAAAAAGATATGAGTAAGAAAAGGTATAAAGGGGTGGGAAGGAATCTGGGGATCAATGTGTCCAGGAATGCATGAATCCATCGCTCCTACTGCCGTGCACGGTGATGGGTCGAGAGAGTCCGGGCGGAGAGTCAAAAAGTCTCCCTCAACCAGTCTCTCGCAATCCGTCCCGCCAGGCAGTGGATGGGCAAACGCATCCGCTGGCAAGACCTAGACAAACCTGACCCCATAAACACGCGAACCCCTGCTAAGTTACCAAACATAGCGAACCACTATGGCAGGGGAGTAAGTTATTCAGTAAAGTACCCATGATTATCTCCCAAATAATAAAATGAATGATTATTATCCTTTTCAGATCTTACCATTTGCAATATGCCTTAAGTATCTTATTTATACTGCATTATTTCAAGTCCTTCGCCTCCAAGATCGATGCCTCACACATTCATCAGGATTGAATTCAGAATTCCAAAGTAAACTGCTAGCTCTCTTTCTTTGGTAACAATTTTTTTTAATACTATTTATATCTCGATCGTACAATATAAATGGGCTCTACTAACTTCATATATACGAATTATTCAGTGAGTTTATCAGCGAAGCTGTCAGAAAAGCAGTTTTACCGGTAAGAGTATATTTCCGAGTTCAATGTCACAAAGCAAGTTAATATGTTCGTAACCTTCGGAATTATTTTATCACTCTTGGAAAATAATGAAATCTGGTACATTTTTATAGTGATGGTACCTAGTCAGCGTGATCTTATTTTTGTACTCCTTTTTAAAAACCTGTTAATATCGAGAAAAATTAAAAAATGTATATATATAGAGGTAGCAAGGGAGCCAGAATGCTAAAATTGTAAAATACAAAGGTATTGACGTTGTTGTAGCTGAAAATATTTCTTTTAATTATTTTTTTAATTAAAAAAAAAAACTCTTTCTTGTCACATACTTCTTGCTTTCTCCACATTCGTAAGGCTCTCGAATCCCAATCTGAAGGTCGTGGGTTGGAGACTGTCGCGTCGTGCGAAAATAATTTTTTTTTGATTAACTTGTGTTATTTCAAATTAATTAATTAAAAATAATGTATAGTATATTTGCGGCACGTTCCAGAGTGGAAGACACTCTCAGATCGCCCTGGTGCAAGACTACCATTCAGATTTTAAAAGTTGCTTGAAATGGCTTTAGACGTGTTTGGTGACCAGTTTCCGAATAGCCAGGTACTTCCCCACTCTCCTCTTGCACATCTCCTTTCCCTAAAGCCATTTTCAAGCTAAGTTTCAATTCTGAATGGTGGTCTTACACCAGGGCGATACTAAGAGTATCTTCGACTCTGGAACGAGCCAATATCCTATATATTATTTTTAATTAAATCGGGAGCCTTACCCACCCAGAAAAAGGTACGACGGAAGGGAATCTGGGGGCCAATGGGTCCAAGAGTGACCGACGTATGAATTAATGCCACTGCAGTGCAAGGCATTAATTCATGATGGGTCGAGAGACTCCTACTGGAGCGGCAACATGACCTCAACAAGTTACTCCCGATCCGTCACAGAGTAAGTGGTAAACCTGGCTCGCGTGAATCCGGGCACCCCTGCTAAGTCACCAAAGATAGCGAACCACTTGGGTGACCTACGACAGGTGCTGGTTATCCATTAAATGGTTCCCGGGGCTGCGGTACTAAAAAGTGTTACATCATATTTAAAATAAAACCATTTCTTAACAAAAAACGACTGCCCATCAAGACCCCAAAAAAAATAATCCTTTTCAGCTCGTCATCCTCAATAGGTTTTTTTTCTCATCACGTATTCCATAGTCTCATCCATCTATATCCATCTATTGTCCATCTCATTACGAATTCTCACCACAATTTAGAGCGGAGAATTTAATATAATTCGCTGGTAATTCTTACACTTTGAGTTTTTTGTTTGTCTGAGAAGATGAATGACTTCCCATTGAAATATTTTGCTTGAAAAACGGCGTGTCAAGTATTGCTAAGTATGGTACAGTAGAAAAATAATTTTGATGAAGAGTTTAAAAAGAAGAATTGAATAACTAATTTTGTTATGCGTAGTTTTCAAAGTATTGTATGGCAAAAAACGCCAGTAAAATGCAAAGATATGGAGTGACAGAGGCATAACAAAGACCACCAAGATGAGACATGTCCAGTGTTGATTTTCTCCACATTTTTGTACGGGTGGAAACATGGATACGTAGAAACAGCGAAATATAGCGGATAGACGAAACGGAAATTTGAAATGTGGTGCTGGAGAAAAATGCTCAGGATTCCATGGACAGCCAGAAACACAAATGTGTCCATTCTGGAAGACCTAGGCATCCACAGTAGGCTCTGAACTATCTGCTTACAACGTATTTTAAAATACTTTGGATACATTGCTCGCCAAACTGAGGACTCGACTTGAAGAAAATCATAGTCACTGCCAAAGTGTTGGCAGAAGAAGTGGCGTCAGGTACTAGAGTGTCCTTGGATCTTCACACAGCGTAGAACCGCGAGGACTGAAGGAGCCTTGTCCACCATGGAAGTTGGAATAGGGGTCACGATCCTTACCAAAGAGGAACCGACATAATAAGAAGAAGAGAAGACAATATAATTATCAATTATAATATTTTAATTAATGAAGATAATATTAGCGAAAGTCAATCGAAAATCTGAAACAGAAAAATCAGAAAAAGATACGGATACATCGGAAAAAAAAGAAAAATGAAAATAATGTTGGTGGTTCTCAGTCGAAGTATGATACAGTTAAAAATGACCGAATCGGATAGGGATACGTTGGCGCAGTTGGTTAGCGCGTCGGCCCGGATTGCCGGAGGACCTGGGTTCGAGTCCCAGTTGTATCCGTATCTTTTTCTGATTTTTCTGTTTCAGATTTTCGATTGACTTTCGCTAATATTATCTTCATTAATTAAAATATTATAATTTGAGGTTTAACTCTTTAAGTTAAAAAGTTAAAAATAAAAATATAAATAATTATCAATTGTTCAAAAAGATTAACGTCATCAACCTACAATAAAGCCAGACAGTTACTTGTAATAATACATTATTTCAGTCGATATTTTTTGATCATCGGTGTCGTGCGATATTTCCAAATATTATTATTTCTATATATATATATATTTTTTTTAAACCTGTTTATCAACCTTGATTTTTTCCGATTCAGAAGTAGTAACCTTGGCATTGTTTACATAAAGTCAACGCTTAAATACATTACTAGTGATCATATTTATTATTTACTGTCGTACTTAGGATTCAAGTAAGTATGAGATTTGTGAGTAATCGCTTTGTGCGTAAGTGTTTGTCAAGACGTAATTCTGTCATTTCGCCGGCCTTGCTTTTCACACGTACCTACCTAACTTAACCAAAAATAACATTTTTATATTTATATTATTCTATTTTTTCCACTCGGGCGCTTTTTGCCACAATATGGCACTATTTCCACAACCACGGATTGCTTTGTTGCTAAAATGTGGCAAAGTTTATTTTTTATTAAAGCGACTGTATAATATATTGTGCATTCAAAATATAATAAAATAAATATTCTCTACATTCTTTAAAATAAATATATTTTTTAAATCCTACTAATATGTGATAATAGAAAAAAGATAGGTGAATTCATTTGCTATATAGAATTATAATCAGTTTGTATGTCTCCATATTCAAATTCGGAGGTCTGATTTTTTTTATGTGGGCGGAAAAATTTCCTTTAGCAATCCGAGGAAAAAGTTTTAAATTGCTCTGTCGCTCCAGTGGATAGTTTTATTCTATCTCAGGCCCTGGGATAAATATTTTCCCTCAGGGCCCATTTCAACTATGTAGATTCTGTGTGGAGGGTCTTTTTGAGGAGAGGAAGGAGTGAACATGGGTCTTGACGAGACCCATGATGTAGAAGGGAGGAAACAGAAAGGCCGGCAAATCATTCCATAGCTGAGATGTAGAACTCAAGAACGAGTCGTAGAAGCGACCCGTTCTCACGTGGCAAATGTCAACCGTGTACATATGTTGGGAGCGCGCTTACCGTGTTTCCGGCCATGCACCGGGCCGAAGAGATTGATACGCAAGTTCCTCAGAGCATATTCTATTGAAATACCAGTAGAACGAGGACAGCATTCCCACCTGACGCCTGTGCTCTGAAGATAAAGGGAAACTATCAACGGGGCGTACGTTTGTGCACAGAGTAAAGGGTTTTGTAGCCCAGACCAGAGGTGGTTGCCAAATTCAACCGTTTAGTAAATGGACGCAGACTATTACGACACACATAAAAAAAACTATGACACACAGATTATGTTTTTCTATTAAAATTATTATAAGTCTTTAATTGTCTTCATGTTGCTTGTGTTGTGATGGAGGACTTAGCCAGCCGAGGAATCGAACACGGAACGCCTGGGTGGGACCCAAGCGCTATGCCCACTCAACCACTGACCGTATCGTATAATAGAGAGTATATCCATTGTTAGTTCATACAAATATTGACAAACTGAAAACATTACTTATAAAACATTTCTTTCAAATACTGTACACATATTAATACAATTTTACAAATAACAATAAAAACATTTCAATGAACACATTATTTGTAATTGAATCATTTACACTTATCAAAAAAACGTGTTCATGTTAACTTATCTGTAAGTAATACAGCAAAAGGTAATTGCTGTGATAAAATGATTTAATGGACATGGAGCAATTAGAAACAATTAAATAATTACTGTAGAGATCATATTTATCACCTAACAAGTTATTATAAAGAGTGACATCTGAACCGCATTTATGTAACAATTGGTATTATAAATAGACAGGTAATCTATGTATTAAAAATAGGTAATAACTTGTACCCGACAGTTGATCCCCAACAGTTCTCCACCCGAAATTATACTAATTATAAAATTATAGTTTTTTTGTATATTATTTATCAATTACCCACCTAAAAATTACTTCAAAAATACATTTAATAATACGTTTTATTACTTATGTATTAACTCTTTCTTTAATATTGGGTACATCATATTAACATAGGAATAAACAATAGGCTGCAAAAAAAAAAAATATATATTTTTTTTATAAGAAAAATCCCTTTTTTTAACTTTTGAAGGTTGTTTCCATCAATGTAACGGATAATATAATAGTGTTCCATAAAAATAAAATCGGATATATTTATCCGAGACACTATCTAGGTAACAAATACATTCCTTGAATACTTGTTTCCAATAATCAATAATATGGAAAGAAAACATTAGTCGAAGATAATATTGTTAATTCTGAAATTTGAAATATGAAGTTGACAATTACGACAGTCTCATAATAGATCGCAGTGGCCCAATTGGTAGAGGTGTATGTCCCGGTAAGATGTAAGGTTCTGGGTTCGAATCCCAGTTGCGACCATTATCTTTTATTTTTGTGTCTTGTTCATTTTCATATTTAAAAAAAAATTGATTATTATTGTTATCTTCTTCTTCAATGAAATATTTTTTTACTTAACAGTAATTTACAATTGTGAAATTTGAAAATGAAAATAATAAACTGAAATTATCAGATGTTATGAATATAAAATTATAAGTAGAAATAGATATCAAACGAATTTATTTACGGTGTCGATGTTTTTTACTTACTGCGCAAATAATTTTTATTTATTTAATTTGTGTTATTTCACAATGAATCAATTAAAAATAATATATAGTATATTTACGGCTAACGGGCCAGATTGGAAGGTACTATTAGTATTGCCCTGAAATTATTATTTTGTACAAAACCCTTGTTAGATGCCAACTAGAGTATAACTCTACGATATGGTATCCCTTTTACAATATTCATTCCGCCAACATTGAAAAGATTCAACATAAGTTCTTGAGATATATAAACTATAAATTGCATATTCCTGTAGAAAACATTGATTATAACTACCTACTAGATAAAAAGTTCCTATTAGAACTTTCAGAAAGAAGAATAATCACAGATTTAATACTATTACATAAAATACTGCATTACAAAATTGACTGTCCTGAATTGCTTCAATTAATCAATATCCACATACCTAAAAGATCTTGCCGAAATTTACTACCCTTTTATTTTAATAACACCAGGACACTCTCTTATCAAAATTCCCCGATACCGAGACTTCACAGTCTCGGAAATAAATATTCTGATCTGGGAGATATATTTCACATTAAAAACAATCAGTATAAACATTGTTTATTTCAATTCTTTTTTATATTTAGACATAAATAGACGTCTATAATCTCTACAATTTTTGTCTATATTGAATATCTTTTTTTTTGTGAAACTTCTTATATTTTTTACCTATGTATCTAATTTTATTATATGCATTTATTGTTATATTTTGTTGTAGATATATGCTTTTGTTTTACTTTTATTTTCACTGTATTATGCTTTCTTTATTGTTTTAATTTAGATTTTTTGAAATAACTGTTATACTCATCTATGTTTTTAACTAAAATGTAAAAGCCCATAAGGGCGTTTAATAAATAAATAAATAAATAAATTGAAACATTGCTTGAAATGGCTTTAGCCGTGTTTTGTGACCAGATCTGAATAGCCGGGTACTTTCCCACCTTCCTCTTCCCCATCTCCTTCTTCAATAAGTCTCTCCCCGAGTAGGTGGGCAAAAGACAAGCCTCACCCATGAACTTGGGAATACTGTGGAGTTATAAACATAGCGAACCACTTGGGGTGACCTATGGCAGGGGTTGGTTATCCAATAATTGGTTCCTGGTGCAGCGGTACCCATACCCGACTCCCAAATTGAATTTTCAGTATATTTTGTAGTATAACTTTTATTTTAGCTTTCTGTTTCGAGTAAATCGAATCGAAAGTTGGTAACTTTTAGGTCAAATTTGAAAAAATGGTCTCTAGAGGGTCAATATCGGCTGATCATACTTAACATAATTCCAAATCTGCTCTAATGGATGTCGCTAGTTTTATCATTTTTTTAATACAACTTTATGCAAGTCATGGATAAAAATACCTCTCGTAGGCCGCAGTCCCCCCTGCGGGTCCGGATGTTTGAAGCGATTTTGCCCCTTATGTATAAAGAAATTGTATGAAGAACAAGGTCAGAATCGCTCGGGCCATTCTCGTTCTTGACATCACGAATTACTGGATAGCATTTAGCCACTCCGAATAATTCATATTACTTGCTAAAGACAAGCCGTGCACCAAAGATGGCGGACAAAATGGCTGCCGCTTGATAATATGATAGCCGTCACATTTGAAGTATATATTTATTCATTGTTTTTTATATAAATCCATTGTGGAAAGCATAGATTTGAGTGATTATTAGGAAGTTCAGTTTATCTACATTATTTTGATGTAATTTTTGTAATACATCACAAAAGAAACGTTATAAAAATTGAATTCGTGAGAAAGGTGAGAACTGTCAAATATTTTACGTCGTATTGAAAAAATATATTTTTTGTATGCTGGCCTTCAACATTCTTCAGAATTAATTATTTGGGCTTGTAAATACGCAATTTTGACCATAGACAAACTCAATTCTTTTAAGAAAGACATAGGTACAAATACAATATTGTATTGGTTTGCCTTATTCGAAAGAATTTAATTTGTATAAGGACAAAACTATTTATTCATATTCTGTATGTACAGGAAAAAAGCGTGTTTTTCTAAAATAATTAAATTAAATTGGTTGTTATTTGTCTATAAACAAACTCTATTCTTTTAAGAAAGGTTTACAAATACAAAATTGGATTGAATCACCGATGTAATATTGTATTTGCATGCCTTTTTCTGAAGAATTGAATTTGTATACGGAACAAACTATTTATTCATATTCTGTATGTTGGCGAAAAAGCGTTTTTTTCCTAAAATAACTAAATTCGTCATCTATCATCTATTATCTATAACTAAATTCATTATCTATCATCTATTCGCCATGAACGCGTAGACTATGACGTAGGTAGGTATATTCCGTTTAAATATAATGTATTTAAAAATACTTTGAAGCTTAGAACCGGATTATGATTGTAATCTTTTAGTTGTCGACAAAAGGAGATTTAAAAAAAATGAAGCATTTTGCTCAGAATTTCTATATATTTATATATAAAGTCTTTACTTGTTTGTTTCTTTTGTTATTTAATGTTACTACTTCCCTGACGAAAAAACCTTCGGTTTCGAAACTTGTCGGTAATTGTGATTATATAATAGTTGTTGATACAAAGTTATTTGTTTCGTTTAATTATATTGTAGGCGATCCGCTCACTGAGGCAACTGAAAACTGTCAACTGGCAACTGTCTTTGTATGACAATGTGATGGCCCGCACACCACACAATCACTCAAACACCCGTTGTCAATGGTAACGCAAGCGGTGACTCGCGACTAGCACTGCTGATTGCCGTGACCAGCCGTTGCTAGTTGACAGCTGTCAGCTGATTGGTCTTCGTCTATGGTTAAACAAGCTTTTTGACTAATCAAGACATAGAAACCAGCTGGTTTTAGTTTGGTTTCAGTTGCCTTGTCAGCGGAGGGCCGCGCCCTAATGATTGTGGATTTCTTTAAATAGGTAAAACTTCGTGGAACTTTGATATTAAAATAAAGGAACATATTATGAGGACTTTAAACAATATGGTAGATTCAGACTGGGTCGACGTACGTGCCCATCGCTACGCCTAACAATATCTGGACTGCTTAGCAACCATACATTTTCTATGAAAATTTATGTTTTAGAATCACATTGGCCACACGCATCGCGACGTGCGATGTCTGTGGCTATTTGAGTAGCGATGCGTACGTACGTCGTCCAGTCTGAACCTACCATAATAGTTACCTACTCGGAGTTTTCCAATCATTTATTGGAGACGAATCACACTTTTAATTTTAATAATGGAATTGAGTAACTACATTGTAATTTTTATGTTATTCATTTGGACAAACTAGAAATCTTAGTAATTAGAAAGAGCGTAAATATGAATCCAAATATTTCAAATAATCAAAAAACATTTTTAAATGACGTTGATAATCTTGTTCCCTTTGTAAATTATGCCCTATTACCCCCTCCCCCTCCTCATTCCCGTCCATCCATTGACGCCTTTAAGTCTATGCCTTTTTTAAATAGGCAATTCACCCTAAGAAGAGTGCTCTGTGCTATTGTCGATTCAGACGGTTGCTGACGGTTTCACATCTTCCTCGCATTCGATAAACGCTGGCGTCCCACAGGGATCGGTTCTGTCTCCGACTTTGTTTTTGTTGCACATCAATGACCTTTTGACATGTGCTTCAATTATTTTTTTTAATTTTTCTTTATTCATTAAACTGTTAAATGTCACATATCTCCGTCGTATTTAACGATGTGATACTTTTCACGTATTTATTATAATATGAATATTAAATGATATAATATACCAAAAATATAAATTAACATGACGTAAATGCCAGCAATATCATAATCCATTTATTATATTGAAACTCGATTAGTATTTTATAGATCCTGAAAATGTTTACGTTTGCCATTTAGGTGATAGTCTCTCAGAAGCTGGATGTACTGGGGGCCTAGTCTCGATCTTTCGGTTTCACAAACAAGCACGTTTGCCGTTTAACCTTTCTTGACGGTGCTGTCAACTAAGCGGTCACGGTTTGTATTTACTGAAATATCTTTGTAAATATACTAAACATAGAGTTAACATTTTAGGTATTCCTCCACAATACATTTATGTATTGGATTAAATAAATACATTACACTAATATTTACTGAGTGTACAGCATCGGAGCGCGAGAAAGTTTTTAGCACGGTCAGAGGAGGGTTAAAACGGATTCGTGACGTAGCTAAACCCGCGTTACGGGCGCTGTGAGAGATATAGACTAGGCCCCCTGTACAGTGTACAGGATCCGCAGATACTGCAGACAATATATACACAACTGTTGATCCTGTATAAATCGCAAGTGCGCCAAAATTTTTGGAAAAAAACCGTCGACTCTGTGCAGAAACGGGCGGTTCGTTTGATAGATTCTCCTATCTCAACAAGCCGATTGCAATCTTTGCAGTACAGACGTCGGGATGGGATGCTGTAACTGTTCTTCCGGTATTACAATGGAAGATACTCCGAGGAACAAGCTTCGGCACCTGTGCATAATCGGGAAACACGGCAAACGTGCGCTCGACATTTATACACTGTTGACATTTGTCACTTGAGAACGGTTCGTTTCTACGACTCGTTCTTGAGTTTCGTCCTTCTTACAATACTGATCACTTCAAGAGCCAGGTTTAACTCTAAAAGAAACTAAAATTCTTTCAACACTAAAGTCATCGTAAAACCTAACAACTGAATAAGTCAAAATTCAAATTCAACGCATTTAGGACATATAGAAATCGTTTGTGTCTTACTTACTATTATCTAAATTCAAAACGGTGTTAGAAATAGACGACACCACGCATTATATTAAAATCTAAAAGTTAACTACAAAATAAATAAAATATACACCTTTATAAAATAAAAATTTCCGACCGCAATTTGAAAAAAAAATAATGAAACATTGTGATTTTTTTTATTAATTATCTTTACATGAAACCAAGAGTACAAAAAGTGAGGATATATCTAATAAAATGTGGGGTTTTTTTTTGGTTATCTGTAATTTTTGTTAGAAAAAAACGTAATATGAACATTTAAAAAAATTTATGTTTGCATTAAAAAATAATATATTTTAAAAAATTACACATTTAGGTCTAATAAAACAACTTGAAAGCGTATTTAATCACTTTTAAAAACAGTTTTTAGTTTTCAGGTACCTTCAGAAAGGTTCACGGCGAGTTCATCGAAAATGAGTTAATCGAAAACGAGTTCATCGAAAACGAGTTCATCGAAAACGAGTTCAACCTAATCTAACCAAACCTCTCGTTGTCGATAAATTTGCTTTCGATTAATTGCTTTTCGATGAACTAATCGGTTACCGTTCAGAAATAATGCATTTATTAGGATTTTAATGCAAAGCGGAAATATTCTGACCTTCTCACAGAATGTGCCTGAGTCTTGAGGGGTTAAAATACCCGATGTTGATGTTAAAAATAATGATTACTGATAAAATTAGCACGTTTAAAAATAAATATACATTTGAATACGCATGTTTACATGGATCTGAAAATCATAATAAATGTGAATCATTTTTGTGGAATTTGACAAAGATGCATTTCTTTATGTTAATATCGTAAAAGTGGCAGAATAAGCCAGAGGAAAACTCGAATCCTCAATTTATTTATGGTTTTTTTAAAAGGTGAATATCGCACAAGAGTCCCTCAACCGCCTGGAGCCAGTGAGAATATGGCAACCCTAATTAGGGTATAGGCTGGAGGTAAGTGGGGAGTGCGAAGAGATGGTGGGTGGGAAAGTACCTGGCTATTCATATCGGGTCACCAAGCACGACTAAAGTTATTTATAGCAACGTATTAATTCTGAGTGATGGTCTTACACCAGGGCGATACTGAGGGCATCTTACAATCTGGAACACGCCGCAAACATACCTTATATTATTTTAAATGATTAACTTGTGAAATAAAATAATTGAAGACCCCAAGGCAAGAAGTTGTTAACTTACATTTTCGTAAAAAATGAGTTAGAATGCTCTCTAAACTAATTCGCATACGCTCTTTCCAATGAACACCATGCCAGAGCTTAAAAACGGCAAGAACATGCTTAAATCAATGTGATGAACATGTTAACTACGTGTTTCTGTGACATTAAGTTGATAAAATTAGGGCAAGAACTTGTTAACTACAAAGATAACAAGTTCTTGCCGTAATTCTGTAATTAACAACTTCTTCCCATCTACATTGGTTGAGATTTCTGTAGTTAACATGTTATTCACTCACTTTGACGTTTACCTTAGTCGTTTTCAAAAGTTTTGCAGTGCGTGTTTTTTATTTAAAAATCATTGAAAATGAGTTCCAGAGGTGAAAAACGGTGAAAATCTGTCAACAATTGATCACAGAATCAGGTAAGCTGTATAAAACATTAACATTATCTTAATTTGTCCATAAGTAGTTTGAGGTTAGGAGTAGTTTGAAAGTGGATGAAGCATTTTTGTTTTAGTGTTTTTCTGTCTAAAAGTCAAGCATTTTTTATTGTAATGCTTATTAATTTGTTTCAGAGGGCTTAGAGGGCGAGCAAGAGAAATAGCGCGGGACGCTAGGATGAGCATATTTGGAGCAGATGGATGAGTTTGTATATTTGGGAAGTATGTTTACGAGAGATTGGAAGGCTGATAGAGATATTGAAAGAAGGGTGAATGCAGGTAACTCCATTAATGGAGGATTGAACGCCGTTGGAGCCAATAAAAAGTTGTCCACAGAAGCGAAGCTAGCAGTCCACAATGGAGTACTGGTACCTACCCTGATGTATGGCAGTGAAGCATGGAACTGGCAGAGAAAGGATGAAAGTAGACTGAATGCTGTAGAAATGAGATCCCTGAGGCGTATGTGTGGTAAAACCATGTATGATCGTGTGAGGAATGTGGAGATCCTAAAAGAATGCAAGGCTGATGTGAGCGTAATATGTAAGATTAAGAAATGGACGCTTAGATGGTTTGGGCATGTTGAGCGAATGAATGAAGAAAGGAGTGTAAAGAGAATTTATGATGCGAATGTGAATGGTAGAAGAAGCCGAGGACGCCCAAGAAAGATGTGGCACGATCAAGTAAATCAGATACTTGAGTCGGGCCATGTCAAGAGTCAGAATAATAGAAGAGTATGTATGAGAAGATGTATGAATGTGAATGAGGCAAGGACTGTGTGCCAAGACCGAGTTGTTTGGCGGTCCGTCCTCTCTGCCTACCCCTGCGGGGAAACGGCGTGACAGTTAGTTAACCTGCCAGGTAAATAAAGCATCAATGACACGGGGCTAGTTTACTTGGCCAGCGAATTCACTAATGCGGGGAAACGGCGTGATGGTGTTCGTTAGTTAGTTAGTTAGGATGAGAGGTGATTCTTACGTAAATTATAAAAGTCTTAAATCTTGTAGTACACCAAAACTGGAAGAGAATCTTCCAATGCTGTCATCAAAAGTGAGATATAACAAAGAAATCGATGCGGCCACATGGAATGATATCCAAAAATTGTTACCATACCTGGATGAGGTTTTTTGTGGATTTTTTCAGTCTCAAAAAAAAATTTGACTCATATGCTCTGCTACCTTTTCTTTTCAATAATAATTATTATTTAGTTACTTTATAATATTTAAAAAAATGTTTAATTTGTTTGATTAAATAAGACAACAAGAATATAACATGTTCTTGCCTTTCAATTCTGTATCTTCCTCACCTATCCCTGTAGATATCTAGATGGCATGAACATGTTAACTACATTTTTTTGTAGAAAACGTGTTTATTTTAACTTTTAGACTGCAAAATTACTTAATATTACTAGATGTAATGTAAATTTGGTTTGTTTACTTCACCATGAAGGATCAGTACATTGTATATGACATTCAAGTAAAAAATTATAAGGCAAAACGCAAAAGTCTAAATATCTCAGAATGCCTTCAATGTAAGTTAACAACTTCTTGCCTTGGGGTCTTCAATTACAATTTAATTGCGCACGCCGGTATTTGAACTTGCGACCTTCGGATCGTAAGTCGAGAGCATTGGTTGAGGACGACTCGACAACGCGCAACGTAATTACGTGAGCTGTTTTTAAAAAAAATAGACCCTTCCCTTGGTAAGATTAAGTGAGATTTAGTGGAACCCCCCCTCACGTGAGATTGTTTTCTTACTCTCAAAATAAATGTTTTTCATAATAGCCATTTTTCAGCGGGAAAAATGTGACACTTGAAAAGAAGAGAAACAATTATTTTTTTTTATTTTAAAGTTGACGTGAGATTTTTATTGACCCCACACCTACGGTATAATAAGATTTGGTGAGATTTTACTGGACCCCCCCCATTTTTTGCTCACGTAATTAATGTATGCCCCCTGAACATCTCCTTTGCAAAGTCATTAAAAGTAATGAAAAAAAATTTGCGTTAATTTAGGTTAAGGCGATCAAAACAAAAATCATAACTCATCAAAGGGGAGTTAAAATGCCACTTTGTTGAGTTGTCGTAGAACCGAGAGCTTCACTCTCGACCATGGAGGCCGTCGATGTCAGCGAAGTGGCTTGAAATATAAAAATCATTATTTTATTTTAAAATAAATATGGAGTTTACAAATTAAACTTGACATCAATAAATAATGATAATATTTATTCATTAAAGTAAAAAAAAAAAAAATTAATGAAAAATAATCAATGCGTCGATGATCTTCAAGAAACAACATAATTAATTTTACATCTCTTATTGCTGATGCTAAATATCGTCGTTGCATATAGAATATGAACCATGTGAGATTGAGTACATTCTGAGTGAATCGAAAAAAAAACTGTTTAAAAAAATAACGAAACGGAAAATAACAATTCTATTTATGGACAAAGTAGGAAAAATATATTTCGTTCATTAGAATAATATATTTATGGCTAATATTAATTATTGCCAGAAACATGAATTTTAATGCGTTTTTCTCACATGCTTCATATTCTATGTATAGTTTTCGTCATAATTCAAATACCGTAAGAATGTCAAAATATTTAATTTTAATTTATTAAAATTTGACAGCTAGGCATCACAAAATGATGTTAATATTATGTACATACCAAGGCAATTGAATTATGTAGTGGTATGCAGAGGATATGACTTTTTATTTATTTTTTTATTTTGTACTATTTTGATTGGCCTCACATGAGTTATTTTCAATCGCCTTAAATATTTGTTATTTTTAAATGTCTCGTATTGTAAAAGATGGAGAAAAAAAGGATAAAAACTGTATATTTAACTAATTTTCGTAAAAATCGTCACATTGTCCAAATTAAAAATGCAACGACGATATCGATCTCGGAAAAGATTTGGTTTAGGAGAAATATACTCCTCTCTAATATTAAAATATTTATATTGAGCGATCAGTAAGATTTATCGGTCCAAATAGAAATTTCTGATATGAAAATATCTGGAGTGGGTGAATTATTTTCCCATTTAATAGACTGATGAGGTTAACATGTTGTTCTCGTATTGTTTTGTATTCATTATACTTATATAATACACTTGCATAGCGTGGATTATAGATGATCATTTGTGGAAAAGTGTGTGAAAGGGTTAAGTTTTTCCTGTGGGGAAAATTTAAACCGGACATAAAGTCTGGTGTACATTTAAAAATAATTATATCAATTCTTATTATTTAATTTCTGTATTAATTATTAAGTTGCTAAATTGTATTAGTTTTTAATTGGTACGACTTTTATTATTTTTAAAACCTCTGCTATAACAGTCTTTATCATACGAATAAATTAAATTTTTATATATTGTGTTTTAATAATTTGTAACACACACAATAGACATTCTAAGCATTTACGCACACACTTGCTTTTCTATTTTTTATTTTCTTTTACTTACTATTTCATGCTTACATTATTTTTATTCAAATTTAATCACCGTATAAATATTTTGCTAATTTGCACGAAATTTTATTACAGGGAGTTTTATTCAAATAAAGTTTTCTTACGAATTCTACAACTATATTTATCATGTTCTATTAATACTGTAATCAATTCACATGAAGCTGCTTGATAAAACACAGAAAGCAATAATAAAAATAATCCTGAAAGTACCCATAAGAACTCCATCTAATGAATATTTAAAAAAAATTAATGTGTTCAGCATTATAAAACTGTACTCAAAAAATGCACTACTCAAATTTAATGAAAAATATGCATACCTTGCTGACCAACACACCTATACTACAAGGACAAAATCTTCAAATCTACCAAACATTCCAAAATTAAATACAGCTTTCGGCTAGAAAAACCATTATTTCCATGCTACAAAATTAAATAATGCCCTTCCGATTGAAATTAAAAATACCATAAATATATACAAAGGTTTAAAAAGGACATCAAATTATGGCTAACTAAACATGAAGATGAGGAACTAATTAAAATTATTAAGTAACCCCAACGCAACCTATAGATAATAAACGTAAACACTTTTTGCTTTATTTATTTATATTTCGTGGAAACCAACAAAAACCAAAAACAATGATGTGGAAATCATGATCAATACCATACAACAACCTGCAGTCCACTTCGGAACAGGAATACCTAGTGAGGAGGACTGAGGATAAAATACTTCAATTTTTAATTTACTTAATATTGTATTTTAATTTTAATTTGTATTGTCATTAAATAAAAATAATAAATATACATTGTTAAATATTTCTGTGATAGCCTACTAGAGCGTTAAAAAATAATAAATATATAATATTAATGATTTTTTTTGTGGTGTTATGCCGTGTGGCTCTACATTCTTCTTTAGCCAAGTGTTACATTGTGCATCATCAGGGCAGATGTGATGCTAAAGAAGGAGGTAGCGCAACACGGTATAACACCCTAAAACTAAATAACGAAAATACTTTTGGCGGTGAAAATCTAAAATCATATCCGAAATTAACGCAGTTTTGAAAAACTCTAGGAAAATTCATTAAAATGAATTTGTAGAACAATAAAGTTTTTTTTTTGCAAAGATTGGTTTAAATAATTTAAATTGTATGAATAAGGCACATATCTATATCTACAATATTAACAGTTTACCGTTTTACAATAAAGTTACTTATTTTCAAATCGTTTAAAAAAATAATTTTCACGAAAATGGGAAGCAAAATAATATAATATTAATTTTTAAAATATTGTATAAACCAAAATTTTAATTTAAAAAATAAAATAATGAGGTACTTACGTAGACCATCTTCTGCAGTAGAAACCGCCAAGAGCACAGCCACAAAAACAAGATGCAAATTCGACATTCTAAAATGAAATTCAAAAACGAGGAAAATTATATTTCTACTATAAAATTTATCTGTGGTATTCCACTCAGGACTTAAGACTCGAGACTTGCTTTCGCGACAGAAACTGAAAGACGATTGCCGGAGTTGGGACATCTGTCTTAACAAGAGAACTTGGTTTACTGTAAGAGAGGGGATTGTCTGTACTCGGGACTGGGTCGAGATACTGAATTGTCTACTTGTAAGTTTTATGTGCGTGTAAGTGATATAAAATTTAATAAAATTACCGAACGCACGCAACGGAAATATTAATGTAAGAATGCATTTTTTGTTAAAATGATCGATGTTAAATATCTTTTCTGTTTTTTTTTTCAATGTTTGAACCTGGTACCATTTATTGGATAACCAACTCCCCTATAATCACCCAAAAAATCCGGGTTCGTGAGGTGAAGTTTGTCAAGGTCTTGGCGGCGGATGCGTTTGCCCACCTTCTGTATGGTGCGCCGAATCGGGAGAGACTTGTTGAAAGATTCCTAACCTAGACTCTCTCTATCTTTCTGAACATCACTAGTGGGAAGAATGGTTTCACACTGACCCCCAGATTCCTACCCAAATAGTAGTTATATAATTTGGGAGGTGGTTATGGGTACCGCCACCCCGGAAACCATTTGTTGGATAATCAACACCCATTTGGTCACCTGCGTTTGGTGACTGCAGGGGAGTCTGGGTTGACAGGGTGGGGTTTGTCTAGGTCTTGGCGGTGGATTCTTTTGCAAAACTAGGGAAAGACTCGTTGAGGAAGGCCTTTTGACCTCTTCAGCCGGAAACTCTCGACCCCTTGCACCGCATTGAGAGGAATGGATGCACTATTTCCTTACCAGAACTTCTTCACCTTTCTTTCATTTAAAATAGCCTTCACACCACATCCCCAAAGATGATATTGGCCCCGAGGGAAATCGTTTTCCTCGGGGACTCCTGTATAGAGCTGTTGTAAAAAAATCAAAATTATAAGAAGTTTGAAGACGAGTTCAGATGTTGAATGGAGGGGAGAATGGATTTAAGAGAAATCTTGGAAGAAGAGAAGATACTGGTTCCCACTTCTAGACTACAGAATGTACGATCTGGGAAATCAAGCAAGTGAATTTTAAAAAAGGTGAGTGGGAACGGAACGATTTTTAATTCTTTGATAATATATCATCATATTTACCATAGCAAAAAAATACCCTAGTCTAAGAAATTAACTCGAAAATATATCTCTTACTAGCCAAATGATTCAATATATACTAATGTTTCATTCAACAATTAAAGAGATAAGGGTAAGAGATAAGCCGCCATAGCTTAGTGGATAGAGCTCCTGACCGGCAATCAAAGGGGCGTGGGTTCGAGTCCCGTCGGCGGCATGTATTTTCAATATGGATGAGTGTTTTAGGCTCATAATTATTTCTTATAATAATTGTTACCCTTTGTGCTATGTGTAAAAAGTCTTGTCTTAGACATTAATTTATCAATTAAAAAAAAAAAATAATAATAAAATAATACATTTGTCGTTTCAAAGTTATTATAGTTATTTGTGAATTCTCTACTGATGTCAGAATTAGCTACTTAGGTACCTGCCTGAGAACTAAACGAGCCCGTATGCATAAATGTTGTATTTCATTCAAAGTGATTAATTAAGAAAATCGCCTAAACAAGAAGTTTATACATGTGTCTGCGGTTTAATTGTAAAATAATAGACAATTAGGCGTTTATTAAGACTTGTTACAGGTTCAAGGTTATGCCTCATCGATGCGATAGACCTGCCAATGCTGACAACATGTGACAGCTGGAATTTTTACAACTACCAACTTAACGGATACATAATATCAAAAGTTCTATTTGTCAAATAAACAATTTGAACTCTCGACTAGCCATCCGGAGGTCAAGGGTTCAAATTTTAAATTTTATTTGATTAATTTGTGATATTTCAAAATAACGAATTAAATGTAATATATACTACACTAGTTAATACTAGCCACTTAAATAATTAAATTGTTTCACCCTGCGTGTACTTTCCCATTCGTCCCGGTTCCCCTTGCACCTCCTCTTCCCCTTTCCCTCCCGCGTTTCCCTTTTACCTTCCCCGCGCTCCCCATTCCCTCTTCCGCTGATCCCTTTCTCGCAAACTCCCCCTCAGGCATTCGCCTTCCACTTCTCAGCCTTCTTCCCTCCCTCGCCCTCCCGCGAAACCCTTCTCCTTAATTCCCCTCCTCCTCCTGCCTTTATTCCCTGCCGCAATACTCCATAAAATACACCAATTTTTGAAACAACTCCCTTGTGACCTATTTCAATTTTTTACAACCAATTTCATAACGCCAGAACTCACCAGTATATAGATATAGAAACCTTCGGGAATGTTCACAACAATGCATATGTTACACTTCGTTACACTACGTTACATTACGTTCACGGTAAATGAACCGATCTGCTGACCTATAATACCACACTTTTCTCTTCACCCTCTCGTTTGGCGGTCTGAAGTTGACGGGGATTGAGGTTGTCACCAGGCAGTGGTCGGACGATCCTAAAGGCGCTGTGACCTCATTCTTGTAACCGTGTGGCACAGTGGTTAAAATTACGTTTAACAGATTGGAACGGTGAGTCTGGACATCAGGAACCCTTGTATGCTCCTGAACCATCTGCTCCAATCCGTGGCAAAGGGCAAAGGATACCGCCTGTCAGCCAGCCGAGTCTGTTGTTCGTGAGAACTTCAACCATGGTTCGTTATGAACATTGAAATCCCCCAGAACCACAAACTCGGCCGAACCGTAGCGGGGCAAGAGATCATCAATAGTTTCACTCAAATGTTTGAATAGCTCAGATGTGTCTGATTCGCTAAGGTTCGGCGAGCGGTATAGACACGTGTAGAATCTTACCGTACGTCAAATTACGTCAAATCTAGAGTTTTCCAGATTTAACAGTCGCACACGGTTCACGTCAGATCAGCTATGGAGACATTGGAGACATTCTTTGGGTCTGAACTTGCCAACGAGGGCGTAGCCCAGGCAGTTCAGATAGGAGGCATCTATAGTCTCAGCTATTTGTGTTTTAGAGAGGATAAGATGGTTGGGACGCTGAGAAAGAAGGTGGTGATGAACGGAGTTTAAATTTGTGTGCAGGCTGCGAATGTTGGCAAAATTCACCAACAGTTTTAGCCTGCACCTGGGACGCCTGCTACCCGCCGCTGTAAAGATGTTAGTTGTTGTTGGTGATTCATGATTTTAAAGATTTTATTGCGAAGGCAATGATGGGAAAGGGAGGTCTGGGAAAGGGAAAGATATGAGAGATGGGTAGGAAGCTGGGAATCAGAGTGTCCAAGAGTGATAGACGTATGAATCCACCCTACCCACTGCGATGCAAAGCGATGAGCCGGGAGAGTCCGGCTGGAAAGGTTGCGCCCCAAACCCGGATAGAACTTACCCCATGAATCCGGGCACCCATGCTAAGTCACCAAACGTAGCGAACCACTTGGTGACCTATGGCAGAGGTGTTGGTTATCCAATAAATGGTTTCCAGGGCGACGGTACCCATTCCCGCCTACCAAATTATGAAGTTTCATGTAGGTTAACCGTTAAGCGTCCCACAATTGTACATAAATGTCATCATTTTAAGCCAGCCATGCAATCCTATTTCCTCCGATTCAACGGATGAAGATACTGTTTCGTGTTTATGGTCAATTGTTCGAGAAGAAATAATAATCCTTAAGTGGCAGTTGTGTTAGTACTTTTGTAAAAAAAATTATATCATAATCACAATCTATCTTCCCGGCGGTAACTATCTGGTATATAATGACGCTTTTCTAATTAAGGAATTGATTTTTATCAAAATTTTCAACGAGGTTGTCTTCTGATTTTTCTTTCTTAATATTGGCTGCACACAGGAGGCCCTGCTGAAAATTATTCTCCTCGGGGCTTGTGTCATTATTCGAGATGATGTGTGGATAGTATTTTGAAGAAAGGAAGGTGATGAAGTTTTGGGAAGTAAAAAAGTATAAGGGATGAATAGGATTTGGGGATCAGTGTGTCCAGGTGTGACGAGCGTATGCATTCATTCCTCCCGCGATGCAAGGTGATTTCCGAGAGAGTTTTTCTGGAGAGGTCAAATGCGCACCCTCAACCACTCTCTCCGGCCTGTCATGCAGCTGGTGGTCAGATTTATCCAACGCCAAGAAATGGTGATCTATGGCAGAGATGTTGGTGATCAAATAAAAGGTTCCTGGGGCGGCAGTATCCATACCCGCTTTAAAATTTAGTTGGCTGAGGTGTTGGTTATCCAATAAATGGTTCCCGGGGTGGCGATACTCGCCTCCCAAATAGAAAAATATATTTTTATTTTTTATTTTTAACTTTTTAACTTAAAGAGTTAAACCTGAATTTTTATAATATTTTAATTAATGAAGATAATATTAGCGAAAGTCAATCAAAAATCCGAAACAGAAAAATCAGAAAAAGATACGGATACATCTGGGACTCGAACCCAGGTCCTCCGGCAATCCGGGCCGACGCGCTATCCACTGCGCCAACGTATCCCTATCCGATTCGGTCATTTTTAACTGTATTATACTTCGACTTTTAACTGTATCATACTTCGACTGAGAGTCCCAGATGTATCCGTATCTTTTTCTGATTTTTCTGTTTCGGATTTTTGATTGACTTTCGCTAATATTATCTTCATTAATTAAAATATTAGAAAAATATATATTGTAAAAGTAGTTTGTAATCTTTGATGAACAAATTCCTGAAATAAAATTCTTTGAATTGCTAAAATACGTCCTCCCATTATTGCTACTATAAACCTGTAAAAACCCAGTATAAATAAATAAATAATGTAGGTAGATGTGAATATTAGTTTATATAAAAACTAACTTGTATAATAGATAAACTTACTGGTAATAATATAAATTAGTCAAACTAAATTTCCGTAAACTTTATTTTTAACTTAACGAGTTAAACCTCAAATTAAGCCAATAAAAAAATTGGGTTAAGAAAATAAATTATGTTGGAAGTTTTCCTGATGAGAAAAGCCGAAGGTCCTGGGTTCTGAGTCCCAGATGTATCCGTATCTTTTTCTATTTTTTTTTTTGTTTCAGATTTTCGATTGAGGTTCGCTAATATTAACTTAATTTTTTTTTGTCACCAGATTTAAATTCAAAACATTATTATTATTTTATTAAATCATTTTTATTAAATCTCTTGTCTTACCGGGGAATAGCGCCCCAAATCAGCCATTACCTTTTTTGTTTGTTTGTTCTGTTTTATGTTCTAATATTATTTTCTTTATAGGATTGACTTACACTTCCTTATTATCTATATCTTAGTTGTACTGTAAAATTATTCTATCAACTTTAAAAATTGATGTATAAATGTAGTTAACCTTTTTATTTATTCACATTTAAACCCACTAAACTAATTATGTAGTTTTTCAGTATTTATATTTGCATATTTCTACTCATTTACCTACTGTTTCCTAGTTAGACCAGGCAACGAAATAATTGAGGTATATTGTGAGGCTGAAGGCAGTAAGAAGGGAAGAAGATGGAAGAAGGGAAGAGGAAGGTGTGGAAGTATGGAAGTCGGGAAGTCTGGAGGAAGGTGTGGAAGTCACCAAACATGTCAAAAGCCATTTCAACCAACATTTAAATTCTTAGTGGTCTGAACACCATGGCGATTCTGAGAGTTTCTTCCACCTGGAACATTCCCCAAATATACTACATATTATTTTTAATTAATTAATTTAGAAATAACACAAATTAATTAAATAACATTTATTTGAGTCGAGAGTATTACCCCTCGACCATGGATGCCTAATTTTTTATTATGTTTTTGTATATATCTGAAAGTGAATTATATAGTGTAGGCAATTATAATAAAATTTATTCAGAGATTTTATACCATATTTTGTAGTGTGTGTTTGAGGAGCGCGGATTTTATTGTTATTTCGAGTATTGTGGTTGTGGATGTGTTGATTGTAAAGTGGCTTGAATCGTTTGAGTTGATTGTTGGGTAATTTGTAGGATGGTGCTTGTGATTTCATGTTAAGGAAGTATTGTGATTGGAAGGATACCGGAAACTGAATAGATGTCCTTGATATGAGTGTCCCATGGAAGTCGTAGAAAATTTCTTAGAAATACTTCTTCAACAGTCGTAAATTCACTTTGTGGCGTCATTTTAATTAATGGAAAACAAATCACTTTACACGCCAGAAAAAACTTATTTTGTGTAAGCCAGTAGGAAATAGACTAAAGTATAGAATAGTGGAAGAATAGAGAAATTTTAAGTATCACCTAATTATTAAAATCTGGTTACTAAGTAAACTAAAGTAATTTCACACAATCTTTGATGATGGTTTATTGAAAATATCAGTTTTTTTTTTTTTAAATTTTCCATTTATCCGAAAAATCGAAGCTACTTATCATGATGTATATAAAAGGTAAGCATAATATATTTTAATAATTTACATTGCGTCATTTCGCTTGCTGCACATGGAAGTTTTTTTATAAGCTTCTTACAGGAGGCTCGGAGAATTTTTTTTTCCCTCAGGGCCTATGTCGTCTTTGGGGATGCTGTGTGGAGGGTCTTTTTGGAAAAGGAAGAAAAAAAGTACCTAATGTGAAGGAAAAATGATTTTTTTCATTGCTACTGCTTGTAGCTGCGTCATCACAAAGTTAGTACAACGTACTTTTAACTATCAAGCTGCAGGCATATATTGTGGTAAGGTCCGAATATTTCCATTTTGCAATAATATTAAAACAAATGGAATATTTCTAAACGTGTCCGAAAACGAAAAACTGTTTTAGGAAGACGATAAAATACGCTCTCAATTATTTTAATACAAAATAAACATATAACATTTGAAATATAAATTTTTTTAATGCAAATATAATTTTTTTTAAAATATATCTTTCCTTACGTTTTTTTCTAACTAAAATTACTGATAACGAAAAAAATTAAAACACACATATTTTATTAGACAAATCTACTCAAAACATTATCGTTATCTCACTTTTTTATCGTTTCATGTAAAAATAATTAATACAAAATTCCCAAGTTTCATAATTTTTTTCAAATTGCGGTTGGAAACTTTGGTTATATTTTTATTTATTATTGGTTTATTAAGAAAATATTAACATGATATATCATATTGTCTGATAAAACACAATTTTTTAAACAATATTTTTTTTAAAATTATTTACAAGTGTTGGTTACCGCGACAGCAATGTTATTTTAAAAACGGATAATGAAAGTAATTGGTGACCCCTGGTACAGAAATTCAAAATTAATTAAAATAAAGATATATATTTTAAGAGTGAATACCTCACAAGAGTCCCAACTGCTCCCGTCTGGAGCCAGTGAGACTATGGCATTTCCGATTGGGGTATGTTGTGAGGCTGAAGGTAAGTGGGGAAGAGTATATGGGAAAAAGAGGAAGGTGGGTCAGATTTAGTCACTAAACACAGCTAAAGTCATTTCAAGCAACGTTTCAATATGTACTACATATTATATGGACCTACATTTTGATTATTTCGTAGTTACTTTTTGATTTTTTTTCTTTCTAACACCTTTATAACGGCCGGCGTAGTCCAGCGGTAAGGCGTTAGACTCCCATTCCGAAGGCCGCGGGTTCGAACCCGGCGTGCGCAAATAAATTTTATTTAATTGATTTTTATTATTTCACAATTAATTATTTAAAATAATATATAGTATATTTGCGGCACGTTCCAGAGTGGAAGATACTCTTAGTACCGTCCTGGTGTACCACCACCATTCAGAATTGAAACGTTGCTTGAAATGGCTTTAGCCGTGTTTAGTGACTAGATCTGAATAGCCAGGTACTTCCTCACCTTCCTCTTCCTCGTCTCCTTCCCTTCCCCACTTACCTTCAGCCTCATAACATGCCCCAATTGGGGATGCCATAGTCTAACTGGCTCCAGACGGGGGCAGTTGGGACTCTTGTGAGGTATTCACTATAAAAAATAAAAAAAACCTTTTAGATTATCATGATAGTATAGGTTTAACACACAACGTTTTCTGAGAAACCTAAATAAGTTGTTCACAAAAGCGAACACATTACCTCACGGATTAAAAGAATCCAAAGATAATTTTTAAATCTCTGTTTATTTAAGACGCAGTACGTTGTGATTAATATTTAAAAAAAATTATAATTATGTGTTGTTTTCCATAACATGTTTTAAAATCATTATTATTTACATAATAATTTTCTTTAGCGGAACTTCCAAAATAACATTATATAATAATTATGTAAATGTTAATAAATATAAACGACTCATTAAGTGGTCCATTATTGAGATTCAATAGGATTCTAAAAGACTGTATCGATTTTAAATGGTCTTCATTAAAAAATTTCGGCACGCGATCAGCCGTTTTCAAGGTGAAATATTCCGGAATAGTAAAAAAAAACCAACGTTACATTTTTAACAAAACCGACAGACTGATTGATTTTCCGATGATTTTCTGTTGCTATTTTGTTGCTATTCTGTTGTTTTTTTGTTGCTATTCTATTGCTATTTTGTTGCTATTCTTTTGGTATTTTGTAGCTAACCTTTTGCTATTTTGTTGCTATTCTGTTGGTATTTTGTTGCTATCCTGTTGCTATTTTGTTGCTATTCTGTTGGTATTTTGTTGCTATCCTGTTGCTATTTTGTTGCTATTCTTTTGGTATTTTGTAGCTAACCTATTGCTATTTTGTTGCTATTCTGTTGGTATTTTGTTGCTATCCTGTTGCTATTTTGTTGCTATTCTGTTGGTATTTTGTTGCTATCCTATGACTATTTTGTTGCTATTCTGTTGGTATTTTGTTGCTATCCTGTTGCTATTTTGTTGCTATTCTGTTGGTATTTTGTTGCTATCCTGTTGCTATTTTGTTGCTATTCTGTTGGTATTTTGTTGCTATCCTGTTGCTATTTGGTTGCTATTCTGTTGGTATTTTGTTGCTATCCTGTTGCTATTCTGTTGCTATTCTGTTGGTATTTTGTTGCTATCCTGTTGCTATTTTGTTGCTATTCTGTTGGTATTTTGTTGCTATCCTGTTGCTATTTTGTTGCTATTCTGTTGGTATTTTATTGCTATCCTATTGCTATTTTGTTGCTATTCTGTTGCTATTTTATTGCTGTTCTGTACGTGTTTTTACTTGTTGTCCAATATTTTTAAATATTTAATGCTGTAATTTTTTTTCTAAATAAAGTCACTATTTATAAGCAATACGTTGCTGTAATAGTTCTGAATATTTTTATTTTTTATTTTTTTTAAATAAGAAAGACAAACATTCCTAGGTTACGAATAACCTGACAATATGTGACGCAATGCCAACTCAGCCATTTACCCATATAGGTAATATGACCGGTCAGTGGCTGAGTTGGCAACGCGTTTGGGTCCCACCCAGGTGCATCCTATGTTCAATTCCTCGTCTGAATAAGTCCTCCATCACAACACAAGCAACATTTCCTCTTACTGTGGTGGCAGTAGGATATTTTCAAACATTCCAGGTTATTCGTAACACGGGAATGTTTGTCATTCTTTAAAAAAAAAAGTATGTTTAAGTAAATTTCATAGAAGAAGAAGATAACACTAATAATCTAAATGAAAATATGAAAATGAACAAGACGCAGAAAAATTAAACGTCTAACGGTCCCAACTGCGACCGTTATCTTTTATTTTTCTGTGTCTTGTTTATTTTAATATTTTAATTTAGATTATCAGTGTTATATTCTTCTTCAATGATATATTACATTGATGGGAATAACCATCAAAAATTATAAAAAGAGAGTTGTTCTTATAAAAATTGAATATTAGTACATAAACTAGCTTCCCAGCTAGACCAGAAATTATTTCTCTACTAACTGGGTAATTAAAATTGTCAACGAATTATTATAAGCAATAATTATTAGCCTGAAATACTCATCCATATTGAAAAAACCTCCCGAGAAAAGATACATGTCGCCGACGGGACTCGAACCCGTACCCCGCATACTTAAACATTAGATTATAAATTAAAAATAATCAATATTTGACGAGTTAAATTATTTCACCAAAAAAAAGGAGACATAATGTCTCGACGCCATCTAGTGGGAGAGTTAGCACTTACATGACTTTCTCATATAAAAATAAAGTTGGTTGTTTGCAGGTGAAAAAAAATAATAAGCGGTAATTTTAAATGAATCACTAGTATATATTGAATCATTTGGCGGGTAACAGATAAGGTGCCGTAGCTTAAGACGATAGACTTCGCTTTTCGGCCCATACAAAAAGGACGCCCGGGAAAAAACACTTTTCTACATCGAAAATTGCACAAAATGAATATATTTTTTTTATAATGCCTTCTAGAGGGTAAAAACTATGTCGGTATGTTTTCGAATTTTTGATGCGTTTCGTATTAACGTAAACATTCACTGTCAAACATGTACGATTTATCAAAAAATATTATTTAAGGAAAAACTTCTGCTAACTCAACTCTCATAAAGAATTATAAAATTATAAAAAGCTACCGACGTAGCTTCTTCTTTCTAAAAAATACATATTTTTTAAAATTTCAATTTCGTGAAAGTTTTGGTGTAGAAAAGTGTATTCTCCATAAACCCCTTTTCGAGCGATTTCTGTAGGTAAATTTGAGCGTTGTCTCATTCGCACATTTCGCATTCGCATGTATTGTAAGTGTGCGTGAGCTTATTGTGAGCGAGACAGAATGACAGTCGAGGGTGTTCCGCGTGTCGTTTAAAGTCTAGCCTCTTAATGGTAGAGCTCTTGACCGGCAATCAAAGGGTTGTGGGTTCGAGTCCCGTCGGCGACATGTATCTTTTCTCGAGAGGTTTTTTCAATATGGATGAGTGTTTCAGGCTAATAATTATTGCTTATAATAATTGTTACCCTTTGTGCTATGCATAAAAAAAATCTTGTCTTAAACATTAGTTTATCAATTAAAAATGTCAACGAATATTATATAACATATGATTATTCTGTGTATTTTCTTTTGATTTCCAATTAAAAATGGTAAAAAAAAGGTTTTTGTCAGTCACAAGCGGCAGTTTACTCTTGTCTCTTAGATATTCAGATAAAAAATGCACATTGTCTGATAATGGACATTGTAACGCTGTCCAAAACATTGATTAAAGAAGGAGGTAGTGCAACACGGCATAACACCCTAAAAATAAATAACGAAAATACTTTTAGCCGTGAAAATCTAAAAAATTATTAAAAAAAAAATTAACCACAAACATGAAAAATTTATATAAAAATTATAATTTCAAGGGCTGACTGTCGGGTGACCAGCTATTGAGTTACCCTATCAAACTAACCGTTGAAATACATTTCATACGAAATACGTATAAGTTAAGTGCCAGAATTGAAGGTGACATTGGTCAAATAAAGCATTTGAACGTTAGGTCAAGCGCGGAACCTTGACTTTTTATTCGTGCTTCTGTCGAGTTCATCGCTTTGTTGAATCCAGTGGCACTTATTAATGGAAAATTATTTAGGTCGATCAATAAACAAGTTGTTATTACACGTGCGTCTTAGACCGTACTGTTCTCTTTGAATCGTTAAGGGGGGGGGGGAAAGGTTTTAAAGGCGAAAAAAGGCATATTTTCATGATTTTTTTGGAGGTATGAATACTTTTGGTTTATTTATTTTCTATACATGTTATAGTAAAACATCTGAATTATCTTTCAAAAAAATTTCAATTAAAAATATCAATAAACAAGTCCGTGATAGCCAATCTCCGGAGGCGCCTCAAAAAATGTTGTTATGCGGTGAATATCATAACTCATTATCGGATAATTTGAAAAAAAGAAGTTGAAATGCGTTTAAAATGTATAAGATATATTTTCCTAGTCAGAGGTAGTTTTTTTTCGATTTTTTTATTTTTGGCAGCAAGTGAAAAATGCGATTTTAGCTAAAAAATTCTATAAATTTGTTATTAAAAAATGAAAAAAAAAAAATGTAAAAAAAAAACATTCCCTGACTAGCTATTGATTTATGTGTAGAAATAGTATACAAAATTTCAAAAGGATCGGTCAAGTAGATTTTGAGTTATGATGTTCACGAACTTCAAAAATGTTGGCAAAATTTAAAATAAAATTGCAAAATTAATAGACAATGACAAAAAATGTAAGACAACTTTTTATAACGTAAATTCTTTGGGTAAAATATTCATAAATAATAAAGATAAAAGAGATATATGGAAAACTCTGGAGTCTACCAGGTGAACTGCGCGAACTGCCCTGCATATTACGTAGGACAAACAGGGAGAGCAGTATCAACCCGTATAAAAGAACATTTCGCCAGTTGGGTTAATCAAAAAGGAGAATTGTCGAATGTCGCCATGCATTTATTAGAAAACCGACATACTTTTGATAAAGATAGAGATGTCAAAATCCTTCATGTTTGTAACAAAGGAGCAAAATTAGATAGATTAGAGTCACTAGAAATTAATCGCCTAACCAAGAAAATTGATCTTAAATATGTCATGAATAAACAGTTGGAACATAATGCTCAATCACCATTAATATATCCATTATAATTCACTTAGAATAATTTTACTTCAGAGAGCAGTGGTGTAATTTAAGTATGTAATTAAAAAAATGTAATAACCCAAATGTATGGAGAACCCTAATAACAATAATTACCATAGTGCTATCAATATTTGTTAATTAAGCCCTAAGCAACAAGGAGGGAATATCCCAACATTACCAAAATAAAATATCAGTGATCACAAACCTTTTCAATTATATAAATTCATATAGATTCATGTCAATTAAAAATAACCTTTTACTATGTATCATCATTCATAATTTTAATAATAAACTTTATAATTATCTATATGTATCTTAACTTAACAAAATAACTGATAATACCTTAAATTAACAAAATAGAAACATTCATCATATAGAGACAATGTTGTGCGCCCCTGCCTAAGTTTGTATAAATTCCGTAGTATAAGAATTTCAACTACCAGTCTGAAAATGTCCGTAGTAGGACGAAACCGGTCCTGGTGTAAATAAACAAGTGGAACAAAGTGAAAAAATTGTTTAATTTTATATCAAAAATGTTGTTCGCGAGAAAATCCATTTAAAGTTTTTTATACTTCAAAATCGAAATGGGCCGGTCGCTTGAAATGCTGTATCGTCGTCAGTTTTGCTACGATTTACTTGAAATTTTGACACAATACTTTCGACATGTTTTAAATTTAAATGCAATAACAAAAAGTTTTAAAACCTTACCCTTCCCTTAATAATACAGAAAGTGTGAATGAAATTGAGCGATAAAATAGTTGGTGTTACCGGCAGAACGTCATACTTCGTCTCAGATTTTGTAAAAAATTACCACAAGGGCCCTGTTCAAATTTATAATACATTTACGCAATATTAATCCTAACTACTTGCTGGACAAGACATTATAAAAAGTTATGGCTAAATAATTGCATCCACCGGTCCTTCGTTTAGTGATACAAACCTACACGGAGAAAAGTGTAAATGTTAAAAAGGGTGGAGTTGGAGAGGGGTGGGGGAACGCGGGAAGGTGAAAAGGGAAGGGGACGCGAAAGGGGAAGAGGAAAGGGGGTCGGAAGGGGAACGGGGACGAATGTGAAATGACACGAAGGGAGAATCCCATTATATTATTTTAATTGGCATTCAACGCATGCCGGGTATCAGCTAGTGTTATAATAACTTTTCATGCATTCCCATCAATAAAGAAGAAGATAATACTAAAAATCTGAACGAAAATATGAAAAGAACAAGACATAGAAAAATAATAAGGTAAGGGTCGCAACTGTGACTCGAACCCAGGATCTCTTATCATTCTAAGTATGTTTAGCCCTGCTAAAAAGAGCTCTCCTGCAACCACTCTTTATGTTATACTCTTTCGTTTATGGGAAAGAATGAGAAGAGGTTGTTACTGGTAAACCGTTGTTATTTGTGGTAACGTGCCTCTGCATATTAAACAATTTATCACTAATCAGACAAGTCAAATATAGAGAACCTTCGTAAGTAGGACGTGTTTAAGGTTATGTCCAATACTAAGATGAGTCACGCCGTACTTAGATGTTTTCATGCTAAACAAAATAAGGTAGTATTACAGTTATCGTGATTTATTTTTTGGTATTTCTCCCGAGCCACGTCATCTCCATCTCCAAAAATACCAAAAGATGTCAGAACACTTTCGAGAGTGTAAATTTGGCCATCATGACAAATCGGCAATTGCCTAGCATTTAATTGAAACAGGCCATTAGTTAAAATTTATTCCTGAAGTCCCGGGAAGATCCAAAACGCGTAGAGCACGCCTAATTACACGACACAATTACAATTCACAAGAATCCCACTAGTATTAAAAAAGACAACTGGGCTAACATCGACAGTTCTTGTTATCGTGTAATTGACGGCTATACCAAAATCAAACGCATAAAACCATCTTAAATAACGTATACTGTAATACTAGCTCGCTAGAGGATTGGAGCTATTAAAATTGTATCGTATCAACATACATAAGCTCAGACTTCACTACACTCTTCAAGCATATCTGCCCTGATGATGGACACTGTAACACTGTCCGAAACGTTAGCTAAAAATGAGGTAGCGCAACACGGCAGAATACTAATAATCCTGCGAGATGGGGGAGTAATTTTCAATTTGGTAGGCGGGTATGGTTACTGCCGCCCCGGGAACCATTTATTGGATCACGAACACCTCTGCCATAGGTTACCCCAAGTGGTTCGCTACGTTTGGTGTCTTAGCAGGGGTGCCTGGGTTCATGGCGTGAGATTTGTCCAGGTCTTGGCGTCGGATGCGTCTGCCCACCAATTGCGTGGCAGACCAGATCGAGAGACATATTGAGGTATGCCTTTTGACTTCTCCAGCAGGGCTCTCTTGGAACGTAGTGGGAGGGATGGAATCTTTCGTCCGTCACTCCTGGACACACTGACCCCACCCTTCATACATTTTTCTTTCCCAGAACATCCTCTCCTTCCTTTCCTAAAAATAATCAATTGTCAAATAATCAAAATAATAATTTCTATCAATTGAAATAATTTCTATCACATGAAGCAGCTTGTTAAAACACAAAAAACAATAATAAAAATAATCCTGAAAGTACCCATAAGAACTCCATCAAAAGAAGTAAAAAAAAAAATTAATGTGTCAGCATTATAAAACTGTACTAAAAAAATGCACTACTCAAATTTAAAGAAAAATATCCATACCTTGCTGACCAACACACCTATACTACAAGGACAAAATCTTCAAAACTACCAAACATTCCAAAATTAAATACAGCTTTCGGCCAGAAAAACCACAAAATTATATAATGCCCTTCCGATTGAAATTAAAAATACCATGGATATACAAAAGTTTAAAAAGGACATCATATTATGGCTAACTAAACATGAAGATGAGGAACTAATTAAAATTATTAAATAAACCAAATGCAACCTATAGATAATGAACATAAACACTTTTTAAAACAACGCAAAATAATGAACATGAACACTTTATTTATTTTAATTTCGTGAAAACCAACAAAAACAAACAACATTGATGAGGAAATCATGATCAACACCATACGACAACCTGCAGTCCACCTCGGAACAGGAATACCTAGTGAGGAAGACTGAGGATAAAATATTTCACTTTGTATTCTTAAATTATTTAATATTGTATTTTAATTTTAATTTGTATTGTCATTAAATAAAAAAAAAATAAAAAAAATTGAAACCCTCCAAATAATTTATATATCACTGGCAGAATCTATTATAAGATATGGATTAACAGTATAAGGAAATACCAATATAACCAATCTGAAACAAATCCAAGTCGTACAAAACGCAGTTGCAAAATTATTAGTAGTTCCTAAAATATTCAAACAGAGACATAATACACCGTTGTTGTTTCAGAGTGCCAAAATCTTACCTGTTAAGGTAAGATTTTGACTATGGCACAAAATTATAATTCAGCATATATTTACCCCGCAGAATAAAGAGAAATTAGAACATAAATATAGCACTAGATTCACGCGCAACGACGGGTTAATAGTTCCGAAATTTAATAATAAGTACGGACAGAGAACGTTTGAATACAACATACCGAAGATATTTAAGTTATTACCAGACACTTTAAAGCAGTGTAATTTTATGAATAAGGTTAAATATGTGGTGAAAAATTGGCTATCGGAAAAAAATATTTATATTAATATGTATAAAAAAATGTTGATTCTGTAGATAAAATATATATATTTATTTTTTAAGTATATGCAAGTAAAATATAAGCACCTGTTGACAAACAAATTGAATTGGTTTAGCAGGTCTTGTTTGTTGATACTTTGTATTAAATTATTCTTTCAATAAAAAAACATAAATAAAAAAACCCTCCACACACCTTCATCAAAGATGAAATACGCCCTTAGGGGAATTATTTTCTTCAGTGCCTCCAAAGTGGAGCTGTTGTAAAAAAAATGAGTTGTTGAAAGTTAATGGTTGAAAGGACAGCTGAATAGTGTGCAGGACATAACTACTGCAGCCAACGAACTTAACGAATAAAACAGGAGTCTGGCAGGGTCGCGACGTTTCCTTTAGGCGACGAAGGCTCTCCAAGGACTCTCTTTATTTGGCAGTTAATGTAGAACATTTTATAATATATTTACAAATAGTACTTAAACTGTGTATTATCAAATTCACACGTAGCCTCACTAGATTTTACCCTTTTTTATCTGATATCATAATTATTAACTCCGAACTGACGTCAATGGTCTCAAAAGTGACTACAGACACTCCTCCCGCATTGTTTAACATTTTTGTGTAATATAATTATATATATATATATATATATTTTTTTTTTTTTTCATTAGGTCCACACAGGAGGCCCTGAGGAAAATAATTTCCCTCAGGGCCTATGTCATCTTTGGGGATGCTGTGTGGAGGGTATTTTAAAGGAAAGGAAGTAGAGGAAGTTCTGAGAAGGAAAAGGTATGAGGGTTGGGTAGGAATCTGGGGTTCAGTGTGTCTAGATCATCCGCCGCCAAGACCTAGAAAAACCTTACCCTATGAACCCGGGCACCCCTGCTAAGTCACCAAACGTAGCGAACCACTTGGGGTCACCTATGGCAGAGGTGTTGGTTACCCAATAAATGGTTCCCGGGACGGCGGTACCCATTCCCGCCTCCCAAATTGTAAATGTATTATGTATCCAATTCTCAACGCATGCTGTGAACTTTTTGAAAATGGATTGATAACCTTACTTTTATTTTGTTTCTATTAATAAAATGTCTTTATGAAGTTATATTTTTTTAATCATTGCAATATTTAAAGGAGTTCATTATTATTTTATTTTTATTTTTATTTTTTATTAATAATTCAAAAAAGATGCATAAATTACAAATACATTTTATACACTAATTAATTATATAATATATATGTTTGATGTACCCCTATTATTAACTTCTATTTTGGTCATTGTTTGTTTTGTTTTTAACTTCTATTTTCTATTATTTGCTGTTATAGCTCATTAGAGCTGTCTTATACTTACACAATTCTCATTTAGACATCTTTTCAACTTCTCAAGGATTCCTAATTTTTGTACCACTTTTTTATATCCTTAAACTGTGTATTATCAAATTCACACGTAGCCTCGCTAGATTTTACCCTTTTTTATCTGACATTATAATTGTTAACACCGAACTGACGTCAATGGTCTCAAAAGCGACCACAGACACTCCTCCCGCATACTAAATAATGCAGAACAAAGTCAAGTGTAAACAACGAGTTGAATGCTAAACGTTGATAATAAATGAAGATATTATTACTATGTCAGTAGCCTTTGTCATTCACTTATTTGATCAGGAATTATCATCGTATGTCCTTAAAAAATTAGAACATAGCTTAAACACAATGACCTCCGTGGTTGAACGGTTAAGATCCCTGGCTCCGGACGCTGAGGTGATAACAATAAAAATGAGAAAAAAATCGTATATATTTATTTTACAAGTATCTTTAATGTACAGAATAAATTATTAAAAAAAATATATTACAAAACATATAAAACATTGTAATACTAACTGCGATTGCCCTACTCCAGAAAAAAATAGAACAAATAAAATATCTATGAATCAAAATTGACCATAACCTCAAATGGACACACCATATCAAACTAATCACAAATAATTTCTTTGGTAAAGCATTATAATATATTTTTTTGTTTGATCTCGATAATATTAATAATAATAATTTAAATTAAAAATTATTATAAGCAATAATTATTAGCCTGAAACACTCATCCATATTGAAAAAACCTCTCGAGAAAAGATACATGCCGCCGACGGGACTCGACGATGACCAACTATGGATGAGTGTTTCAAGCTAATAATTATTGCTTATAATAATTGTTATCCTTTATGCTATGCATAAAAAATCTTGTCTTAAACATTAGTTTATTTAAAAATAAAATAAAAGTAATTGGATAATTTGTAGAGCGCAATTTTTGTGAGAAATGACCTCAAAGGCGCAGTATAATTTGTTATGAATTTTTTGGCTCTTTCTAAGTTTATTATTTATAAGTAGATACATAAACATACTTACTTGGCAGGTCACTTCTGATAAACACACTTTAATTAGAAAGTTTATGCTTGGAGAATATACCAATTTGCACGCGGAGGACATTATATTGAAAACACTGGACATTGCATGATTTTACATTTGCTACCCCCATCACTGTTGGTATTTTTTTATAATAAGATTAATGCCAAAGATAGAGATATATTTATTTGAAAGACATGAGAATTTAAGGATTCTATAGAACTGGTGAATTTCAATGAAGTGACCTTTACAAAAGCTTACAGATCCGCTCATATTTTTACACAATTAATTATGTACAATGTCGCGGGCAGTGAAGGTGGAAGGTTTTTGACTTTATGGATAAGATAGTCTGAAAATATGAGTTTTAAATTTAGCTCTAAATTCCGCCGAGTCTGTGATCATTTTTAACTTATGTGGCAATATTTTTAGGTTGTATCACGGTTATTTGGTAGTCTCTCTGGACTTTCAGAGACATTAAAACATATTATATTGTCCTTGTGAACGGCGAAATGACCACAACTGAGCCACAGATGTCGTTAAAGTGTCCTGTTGGATTCAAAATTAAAATTCTTGAAATGTTTTTGCAACATGACAAAACGCAAACTGTAATTGTAAATCATTGTAATTTTGAATCAATGTGAATTTACTACGGTTAAATTAATTTCATAACTTAATTTGTGTCTATCATAAAATATTACTAAATTGTGCTTGGTGTTTCTAGCTTGGACTGGAAAACATCTGAAGGCCTCCTGTCACTATATAAAGCAGACGTCACTATATAAAGTTGGTGTCCTCTGTTCTATATTGAGATAATTGCCGATTGCCATTTTTTAAATTTATTTTGTGTCCGCGTAAAATTAATTCATTGAACAGTTTTTAAGGAATTCTGCGCAGAGAGTTTGGGGTTTTTTATAACAAGCTACCACCACAAGCTAACAAATTATGATTCACTATTTAAAACAATGCACATTTTCCTAAACTCAAGAATTTTTTTAAAACTAAAACAAATGAAAACAATTTATTTTACTTCTTCTGTGTCATTGATATATACCACTAAATTGATAATTACCAAGCCAAAGCGTTGCCACCGCACATTAGTCCATAGACATACTCGTATGCCCAGCGAACGTCGGTTCAGTGCTCAGCGGGACGTTGGCCGACGCGCGATAACGAACTCCAAAATGATTAATGCGTCGTGAAATAATGCAATTCAAGGTCACAAAATCATAATAAATCAAGCGGAATTACTTTCCACGCATAATTTTATTGTTTATATATTCATATTAAATTTAAAAACGCTAAAATAAAGGCACGATTAAGTAAATCAGATACTTGAGTCAGGCCATGTCAAGAGTCAGAAAAATAGAAGAGTATGTGTGAGACGATGTATGAATGTGAATGAGGCAAAGAGTGTGTGCCAAGACCGAGGTGTTTGGCGGTCCGTCCTCTCTGCCTACCCCTGCGGGAAAATGGCATGATGGTTAGTTAGTTAGTTAGTTAAAATTAAATTAATATATCGAATGCCATAATTTAGGTTCAGTGTTGCCACCAAATAGTCGTTTTGGTTTTCCCGCATTAATGGGAGAATACATAATTTATGTAATAAGTTACTATGGAAGATTTTATATATTTTAAAAATAATAATAAAAATACACTTTGTGCCAACCGGGTTTCGCTACCAACGTAGCTTCTTCAGGACAGTATAAGCTCTAAGTAGAGTTTATACTGCCCTGAAGAAGCTACGTTGGTAGAGTAAAGTTTATACTGCCCTTAAGCTACGTTATTAGCTAAACCCGGTCGGCACAAAGTATATAAATAATAGAAGTGGTGTTTACAAAGTTATTGTTTTATTTAAATTATAATGTCACATCACAAAGTAACTGCTTCATATGAACAAATAATTTAGTAATTATATTTTTTACGTATTTAATATTAATAATTTTGCAGGGTACCTAAAGATGCAGCACGCCGTGAGAAGTTGGTGGAAATAATTCGATTGCTAAGAAAATTTAATACAATTGGATCATTCCCTTTTATTAATTATTGCCATTATTTATAAATACTTAAAAATAAAATTGTACCACGAAAACCAATTATTCACACTAACTTACAAAAAAGAATCTAAAAGGAATTTGTATACAAAACTAATGCCTCAAAGCGGAGTTTGATTTATTGGTACAATAAATGTCTTATTTATTTCGTTAGTAGTCATGCTAACTTTTAGTCATATAATGAAAAATACATATTTGAAATAATTTTAATTAGTTTATTTTATACGAACTTACGTTATAAACCCTTTTTTATTGCTTATTTTGGGTAAAATTTCATATCGTTAGCAACACCAACTTGTCAAATCGAGTTTGTACATCTGTCTTTGTCTAATCTTGGCAGCGGTATTGGTGTAACGACTTGTGTAAGTGAGACATATATATATAAACTTTAAAATGTTTAGTTGATTCAAAGCTCCGTCGCCGCGGTTTTATAGTGGTGACAGTTTTTTTGACTCGCGGTAATGAGGTTTGTTCCTCTAATTTTTTAACTCATTGTTCATAAAGTAATTTATTTTAATTTTATTATATTTTGCACATCGTCAATACATAATAGTATATAGAATCATTGTTTGGAGACGAACAACAAACTCAGCTATCGATCGTGTGGAAATCTGGCAGGATACCATCTTAGGACTTAAAAACATAGAATCATGGCCAAATATTCAACATGTTTGACGCACTACAAATGCGCCAATTATACATAAAAAACACTACTAAATTACATTTTTTCCAAAAAACAAATTTCATCCAACACAGATTATCATTAATAGACAAGTTAGACACATACAAAAAATATAAAAACTCCAACGGTAAACACAAACTTTGGACAAGGACACTATAAATACCAGGCAATAAAAGCATTCGACACAAATACATTTCAGATTCAAAATTAAAAGATCAAATAACCAAAAGGCAATATTTCTAAAATTTTATAATGTGAAAGACATATGTGCGTAATACACAATACCATTACAATTCACACATCATTTTATACAACCGTACCTCATAATAAGTGTCGCATTTTAATATTTTTTTCATTACCATCTTTATTATTGTATTTTATTTTATTTTATCTCCATTTTATTTTTATTTTTTATTTTATTTTATTTAATCGCCCATAGGGCTTTTACATATAAAACAATACATTTTTTTATTAATTACAGTGAAAATACGAGTAGATAAAATATAGGTATAGAAAATATTAGAAACAAAATTTAGGTTACAGGTACATACAATATATAATTTAACAAAATGTAGGAGAATATAAGTGAAGTAAAAATAGATAGTCTGCAATTATCCTCCAAATCAACAATAATATTAATAAAATCGTATAGAATTGGTTTTCGCAATAGTTTATGAAGTAGCTAGAAATAGTTCGCACATACGGCGTTTGAAGTTTGCCAAGTTCAAATTATTGTCAAATACATCAATATTGTTTAAGTATTTGTTACCGAGGTTATGTAAACATTGTATTGGAGAATGTAAGCTATAGTTGGAATGAGATGTGTATATGTAAAATGTTGATGTTTGTCTAGTAGTTCTTGTAGGTACATGTATATTTATATGCAGGAGTTCTATATTAAACTGAAGAACTTGACAGTTATTACAACTATTTCATTAAAATCGTGTCCATTCTCCTTCCACCTCTTTCCCCTCCCACGTTCAACTTTCACCTTCCCCGCGTTCCCCCTCTCCTCTCCCGCTGTCCCCATTCTTGCGAACATCCCCCTCACGCATTCCCCTTCCACCTTCTCCGTTTTCCATCTTCTCCGCCAATCCTCCTCAACTCCGCTCCCCTCCAGACTTTCCCCTGCCGCTTATCTCCAAAAAATATACCCATTTTTCAAACAACTCGCTTGTGACCCACATATATAAAAATATTGGCTGGCATATTCACAAAAAAAATCAATCGCAATCTAATGGATAGTCTTCATCATCACAATTGGCGCTACAACCCTTAGTGGGTCTTGGCCTCCTCGAGAGTCTTCCTCCACTCATCTCTGTTCTGTACCAGCTCTCTCCAGTTTGGAATCTCCAAGGTACGTAGGTCCTTGAGGACGTCGTCGCTCCATCTTAATTTTGGTCGTCCCAGGCTCCTTCGCCCTACAGGTCTAAATTTTAGCAGGGACTTTGGTGCTTGATGCTCTGTCATTCTTTCCACATGACCCACCCATCGAAGCCTTCCCAACTTCATAAATTGTGTCACTTTTGGTTCCTTAGACAGAGTGTAGAGCTCATCGTTGTAACGTCTACGCCAAAATCCATTTTCAAAGATACGCCTTAAAATTTTTCTTTCAAAAATGTCCAGTGCTCGCTCATTTCTCTTAGTAAGTACCCATGTCTCAGCTGCGTACGTGAGCACTGGTCTAATAAGAGTTTTGTACACTAATATCTTGGTGTTTCTGGACAACAGTCTGGATTTTATCTGCTTTTGTAGGCGGAAGTAACAGCGATTTGCGTTCATTATGCGCTTCTAAATCTCCTCTGTAATATTATTATTCTTAGTTATCAGGGATCCTAGGTATATGAAGCTTGGTACCGTTTCAAAATTTTTACTTCCACATGAGAAAGTTGGTGTTCGTTGGGTGCATCCTACGGCCATGTATTTGGTATTTTGCTGGTACTACGAGACCCATGTTTTTGGCAGAACTTTCAAGATTTATGAAGGTGTCACGTAGAGCTTCGGGAATTTTCGCGATTATATCGATATCATCGGCGTAGGCCAATAGTTGCATAGGGTTGTCAAATATCGTTGCTCTTATATGCCTGAGTCACGAATAACTTTTTCTAAGGCTATGTTGAATAAGATGCAGGCCAATCCATCTCACCTTGTCTCACCCCATGGAGCGCTTCAAAGGGTTCGGACAGATCACTGCCAACTCTGACTTTACACGTCACTGGGGACATTGTTAGTTTCACTAGATTGATCAGCTTACGCGGTATTCCAAACTCACTCATTGCAATGTACAGTGCATTTCTATTTATGCTATCATACGCGGCCTTGAAGTCTACAAAGAGGTGATGTGTTTTGACATTGTATTCTTACGTTTTTTCTAAGATTTGTCTCAAGGAGAAAATTTGATTAATGTATGATTTGCCTGGCCTGAAGCCACATTGGTAGTTGCTAATGATTTCCTCAGACATTGGGAGCAATCTTTTGTACAAGATGTTGGACGTAATTTTATAGCCGGTATTTAACAACGTTATTCCCCTGTAATTACAGCATTCGAGTTGGTCACCCTTCTTGTGTAGTGGACACACAATCTAATGGATAGTATATGAAATAATTTCATAACGCCACAGCTCACTATCCTATATGTCGCGGGCATGCGCACATTAAATCCCCAAAGTTTCATTGCAATCGTATGAACGGTAATACGAACAAACAATAATTTTTATATATAAAATTTAATATGGAAAACACAGACACGTGTAAATAATATTTTTTTGAACTGGACGATCGAAATGCAGGTATCAAATTATATAAATAGATTTACCTTAGACCTTCTCACTAGGATATTAAGTACTGAAAAGACCTATTATTTAATTTTTTATAAGAAAAAACTCTCTTTTTAACATTTTGAAGGTTATTCCCATCAATGTAATATATATCATTGAAGAAGATGATAACAATAATAATGAAAATTGAAACATGAAAATGAGCAAGACACAGAAAAATAATAAAAGATAAATACGCTGGAGTACTGTGTACCAGTGATTTTTAATAAGCTCAAGGATAAATTTGCTTTTGAGGAAAATGAAAGTTTAAGCATGAGAATTGTAAAGATGTGGCTTATAAATGAGGGATCCATGTTTCTGTAAAAAAGACAGAGTAAACAGGGAAGAAAGGGAAAGATATCGTAAATAAGCTTTACTTCTAATATAAATGTATGTACTTTTTTTTCTCACCTTATAATTTTTATTATCATCGGGAAGGCAATTACATAAATTGCCCCCCTCGAAACAAATGGTTTGCTTACCGTAGAGTATACCGTAGAGTAATGGTGTTTTAATGTATATTATCGTGTTGTGTAAAATGTCTGTGTACTTGGTAACTCTTTGTGGACTTTAAAATGAATTCTGTGTGTGTATGTATAATAATAATAATAAGCCTTTTATTCTGGACTTCGGTTAGGTACATGAATTTAAACATTTTTTGTTTGTTATAATATGTTTGTTATAATATATCCCGAAGCTCAGTTTGCCTCTTGGCATAGGCCTCCTCTAACATTTTCCATTGGGACCTGTCACGCGCTACTCTTCTCCATTGATGTCCAGCCGTGAGATTTAGGTCGTCTTCCCATCTTATGTGTTGACGTCCTCTACTTCTCTTGCCATCTCTGGGATTCCAGTCAGTGACATTTTTGCACCGTTTCACTTTTGTTGGTCTATTCGGGTAACTATATCGGCAAATTTAGTTTTCTCCCTTATTATGTTACATCTCACCCTGTCCTGTTTCCTTATTCCTGTCAAACTTCTCTCCATGGCTCTCTGGCAGCGTTCCAACTTTTCTCTGTGGCGTTTGGTGAGTGCCCAAGTTTCACATCCATAGGTTATGACTGGAAGTACACACGTGTTGAAAACTTTCCTTTTTATTTGCGTCCTTCTATCCCACAAATATCAAACCACTAAAGAAATAGAGCGAAGAGTAGCAAATGGATGGAAGAAATACTGGTCTTTGAAAGAAGTCTTGAAATCCAAAGAACTAAGTACGCAAATAAAAAGGTGTATGTATAAGCTTACTTTTATTTTTATTTTGTAGAATTTCACAAAATCGCATTTGTATTTTCATTCTTATTGTGTTTGTATTCTTAATACTTACAGAGGTAGAACCTGCAGACAAGCAACCATGTGGTGGCTTCACGGAACTACCTATTTGTTGTCTAAACTGTGTACTTTGTTAAGTGTATTCATTTTGTTAGATAAAAAAAAATAAATAAAAAAAAAATGGTCGCAACTGGGACTCGAACCTAGATCTTTCGTCTTACTGGGACGTGCATTCTACAAATTCAGCAATTATATATTATAAAACCGCCGTAATTGTCATATTACATATTTCATAATTCTTTTATTATTTTTCTGTTTCTTGTTCATTTTCATATTTTAATTTCTTATATTATTTTTATCTTCTTCTTCAATGATATAAAACTATTATTATTTACTACCTATTATTAATTATATCACAATGAAAGGGCAAAGATAAATACCGAAGGTGTTCTTGGAAAAACTGCGACTAACTATAAAAGAAAACGTTTTAAAATAAACGTTTTTGATTATCGCTCAGGCAACAAAGTGTTTAACTTAAGTATTGATTCTAATTTTATTCAACTACAATAATCCTTCCAAGAAATATACTACGGCATTTTTTTACATAAAAGGAACGACCTACGTGTGATAATGAACGTATTAGACTTCAAACTGTGATAGACTATTCATGCCGAGTTAGACAAAACAAGAACAAAGGCCCAGTTGTTTCGCAGAATATCAAATGTAACATTGTCATTATAATGTCGCATCGACCAGTTGATTAGTCATACATCTCCAAATACTAAGTTTGAGACATTGAGGAATGCAATATTCGAATGCTTTGGGAGGGTGAAAGCGGGGAAAAGAAAGAGGAAGAGGAGGAAGGGGACGAATGGGAAATGACACGAATGGAGAAACAATTTACTCACTGAAGTGGCATTGCAACGCATGCCGGGTATCAGCTAGTACCTTATATTATTGAAAATGATGAAATTGTGAAAACATAATAAATTCAGTCATTTGAACCCGTGACCTCCGGATCACTAGTAGAGAGCCTTACCCGTCGACCGTTCGGCCAGAAGCCGTTGTTTAATGAATTTGTGTGATTTCATAATTAATAAATTAAAAACAGTATATCATAATAAAATTGGGGCACGTTCCAGAGTAGATGATCGCCTGGTGTAAGACCTCAATTCAGAATTGAAGCGTTGATTTAAATGACTTTAGCCGTGTTTGGTGACCATATCTGAATAGCTGGGTATTTCCCCACTTTTCTCTTCCCCAACACTTCCCCTACTTTCTACATTCAGCCTCACGACTTACAGAATTAATTATTATTTTATTTTTATTCTCACGGGGAATCCATTGGATTCGAAACATGTTAATAATTTTGATTAAAAAAGTGGTGTAAACAAAGTGATTTGTTTTCATTTAAACCAATTAATGAACACTTTTTTATAATTATTTAATGGTTAAAAGCATGACATTATGAAAACAATAGAAAATTAGTGCACAGTATAAGTAATTGCATTTGCAATCTTTTTTATGGAAATGAAACAAATAATTTAAAAAAAACGCACGCAAATATTTAATATAACAACAATATATATTTTTTTATCCTTTTGTTTTATTAAAACATAAATTTTTTAATACATATCTTTTTTTAATAAATATAATATGTGATTTAACCGCCTCGGAACAGACTTTATCTAGGGAGGCGGGTAAAAGAAAAAAAAAATCTATTTAAATAAATTTACACTAAATATACGCCCGGGTTGCCGGCACTAAAACTGACTTAATCGATTCTTAGGCCAAGTTGTTTCGCAAAAATTCAAATGTAACTTTGTCATTAAATGGCCATTCAGCGCCATTTTATTTTCAGACAGTTGAAAGGTTTACGTTAGAATAACAGGCATAAAAATAAATTAAAAAAATATAGTCGTTTAGATTCTGAATTAGTCTTTCACTAAGGCGAATTTGTTAGTAGGTAGATATATACTAACTCTTTACGAGTAATTAGTTATACATTTTAATAAACAAGAAATTATTCATTGTCAAACGATGAGCACGTTTTATAAAAAGTGAAGACCAGTTTAAAAAATATCCAAACGTGATCTGCGGTATTAACTTTTTCCTACAATGCATAACAAACAGGAATTTCCCCAGGAAATTTCCAAGGGTCAGATGTAATGAATTATTAATAATTGTTATTTTGTATTATAATTATGTGCTTCTTCTTAATTCTGTACGGCATTAAGAATGGATTCGCAAAAACATAAATTAACAATTATGATCAGATGTTGAATTGACGTAGGTGACAAAGATGTTTTGTTACTATCTAAATAGACACCAGTGGCATTCATAGACTTTTCCTATTTGGTATTTAAACTAATTTATTAATAGTTTTATTTATTTATTTCCTTTATTTTTTCCTATTTTTTTTTTACATGTTGACATTACAGTTCAATAATAATAAGAAAGGGAAACCCACTAAGGCGCAGCCTGTGCGTGGGTAATATAAGTGTTTACATTTTATTTTTGTACCTGAATGCATGTGCATCTAAAGAATAAACCAAGATTAAAATCTAAAAAATAAAACAGGTAAGATTATAATTAAAAGTAAATATATCGAAGTAATAAATAAAAGTTGTAAGCTACTAAAAATGTAGTAAATGAAAAGAAAGTAAAATATACAGAAACAAAATCAATACATAAACAAAAATGAAAATTAGAATGAAGTAAATATTAAATTAATAATGTTTGAATATCTACATTACTCAGCCACAATTATAATAATTATTATAATTAATAATTCATTATGTTCGTACACGAATAAATCAAAAGGTTTTCTGACCCGTGAGTAGCAAGCCACATAGTTGTCAGTGTGATAAGAATGGATTTTTCCAATTTTACCCCTGCTATCCCTTACTTTTACTAAGTCTCCTTTACATTCCGTTCGTCTGTCCCTTCCTCGTTCCTCATCTGAGTGTCTTTTCCCATGCGTCCCCCTTCCCGTTCCCGTTCCCTTCCCAGGTCTCCTTTCCCTCCCGCGTTCCCCATCTACATTCACCGCCTTCCCCCTCTCCCGTGAAACACAGGAGAGGGGGAATAAATCGGCCTCTTCTGATCCCGCTATGCAGCTGGTGTGCTGGCGCATCCGCCGCCACAACCTGAATAAACTTCACCCCATAAATCCAGGCACCTCTGGTAAGTCACCAAACGTAGCGATGGTGTAGCTTGTGGCCAAGGTGTTGATTATCCAATTAATGGTTCCCAAGGCAGCGATGTCTAGGAGTGACGGACGTATGAATCCATCCTTCTAACCGCGGTGTAAATAATTTCGTCTCGCAGATTTTCTTGAAGCACTTTAGGACTATAAAAATATAACACTCTTAACAAAATTCGTAAGTTTTGAAACACAGACCAGAGGAAAAGCTGTTTAAATTAAATCACAGTCGCGAAACTACGAAATCGTAATAACAGAACAAAATTAAGTTTGTTTATGACACAACGTACGTAGGTATCCAACGAATCGGGGTGAATCGGAAGCTACCCCAAGGTTCTTTGTCATGACGAGTTCGAGAGAGGCTGGGGAAGTCAAAATACCTCCCTCAATCAGTCTCTTTCAATCCAGCCCACCACGCAGTAGCAAGACCTACATAAACCTAACCCCATGAACCCAGGCACCCCTGCTAAGTCACTAAATGTAGCCACCCACTTGGGATGACCAATGGCGGAGCTGTTGAATATCCAATAAATGATTTTTAGGGGTGGCTGTACCCGCCCCCCTGATTTCATATTTAATAGAACTCCTAAACGGCTCCCATCTATCTGGAGCCAGTGAGACTATGGCATCCTCGATTGGGGATGTCATGAGGCTGAAAAGATTGGATAATGAAGGAGATGAGGGGAAGAAGGTCATTGAAACTTAATTCTTTCGCGTCGAAATTGTCTAAACTACACCTCTGGTAAAAAATGACAATATGTTATTGTTAAGCAAATAACAATGGTTTTTTTAATACAAATTTGATTACTAACCCCAGGATTAATAATATTCTAAGAACTTCCATAAAGCATTATTCTAGTTTTTAGAAAATTGAACAAGTTAATGTATCCACCAGCAAAAACGTGGAAATACGTCAGAGATCGTTTCACGAAACGTAATGAAAATGATCGTTCCCGGTACTATCTTAAGATGATAGACTTCGCTTTTCGGCCCATACAAAAAGGACGCCCGGGAAAAAACCCTTTTCTACATCAAAAATTGCACAAAATGAAGATATTTTTTTTATATTGCCTTTTAGAGGGTGAAAACTATGTCGGTATGTTTTCAAATTTTCGATGCGTTTCGTATTAACGTAAACATTCACTGTCAAACGTGTACGATATATCAAAAAATATTATTTAAGGAAACAGTGCTGCTAACTCAACTCTCATAAAGAATTATAAAATTATAAAAAGCTACTGACGTAGCTTCTTCTTTTTAAAAAATATATATTTTTTTAAATTTCAATTTCGTGAAAGTTTCGGTGTAGAAAAGTGTATTCTCCATAAACCCCTTTTCGAGCGATTTCTGTGGGTAAATTTGAGCGTTGTCTCATTCGCACATTTCGCATTCGCACGTATTGTAAGTGTGCGTGAGCTTATTGTGAGCGGGACAGAATGACAGACGCGGGTGTTCCGCGCGTGGTTCAAAGTCTAGCCTCTTAATGGTTACCCGAGAGTTGATCCCCCGACAGTTTGCCCCCCTCAAAATTTTAATAATTATAAAATTAATAATTTTTTGCACAATTCCAAACCTAAAATCTACTACAAAACTAACTTTTATAATAAGACCCAAGAATTGATCCGACGACAATTGGCCCGCCGACAGTTGATCGGTCGGACGGTGGACCGTTAGGAAAATTGATCCCCTAAAATATTATTTTTTCAAGTAGGTATGCAAAGAGGATATACGGCCGTACAACCAAAGTCAATATACTTATATCTGCAGGCGTCTTGAGAGGAAATCCGCTCTACAAACATTTTTATTAAATACATTTTTAACACCGGGTCCTCGAAGGTGAGGCCATATGGCCGAATAATAAAACACGACATACTGATATTTGCAGTCGGTTTAGCAAAAAAAATCGCTAAAGGTTCCTACTTACATATAATATAGCTTTTTATCTTAATACCACACAAGAGTCCCAACTGCTCCCGAGGGATCAATTGGCAGAGGGATCAACTGTCCAGAGGGTCAACTGTTTGGCGGTTCAACTGTCCGAGGATGAACTGTCGGTGGGCCAATTGTCGACGGGCCAATTGTCCTCGGACCAATTGTCATGGAAACGGTAAGGATATCTATCGTTTTTATACATCTAAATTTATTTACCATGTCGATTTTACAGCGACAGTTTAGTAAAATTTAATATCGATTTATTTCATTCAAAACGTGCTTTAATATATACCTACAATCTACATTCAAGTAAGCAATAAAAATGCTCAAAACGCACGATGATAAATTATTAAATATCATGTACTTCTTGTAAGTATTTTTTGATCATAAGTATTTATAATTTTTTAATAAAGCCTAAAAAAAATAAATTGTGTAAAAAAATTTAAATATTTTAGTTTATAAGACCTTAAATAAATAGAAAAACTTAGGTATTTTTGTCACAAAACACGTTCTCGGTGGTGGTTCAATTTAATAAATATCCTAGCTCGTAGGACCAATGATGGTGGCGCTGGTTGTACAATTACTTCGATCGCAGTGTGATGTAAATTACACATTCAATTAATTAAAATGCATTTGCCTTTAATGCATAGGAAAGGTTGGGAGCCCAAAGACTTACCTAATCTACTGAAAATGTCTCTTCAATAATCCACTGTTGGTCAGTTCAATGCCGCTGGTTTTTTCTTCTCATTTTTTTAACATATAAAACACAATAGTTCTATTATTCTATAACACAACCTCACATATATATTCGTCGCGGCGGTTCAAAACAGTGTTTTGGCGGGGTACAACAAAATACGACGAATTACAGCGGATAATTTGATTATTATCAAATAAAACAAGAATGTTGGCGGTGCGATTAACAGTAATCCATATTGCGACTTTTTCTCGGCGTGTGGAACGAAAAACGGGGTTCATTTGTTTTCGAAGTGTTCCATTTTTCAAAAGTCTCTGGGCATAATAAAGGGAAGGGAGATATGGAACATTAAAAGGCTATTTGAATTGCTCTGATTAATAGCAATCGAAAGTACTTACTCAACCAGCGCAAACACTCGGATTTATTTTTTAATGATTTTAATTTGACTAAAATTATTTTTTTTATAACTGTGTTGACTAGATTATGTATTGATTTATTTTGTTGTATGATTATATGATTTGAAATTTGTGTTGTTTAATAGAATCTATCGTTTGAAAATTGAACAAATCTGCCAACGACCAACGGTATAACCTTAGTATATTAAAAACCTACTTAGTTTTTCAAAATTTTAAAACTGTGTGTACCTGATAAAATAACGATCTTTCAAAGTCAATTTTTTTTTTTGTAAAAAAGAGCCGATACGTCTAGAATTTGATTTAAAAAGGACTAATTTTGAATAAAGTTAACAAAAAATTTTCGTAAACAATAACACTTGAATTTTCCCTTTCCAGATAAATTTTGAGGTGATTATCGACACAAGGTCAATTTATTAATAACTTTGCGGAAAACCTTCATCAAAACGTTGTGCTAAATTACTGTGAAGAATAAGCCGACAATTATGGATTTGTTTTTTTACACCAATTCAGATAAAATAAATCAGACGAAACAAATAAATATTGATAAAGTTTGCATGTGTTGACTTGTAACTCGATGAATGTAAAAAGGAGAAAAGGTTCTGGAAAGGACAAAGTAAGAGGGGGTAGGAATCTGGAGGTCAGTGTGTCAAAGAATGTCAAACGTTTGAATACATCTCTTTCAAGGCGATGGGAGAAAGATTCAAGCTGGAGAGGGCAAAGGATTTCTCTCATCCAGACTCTCCCGATCTGATCCGCTACGCAATATCAACATTGAGAGTTCTAACACCGGTCTTAGCGGCGAATGCGTAGGTGGCGGATTAGGAGAGACTGATTTTTACGTCCCTCACTATTGAACACATTGACCCCTAGATTCCTACCTACCCCTCATATCTTTTTCCTTCCAAGAACTTCCTCTTCTTCCTTTTCTTAAAAAGACCCTCCAAACAGCATCCTCAAAGGTAACAGGCCCTGAGGGATTTCTATTTTCCTCAGGGCCTCCTGTATGGAGCTAATATAAAAAAAGAACCGTTTCCAACTATAAAGGGGACGAAGTACACTTCGCCTCGTAAAAACTGTCAGATACAAACAAAATGGCAATTGCAAAAGGTTTAAAATGTTGTTAGAACCATGCAAAATAAACTAAAGCTTTAATAACTTGATGTTAAAACTTCGTCCTACAAATATCTACGAAAATATAAGACATGACTCTACAAATTGTTTTCGTTATAGAAATGAGCAAAAGACATGGTTTTGCATTCAAAAGTCATATTTAATAAAATGTCGGTCAGAATCTTGTCCTACTAATAATAATAAATCGATAATATTTGGATGATTTGTATAGCGTCGTTTCTGTGAAAAATCACCTCAAGGGCGCTAACTAATAGCCGGTTCCCACGGGGCGACTTTTGTCGGTCAACTTAAAAGTAGACGGGCTATCAACTTTCGCTAGCAACAAAAAAAGTTGATAACTTTGTTGACAAAGTGTTCACACGTGTCGATTAGCTTTCAACTGTCGAGTTGACCGACAAAAGTCGCCCCGTGGGAACCGGCTATTAGGTGATGTACTGTGTTAGCTTCAACTCTGCTACATTATCCATAAAATGTTTCAGTATATTTTAAATACGACCTTAGAATGATGTTACTGCCATCTACCGAGAAACGAGTGAACAAAATTACCGGAGAAAAATATCGTTTAATTTTAATAACAGAATCTACACTGATAAAATTATTTATTACAGATTGATGTATTTTAATTAATTAACTGGTTTTAAATTTTACACAACTGATCAACGATCACTAATGTTTGGTAAATGGTTGTTTATCAAACAAACTATACATAATATATTATTATATACATAATTATATATTATTACTTTTTACAAAGACAGTATCTTCATGAATAATCTTGTAATAGTTTGAGGCTTCGAAAGACAGATGTCTCAAAATTTGATGCACTCGAAATACTCAACCCAGAATATAGGCAATTTTTGTCGACTCATTTTTGAGTTTTTTAACCTTTGCCTATTCAGAAATTACCCAAATAAATTAACTCCTGGAGATATTGATTCCCAGATTCCTACCCACCCATCAAACATTTTTCTCTCGCAGGACTTCCTCTCCTTCCTTTCCCTTAAAAGACCCTCCACACAGCACCTTAAAAGATGGCATAGGCTCCGAAGTATTTTCCTCAGGTCCTCCTGTGTGGAGATAATATAAAAACACGTTTAATTTCGTAGAACGATACGAATATAAAACATGGTAAGCATTTTTTTTCGGTATCTTTAATTTCTCCAAAACCTCAAGAGAGACTGCTTTTTTGCATACAAAACTTAAATGTGTATTTGAGGCTAAAATACTCAATCAAATTAAAAGATAATTTTTTAATGAAAAGGTAATGTAAATATCTAGATGAGCAGAGTAACTTTTTTTTAATAGAGCCTCACAAGAGTCCCAACTGCTCCCGTATGGAGCCAGTGAGACAGTGGAATCCCCAATTGGGGTATGTTGTGAGGCTGAAGGTAATTAGGAGGTGGGGAAGAGGAAGGTGGAGAAGTAACTTGCTATTCAGATCTAGTCACTAAACACGGCTATAACTATTTCAATATAATTAACCCACAAATAATTGCCAAACTCACCTCTAAAATCAAGAAAAATTGAGTTCTATAGTTCTCAAGCGAGAAAAATATGTATTTGTATAATTTAAAACACAAATAAATAAAGCAGCATCAATACATCTAGGTATTTTCTATACCTTTTCATTTAAAAAATATTCTTCCATTTGATTGGGAATTTTGGCTTTACCCGTCTAGATTTATAACCTTACTTTAAAAAACAGCTCACGTTTTAAGAATCTTCTTCTTCTTCGATAGCGCTACAGCCCATAACGAGCTTTGGCCTCCCGCATCATTTGCCTCCAACTCATCCTGTCCTCAGCGGCTGACTTCCAGTTTGCTAAATGAAGAAACTGTGCTGCATCCCCTCTTGCCTCGTCTTCCCACCTCAGTCTGGGTCTTCCCACTTTTCTCCTTCCACCTGGGTGTCCAGTCATAATTCTTTTTGGGACGCGTGTGTCTGGCATTCTCTGTACATGCCCAGCCCATCTCGACCTGAGGAGTATCATATGGGTTGAGAGGTTGTGGGCTTAATATACATTGTATAGTTCTTTGTTGTGCAGGATGCCCCACTGTTTCCCCTCTTTCACGGGACCACATATTCTCCTCAACTTTTAAAAGTATCCAGCATTTCAGCCATTTTTGCCGTCAGTGTCAACGCCTCACATCCATATGCCAATACAGTTCTCACAATGGTCTTATATATGGTTACTTTGGTTTTCCTGTGGACGCTACGTGACTTAAACACTGGCAGCAAAGAGAAGTATGTTTTGTTGGCTGCTGTGATTCTCTTTCTGATTTCTGCTGACATTGTTCTCTGTCAGACTAGAGCCCTGGGGGCCTAGTCTATATCTCTCACAGCGCCCGTAACGCGGGTTTAGCTACGTCATGAATCCGTATTAACCCTCCTCTGACCGTGCTAAAAACTTTCTCGCGCTCCGATGCTGTACACTCAGTAAATATTAGTGTAATGTATTTATTTAATCCAATACATAAATGTATTGTGGAGGAATACCTAAAATGTTAACTCTATGTTTAGTATATTTACAAAGATATTTCAGTAAATACAAACCGTGACAGCTTAGTTCACAGCACCGTCAAGAAAGGTTAAACGGCAAACGTGCTTGTTTGTGAAACCGAAAGATAGAGACTAGGCCCCCAGGTAGGTAAATTGATCGACCACGTTTAAGAATAGCCATCTAATAATTATAGTTCATTAGTCCCCGGCGTTGCCCGGGTTTTACACAGGGTGTTCAGAATTCAGATGTATATAGTAATTTTGCACTTATTTTGAACGTCAAGTGTGCTAAATTTCACCAAGAAGAATTAAAATTCTGCAATTAGAACTAGTAGTTATCTGGACAGTAGACCTCGCGTGCAAAAAAATTGGTTTTTTATTTTCCTAATTTAATAATCAAAAACCATAATTTCCTTACTTACACATCTACCTACTTAACATAATTTTATGTAACATTTGTTTTATTTCAAATACGGAATTGTCCAAAGAACCGTCACTTCTCATTGAATATTATTTTTTCCAACTATCTTGAGATAGGTAATAGATATTAAAGAAAATGCGAATAAGAAATGCTAATAGATACGACGATTGTACACTTGAAAATTGAATATATACTGAACTATTTAAACGGCTACCATCTTCAAACAGAAGCCGTAATTACAAACAAATTTACAAACAGACGAAATGCAAAACGACTGAATTAAAACAGGACGTCGCTATGCTCAGTCAACAAACAACATTTAATTTAATGAAGGCAAGGCTAATGGACCAAATAAAACAACAGGTTGTCTGGTAAGCCGGATTACTGGTTTGAATTTCTTCATGTTACTCGTTTTGCGAAACGTTTTCCGACAAATCTAAAAAGGCGAAGCTCAACGTGAAATTACTATTTTAAATTAATCTTTAATTCAAATTGGCTTAAATTATGAATACTAAAAAACATAGTTGAGATGAATTAAAGTTTTTCCTATCGTTTGCCTTGAATAGAATTAAAATAATGTTCTTAATTACTTGACAAAAGACTTAAGCGTAAACCATTAAAAATGTATTTTTTTCGTTGGAAATCTATGAACGTATATTGTTTATTTATTGTTTATTGAGGCATTTTAAGTAGGTACATAGTTATCTATGTCCTAATACAATCCTTATATATATACATAATTAAAGTATTACATTTACAAAATATGAATCACATATTTACGTAATTTAATTTTAAATGTTTTTATGTTTTCTTCTAATTTTATTTCTTTTGGTAATTCTCCAAATATCTTCAACGCTCCGTACATCAACGAATGTTGAATCTGTGTTTTTTTCCTGAAGGGGAGTCTCAGTTCATTTCTTTTCCTCGTCTCATATCTGTGTGTGTTCTGAAGTTTATCGATTTTTCTTAGAAATTCAACAGATGTATGGCCATTGATTATCTTGTATATTAATGAAATAGTATTGAAGTAAATTATTTGTTTGAAAGACAAGATATTTAACTCCTTCAACATTTTCTTAATTTTTGTGTACCTATTTTTCTTCAATATGGTTCTCATAGCTCTATTTTGTAGAATGGTTATTTGTTTCATTAAACCGTCGTTGGCTAAGAATAGAATACTGCTACAGTAATTTATGGGTGGTACAATGATTGATACAATGATACAATAAGAAACAACTTTAAAACATATAGTTTTATAGCTAAAGTTGACTGTGACTTTTTTCTTACTTAAAATAATATTCCCAAAATAAATAAAAATCTGTTACTTCACTAGTAGCCTCTCCACCTAGTAATAACTAAACCTTGATTTACGCATGCCGTGAATATTTTTAATTGGAATGTTAATATCTATGCATATTCCAATGCCAATTTCTTTAATTTTTTATTTTATTTTTTTATTTATTCATTTCTATACTCTTACCTACAGTTTATAAATACAATAGGTGAAAGTAAAACAAAAAATATCCTTAATATAAAACATAGTAGGTAGTAGAGTGAAGTATGTTCGGCAACTGCATGAAAATGGTTAAAACTAATGTGGTTATTTTCGTTGTTTGTTTTTGGGGTGTTATGCCGTGTTGTGCTACCTCCTTCTTTAGCCGACGTTTCGGACAGCGTTGCAGTGTCCATCATCAGGGCAGATCCGGCAGATCCGGCATAACACCCCAAAAACAAACAACGAAAATGCTTTTTGGCCGTGAAAATCTAAAAACGTATCTAATGTGGTTATGTTTTGTGAACACCTCACTAGGAGAACCTGTGCTGAGGTGTTCGCATGTATTATTATGCCGTCATAAGTGATAGCACAGTACCCCCCTTGAGACTCTCAAGGAAGACTCCGTAGTTCCACCGATGGTGGCTGTATTGTACATATAGTAGGTGTAGGTAGCTGTTTTGATGTAGTCATAATAATATTATACATACACAATGTAGTAAGTTGAGGTAAGTTAAGCATCATAATATTCTAAAGACGCAAGTAATACATTATAGTGAAAAGAGTGCAGATACATTGTACAAGATTTACAGGTGTAGAACAAGAGTTAAACATAATAATGATACGTAGGTACAATGTAGTGAAAATAATGTAATAATTCTTAACATTCTGATAACGTTTCAAACAATAAATAAATAAACCAATATTTTTTTTTAATTTATCATCATAATAAGTTAGTAAAATGCATGAAATTCCGGTTTAATTTGTGCAACCACAATGAAATTATTACATTACATCATTTATCATTTTCCATAAATAATTCTATAATTAAAACATGGGAAGGCTTTTCCCTCTATTGTTTTGATTTATCGCCACATAATTATTAATAAGCCGGAGCTTGGGGATTCTTGTTAACAAAAACACATACGCCTACGTTTTGTATTCTAGTAATTCATTACAAATAGGTGATTGTGTAGTAATGGAACGGGTGGAATGTGTATATCACATCAAATCAGTTTTATTGTTTTGCAAAAAGTGGAACATACCTATTAATTAATTGCACTTAAAAACATTGTTTATTGTTTATTTATTGTTTATTGAGGCATTTTAAGTAGGTACATAGTTATCTATGTCCTAATACAATCCTTATATATATACATAATTAAAGTAATACATTTACAACACATCAATCACATATTTACGTAACTTAATTTTAAATGTTTTTATGTTTTCTTCTAATTTTATTTCTTCTGGTAATTCTCCAAATATCTTCAACGCTTCGTACATCAACGAATTTTGACTCTGTGTTTTTTTCCTGAAGGGGAGTCTCAGTTCATTTCTTTTCCTCGTCTCATATCTGTGTGTGTACTGAAGTTTATCGATTTTTCTTAGAAATTCAATAGATGTATGGCCATTGATGATCTTGTAGATTAATGAAATAGTATTGAAGTAAATTATTTGTTTGAAAGACAAGATATTTAACTCCTTCAACATTTTCTTAATTTTTGTGTACCTATTTTTCTTCAATATAGTTCTCATAGCTCTATTTTGTAGAATGGTCATCTGTTTCATTAAACCTTCGTTGGCTAAGAATAGAATACTGCTACAGTAATTTATGTGTGGTACAATGATTGCATTGTACACATTTTTACTGGACACTGTGTTAAGGAATCTTCTTATTCTTCCCAACAGCGAGATTTTTTTGGCAATCTTTTTAATAATTAGTTTTGTATTTTGAGCAAAAGTCAATTTGGAGTCAATTATTACTCCCAAATATTTCATTTCGGACACTTCTTTCAAAGCTTCACCGTCGATCAAAATGTCTTTTTTTGTTTGCATTGCACGTTTTCCGATGTTCATAAATTTTGTTTTCTTTACATTTAATTTAAGTTTATTTTTTTTAACCATATTGATATATTATGTAGGTCTTCATTTAAGTGATTCATTAAGAGTTCATAATCATCTCCTGCTATATATATCAACGCGTCGTCTGCAAATAATCTTATTTTACAATGTTTCAATACTTTTACCATATCATTAATGTACATTATAAAAATAATAGGTCCGAGAACAGACCCTTGTGGTACTCCCAATGTAATCTTCACTGGTTCGGATATTATATCACCCACTTTTGTAGTTTGAAATCTATTGGTTAAGTAATCCTTGAACCATTTCAATGCTTTTCCTTTAATTCCATTTTTAGATAGTTTTTTAATAATTATATCTCTATCTATCGTTTCAAAAGCTCTCTGAAAGTCTAGGAAAACCGCAATCACGTGCTTATTTTTATCTGAATCTTGTTTCCAGTCCTCCAGAACGAGATTGAGAGCCATTTCACATGATTGGTTATTTCTAAATCCACACTGTTCTTCACATAATAAATCCCATTTTTCTATAAAATCAACAAGTTGTTTTTTTATTATATGTTCAAGTATTTGTTCATACTTAGGGAGCGTGTTTACTGGTCTATATTCTTCACACTTTTTTGTATTTTTAATTTTCGGTATTGGGATGACTCTTGATATTTTCCATGTTTGAGGGAATTTTCCTGAGGTGATAGATTCATTTATAATATTTAATAAGTAATTCTAAATTATTGTTGCCTCAATAATGGTACAAATGCATTCTGAATTATTGTGAATGAGTTGGGTTTTTAATATATTGGCGGCCGGCGTGGTCAAGAGGTCCCAATCCGAAGGACGCAGGTTCAAAACCAGCGTGCGCAAACAAATTTTATTTTGATTAATTTGTGTTAATTCACAATTAATTCATTAAAAATAATATATAGTATATTGATTGATATAATTGACCGGTCAGTGGTTCAGTGGGTATCGCGTTTGGGTCCCCCCAGGCGTTCCGTGTTCGATTTCCCGGCTGGCTAAGTCCTCCATCACAACACAAGCAACATCTTCCGCTTAGTGTGGTGGTAGTAGGAGATTTTCAAATGTTGTTGGGTTATTCGTAACCTGGGAATGTTTGTCTTTCTTTAAAAAAAAATATAATAATATTTGCGGCACGTTCCAGAGTGGAAGATACTCTCAGTGTCGCCCTGGTGTAAGGTCAGCATTTCGAATTGAAACGTTGCTTGAATTGGCTTTAGCCGTGTTTAGTGACCAGATCTGAATAGCTAGGTTCTTCCCCATCTTCCTGCTCCCCATCTCGACGGCTGGCGTAGTCCAGGGGCAAGGCTCTGGATTCCCATTCCGAAGGTCACGGGTTTGAACCCGGCGTGCGCAATTAAATTTTATTTGGTGAATTTGTGTTATTTCACAACTAATTAATTAAAAATAATATATGCTATATTTGCCGCACGTTCAGGAGTGGAAGATAGTCTCAGTATCGCTTTGGTGTAAGACCATCATTCAGAATTGAAATGTTACTTGAAATGGCTTTAGTTGTGTTTAGTGACTAGATCTGAATTTCCAGGTACTTCCCTACCTTCCGCTCCCCATCTCCTTCCCTTCCCCACTTTTCTTCAGCCTCACAACATACCCCAATTGGGAATGCCATAGTCTCACTGGCTCCATACGGGAGTAGTTTGGACTCGTGTGAGGTGTTCACTATACAAAAAAATCTCCTTCAATATCCCACTACCTTCAGCGTCAGAGCGTACCCCCAAATGGGAATGCCATAGTCTCTCTGGCTCCAGACGAGGGCAGTTGGGATGCTTGCGCGGTATTCACATAAAAAAGAGAGGATGTACCGCCAAACAACTCGGTCTTGTCACACACTCTTTGCCTCATTCACATTCAAACATTCCCTTTTGATTTTTCTGACTCTTGACTTGGCCTGACTCAAGTATCTGATTCAATTGATCGTGCCATGACTTCTTCTACCTTTCATACTCATATATTCTCCTTACACTCTTTCCTTCGTTCATTCGCTCTACATGGCCAAACCATTTGAGGGTCCCTTTCTTACTCATTACGTTTACATCAGCCTTGCATTATTTGCGGATATCCACATTTCTCAAACGATCATACATGGTTTTACCACACATACATCCAGCGATCTCATTTCAACAGCATTCAGTCTATTTTCATCCTTTCTCTGCCAGGTTCATGTCTCACCGCCATACATCAGGGTAGGTATAAGCGCTCCATTGTGGACTGCTAGCTTTGCTTCTTTGGACAGTTTTGAGAACTTTTGTAAATTTATTACAGAGTAAAACGAAGATTTTAGAGATTTTTTGTCCGTACAACCACTCGAACCCACTGGCTTTTATAATTAAAATACGCGTCCTCTCTCTCCGATGGCGCTACAGTCCATATCGAGCTTTGCCTCCTGCAACTTTCGCCTCCAACTCCTCCTGTCCTCAGCGGCTGAATTCTGGAGAAGCTGTGCTGCATCTCCCCTTATCTCGTCTTCCCATCTCAGTCTGGATCATCCCACTTTTCTCCTTCCATCTTGTATCCGGCATTCTCTGTACATGCCCAGTCCATCTCAACCTGAGGAGTCTCATATGGGCTGAGATGTTGGAGGCCTGATATATATCATACAGTTCTGTGTTGTGCTGAATGCGAATGCCCCCTCAACACTATTCTTCCAAAGGTATCCGGCATTTCAGCCATCTTTGCCGTCAGTGTCAGTGCCTCACATCCATATGCCAATACAGTTCTAACACTTGTCGTATATATGGTTACTTTGGTTTTCCTGTGGACTCTACGTGACTTAAACACTCGCAGCAAAGAAAAGTAATACGCATCCAGCATCCGGGATTTATGAGCGTCCGATTTGGAAATTTCCCGCCCCCATTAAAAAAAATCATACATTTGAATTTGAATATGGAGACATATAAACTGCTTACAGTGTTAGAGAGCCATTTAATGCACATATATTTAACCGTTTATCCCATTTTTCTAGAATTAATAAAAAATAAAAAATCTATCCTTAAATATATAAACGCATCAATTCTGCATGTTATTTACTGTAAAATTGGCGTACGTAGAACCAAATTGGAGAATATAAAATATTATGACTTTAATATGTTATCTGTAGCCTACTTGATAATCACAGATATAAATTTAATTTCCAGCATGCATTTTTTAGTATGTAAACACAGAGAGAATTGTCAGAATTTTCTGATTAACAGCGATGGACCAGCGGCTGAGAATAAAAGTTTAAAAATGCTTGCAACTGTACAGAGAGGATACAACGAAAGAAATCGATTGTCCCCCGTATCAAATTTTTTAAATTAAAAATTTAATATCGATATATTTAATTCAAAACTTCCTCTAATATATAACTACATTCCAGTCAGCAATAAAAATGCTCAAAACGCACGATGATAAATTATTAAATATCGTGTACTTCTTTATTTCTTCTCTTTCTAAGTTTTTTTGATCAAAAGTTTATGATTTTTCAATAATGTCTGAACAAAATAAGTGTGTAAAAAAAAAAATGGAAATATTTTAGTTTGTAAATAAATAGGTATTTTTGTCACAAAACTCGTTCTCGCATTTTTTTTTAATGATTTTAATTTAAATTCTTAGAACTGTGTTTAATAGATTTAGTTGTTTAGTATTGATTTATTTTGTTGTATGATTATATAATTTGAAATTTGTTTCGTTTAATAGAATCTATCCTTCGAAAATTGAAAAAATCAATTTATGTTTTTTCGTAAAAAAGAGTCAATACGTCTTGAATTTGATTTAAAAAGGACTAATTTCCGGTATTTTCTGGTAATACCCTCTTAAGATGTGATGGGTAAAAAATACCCAAAATGCGCTCCAGAGGATAACTTTAAGATTCTTTTAATGCCTTGTATAATTCATATTACAAATTTTAATAATTTGTAATATGAGTAATTATAAGCACAACGGAATAAATATTATTGTAATGTTTCCTTAATTTGATTTAAAAAAAAAACAAAAATATCGATATTAATATTTTTGAATTAATTTTATGCAGATAGAGGCAACTAATTTAAATCCTAACCTTTTAGGTTGAAATTGTATAAAAAGATAGCAGAGCTCTAGCACACTCGCTCGATAACGATCGATAGGATAACTATCGGTAACTTCTCATCGTTCCCTAGGACAACTGCACATTGCTAACGTACAAACAACAGTTGATGTCGAATATGTTAAGGACACTTAGTCATTGTGAACTGTCACTTATTTGTTGGCAATCTGTAGTCATGCTAGGGAACGATGAGAAGTTTCCGATAGTTATCCTATCGATCGTTATCGAGCGAGTGTGCTGTGTGCTAGGGCCTCAGGTATATAATGTTAAGTCTGGGTTTCGCGCTTCACCTAACGTTGCAATACCAACCAATTTGACCAATTTCATCTCATCCGCGTATCAATCGTCTGGTTTCCAGTTGTTAGTCCAGACCTAGGTTGTTGCGGATGTAAAAATTTGACATCATGTTTCAAATTTTATTTCATTAATTTGTGTGATTTCACAATTAATTAATTAAAAATATAATATATAGTATATTTGCGGCACGTTCCAGAGTGGGAGATACTTTCACCATCGCCCTGATGTAAGACCACCATTAAGAATTAAAACGTTGCTTGAAATGGCTTAAGCCGTGTTTGATGACCGGATCTTCCAGTACTTCCCCACCTTTCTCTTCCCCACCTCCTTCCCCTCCTCACTACCTTGAGCCTCACAACTTACCCCATTTTGGGGGTTTGATAGTCTCACTGGCTCCAGACGGGAGCAGTTAGGACTCTTGTGCGGTATACATATAAAAATATATAAAAAATACTTTCAAAAATTTCACATCTATTAAGACTGGAATGAAATCGTCCCACTCAGTAAGTCATCAGGTCATCTATTTGCAAGCAAACATTAGAAGTTCAGGTGTGTTTACCAGTCATTAATAATTCTTCCTAGGATGGGTGCCACTGCTTTCATAATATGTACCACCTACGGGCATTAAGTATGGGTTTCGTAACATTGGTCGTCAATAGAGTTAACATTACCTCTAACAATAACAGCTAAACAAATTGTGCCGGCTAAGTTATAGTAAATATAGCAGTGGAGTAGTGAGATATTTGCTGACCCTTGGACAAGAGCGTTAAATTGGATATAAAGGTCTCATGAATACCGGAGCGGTACGCCGCTTGCGGTTGCTTCATTCCTTCGCTTATTTCCTAACAGCAGCAATCACCACTTCTGAGTGAGCGATGGGCCGCCGAGCTCACTCGAGACCACGCCCTACATTTTATTTTTTTTGTTTTTTAATAATAATAATAATAATAATTGGATAATTTGTAGAGCGCCGTTTTTGTGAGAAATCACCTCAAGGGCGCTGAATCACCTCAAGGGCGCTAAGAAAGACAAACATTACTGGGTTACGAATAACCCAATAACATTTGAAAATCTCCTACTACCACCACACTAAGCGGAAGATGTTGCTTGTGTTGTGATGGAGGACTTAGCCAGCTGAGGAATCGAACACGGAACGCCTGGGTGGGACCCAAACGCGATGCCCACATAACCACTGACCGGTCAAAATAAATATACATAAAAAAATACATAACTGTTTATTTTTATTCTTATTTAAGAAAAAAACACTCTTGTTGTAATTACTTTTGAAGGTTATAACCATAAATATAATATGTAAAAGCCCCCCAAAAGAGCGTTAATATATAATTGCAGAATAAGATAATATCTATCTGTATCTATATATAAAAAATCAATTGCTGTTAGTTTGTCTCGCTAAAACTCGAGAACGGCTGGGCCGATTTAGCTGATTTTGGTTTTGAAATGTTTGTCGTAGTCCAGGAAAGGTTTAAACGGTAAGAAAATATGAAAAAATGCGAGTAAGATACTAAAAACCACAATTTCATTTTCCCATATAAACTGTTCTACCTACTTACCTGTCAAACATTTGAAGTATGTCCCTTAGGGGGAGGGGAACCCGGGAGGGCAGAGGGGAACTCGGAAGGGGGAAGAAAACTCTGAAGGGGTATCCGCGGGAGGGAGAGGAAGGGGAGGTGAACGGGACGAATGGGAAAGGGCACGCAGGGAGAAACAATTTCTCTAACCCGTTAACGGTTAAATGGCACAGCAACGCATGCAGGGTACCAGCTAGTTAATAAATAAAATATAATATTGTTAAATCTGAATTTGAAATATGATATCGACAAAAATAACATAAAATAATAGGTTCCAACGGCTGACTTGGTTAAGGCAAGACAAGCGATCCTGGGTTCAAAGCGAACGTTACCTTTTTATTTTTCTTTGTCTTGTTGTTTTTCATATTTTCGTTTAGATTTATTAGTATTATGTTTTTGTTCTCCAGTGATTATATATATTTTTAAAATTTATATCATATAATATACAATAATTCTTTTTAAAATGTAAAAATATTAATACAGTAATTAAATTAAAAAATATATATGAAGAGCAAGTGGATGACAGACTAAATCAATTAAGTCCCCGAAATTTTTATTTTTATTTTTCAAAACTTTGGTGAGATATTGTGCGCACGCCCGCAAATGTTTCTATGTTTAATGGAGAGTTTTGGCGATTGTTTTTTAAATTTATATTAAAAAATACAGTTGGGTGGCACGCGAGTTGTTTTGAAAAATGTAAATTTTATCAATTTTTTTAATTTTTATATGTGACGTCTATTGAATTTTCTGCAAGTCTAGGATGAATATTTTTATTTTTAACTTAATGAGTAAAACCTCAAAATGTAATATTTTAATTACATTAAGACAATATTAGCTAAACTCAATCAAAAATCAGAAAAAAATATGGTCATATCAATATTAGTAAGCCTTAATAAAACTATAAGAAATAAATAAAAACGCGACAGGCACGTTACGCGTCAATTTAACGCATTTAGTTTTTTACACTACAACGCTAAGTGCAAACGAAGTCACAAAAACAAGTAAGTACTTTATCAGATAATTCTTCGTGCATTGGTCTTGTGTTACGTCACACTATTATATACTGTGTGTAAGCCCACCTTATAATATATTTCTCTGTCACAATCAGCTGTAAAACCAGTCGAGAATTGCCGCCATATTCGAACAGAACGCTTTTCAAATCGGTCGTTACGCGCGCCGGCCAATTCAAATTCAAAATCGTAACATTCCAATTATTTAAATACAAACTAATTTATCTATGGAAATGATACATCCACCTTTTACATAAAGTACCTACCCAACTAATTTGAAAAAAAAGAATCTCTGTTTAAAATTTAATCAATAAAATACAACTTGTTTGAAATTGAATATTATACAAATAGAATGCCATGTAAAATGTATTAAAAATTAATTTAAAAATAGAACTCTAGTTTTAAATGAAATAAAATATATCTTTATTTGACTTATACTGATTTCTGTTGTGGTTTTAAAAAGAAAGACCTCGAATTTAACAACTCACTTTCGATTTATATTTTGTTTAAGGTTATATTATAGTAACTTAAAAAACATTCTGGTAAATTGTACAACTAGTTACAACAGGTTATAATATATAATATTAAACAGTCTTAGTGAATTGTTAAACTTAATAAATTCAGTGTGTTATGAATGTTGGTGATTAAAACTAAAGTCGTTTTGAATTAAAGTTTTAAGTTATTCAAAATGTTGATTGATTTAAGAAAGTGTGCGTTTTTTGTTTTGCAATTTTGTACTTTAGTTAGTTTTTCTAATGGACAGTGGGATGACATTCGTAAGTACAAATATTTTTATTTTTTCGCCTTAGTTCTTAATTTTCCAAACGAACATTTTAATTTTTGTTCAATCTCCATTTTAAAACTAAAAATCTAATAAACAAAAATTAATGTTTGTTTGTGTGTTCGTATGTTATGCGCTGCCATACCGTTCATCCGATTGTGATGAAACATTGAAATAAAATTAAAATTCTTAAAGGCAGATTATGTATTGATTTATTTTACTGTATGATTATGTGATTTGAAATTTGTGTTGTGTAATAGGTACAATATTTTGTTTGAAAATTTAACAAATCTGCCAATGACCAACGGTATAACCTTACTATAAAATAAACATGGTTTTCCAATATTTAAAAAAAAGACTTTAACCACTCGCGCGCTTTTTGCTACAAAATGGCACTATTTCCAAAACCATGGTTTGCTTTGTTGCCAAAATATGGCAAATATTTTCTAGATTTTTTGAAATGTTTGAAAGTTAACGATTTAATAATATTTTTATTATAAATCCTACAAATATGTGATAATAGACAAAAAACAAGTTAATGCATTGGCTACATAGAACTATAATCAGTTTGTATGTCTCCATATTCAAATTCGGAGGTACGATTTGTTTTATGTGGACGGAAAAATTACCTTCTGCAATCGGAGAAAATAGTTTTAAATTGCTCTGTCGCTCCAGTGGATAACAGATAAAATAACAATCTTTCAAAATCAATTTATGTTTTTTTCGTAAAAAATAGTCAATACGTCAAGAATTTGATTTAAATGGGACAAATTTCTGGTATTCTCTGGTACCCTCTTAGACCTAATGAGTCCTAGATTTCACCGTTTATTCCATATTTGTAGGTACGTTAAATGTGGTCTAATTTTCGACCGATATTAATCGCAGAAAAATAAAAGCGGTTCGTATTTGTATCAAAGCGGTTGAGTGCTTAAAACACATAACAATATTCGGCAATGTTATTATAATTTATCTATGGGGTATTTATGCCATGTTAAGATGATAGAATTCGCTTTTCGGCCCATACAAAAAGGACGCCCGGGAAAAAACACTTTTCTACATCGAAAATTGCACAAAATGAATAAATTTTTTTTATACTGCCTTCTAGAGGGTGAAAACTATGTCGGTATGTTTTCGAATTTTCGATGCGTTTCGTGTTAACGTAAACATTCACTGTCAAACATGTACGATTTATCAAAAAATATTATTTAAGGAAAAAGTGCTGCTAACTCAACTCTCATATAGAATTATAAAATTATAAAAAGCTACCGACGTAGATTCTTCTTTCTAAAAAATATATCTTTTTTAAAATTTCAATTTTGTGAAAGTTTCGGTGTAGAATAGTGTATTCTCCATAAACCCCTTTTCGAGCGATTTTTGTAGGTAAATTTGAGCGTTGTCTCATTCGCACATTTCGCATTCGCATGTATTCTAAGTGTGTGTGAGCCTATTGTGAGCGGGACAGAATGACAGATGCAGGTGTTCCGCATGTGGTTCAAAGTCTAGCCTATTAAGCTACCGCCTTCTTTCTTGTCTTATGTGTGATGATATGATATCACAGTGAGATGGACAGAATTGATAGTATACTGAGAGAAGAAAGCATCAAGACTGTCTTCGGAACTACGACAAAAATATAAGACCTACCGAGGTCTGCAAAAACTAAGTTTTCTCTGGAAACAGATGACGTTTATAAACTCAGCTCTTTCGGATGTGACAAGATTTATGTAGGTCAGACTGAACGGGCAATCTCCAAAATTATATTAAAACCCTTTCGAGCATGTAAACCGGCCACCCTGACAAATATGCAATTGCCGAGCATTTAATTGAAACAGGCCATTACTTTGGATTTGTTTATGAAGTCTTAAGAAGACATAACACCTACAGGATGCAATTGAAATTCACAATAACTTCATTAATATTGATAAAGATGACGGGGCTAAACTAATTAGTTATTGGTATCCGGCACTTGATGGTTACATCAAAACTAACGCAGAAAGCCATTGTGAATTATACTGTAATACCAGCGTGTAGACATTTGGAGCTGGTAACACTGCATCGCATCTGTACATAAGCACACACTTCTTCATCTTTGATTGCACCTCTGCCCTGGTGATGAACACTGCAATTCTGTCCGAAAAGTCAGTTAAAGAAGGAGGTAGTGCTACACTGCATAAAACCACAAAGATAATAATCCTTTTGGCCGTGCAAATCTCAGATCATTCTACCTTCTGGTATGTTTTCGACCGAAGGCATTGGGAATGGAAAGATATGAAATTTTATGGTATTAACCACTAGAGCGACAGAGCAATTTCATTTTTTTTTTCCTTGGATTGCTAAGGAAATTTTTCCGCCCACATTAAAAAATCATACCTCCGAATTGAATATAGAGACATACAAACTGATTATAGTTCTATATAGCCAATGAATTCACCTATCTTTTGTCTATTATCGCATATTCGTAGGATTTATAAAAAAAATATTATTAAATCGTTAACCTTAAAACATTTTAAAGAATCTAGAGAATATTTATTTTGAATGTACAATATTCTATACAGTCACTTTAATAAAAAATTAAAAATTAAAAATAATTGCCACATTTTGGCAACAAAGCAATCCGTTGTTTTGGAAATAATGCCATAATGTGGCAAAAAGCGCTCGAGTGGTTAAGTTCAAAAATATCAAGGGTATTCCACAATTCGATCTTTCTTTCGACTAACATTTCATAAATAAGTGGTAGATATATTCGTATCACATATTATGTAAATTTATCCGTAATGCACAGATTCTAATTGAATGCAAGGTCGATGTAAACGTAATGGCTTTGGAAAAGTAGAGCGGATGAAAGTAGAAAGGCGTGACACAGAATATATGCCACGAAATTTTATCGTACCAAAAAGGTCGCACAAGAAACCCAACTTCTCCCAATCGTCAACCATCTTCAGGATTGTCTGATGGCGGCGGATGCGTTAGCCCACCAGCTGCGTGGCAGGCCGAATGCGAAGAGACTGGTTGAGAGAGACCTTTTTTCCTTTCCACCAGGACTCTTTCGATCCATCGCCTTGCACCGCAGTGGGAGAAATGGATACATACGTCTGTTACTCCCCGACACACTGATCCCCAGATTCCTACCTACTACTATTCCTACTATTTTCATCCCAGATTTTCCTCTCATTCTTTTCCTTTAAAAAAACCTCCACACAGAATCCACAAAGATGAAATAACCGTGTGGTGCTAATGTAATACTACATTTAAACAAAAAAGATCTGAACCTTTAGCTGTAAAGTTATATAACAAACTCCCACCCATAAAAAAAAATTAAACAAATACAAAATTACTATAATATTAAGGCGAAGCACTAGGAAGTAATTCAAAATCATCATTTCTGGTTTTAAAATATGGTGGCTTAGAAATATTTTGGATGCTTTAATTGCTGCAGGTAGAAAACATGTTTGCTTCTGAAATAATCGAGCGTTTTTTTATTAGACTTTTTAAATAAGCCCAGAAAACAAATTAAGTATTAGGCCTACAAAAACTGCGTTAAAGTTCAAAATTTCCTACTTATGAACCGCTTTTCGCTTATCATTTAATTGTATAGTGTGGCAGATAAAACTATTTAGAAAATGATCGTAAAAAATTTAAGTATTTTGAGCCTGAACTTAGCAAAATAAAATTAAAATAATTTTTTTGGAATGTTTTTTTGAATAAATCAAAACGAACGGCTCGTGTTAAGCGAAAATTTTATAATCGAGATAAGTAGTGTTATTGTTATCGGCCCGATTCCAAATATTACATGTCGTGATTCATCGCCTTAGTCCACCAAATCTCGGCTTAAGGAATTATTGGAAAAAGTAGTTGAAAAATATTGTCGTTGTCGTGGAAGTTACTGAAAAAACCCTACCCAACTAAGTTGAACCATTATAGAAATTAATACTAATAAATATTAAATAAACATGTAACAGATCAAGACATAATTAACTAACTAAACATCACGCCGTTTCCCCGCAGGGGTAGGCAGAGAGGACGGACCGCCAAACAACTCGGTCTTGGCACACACTCCTTGCCTTATTCGCATTCATACATCTCCTCATACATACCTACTCAAGTATCTGATTCACTCGATCGTGCCACGTTTTCCTCGAGCGTCCTCGACTTCTTCTACCATTCACCTTAGCGTCATAAATTCTCTTTACATTCCTTTCTTCATTCATTCGCTCAACATGCCCAAACCATCTAAGCGTCCCTTTCTTAATCTTACTTATTACGCTCACTTCATCCTTGCATTCTTTTCGAATCTCCACATTCCTCACACGATCATACATATTTTTACCATACATAGGCCTCAGGGATCTCATGTCTACAGCGTTCAGTCTACTTTCATCCTTTTTCTGCCAGTTCTATGCATCAATGCCATACATCAGAGAGGTACCAGCACTCCATTGTGGACTGCTAGATATATACATACAAAAATAAATAGGTGACGGTCGCAAATGAAAATTAGTTTTTTTTTTTTTATAGAGAATACCTCACAAGAGTCCCAACTGCTCCCGTCTGGAGCCAGTAAGACTATGGCATCCCCAATTGGGGTATGTTATGAGGCTGAAGGTAAGTGGGAAAGGGAAGGAGACGAGGAAGAGGAAGGTGGGGAAGTACCTGGCTATTCAGATCTAGTCACTAAACACGGCTAAAGCCATTTCAAGCAACGTTTCAAATCTGAATGGTGGTCTTACACCAGGGCGATATTAAGAGTATCTTCCACTCTGAAACGTGCCGCAAATATACTACATATTATTTTAAATAATTAATTGTGAAATAACACAAATCAATTAAATAAAATTTATTTGCTCACGCCGGGTTTGAACCCGCGACCTTCGGAATTGTATTCCAACGCTCTACCGCTGGACTAGTTGCGGATAATATTAGTTAATTTATTTATTTATATTAATATACGTCTACACGGGCATTTACAAAACTTGTGATATACATACTATTATAGTGATACAGACATAATGAGATATATTAAGCTATTTAAATTATATAGAACGCATGCAGACGAATAGTAAGCATTATGCTAACTTTGATTTGTTGAGGTATGTTATTATATCCTGTTTGTAAATATACTCCTAGCAGTTGAACACATATACTACTTCTGAGAAAGCATTGCATCCAATCTAGGTACAAGCGAGTATCTAAATGACTCAGTCCTGATTTTTTTAATGTTGCAAGTAATTTTTTTTTTTAGATCTAGTATTTCTTGTTAGTATATGGAAGGTTATGAAGCTTAAGACCCATTGACCAGCGGCTGAGAATTAAAGTTCCAAAATTCTTACAACTGTACAGGGAGGTTCCGATGAGAAAGATTGATTATTTCCCGTATCAAATTTATTAAAATAAATATTTATTATGGATTTATTTAATTCAAAACTTGCTTTAATATATACCTACATTCAAGTAAGCAATAAAAATTCTCAGAACGCATTATGATAAATTATTAAATATCGTGTACTTCTTGTAAGTATTTTTTGATCATAAGTATTTATGATTTTTAAATAATGTCTAAACAAAATAAGTGTGTAAAAAAAATCTGAAATATTTTAAATTAAATTAAACAAATAACTTTGTATCAACCACTATTATATAATCACAATTACCTACATGTTTTGAAACCGATGGTTTCTTCGTCAGGGTAGTATTACTACCACCTAGTACTGAAACCACCGTATGAATATACCATGTAGGTAATTGTGATTATATAATAGTCGTTGATACAAAGTTATTTGTTTAATTTAATTTAAAATGACGCCACAAAGTGATTTTGTGAATTTTGAATGAAATATTTTAGTTTGTAAGACCTTAAAAAAATAGAAAAAATAAGGTATTTTCGTCACAAAACACATTTAAAGTTTTTTTTTAATGATTTTAATTGACTAAAATTAAAATTCGGGAAAGTGTCTTTACTAGATTATGTATTGATTTATTTTGCTATATGATTTGAAATTTGTGCTGTATAATACAATATTTCGTTTGAAAATTTAAGAAATCTGCCAACGACCAATGGTATAACCTTAGTATTTTAAAAATAAACTTAGTTTTTCAAAATTTAAAAATTGCGTTTACCAGATAAAATAACAATCTTTCAAAATCAATTTATGTTTTTTTTTGTAAAAAAGAGTCAATACGTCTGGAATTTGATTTAAAAATGACAAATTTCCGGTATTGTATGGTTATACCCTCTTAATAAATCGCTTTAATAGTTATAAACATAGCATTAACAATTTTAAAAATAGAAGTCAACTCGAAAATAAGTCTTCTATCTGAGACGTAATAATTATGGATTTGAAATATAAGATCTACTAAAATTACAGTAATAATACAGATTCCATTGACCGAGTTGGTTAAGGCGCTGTGTCCCGGTAAGAAAAGGGATCCTATGTTCAAGTCCCAATTGCGACTGTCATCTTTGTATTTTTCTGTGTCTTACTCTGTTTCATGTTTCGTTTAGATTTATTAGTTTTATCTTCTCCTTCAACGATGTATTACATTGATGACAATATATTACTTTCATACATGTAACCTTCAATAGTTATTTCAATAAAAAATCGTAATACAGTTGCTGAAAACCTTCTATCCAGAACCTGGTTCCCGTCAGCACAGGATCTCCTAGTGAGGAGGACTAAGAAAATATTTTATATTTATATTCTATTTAATATATCTTCTTAAACTAGTAATTGAATAAATAACGTAATAAACAATGAATTCATAATGAATTATTAATGAAAGTGTTAGAGCAGTTCAGGGAAATCTACGAATGACGTATTTTCCTGGTTTTCCAAGGACGATATTATCAAAGGCTTCTGTTGTGTATTTGAAGACTTTTACCAATGTAGGTACTTCGGACTGGTTCCACGACAGTTCATTCCATAACTGTTGCCCCTCCGGCATACCTACCTATATACAACTAGCTGACACAACGAAACACAACGCCATCTAATGGATGGTTACCTAACCTAGATAACCGAGTATTGTGTGAATAAATTAACTCACACCGCTATCTCTCAGAAACTTATGGAACTTACTAATAATTTCAAATAATTGTCATATAAAAAACATTTAATCCGCAATAATAAATATTGAGGTCAATAATTGAGATAGAAACTATCCTATCTTTGAAGTTGAACCAAATTACATACAGATAGTCAAATTTTATCAAAAGTAGTTTCGGAGTTTACATTATAAAGATATGCAGTCGGTTTAGGGAATACACGATACACCTACTTACACAAAATATAATATAAGTATCCGCCAAATAACAAAAATATAAAACATATTTTCATTCAAATGCATCAAGAATAAAACTACTTGTCTATATACTGTATATACCAGCGGAGAAGTACAAATATTCGACACTGTAGATTTATTTTTATGAAATCCATACCAAATTATTATCAAAAGTATTTTTGAAGTTGATATCAGTTTTGAGATTAGTAAATAAGGTTTTGTTTTTAATTTAAAAATAATAATGATTTTGGGTTGCCAACTGTCGGGGGATCCACTGTCGGGGTTCAACTGTCGGGGGATAAACTGTCGTGAAACTAACTGTAGGGGATCAACTGCCGGTGGATCAACAGACGGGGATTAACTGTCAGGGGATCAACTGTTGGAGGGACCAACTGTCGGTGGTTCAACTGCTGGGTGATCAACTGTCAGAAGGTAAACTGTCAGGGGGGTCAACTGTCATGGGATCAATCGTCGGGGGATCAACCGTCGGGGATCAACTGTCGGGAAGACCAACTGTCGGCGATCAACTGTCGGGGGATCAACTTTTTTTTATAATTTTTTTTTTATAGTGAATACCTCACAAGAGTCCCAACTGCTCCCTTCTGGAGCCAGTGAAACTATGGCATCCCCAATTGGGGTATGTTGTGAGGCTGAAGGAAAGTGGGGAAGGGAAGGAGATAGGGAAGAGAAAGGTAGGAAAGTACCTGGCTATTCAGATCTAGTCACTAAACACGGCCAAAGCCATTATTAAGCAACGTTTCAATTCTGAATGGTGGTCTTACACCAGGGCGATACTGACAGTATCTTCCACTCTGGAACGTGCCGCAAATATAGTATATATTATTTTTATTAATTAATTGTGAAATAACACAAATTAATAAAAATAAAATTTATTTGCGCACGCCGGGTTCGAACCCGCGACCTTCCGATTGAAAGTCAAGTGTCTTACCACTCAACCACGGACGGTCAGGGAATAAACTCTCGGAAGGGTGGGTGTCAACTGTCGTGGGATCAATTGTCGGGGGATCAATTATCAGGGAATGAACAGTCGGGAATTAACTGTCGGGGGATCAACTGTCGGGGGGGGGGGGGGGTCAACTGTCAGGGGTTCAATTGTTAAGGGATCAACTGTCGGGTCACCCTTTATTATTATAGTATTTTGATAACATGAACTCACCAAAGGATGGAACTACCAGCTAGATTTATATTTTTGCTTCGAACAATAACATCCAAAATTACAGGAGGTAAAAAAATCTGGTTCTGCATATCTGAGATCGTGTGTAGTTTAGCATTCAAATAATATAATCATCGTTCATGATAATAATCAGAATCGTGACGTCTAAAAGATGCGTTTGTAAGATATAAAATATAAGGAACAATGATTGTTTTCGTGCTTCTTTTCATGTGAATTGTACCTATCTACTCAATATTTATGGATTACAACTTTTTTCAAAGACATAAAATTATTAAGTAGGTAATAGTAGTAAGTAGGTAGTATCTATAAAATGAAAAAGTAGTCACGATTTAAGTAGTAAGAAGTATTTAAGTGTAGCCCAGTCAATAAAGGTTTTATGTCGGAACTAATTCCCTGGAAGCTGAATTTTTCACAGATGATAAAACACCTTTGAATATGTTTAAAAATAAAAATCCCCGGTTATCCCCCTTGTGCTTTCCTTCCCACCCCCCTTGAGTATATTTTGCAGATCCTTTCGGAAAACGTTCACATCTCCTTAACCGCTGTATGAAAAAATTAGACTATGTTTTTTTCTTCTTTTAGTTGCTAATTAGGATTTGTGAAGCTGAAAGTATTTACACAAATAAAAATTATTTTCCAAAGAAGAAATTTAGTTAGTTAACTTGAAAAATTAGATTATAAAAATACATGACATTTTATATTCATGCTAGTCGAAAAGGGTAGCCATTCAAAGAATATGTACAATGCATTTAGTTCGGGAAGAATTATTCTTATTGCAATTTTTTTACTTGTTATTGCAATTACTGATGGCCGGCGTAGTCCAGGGTCTAGGCTTTGAACTCCCATTCGGAAGGTCGCGGGTTCGAACCCGGCGTGCGCAAACAAATTTTATTAGATTAATTTGTGTTATTTCACAATTAATTAATTAAAAATATTGTATATTATATTTGCGGCACGTTCCAGAGTGGAAGATACTCTCAGTATCGCCCTGGTGTATACATAGACCACCATTCAGAATTGAAACGTTGCTTAATAATGGATTTAGCCGTGTTTAGTGACTAGATCTGAATAGCCAAGTATTTGCAGACAGACAAGTATTTAGACTTGCAGAGCATTTAATAGATGTCGCACATTAACATAAAAATGGATATAATTATGTATGTACTAGCTTCTGCCCGCGACTTCGTCTGCGTGGGATTAGTACTTCGAGTAATCTATTTTCTTTTCCTAGGTCCCATCTACGTCTATATCAAAATTCTTAACCTATTTATTTAAAATATCTAAAATTCTTGATTCGATTTAAAGTATTAGGCGAGTACTTAAAATAAATTCAGTAATTTAAATATTTTCTAACATAGAATTTTGATTTAACAATCATTGTTTTGCAAAATGTCATTCTCAATTTTTGACATTTTCTATTAAACAATAATAATAATTATTAATGTATTGAAAATTAATAGCCAGCTTTATAAATTATAGCCTATGCGTTATTCTGATGTATCAGCTATATTATTATAAAGTTTCATTAAAATCATTCAGTAAATTTTGTGTGAAAGAGTAACAAACATACATACATCCATACAAACATTCGCGTTTATAATATTAGTAAGATAAGATATATTCAAGTTCGGAAAGAATCTCGCAATCATACATAAAGCCATCAGCTAATACATTTTACAAGAGCGATTTTTCTGTTTCTAATTTTCGTTTGAGAGCTGCCTATTGTCTTCAATAATAAAGATATATTTGATTCTGCTCCTCTTTCTACCCCTCCACCAACCAGTCTACAATGTTCTCTCCCTCTCCCTTTACCATATACTTTCTCTTTCTACTTTGTTCACCTGATTTTGTTTCTCTGTATTATGATTTAGTTTATATATTAGATCCTTACGTATGAAATTGGCGTTTTGCCGTACTGGCAACACTGATCTCAAATATCTTCTCTTTGGTTAAGAATTCCAAATTCAAATTTATACAGCTATTTACTCATGTATTTGTGTTTCGAAAATTATAATTCATTTGTTTTTTCTGAACCCTGCCGAACCAGCCAAACCATGCCCCAAGCGAAAATTGACACCAAAAAATTTACTTGTGAGCGTTTGGTGACGCAAAGAAAAAAAAAACAATTAAGGAAAAAACAAATGAACTATAATTTTCGAAACACAAATACACCAGTAAATGGCTGTATAAATTTGAATTTGGAACTCCTAACCAAAGAGAAGATAATTGAGATCAAAGTTGCCAGTACGGCAAAACGCCAATTTCATATGTAAGGACCTAATATTATTGTCTTGATGAAGGTTGTGTTTAACCGAAACCGGCCGACCAATATAAATCAAAATAAATTGGTTTAAAACAAAGTAGTTGTTTAATTTGGTATAATGTCAAGCCACAAAGTTAAGTCGATAATATATTTTCAGTTATAGAATACGTTTGTGTTTATAATATTCAGAGAGCATTATGACAGTGACTGACGCAATAATACTATGTTATTATTTAATGAATGAAAAAAGTCGTAGGTAATTCCGCTTAAATTCGTGTTTTTGTTTGTATTCAAGTTTATTATATAGGCACTAAAAATTAATGTAAAAAAACTCGATTCAAATTTAAAAAAAATGTATTATGCAATGTAAGTAGGGTCCAAAAAACCATAGTACTATACATAATTATAGTCCATTCAAAAATTATTTCCTACAAACTATTGTTAGTTAAGATCTTTTTTATGCGAATACCGCAAAAGAGTTTTTTTTTCTAATATTAACTCCACACAAGAGGCCCTGAGGAAAATAATTTCCCTCAAGGCCTATGTCATCTTTGAAGATGCGGCGTGGAGGGTCTTTTTGAGGGGAGGAAGGAGTGAACATGGGTCTTGAAGAGACCCATGTTGTAGGAAGGAGGAAACACAGAGGCCGGCTAATTGTTCCACAGCCGAACTGTTGAACTCAAGAACGAGTCGTAAAAACTACCCGTTCTCATTTGACAAAAGTCAACCGTGTACATGCGTCGGGCGCGCGTTTGGCGTGATTCCCGACTATGCACCGGTGCCGAGGGTATCGATGCTGCTAGTTCCTCGGAGAATCTTCCATTGAAATATCGGTAGAACAAGGATAGCATTCCCACCCTACGCCTGTGCTCTAAAGGTTGCAATCCGTTTGTTAAGACGGGAGAATCTATCAAGCGGACCGCCCGTTTATGCACAGAGTCGAATGTTTTTCCAGGTACATTGGGGCTTCTGACCAGAGATGGCTGCCAAATTCAATCGCGAGGCGCACTTGCGATTTGTACAGGATTAGTTAGACATCTCCGAAAAACCAAAATTTTAGTTGAGTGTGCAGTTATATGTAAGTGTGTACCCTCTATCTGATACAAGATTATTCATAAACATCACCAAATCGAAGTATATTAATGCGGTAATGCCCGTACGGTTCAAATTAAGGAACCCGACTCCCAGTAAATCTCCAACGCCACACTGTATGGACATCGTTCTGAGCTGTCCGTGAACGTGCTTTTTTCCATGGAGCTGCTGCCGTAATATACATACTTAGATCTCGCCCACACGCGTTTTGCAATCGATAGTGGCGCCATCAGGTAAAATACTTTTGAAGTTGTCATATTATTATTTTTTCCTTGGAATTAAATTTGATATCATAGTCGAAGTATATTAATACGGTAATGCCCGTACAGTTCAAATTAAGGAACCCGACTCCCAGTAAATCTCCAACACCATACTGTATGGAAACCGTTCTGACCCGTTCGTGAACGTGTCTTTTTCCACGGAGCTGCTGCCGTAATATGCACACTTATCACTCGCTCACATGCGATTTGCAAATGGAAGTGGCGCCATATTTAAGGAAAAAAGTATGAAGAAGAAGAAACATTTTTATCTTTCATTCAATAATAAGAAGATTTATGTTCCTCTCATTATTCACGGTCTTAATGTAAGAATGTCTACTATTATATATCTTCCTATTAAATATAAGTATTCTGCAGTTTAATGTTAATAGTAGTTAGTTTTGCATAAGGGTGAAGCCTTATAAATAGTCACCAACATTTAAACTGGACGAAGTGAATGTAACTAAATGTTGATGTTTTCTGGGTCACTAGTAGGATATTTTAAAATGTCATACTAATATACCGGACCATTATGCCTCCCGGTAATATTTTATAACATATATTAATATGTAAAACATAGGCATTATGTAAATAAAGTTTTATTCATGAAGAGCATTCGAATATCGCTTCCTCATTATTTCAAAAACTTTGTTTTTGGAGATGTCTGTCTAATCAACAGGACGATCGATATCAGCACAAACTGTTGGAGAGATGGCGACATTTGTAGCGCGTTAAAAACCTCTATTGATGAATAAGGCTTTAAGTCTGTAAAAAATACGTGTCTGGTAGTACGTGTTCAAATAAACTGCACCCGTATATTTAAGTAATCGTGAATCTAGTGACTGAATTAATTAATCATGTTATGTGTTCATAGAGAAATCCATTAAGAAAACGCAATATTTGTGCAACTTAAAACAATATTTATTAGCGCCTCCGCACACTGAGGCAACTGAAAACTCTCAACTGCCAACTGTCTTTGTATGACAATGTGATGGCCCGCACACTACACAATCACCCAAACACCCGTTGACAATGTGTGACTTGCAACTTGCACTGCTGATTGCCCTGGCCGGCCGTTGCTAGTTGCCAGCTGTCAGCTGATTGTTCTTCGTCTATGGTTAAACAAGCTTTTTGACCAATCAAGACAGAGAAAACAGCCGGTTTTAGTTGGTTTTCAGTTGCCTCGTCAGCGGAGCGCCTTATAGTTTTCATTTTGTAAATGGCGAATGATATAACTATTAGATCAAATAGCACGGTGAACATTTGTATATCTGCTGCAGATTTTTAGCTTTTCGGTATGGAAATTCGTGAAATAAACCAAATATTATACAATATGATTTTAGATATCACGGTGACAAATATTTTTGTTATTTATTTTTTGGGTGTTATACCCTGTTGCTATCGGAGCACGGCATAACACCCAGCGCTGTTGGACATTGTTATGCTGTCCGAAACGTTGGCTAAAGAAGGAGGTAGCGCAGTACAGTATAACACTCCAAAAATAAATAACGATAACAAGTATATCGCACCGTTTCTCCGCAATGGTAGAGAGAGAGGATCGACCGTCACACATCTATTTATTGGCTCATACTCCTTACCTCATTCACGTACATTCATCGTGTAATGCATAGCTATTCTTCTGATTCTGAATTCAAGCATTTGATTCACTTAATCGTTCCATGTATTCGTCGGGCGTCCTCAATTTCTTCTGCCATTCACTTCACGTCTTATATTCCCTACACACTTATTATTTTAAACGAAATGAAGCAAATAACTTTTTGTTCACCACTATATATATATAATATAATCATTCTAGTGATTTCAAGTCAATGGAATGTTTGAAAACATTGTGCACTTCTTTAGTAAGAAGCCAAGTAGAGTATAATTCGCCTATTTGGTCCCCATTGTAAAAAACACATTCCGACAATATAGAAAGGGTACAGCACAAATTTCTAAGATTTATTAACTTTGAGTTGAATATTCCAAAGCAAATTATTAACTATGGTCTTTTGATGAAATAACTCAACTTAATTACGCTGTTAGATAGAAGTAAATAATAAATACATAGACAAACAAACAAACAAATAAATAAATAAACAAACAAACAAACAATGAAACAAACAAAAACATAAAAAAAACATACAAACAAATAAACAAACCAACAAACAAACAAACAAACAAACAAACAATAAAACAAACAGACAAAAAACAAATAAGAACAATAGACAAAAATATTATAGGGAGTGGTGATTAATTACTTAAAAATATAAATACGAAGAAACCATCGGTTTAGAAACATGTCGATAATTGTGATTATATAAGGGTGTACACAAAGTTATTTTTTGTTTTATTTAATTAAAAATGACGCCACAAAGTGATTTTGTGAAGATTGAAGAAATAAACTTATTAATTTGTTCATTGGTTACATGATAATATCGGCTAGTTATCCGTAACCCGGGAATGTGTGCCTTTATAAAAAAATATAATTATAGAGATTGGAGTAAAATTCTCTTGAATTTAATATGAGAGGCAATATGACCTTAAAAACCAAACAGTAGTTTCGGCAGAGAGAGGAATGAATTAGCTATTATTCCGCAAGGTTGTCTTCAACTAACTCAATATTTATTGTTTAAATTAATCATAAACAAAAATACTAAGATTTTAATAGGCGCCGAAAGGGAACAAGGAGCCTATAATTACATAATAAAAGTCAGACCAAACACATTATTTTTTATTTCATCATTATATTGTTAATTTTGTTAGGAAATATTATTTAATTTAAATAAATTAGTTGGGATTTATTGTTACACACGTTATGTAGATTTATCAACATTTGGTTATCCGATAAATGGTTCCCAGGGCGGCGGTAGGCCCTAGGTACCCAAACCTGTCTCCCAAATTGAAATTCATAAAAATGATTTCCGTCATATGTGTACGAGTGTAAATCTTTTTTCATAATGACGAAAGTAGCAAATTTTAAGGATTAATTGAACGTTTTATGATTACCGCGACGACCTGCGGAAACGGCTCGCGGTGTCTCATTTCTTCAATACGAGTGAGAGAGAAGCAAGAAAATGATTAAATTTTAATGTAAATGTTAATCCTAAATGTTGTAGGTAGATGATTTTAAGGATTTATTGAGCACTTTTATTATTACCGTGACGACCCGCGGAAACGGCACGGTGACGGTAACGACTTGCAGCATCTCATTTCTTTAATACGAGTTAGGGAAAGCAAAAAATTAATAATTTTCTTGGCTCTCCCTCACTCATTTTAAATAAACGAGATGGGGCGAGCTATTAGCGTCATACCGGGTAATCACGGTAATAATAAGAGCGCTCAATAGCTCGCGCAATCTCATTTATTTAATACGAGTGAGGGAGATTAAAAAAGTAATAATTTTCTTGCCTCTCTCTCACTCGTATTAAAGAAATGAGATGGCGTGAGCCATTACCGTCGCCGTGCCGTGTCCGCGGGAGGTCGCGGCTATAATAAAAGCTCTTTTTACAACAGATTATATTTAAAAAATATATCAATGACAGTCAGGCATTAAATTTAATGAATATGTTTTTACCTTTGCGGTTTTGGTAAGAGATGTATGAATTGTATACATACATACATGTTATCAACAGAATTTCGTACAGAAATTAACAACAAAACGACATTTCGTAAGATGTGATAAAAAATATTTTGCAAGCTTCAGTTATTTGCTAAATGCTATATTTGTGTACATTTTCAATGAGTTTTGCAAATTATTAATACGAAATCGTAAAAATGTAATTTCATCACATATCCATATACGTTGATGTCTGACCGACTTACGGATAAAGAGATACGATAAATAACTACTTACGGGTAATGGAATAATATGGGGACCTTTAGATAGTTTGGACATGTATAGCGTTTTAACGTTAACAGAGTAACAGCAGTTGTTTCCAACATGTCGATCGATCAATCTGAGCCTCCGATCAGCTAAGTGATTTGTTTAGTAACGATCGATGTGTCTGTTGGTCGGAGAGTTGCGGTGGGAAGAGCGTATTATTTGTGTATTTGAGGAGTGTTGAGTCAAAATTTCGGCTCAACATTTGATCAGTAGGATTGGGAACAACGGCCGTTAGTATCAGGAGAATAAATAGTATTTTTTAAATATTTTCGTATATTTGCTGAAAAAACCCTACCCAAAACTATTAAGTTGAACCATAGAATTCTCTGAAAACCCTGTATCTAAAACTTAGTTCACCTCAACGCAGGATCTCATAGTAGTTTTACATTAGCTTTACACAGGAGACCCTGAGGAAAACCATTTCCCTCAGGGCCTACGTCAACTTTGGGGTCAAACTGTGTAGAGGGTCTTTTTAGGGAAATGAATAAGAGGAAGTTTTGGGAAAGCAAAAGGTATGAGGGTTGCGTAGGAATCTAGGGGTCAGTGTATCCAGGAGTGACGGATGTATGGATCCATCCCTCCCACTGCAATGCAAGGCGGTGCGTCGAGAGAGTCCATCTAGGGAGGTCAAAAGTTTTCCACTAACTAGTCTCCCTCGATCCGGCCCGCTACGCAGTAAGATGGGCAGCCGCATCAGACCTAGTCAAACCTCACCCCATGATCTCGGACACCCCTGTCAAGTCACCAAACGTAGCGAACTTGTATTGACCAATATGGCAGAGGTGTTGGTTATCTAATAAATATCCAACGGGGCGGCGGTACCCACACTTGCTTCCAAAATTGATTCTTTACCACTCGAGCGCTTTTTGCCACATTATGGCACTATTTCCAAAACCTCGGATTGCTTTGCGGCAAATTTTCAAATTTTTTTTTATTGAAATGAATATATAATATAACAAAATAAATATTCTCTAGATTCATTAAAATGTTGCAAGGTTAAAGATTTAATTTTACATAATTATATTTTTTTTATAAATCTTACAAATATGTGATAATAGACAAAAGGTAGGGGAATTCATTGGCTACATAAACGGAGAAAAAAGTTATTCGAAAAACGATCATTTTAATAGTAAAAACGGTTAAAAACGGGACTGAAGTTCTTACAATTAAAATCTCATTTGAATAAAATAAAATGTACGTTTAATGGCGTAATAAAATCACACAACATTAAAAAATAATCAAATATTGGCGTTGCCAAAATATAACGGTGGTAAATGGCTTCTACAAATAATTACATACAGAATGCAGCTTGCACAACATTTATTCAAATAAAGTAGGATGTGTTATATTTATGCAATTGATTTTAATTCAAAATGCATGTAACATTACTTCATTCTTGCTGAACTTCTGTGGTCTCCCTCTATTTCTTTGAGACGTTGGACTCTCTGAAAGAACCTTGCATTTCGGCATTATTCACCCATTCCTAGCGCCCGCCGCTTGCGATATTTTTTTAATTTCCTCGCTTTTTTTCAATTCATCCCACATTTTTCTCAAATTTAACTCACATTTATCTCAAAATTTATCTCATATTTATCTCACATTTATCTCACATTTATCTCACATGTATCTCACATTTATCTCACATTTATCTTACAATTCTCTCACATTTATCTCACATTCATCTAACATTTATCTCACATTTATCATACATTTATCTCACATTAATCTCACATTTATCTCACATTTATCTCACATTTATCACACATTATCTCACATTTATCTCTCATTTATATCACATTTTACTCACATTTAAATCACATTTGTCTCACAATTATCTCACATTTATCAGAAATTTTTCTCAAATTTATATCACATATTTCACATTTATCTCACATTCATCTCACATTAATCTCACATTTATCTCACATTTATCTCACACTTATCTCATTTTATCACACGTTTATTTCACATTTATCTGATTTTTATCATACATTTATTTAACTTCCATCACTCATTTTTCTCACAAGTTTTTTTACATTTATCTCACACTTACCTCTAATTTATATTTCATTTATCTCAAACTTTAAAAAAATTGTAATAATACAAAACCAAATTGGGTTACATTTAGACACGTAGGTACATTTTGCAAAATATTATATTTGAGTAAATAATTGATCATGTACTTGCCTGAAAAGGAAGCCATAATTCTTACTTTGGTTATGTATTATGTTTATATCACGTTTTTCTCACATTTTTATCATCAAATTTATCTAACATTTATATCACACAGTATTATTTATTTTCTGATTACAGAATATGTTTTTTTTTTACAGAAAATGTGTTGCGCCAGTGTCATAGAAACGACAAAAACTTCGACAACTGCATGAAAAGAGCATTGAACGAACTGAGGCCTTTCTTCAAAGGAGGTAAGAATGATCTTGGAATACTTAAGGCGATACTTATCTTAGAGACCTTACATTAAGAGGGTATTATCAGACAATACCGGAAATTAGTCCCCTTTAAATCAAATTCTAGACGTATTGATGTTTTTTTACAAAAAAACATAAATTGATTTTGAAAGGGATTTTCAAACGGTAGATTCTATTAAATAACACAAATTTCAAATCATATAATAATTCAACAAAATAAATCAATTCATAATCTAGTCATCACAGTTTCCAGATTTTTAATTTTTTGTTAAATTAAAATCATTAAAAAATAAATCATTTCATAAACAAATCAACACAGTTTTCAGTTTTAAAATTTTAGTTACATTCAATCATTAAAAAATAATTTGACAATGTGTTTTGTGACAAAAATACCTCAGTTTTTTCTATTTATTTATGTTCTTACAAAGTAAAATTTTTCAAATTATTTTTACACACTATTTTGTTTAGACATTATTAAAAAATCGTAAATACTTATGATCAAAACAAATAGAACACGATATTTCATCATTTATCATCGTGCGTTTTGAGCATTTTTATTACTTACTTTAATCTAGGTATATATTAAAGCAAGTTTTGAATGAAATAAGTCGATATTAAATTTTTAATTAATAAAATTTGATACGGAGAATAATCAATCTTTCTCATTGGAACCTCCCTCTACAGTTGCAAGCATTTTTTAAATTTTATTCTCAGCCGCTAGTCAATCGCTCTCAAGCAAATCAGAAACGAGTGGTCCGTTTGATAATTTCCTCTGATTAGTTGATTTAAATTTATCAGACAAAAATAATCGCTTAAACTTATGTACTTATATACATGCATTTATAATAAACTATTACTCAGTCTGTGCATCATAAATCTAACTTACAAATAACCTCATTCCTCTATCGCTCGCAACACTCTTTCCACACTCATGTCTTTCAGGCCTCGTTTGGACTACATTTTCCTGCTTTCGTAATACCTTTTTCTAAACTGTGTATCTTTTGAAGGTTGGACATATACTTTGATTTATAACTTAATAAAAGAAAGACAAAAAAATCCGGGATGTGAAATGTTGCTTGTGCAGTGATGGGGGACGTAGATAGCAGAAAAATTGAACCCACGACCCTTGGGTCAAACAAAACTCTGCAAATCAGCGCTTACCGCATTACAGTCTTCTAAATCCTAAGACTTGCAGCTCTTTGGACACTAAAGGACGAGTTGTTTTACATAATTTGAATAATTTATCAAATTGTAAAGTTAACATTCAAGTTCCGCGAATTCAAGTTCTCTTTTTTCGTTGTTGAAAATTATAAGAAATATTCAAAATAGTAAAATGTTACATAACATTCATTAACCATTTGAATTACTTAGTTAGTAGAGAAATAATCTCTCTAACTGGAGTGCTAGTCTATTCAGATCTAGTCACTAAACACGGCTAAAGCCATTATTAAGCAACGTTTGAATTCTGAATGGTGGTCTTACACCAGGGCGATACTGAGAGTATCTTCCACTCTGGAACGTGCCGCAAATGTAGTACATATTATTTATATTAATTAATTGTGAAATAACGCAAATTAATCAAATAAAATTTATTTGCGTTCGTCGGGTTCGAACCCGCGACCTTCGGAATGGGAGTCCAAAGCCCTGCCTCTGCTGTACGCCGGCCGTCGTATATATATATAGAAATACAACATACAGCTTTTATTATTTTTTATAGTGAATACCTCACAAGAGTCCCAACTGCTCCCGTCTGGAGCCAGTGAGACTATGGCATCCCCAATTGGGGTATGTTATGAGGCTGAATGTAAGTGGGAAAGGGAAGGAGACGAGGAAGATGAAGGTGGGGAAGTATTTTGACCGGTTAGTAGTTGAGTGGGCATCGCGTTTGGGTCTCACCCAGGCGTTCCGTGTTCGATTCCTCGGCTGGCTAAGTCCTCCATCACAACACAAGCAACATCTTCCGCTTAGTGTGGTGGTAGTAGGAGATTTTCAAATGTTGTTGGGTTATTCGTAACCCGGGAATGTTTGTCTTTCTTTAGAAAGAAAAAAAAAATCTGGCTGTTCAGATCTAGTCACTAAACACGGCTAAAGCCATTTCAAGCAACGTTTCAATTCAAATAAAACAGCTTATAAATAAAAAGGATATTTTTCAAAAAAATCAATCTCTAAGATATTAAAAATATTGGACAACAAAGAAAAATACATACTACTCCTATAATAGCAACACAATATAGCAACAGAGAAATAACATAATATATCTGAAAACCATCGGTAAAATCGGTCAGCCTGTTGGTTTTGTAAAAATATAACATTAGTTTTTTGTAATTTAAAATAGTTTTTTCTCACTTTTTATTATAGATAAATCGTTAAATAGTTTACGGCCTAGGTATTCGTAATGCTGTTGGGCTAACTAATAACTTACTAACTAACCATCACGCCGTTTCCCCGCAGGGTAGGCAGAGAGGATCAACCGCCAAACAACTCAGTCTTGGTCTCACACACTCTTTGTCTCATTCACATACATACATCGTCTTTTACACGCTCTTCATTTATTTTGATTCTTGACATGGCCCGACTCAAGTATCTGATTCACTTGGTCGTGCCATGTCTTCATCGGGCGCCCCTTGACTTCTTCTCTACTATACTCTCTTTACGCTCCTTTCTTCGTTCATTCGCTCAAAATGCCCAAAACATCTGAGGGTCCCTTTCTTAATATTTTTTCATTGCGCTTACATCAGCCTTGCATTCTTTGTGGATCTCAACATTTCTCAAACGGTCATACATGATTTTACCACAATTGCGCCTCAGGGATCATATTTCTACAGCATTTGGTCTACTTTTATCTTTCCTCTGCCAGTTCCACTACCATCCTCACTACATCAGGGTAGGAGCAAGTATTAATGGTGTTATAAAACAAACGTGTTATAAAATAACTAACAATATATATTAACACTAAAATAATGTTTTTGATAATAATTTGAACTTGGCAAACTTCAAACGCAGTATGTTTTTGATTTTTTTAAATTTGTAATGTTTCTTTATTCTTTGAATGGTAAATATAAAATTTGTGGATTTTATGGCCGCTATACTATAAAACCGTGTTATGGTGGCCGATTAATATAAAAGAACACAAAATAATGTAAAGGAAAGTAAGAAGAACTATATAATAATACAAAATGAAACAAAATCAAAGCATTTAAAGGAATGTAAATGAAAAAAATAATAATATAAGAGAGTTTGGAAGAATATAGCAGAGATGAAAGAGTATAAAAAGTATAGTAGATGAAAAAATATAAAGAGGATGTAATATTAAAAATATATAAAATCAAAATAAGTACTGTAGAGTGGGCAAATAGCATCGGATTATTACAATGACTATATTTTATATGTATGTATGTGCCAACTATTCTACTTATGTCATAAACTATTGTGAATACCAATTTTGAACATACGCTAATGTCTGTCGTACACAATCACTCCACGTACCAAATACAAGCGGAAGTGCTGCCATCTCTTATTTTCAAATTGAATATATGTTTATTTATATTTAAACGCCCATAGGGCTTTTACATACATAAAGCAATACATGTTTCGATTAATTACAGTGAAGAGTTAGAAGTAAATAAAATACAGGTAAGTAACAGAAAATATAAAGACACATAATATAGGTTAGATAAAATATGAGTTGACAAAATGTAGGAAATACAGAATATAAATAAAGTAAAAATAGATAGCCTGTCAATATCCTCCAAATCAATAATAATAGGTATTAATAAAAATATATAAAATTCGTATTTACAATAGTTTATGAATTAAGTAAAAATAAAAAATGTTGTAGTTTTCATAAAATATTATACATTTTGTTGATTTGAAGGATATTGGCAGATTAACTATTTTTACTGTACTTACTTATATCTATTCTATGTTACCTACTTTTGTCAACTCTTACATTTTATGTTATTGTATTTTATTTTTTTTGAATTATTTAAAAACATATACTGACTGCATTGTATATAAAAGCCCTAATAATAATACATAAATAAACTACTCAATAATTATATAACAAAATGAATAAAACTTTTACAAAACATGAAAATTTACTTTGAAATTTGACGAATTAATTATTGAAATTCTGTGAAACACTTGACTAAGAACAGATGCGTTGTTTGTATTATATCAGAATGAGGTAATATCTATCAAACCTTCCATAGCTCTCTCAAATGTTAACAATTAATTTCACAATCAGCATTTCTCAAAACACGCTAGTAATAAATAAATAATGATTACCAATTTCATCGTGTATCGTAACAGGTGTTTTTTAAAAATAAAACAGGTTATTTGAAATGAATTCTTACCAACCGCTCATTTCATCTTCTTCTGATAGTTTTACATCGATACTTGTTGTGAGGTAATAAGAACTAACGTAGAGAGTAAACCTCATCTCGCTGAAGGCTTTAGAAAACGAAAGTAGAGTAAAACCTTCACTTATTAACCGACATTCCGTTTCCGTTGTAAATTACAGATAACAGGAGGAACGGCTGTGCGGACTTTTTCAAACGAAACGTAAATTTGTATTTGTGTCGAAAATACCCAACCAAACTGAACAATTACTCTTTTAATCAAAGTATATAGTAAATATTTAGTAAGGATGTGTTTGAATTTATTTATTTTTAATTTATAAAATACAGGTTAATACAGAATTCATTTTGCATGATTTTGGAGACAAATTTGGCATTTTTTGTCAGTTTTTTAAAATATATTTTTAAATTTTTTATTTTAAATTTAAATGTAAAAATACAGAATAACGATATGTTACATAGCATTTATTAACCATTTTAAATACCCAATCAATAGAGAAATAATCTCGGGTCTAACTGGGGAGCTAGTTTATATACTGGTACATATTTGGGAATAATAAAGTTACAACATAATTCTTATAAATAGTATTTATAGTTACAAAAATAAAATTAAAACATTAAATTTTTAAAGTATTACAAAAATATTGGAAAAAAAAAAATAGCAAAATAATAAAGAATATATCTGAAAATCATCGATAAAATTTGTCAATCTGTTGGTTTTCGATAAAAATGTAACTATATATATTTTTTTAAATTTTAATAGTTTTTTTTCAATTTTTATTATATCAGGTAAATCGTTAAATATCTTAGGGCCAAGGTATTCGTAATGGTGTTGTGCAGCTGTGGTGTTGCATCTAGGTACATATATATATTCCCAGATGTTCTAGGTCTTCAACTTCGCGTTGAGGACAGTTCAGATTCTTTAAAACTTTTAAAATATAATTTTTTTCAAATAGTTTTAAAACCGGTAGGACCTTAAATTTATCAAAAAGTTCACTAGTTGGAGAATCTCATGGTTTTTTAAGAATAACTTTAATGATCATTTTTTGGGTTGTTACTATCGGAAACAAGTTAGTCTTGTAGATGCTTCCCCATGCGATTACACCATACTGCAACACTAATTATACAAGAGCAAAGTAAACCATTTTAATACTTGTTTGTAAACATTAAAAAAAAATCTTGACCTATACCTATACCGTGTTAACTTAATAAAAAATAACATTAGAAATTAAACATTGTTTAAATAACGATTTACGAGCAGATAAGAACTGCCCACATAAGTAAAAGTCAGGATAATTTCATATCTGGGTCACATATATGGTAAATATCACTTGCTTCAATTAATATTAAAAGGCAAGATAGAGGGTCGCCGAGGACCTGGTAGGAAACAAATGTCTTAGCTGCGAAATGTACGCGACTGGTTTTAGAAGTGTGGAGGGGCTATTCGGGGCAGCGCAAAATAGAGATATATTTACCAGAGTGATCGCCAACGTCGGGGTAACCTGATAGGGCACACGAAGAAGAAGTCAATATTTGTGCAAATTCCAACCCTAAAATTATTATTAAAGTAATAATTGTTAACACTGTTGTTAAAACAAATGTTTCAAGCAATAAATAAATAAATAACTCCGGTTCATTGAACTCTTTGATTTACGGTGGATTTAAATGTCATTATTTTATATTGTAATTGTTTGTTCCTACCTACAACCAAATATTTTAATAAAAATTTATTTTAATTTACATTTTTAAAACTGGAACTGATAATTTGTCTGGAATTCGGACTATCCCCATTGTTATATTATATTTATTTAGATGAGACACGAAGCGAAAAAAAATAATTTGGCCTTCAACACTGTAACGTCGAACGACCAGAAACTACATAATCCGAATTCTTATGTAGATTAATAATAAGAACCTAAAAGCCCGAAGGCTTCCTTGGTCGAGAGGTAAGGCTCTCGACAATCCGAAGGTAGCGGGTTAAAAGCTCTTTAAAAAAAAAATATTATTTGTAATATATATTTGCAATTATAGTTAAAAATAATATAAGATAAATTAGTTGCGGCACGTTCCAGTGTTGAAGATACCATCAGTATGCCCTAATGTAAGATATGAATTGAAACGCTGCTTGAAATGGATTTAGTCGTGAATTAGATCTGAATAGCCAGGAACTTTTCCTCACCTCCCAATACCTTCAACCTCACAACATACCCAATTTGGGTTGCCATAGTTTCACTGGCTCCAAGCGATTGGGAATCTTGTGCGGTATTCACAAAAACAAGTATCTCGGTATTAGGTAGGTACACCGGGTTTTTTTTAAAGTTAAGTCTGATAGCGTCGGAAGCATCGTTCCCTACTTCAGGATACAATAACAACTCGGTTAATATCATACAAACGATTTTTTAATTATATACATACCTACCTAAAACACCAACCATTGTATATCTTTCAAATAGCCTCGTCATCAATGTAAAAAATCATTTGCAAATTAGGTTCAAGTGCTTTGTTTACGTTTTAATGTTATGTCTTCTGGCTACGACCTTGATTCTAACTATCAAATTCCACTTGTCCAGTCAAGGAAGGAGGTGTAGAGTGCGTGAGCAGGTACCTAAGCGATTCCTTCAGAAACTTGACCACGGTGCTTAGGGTGTGAACATACCAAAAGTCCTGACGTCTAGGTGGTAGGCTAAGGGGGGGATTTTTGGGTTTATATATCAAAAACGGTGCGTCGCAGGGGAAAATTTCCTTACAATAAAAGAAAGCGCATAAAACTATCTACAATTTTTATTACTTATGTGACTTTCGAATTTACAGCCGTTTCTGAGTTACACGCTCCACAAAAGTAGAAATTTTCGAAAAAAATCGTTACCTCAAATTTTTCATCAAACATTCCTTCATATCATCTAAAATTTTCATCAGAGAAATAAATTCATTTGAAAGAAGTTAACACATTTCTTGTACAAATACAACAAAAAAACACTTACTACAATATATTTAAACTAAATACTATGTCCGTTAGCACAAATACAATTTACCTAACTAGCTCCTAAAATCTTCAACCTTCTCCCTGATAACCTAAAAACAGAATCCCAACTCCACACTTTCAAAATACAAATAATGTTATGGATCCTTACATCTGCAATGCATTTAAATCACCTAACCCATACATTTACTCTCTAACTACCTATTTAAATTCTAATCCCTGTCCAATTTTCTTAATTTAATCACGATATAAAATATTTATCACTTAATATGGATTGCATAATATAATTATTATTATTATGAAGCATATTATGTATAACTTTACCCTCCATAATACAGGGACGAAATAAAAAGTAAAATTTGTATATTATTTTTTTTTGCATGAATAAAAACAAATGCAAATAATTAAAAAGATCACGTCGGGGTCACCACTTGGGATTTATTGAATTTACGGCTCTCCACTTGGACAAGTATCCAACATCTAAATCTTTTAGATAGGGCCATCAAAATTATTAGTTTTCGCACTCATTTCGGTGGCACCATGACAGACATGGGTGGGTATAAATCTACTGTTCAGACGCATCCACAGCAAGACCTGGACAAATCTCACCCCATGAACCCGTCAAGTCGCCAAACGTAGCGAACTACTTGAGGTGACTTATGGCAGAGGTGTTGGTCATCCAATAAATGGTTCCTGGATGGGATAAAATACTAAATAACTAACTTATCATCAAGCTTTATCGTGATTTATTTTTGGGGTTTTATGCCGTGTTGCGCTACCTCTTTCTTTAGTCAAAGTTTCATGGATGCAGGAGTGATAGATTCGCAGAGAGTATGGACCGCTAAACTCTCTCTTTGCACACACCCTTCACTTCTTTAAATTTGATAAATAATATAATGGTTATCGCTAGGAATTCCTGAGATCGGCATCCCCTCATTCGACCCCCACTTCGCCACCCTGGTCGAGCAGCGTCGGGGTGGACCGGCCGCAAACTACTACCTTCGTCTGACAGACGTCTCAGAACTAGGGTGGACCATCTCCAAAGTCACCAAGTTTAAGTAAGACCTTATTTTATTTTATTTATAGTCAATTTGTTTGTACGTTCCGTTTACAGTTTAGAAATTCTGCTCCATATACTTTATTACCTAGGTGTTCTCATTGACAACGAACTTTCATTTAATGCATACGTTGATATGATTGTTAAGAAATCCTTGGGCATGTTAGGATTTCTTTTCCGTATTGGAAAGGAGTTCACCAATATCAAAACCCTCAAAATATTATGCAACTCCTATGTTCGTAGTAATCTTAAGTGTGCTTCTCCTATATGGAATCCTCTGTATAATATATTCACAAAGCGCATAGTCCAAAGAAAATGTATGCATTACCTGAACTTCAAGAGACATGTGAGTTATTATGACATGGACAGATAAAACACCATGGACTTAAAACTCTAAAAAGTAGGAGAGACATTACGGATATGACTTACTTACACAAGGTCTTGAATGGTCATATTGACTGTTTTGTCATCAATTAATATTAGAGTCCCGAGTAAGAAAACTAGGGACAAGTCATTGTTTCATGTCGAAATTGCTTAAACTAGTCTCAGGCAAAATTCTTTCTTATTGAGAACTTGCAATCATTATAACAAAAAATGTATCGATGCTGATATCTTGTCGTGTACTCTAAGCTCTTTCAAACATATGGTTAATGGGTGCTTTATCAGATCTGTTCACCAAATACGGCTAAACCATTTCAAGCAAGGGTTTAATTTTGAATGGTGGTCTTACACCAGGGCGATACTGACAGTATCTTACACTCTGGAACGTGTCGCAAATATACTATATATTATTTTTAATTCATTAATTTTTTATAATATCACAAAATAATCAAAAAAAAAATATTTGTGCACGCCCGCGCCGGGTGAAAACGAACAAATTGTTTTTGCAACAAAACACAAAAAAATTAACACATTATAGAAAAAAATTGGTCCTTAACATAAAAAAAAATATTATTAGCGTAATTTTTTCAACAATTGTGAAAATATGTATCTACTCTATTGTGTGGTCTCGAATAACAAGATAAGTATATACTTATTTCTTGGACGTCATTGGCTATTTTTTTTTTATTAATACACTAATTTGTCTTAATTTGACGTCTGGGTGTAATTTAAAATGAACGAGATTGATTGACATGATTTAAAATGCTTTTGATTTTTTTTTAAATTAATCCCCCCGTAGCCAAAATTTTAACTGGTCCTCAGCCATCAAGCCTGCCAATTTAAAAATGTATTATAACATATTTTTTTAAGCCAAATTTATAGCTAGCTGGGTTAAAAAATCTTTAATTTCGTAAATGTTTTATTTTTTACATGAACTTCAAACGGGAGGCCCACAGGAAAATAGTTTCCCTCGGGTCCTAATTGAAGATGCTTTGTGGAAGGTCTTTTTGTGGAAAGAAATCTTTTGGATGAACCGATGCCTTGTAGGAAATCCGCTTGCATAGATCGAATGTAATAAACTGTGCGCCCTAAAATTTTAGGTTTAGTCTTACGGAATTCAATACTTCGTTTGTGTGGACGGCACTATGACAAGAAATAGACCCATGTTGTAGGAGGCAGTAAACAGAGGTCGGCAAATCATTCCATAGCAGATCTTTTGAACTCAAGAACGAGTCGGAGAAGCAACCCGTCCTCATGTGAGAAATGTCAAGCAGGTGCCTACATATGTTAGGCACGCGTTTGGCGTGTTTCCAGATTATTCTCCGGTGCCTAAGGAATCAACGACGCTAGTTCCTCAGAGCATCTTCATACTGTTATGTATTGATATGTTGGTATTCTCTTCTCAATAATATTGTTATGTTGGTAGCCCACAAGCGGCACTTGGAGAATAACCTGGTATGTATCGGAGTGTCAATAAACGTCATAATAAGTCAACCGTCTTCTTACTGATTGCAAATCCCAGACATTATACATACCAGTAAAACAAGGACAGTATTCCTACCTGACGCCTGTGCTCTAAAGATCGCAATCCGTTTGTTAAGAAAGAGGAATAAAACGGACCGCATATTTTTGCACAGAGTCGACGAGTTCTTTGAGGTATTTTGGGGCTCCTTACCAGAAGTGACTGCCAAATTCAACAGTGGGGCACACTTGCGATTTGTACAGGGTCAGCAGTTGTGTACTATTTGCAGTTATCTGCGGCCCCTGTACAATACGCCCAGCTTCTGAGAGGCTAACTTGACTGTGGATTCGACGGAGCACCCGGATCTAGTAAAAATACAATATTATTGTTATCTCGGAAGATCGTGGTATTTTTTGCACAAACCAAAACGACCACCATGACCAAGCAGTTACGATTCTTCACTTAAATTTATCTTTATATTTACCATTTATATAATGTTCATTTCTTTAAGTTTATCTTTTCTTTATCCACTCGTGCGTTTTTTGCCACATTATGGCACTATTTTCAAAACCTCAGATTGCTTTGTTGCCAAAATGTGGAAAATTTTGTAAAATTTTTTTTTTTTTTTAAAACGACCTTATAATATATTGTACATTCAAAATATAACCAAATAAATATCCTCTAGATTCTTTAAAATGTTTTAAGGTTAAAGATTTAATTTAATTTTTTTTATAAATCCTACAAATATGTGATAATAGACAAAAGTTAGGGGACTTCATTGGCTACATAGAACTACAATCAGTTTGTATGTCTCCATATTCAAATTCGGAGGTATGATTTTTTTAATGTGGGCGGAAAAATTTCCTTTAGCAATCGGAGAAAAAATACTTTAATTGCTCAGTCGCTTCAGTGGATCTAAACATTGTGTCTCTGTATCATATACTTGTCATGTAAAAGCCCACAAGGGCGTTGAAGATGAATAAATAAAATAAAATTTATTTCCAGAACCGACTGGGACAACAAGAGGATAATCTACACGCAATACTTCCCTGAGAAGACGCTTCTCGGAGACTACACCCTGGCGGCCTCCGCCCTCGGTACATCCCTCCGCCGTTCGGGCAACTGGAACCTGACGCTGTACGACTATGCACAGACCACCACCATCACACGTGGCGACGGCACCCGCCCACTCGATGTGCACGTGGAGATTGACAAGATCGGCAACATGCAGATTCACGTGTCCAATATTTTGAATGGAGCTAATATATTGGGTGAGTACGTACTTCAAAGAAGAAAATGTTAGCTCATATGTTAAATGTCACTAATATATTAGGTGATGGGGTGTTTGAGAGAAGCATACATTATATTAAATGGGGGCACACACTACTTCAGAGTGGAAAATAGAAGTATAGTTTGAAAGGGACGAATATATAAGGTGAGTACATACTTCAGAGTGGAAGATAGAAGCATATTTTGAATGGGACCAATATATTGGGTGAATATGCACTTCAGAGTGGTAGATATATTAGACCAATATATTAGGTGAGTACACACTTCAGAATGGTGAATAGAAGCGTATTTTGAATGGGGCCAATATATTAGGTGAGTACACACTTCAGAATGGTAAATGGAAGCATTTTTTAATTAGGTGAGTACGTATTTTCGTTGTTTGTTTTTGGGGTGTTATGCCGTATTGCGCTACCTCCTTCTTTAGCCGATGTTTTGGACAGCGTTGTCCATCATCAGGGCAGATCCGGCAGATCCGTCGGATCGTCACTTCGTCGGATCTGCCGGATCTGCCCTGATGATGGAGACTGCAACGCTGTCTGAAACGTCGGCTAAAGAAGGAGGTAGCGCAACACGGCATAACACCCCAAAAACAAACAACAAAAATGCTTTCGGCCGTGAAAATCTAAAAACGTAGGTGAGTACGTAGTTCAGAGCGGTAGATATAAGCATATTTCAAATGGGATCCATGCAGTGGCGGCTCGTGACTTTTGGTGAGCTAGAGTGCTAATATTAACAAAAATGGCATTATTGATGTCGTTGTAGCCGAAAAATATTTTTTATTTTTTTTTCGAAAATTTATTTTTTGTATGAAGATTTTCAGGAAATTTCAGGTTTGCCGTGCGCCGCACCGATTTCCTGAAAATCTTCATACAAAAAATAAATTTTCGAAAAAAAAATAAAAAATATTTTTCGGCTACAACGACATCAATAATGCCATTTTTGTTAATATTAGCACTCTAGCTCACCAAAAGTCACGAGCCGCCACTGGATCCATGTATGAGTATATATGAGTTGATGAACCCAAAAACGAATCACGATAAGCACTAGGATGTACATTGAACTTTAATAAATGTATTACCTTATTTAATTTATCTTATTCAATTTATCATCATAATATTATGTACACTTTTTTAACTAAATGACGCCTTTCAAATGTATGTACTATATTTTTCACTTTAATAATTTACACCAAGATGACGATACAGTTTTTTACAACTACAAAAAATCTATACAATACATTCGAAATGCGCATGAAATTTATTTATTTATCCTGGGTTTTTACCTATGTTCTAACTCACATGAGAACAATCCAGTTATAAAAACTCAGTTAATACACAAATAGTTATAAATACAAACAATTAAAAAAATCGTTTAAAATCTTTATTGGTTAAAAACAAAACAAATGATAACAAAGAGTTATAAAAGTCCATATAAGTTCACTCAAATGACAAATATTACAAAAGAAACGCAAGAGACACGAGGGACACAAGAGACACAAGAGACACAAGAGACACAAGAGACACAAGAGACACAAGAGACACAAGAGACGCAAGAGACGCAAGAGACGCAAGTGACGCAAGAGACGCAAGAGACGCAAGAGATGCAAGAGACGCAAGAGACGCATAAGACGCATAAGACGCAAGAGACGCAAGAGACGCAAGAGACGCAAGAGACGCAAGAGACGCAAGAGACGCAAGAGACGCAAGAGACGCAAGAGACGCAAGAGACGCAAGAGACGCAAGAGACGCAAGAGACGCAAGAGACGCAAGAGACGCAAGAGACGCAAGAGACGCAAGAGACGCAAGATACGCAAGATACGCAAGAGACGCAAGAGACGCAAGAGACGCAAGAGACGCAAGAGACGCAAGAGACGCAAGAGACGCAAGAGACGCAAGAGACGCAAGAGACGCAAGAGACACAAGAGACACAAGAGACACAAGAGACACAAGAGACACAAGAGACACAAGAGACACAAGAGACACAAGAGACACAAGAGACACAAGAGACACAAGAGACACAAGAGACACAAGAGACACAAGAGACACAAGAGACACAAGAGACACAAGAGTCACAAGAGACACAAGAGACACAATTAGAGACAGAAAACATACTTACTATAATTAGCACATTAGAACATGTTTTTTAACAAAGGCATAATTTTTTTTCTGAAGCCATATAGATTACCGACGAAAATATCTATCGTTATTTTTAAATGTATTCAGATGAAACATGTTATGGCGTCTTAAGCAATGGGTAATGGCAACATTTATTTTACTTTTGCTAAGACATCATGTACCAAAATGATTCCATTACAATGGGAGAAAAAAGTACGATGGTATTATGAAAGGGAGCAGTAAAAGAAGTACTAACAGAGGTCGAAGACTTATCTGAAGAATCTCTTTAGTGGTTTGATCTTTCTGGAGTGGTTTGACCGTAGTATAAATTCTATTCCGGTCCACAAAGTCAAGTGTTCGGTTTCAATAATGTAACCAATCACACAGTCAATTTATTTATTCGAGATTATAAACTCAATGAAATTCGTCATCTTTGGATCTTCATAAAAATCATCCAGAATTATTAGAGATTTTTAATATAATACCGCGAATAGAACACAATACATCATCTACTAAATCTTTTTTTTTACAAAAGCTCCACACAGGAGGCTATGAGAAAAATATTTCTCTCAGGGCCTATCTTTGGAGATGTTATGTGAAGGGTTTTTTAAGGTTTTACATTTCCCGCCAAAACTATCTTTTCCCTCCAAATACTCATCTGCATAATACGTATCTGTAACGCCGTCCTTCCACGTAGCTATTCACAAGCGACGCTACCGCTACGTGTCAAACAAATTTGCTAGTGTAGAACCTAGCGGCGTTTTAAAACACTAATAATAGTATGGAAAACACAGACGAGCGGCGATCGCGTCGCTTGAAGGTAGCTCCATGGAAGAACGGCGTAATACTTATCGTTTTGAAAACATTTAAATGTGAAAGATATTTTTTTATGACATTAACGCGAATATTAATGGAGGTGTGTAGAATCAAATACAGCAATCTCCACTTTTTTCAAAAGTTAATTAATAATGAAACTTTGTTAATGATTCACTATTTTACCTAAAAAGGCAGTTATTTGGCTTTAAAACCAGCTCCATGTGCCCATGTTTCCCTTTGTGAATGAAAGTAATAAATATATTTAAATTGCATTTGGCACTTTACACACTTTGGTTCCTTAGAACAGGCAATCTGCCTAGCTAGGAACTAATATCGACCTAAAACAACGTAATAACACTTGTATTCATTTTAAATATATTCTCTTATTATGTAATATTATTTGTTATTTTGGCTTTAAATGTATCAAATGTAAATAAATAAATAAAATAAATAAATATGCTTGTAATAATAAATAAATGCTTGAGAATTACTGAAATGAAAGGTTTCTTTTGGTTTTCTCAAAATAATTCATTTTGGAGATTGCTGCATTTGATTCTACACACCTCGCTAAATCATATATTAATTCACATAAGGAACAACATTTTAAAATATAATTTTATGGATAAAATTAACTGTAACAGATTCCATTGATTGTCTTTTTTCTTTCTTATAAAATTATTCATAAAATAAATAAAAAACACTTTTGCGCTTGAAATTATCTAGACTCCATTTGACAAGCGATTTCTATGCCTATTACCTATATTCATGGCGATATAAAGGCCAGTCTCTTGCGACCAATTTCACAAACAATACCTCAAACATTACCATAAACATGGGGCAGGGTTTGTCATCACAACGTTTGCTGTTTTCCATGGGCCACGGAAAGTAAAAACATTGTGGCCCCGACTTAACTATCCACAAAGTGTGTAAACATTTTCGTCAGAGGAGACGCCGCTTAAGGCACACCAAGAATTCAAACAGTTTTGGGTTGTGGTTTCATCTTAATTAGTTCGATTAAGTTGTTTGGTTATATATATACTTATTAACTATGATGTGCTAATTTAATACAAATCAACCTTGTCCTAAACATAAACATTTCCAAAGCCGCATTGGGCATAAATCGATAACACGACCATGAAAACAAGTTTTTGTTGTTATGTCAAAACAGAGGAAAGTAAAAAATCAACTCGGTCAGAATTTCAAGCAAAAAATGCAAGGCCTGAAGTTATTAAAACAGAGGATATTGCTACACAAACAGACAAGCTAAAATTTATCAGAATAAAAATGTATTAAAAATTCATGACGATGAACAGCCTTAACTCCTTATCGAGGTTTCAATATTAACACCAATGCTAAGCAAAACTCCTTCATTTATCGTGCATCACATATTTTCAATACATTCTATACACAATAGGACATTTTTAACTCTGAACCACACTCCTTAAAGTCACACAGGCAATCTCTCGATTCTTTACAACAATTATAGATATTCATCTAATTCTACCACCATCACATGAACATCCTTTTTTTGTTTTGCATATTTTTCTTAGTAAACATGTAAAGGAATAAGAGTACCTACCTAGTATTTAAGTACCTACCTACCTAGAAATATCTAGGATTCCTTTATATTTGAATTATGAATTTTATTTTATTCTATTGTTTTTTTTCAAGTGTCATTACGGGATTGGTTTATTTATGGTCATTACCATTACCATAAATGAACCAACACGTCATTACTTTGGTTACACATGGGTTACACTATGGTGGCTGATATTTTTAAAACATTATAAAAACAACCTCTATATGACAAATAAACTTAAATTGTCGTTTCTTTATACTCCAGAGCAACACATTGTTTTATTTGTCATTTAAAACCTAAAGACAACAAACAGTCTTATATACATATTGTATCTACCCCATCCTCCGCGAATTTACGATTTATATTTTTATAAATTTATTGATAACTGTTATTATTCTTGTTTGCAGAAAATATCCTCGACAGCATCATCAACGCCACCTGGCGACCAGGATTCGTCTTTGTCCGTCCCCTCATCAACGACTTAGTGAGCACCGCCTTCACCAAGATATGGGGAGACGCCTTCAAAGATTTCCCCTTGGAGTCTGTCATACCAGAATAGCGGAATTTTTCTGAAAATTATGTTAATAGTTATTGTTATTGAGAATTCTTACAATAATGTAAATAACCAAGTGAACAATTTTTAGTAATTATTATCTAACCGAACCTAACTTATTTTACACATTTGGAAATAATTGGTTCAATTTTTAATAATTTTTTTTTTATTGTTTTTTTAAGTACAATCCTGTTAAAAGCAGTTTGTCAGCAGGATGTTTATGTTCAATTACAGTTTAAATATACATACATAATATTATTACTGATTATAATATAACCGTACAGATTGTCACAATTAACATTGATTAATGAACTAATTGAATCAATTGATTCAATGGATCGAATGAATTTATTCAACAATTTTTTAAAATAAAATTTATCGAATAAAATCAATCGATGAATAATTTCAATGAAATAAAATCATACATTGAATGAAAATCAATCAGTGAAATGATTCGGATAAATGAAATCAAACAATGCATTAATTCAATGCAATAATTCAATCAATGAGTTGATTCAATGAATTAATTCAATGTTTTTCTTTCAAAAACGAATTAGTGTAATGATTGTTTTAGTCAAAAAATAAAATTAATCAATGAATTGATTCAATGAAATAAAATTTATCAATGAATTGATTCAATTAACAGATTCAATTTCATAATATCAATAAATAAACCTATTCCATAAATTGATTCAATGAATTTATTCCACGAATTGATCAATGAATTGATACCGCGAATGGATTTTTTTATTTAATTTATTCCGATAATTCACTCAATGAATTGAACCAATGAAATGTCTCGATGAATTGATTCAATTTAATGGTTCAATTAATTAATTCAATGAATTTCTTCAATGCATCGATTCAATGAATTGTTTTAATGAATTGATTCAATAAATTGATAAAATGAATTGATGCAATTAATTGATGGAATGCGTTTTATTGCACAAAGAATATTTAAACTAGTTTGAAAACATTTATCGATCACCAATATTATCTAATATTATCGTTTCGAGACTATTTATTGTATAATGATGTAAATATTATTATTAAGTCAGGATTTTGAGTCATTGATAAAGCATTTATTTTTATATGTCTACGATTCATAGATTCTATTTCTACTTTTTTACCAATTTACTGCAATTAAATTTATGATTCAATTACAAATGAAAATAATTATTTCCTTCAGCAAAAATTATTTTCCTAAACTAAAAAACCTTTTTGTATTGCTGTATTCCTGGCCAGAAATACTATTAATCTATCGCCTAGTATTTAATTTTTGAAATGGCAAAAATTTTTCTGTTTTGAGCGATTTCCGCCGAAATTTGAGAATTTTCGCCGTAGAGAAGGCGGCGACAATTCGACTCGTCAATTAGAAGTCTTTGATGTTTTTAAATCGTGAAAGACTTTTGTAAAAGGGAGGGTGGAATTGAAGCCTCATAATGAGTACTCACCTAATTGTATTTTAAGTAATGGTGCGCTGTGTGACAGTGGAGTTTTCTTGCTAATCGAAGGTGGAGACGATTTGGTTCGCAATCAAAAATCATGCGGGTCCCGATACTTGACGCTCTCGCAAACGAGTTATTTTTGGGCCCCCTCGATGATATTGTCCTGGACATGTTCCATCCGACTTGTTTTAACGGCGTACGTCATTCCTATGTCTACCTACGTTAAATTATCGTGAAAACAAGCTTATTGGTAGATTCAGACTGGGTCGACGTACGTATGCATCGCTACGCCTAACAATATCTGGGCTACTTAGTAACCATAGATTTTCAATGAAAATCTATGTTTTAGAATCACATTGACCACACGCATCGCGACGTGGGATGTCTGTGGCCATTTTCATAGAAAATGTATGGGTTGCTAAGCATTGTTTGGCGTAGCGATGCGTACGTACGTCGTCCAGTCTGAATCTACCTTTATGTGTCCAAGCGGTTAAGGAGCGAGCCCGTGTTTTGGAGAGATCAGCTGATGATCAGTGATGCTGCGGACGTTATCCAGGGTCGTGACTTACAAGGATTCTTGTTCCTGCCTTCTGGCCATCCGTCCTTCCTCCTTAGTGTTTCAATTCTTTCTTACGTAGGTAGTGTTAGATTAGCATAGAATGTCGCCAGGTTCACAGGTATCTATGTTTTAATTTTAATGACATTGTTATGCGGTGAACATCATAACTCGTTACCGGATCATCCAAAACAAAAAATTTTAATGCGTTTAAAAGGTGATATGTTTTCTCAGGTAATCAGGGAGGGTTTAAAAAAAAAGTTTTTTGGCAGCATTTTAACCGCTTGGGCACATAAGCTTATTTTCACGACAATTTAACGTAGGTAGACATAGGAATGACGTATGCCCCGGACCTGAGTTATTAAAGTGAAAAAATGCGATTTTTGCTAAAAAAATTTGGTTGTTTTGTTATTAAAAAGTGAAAAAAAAATTTAAAAAAAAGTTTTAAAAAAATATCTTGATTACCTTTTGATTTATGTGTAGAAATAGTGTACAAAATTTCAAAGAGGTCTCCGGTGACTTTTTTTATGACAATTTTTTTTTTTTCATAATTTTTTTTCTTAAAAATCAAACATTTTTTTCCCATGACTTTAATGATCACTCAGCCGAGTTAACGCCACATGACTGACTCCGCCCCCAAACTACCCAACACCTACTATTTTTCATGTTTTTATGAAAAAAAACATCAACAATGTCACCGGAGACCAAAATTTTAATTACATTTTTTACTCCAAATAATTTCAGGAAGCACTGGTTAAAGTAAGTCAATTACGCGTACCTTAACACCTTGTATAAAAATTGGTAAGCTAAAGGGTTAATAAATTTGTAAAAAAATTAAAATTATTGCTTGGAGTTGTGGGAAGGTAATAGCGATAGTAAAATTGAGTTATAGTAGGAGGCGCATGTATCGTGCCATGGACAATAATTACCCTGAGGGCCTATGTCCTGATTAGGCATGCTACGTGAAAGGTATTTTTAAGAAAAGGTAGGAGAGGAATTTCTTGGAAGGAAAAGGGTATGAAGGTTGAGAAGGAATCTGGGGGTCAGTGTGTCCAGGAGTGACAGTGCTAGGCAATAGGTCGAAAGAGTCTGGCAATAAAGGTCAAATGGCCTCCCTCAACCTGTCTCTCCATATCCGGCCTTCCACGTAGTAGATGGGCAGGTAAATTCCCGCCAAGACCAAGATAACCCCCCCCCCCCATGAAACAGGGCACTTTTTAGATCTTTTATAGGTTATGTGTGTTAATCTTACCAAATTAACAGGTCCTATAACCACTCGAGCGCTTTTTGCCACATTATGGCACTATTTCCAAAACCCCTGATTGCTTTATTGCCAAAATGTGTCAAATTATCAAAAAAAAAAATTTAATACAACGGTTATTTAATATATTGTGCATTCAAAATATAACAAAATAAATATTCTCTAGATTCTTTAAAAAGTTTTAAGGTTAAAGATTTAATTATATTTTTTTTATAAATCCTACAAATATGTAATAATAGACAAAAAAATAGGGGAATTCATCAGCTACATAGAACTATAATCAGTTTGTATGTCTCCATATTCAAATTCGGAGGTATCATTTTTTTTATGTGGGCGGAATAATTTCCTTTAGCAATCCGAGAAAAAATATTATAAATGCTCTGTCGCTCCAGTGGATAAATATCACAGGGGTTAAATGAGAAGATGTAATAATTTTACAGAGATTTAAGTTTATTTTATATTGTAGAAAACACAATGTAGTTTAAAGCAGGTGACAGTCAGGAGATTTAAACGATAATGAATTGCGTTTCTGAAGCGAACCGTAAATTGTACGATTAAATTATAAGTAAATTTTAAATTATTATATATTATTATTACAAGCTTAGAAAAATTATTTAGAGACATCTAGCGTTGAAAACTAAAAGTTATTATGCTTCTTAGTCGATAAGGCTTTTTTCTTTTCACCATAACTGAACTTGTTTGAAGACTTGAATTATTATAAATTATACCAAAGAGATACGATTGCGAGCAGAAAAAAGAGTTAGTGAATATGTTATTAAGATTAGCGCATAGATGGCTTTCTTAGATTTTGTAGTTTTATAAACAATTTTTTTACAGGATTAAACACACATGAAATGATTCAACGAATTTTCTTTTTTGCAGAACTTAATGTAAGCTTCTACAGCGTTAAGGCGTAGATTAATGCTGAATCACTATTTTCAACTAATTTTTAAACAACAAAAAAAAATGCTTTGGATAAATTGAAGCTTTTCACAACGTTTCCATTGAGTATAATTAAAATAAAATTGTTAATTACTTTATGAAAAATATTAGCGTAAGCTACTAAAAAATGTATTTTTTCCATTAGAAATGTATTTACGCATATTAAATAACGTTTTTTATGACTAAATTTATCTGGAACAGTTTGCATTGATTAATTATTTTATTCAAAAATAATTCACAAAATAAATAAAAACCACCTTTACGTTTGAAATCGTGACCTCTAGACTTCGTTTGTCAGGCGATTTTTATGCCTATTACCTATATTCGTAGCGATGAAAGGCACACTACGAATACACAAATGTTTGGCTTGTATTTTCCTCTTAAGTTGTTATCGCATCCAGCTCCGCAATTGAAGATGCCAAAGACCCACCGGTTCCAGATGGTCGGGAGCAGTTGGGACTCTTGTGCAATATTTAAATAACCAATAATATCAAAATGCATGTTTCTATAACCACTCGAGCGCTCTTTGCCACATTATGGCACTATTTCCAAACCCTCGAATACTTTGTTGCCAAAATGTGGCAAATTTTTTTAATTTTTTTTAAATTAAAACGACTATATAATAGTTTGTACATTCAAAATATAACAAAATAAATATTCTGTGGATTGTTTAAAATGTATTAAGGTTAAAGAATTAATTATATTTTTTTTATAAATCCTACAAATATGTGATAATAGACAAAAGATAGGGGAATTCATTGGCTATATAGAACTAAAATCAATTTTCGAATATATTCGAATTCGGAGGTATGATTTTTTTTAAGTCTGCGGAAAAAAATCTTTTAGCAATCCGAGAAAAAATATTTAAATTGCTCTGTCGCTCCAGTGGTTAAATAACATTTTTTTATGATTAAATTTATCTGCAACAGTTTCCAATGATATATATATTTTTTTATTTTAAAACTATACAAAAAATAAATAAAAACCACCTTTACGCTTAAAATCGTGACCTCTAGACGTCGTTTGCCAGGCGATTTTTATGCCTATTACCTATATTCGTAGCGATGAAAGGCACACTACGAATATACAAATGTTAGGCTTGCATTTTCCTCTTAAGTTGTTATCGCATCCAGCTCCTCAATTGAAGATGCCATAGACCCACCGGTTCCAGATGGTCGGGAGCAGTTGGGACTCTTGTGCAATATTTAAATAACCAATAATATCAAAATGCATGTTTCTATAACCACTCGAGCGCTCTTTGACACATTATGGCACTATTTCCAAACCCTCGGATAGCTTTGTTGCCAAAATGTGGCTAATTTTTTAATTTTATTTTTAATTAAAACGACTATAAAATAGTTTGTGCATTCAAAATATAACAAAATAAATATTCTGTGGATTGTTTAAAATGTTTTAAGGTTAAAGATTTAATTATATTTTTTTTATAAATCCTACAAATATGTGATAATAGACATAACATATGGGTATTTATTGGCTATATAGAACTATAATCAGTTTGTATGTCTCCATATTCAAATTCGGAGATATGATGTTTTTAATTTGGGCGGAAAAATTTCCTTTAGCAATCCGAGAAAAAATATTTTACTTGCTCTGTCGCTCCAGTGGATAAGGATACAAAATCGCAGGTAAACATTATGACACAAATATCTATTCAAACTTTATCGCTATTAGCAACTCTATTAATCTCTGTTAATAGAAAGGATTGAGGATGAGGTTTGAATGATTGCGAATATTTAACCAGTTTTCCTTTCTTTTTTCGTTAGTAATAGTTATTTTACATAAAAAGGTTCTCACTAATTTACATATACTTCCAATTGAATTTGATGAATAAATTTAATAATGGCATAATAAGGTGTATTGGCAACATTTTGCAACAATTATATGTTACATGGTTTTAAGACCCATTGACCAGCGGCTGAGAATTAAAGTTCCAAAACGCTTGCAACTGTACAGGGAGGTCCGATGAGAAAGATCGATTATTCCCCGTATCAAATTTTTTAAACAAAAAATTTTATATCGATTTATTTCCTTCAAAACTTGCTTTAATATAGATATATCTACATTCAAGTAAGCAATAAAAATGCTCAAAACGCGTGATGATAAATTATTAAATATCGTGTACTTCTTGTAAGTATTTTTTTAACTATAAGTATTTATGATTTTTCAATAATGTCTAAACAAAATACACGTGTAAAAAAAATCTTATATGTTTTAGTTTGTAAGACATTAAATCAATTGAAAAACTCGGGTATTTTCGTCACAAAATACGTTCTCGGATTTATTTTTTAATGATTTTAATTGAACTAAAATTTAAATTCTGAAAAGTGTCTTTTCTATATTATGTACTGATTTTTTTGCTGTATATGATTTGAAATGTGTGTTGTATAATACAATATTTCGTTTGATAATTTTAAAATCTGCCAACGACCAGCGGTATAACCTTGGTATATTAAAGATAAACTTTAAAAAGTGCGTTTACCAGATAAAATAACAATCTTTCAAATAAATTTAGGGTATTTGTAAAAAAGAGTCAACACGTCTAGAATTTGATTTAAAAGGGACAAATTTCCGGTATTGTCTGGTTATACAATCTTAAGGATTATTTAAAAATTCTTCTTTCGTTAAGGATAAATTATTTATTACCTTAGTGCATATAATACGTCTTTGAATGACAAGTAGTTTCAGTTATTTTTGATAGATGTCAGTAGGCGTAAAGCTTACGTCAGGTTCCAAGAGATGTCGGGCCATTAGAGTACCCCCGCTCAACGCTCAACGAGAGCTGGTGCACACAGATTCAATTCCTAGATAGTTATAGTCGGTGATAAGACCCAGAAGCATTGTAACACGTAAATAGCATAGATAAACCAGTTTGAAACGAGGCCCTATTATTCTTAAAAAACCCAACACAATTACTAATGTCCGCCTGTGGATAAGACAAACACTATACATTTTAATATTATAAAGCTATCCGGCGGTAAAATTAACTAACTTAGGGGGGTGATTCTACAAGAGTATCTTGGCCTTATCCAGCAATCCGTTATTCCGTTTTTGTTAACAGCGCTGCGCGCGGATGTTTTTACATCCATGAAGCTAAACGGTATTAGTTTTAAATTTAATGCTTAATGTTGTCATTAAGAGCAGCGCGAACACACAACCTCGCACAACCGCATCTCAGCGGCTAATGAATCGCGAGAATTTATGTTTCGAACTGCCATAAAAATTATCAAACGGGAGATGGTAAATGAATGAAAATTATTTACTTCTTAAAATTAATTTTTGATCAAAATAATTTATAGTTTTTCAATAATGTCTAAACAAAATAACTGTTTAAAAAAAATCTGAAATATTTTAGTTTGTAAGACCTTAAATAAACAGAAAAACTTTGTTTTCTAAAATTAAAATTTTGAAAACTATGTTGACTAGAATATATATTGATTTATTTTGTTTTATGATTATATAATTTGAAATTAGTGTTGTTTAATATAATCTATCGTTTGAAAATTGAACAAATCTGCCAACGACCAACGTATAACCTTAGTATATTTTAAATACACTTAGTTTTTCAAAATTTTAAAACTGCGTTTACCAGATAAAATAACAATCTTTCAAAATCAATTTATGTTTTTTTGTAAAAAAGAGTCAATACGTCTAGAATTTGATTTAAAAATGACTAATTTCCGGTATTCTCTGGTAAAACACTCTTAACTGCTTTTGGTGACCATTTTCTTCCCCACCCTACTACCTTCAGCCTCACAACATACCCCAATTGGGAAAGCCATAGTCTCACTGGCTCCAGACAGGAGAGCAGTTGGGATTCTAGGTATTCATATAAAAAGAAAAATATTCGAAACGGCGAATAACCGATGTTTATGAGTAAGCCACCTGTTCTTCTTCACCTGTTCTGCTATAAGCCACATACATATTCTCTATTGACTATGCGTGGGAGAGTCGAACATATTTTGAAATGTAACCTACTTAGAAAGAAAACTATTTGTGCTAGGTAATATTCATAAGATGAAAAAACTCGTTTTTAAAACAACCTTTGGGAGTTCTTGTTGAGTCTTTTTTTTATAACATTTAGATAACATCCGAACTTAGAGAAAAAATACAATAGCTCCACACAGGAGACACTGAGGAAAAAAACCCAGGGCCTATTTCGTCTTTAGAGATACTCTATGGAGGGTCTTTTTAGGGAAAATAAGGAGAGGAAGTTCTGGGATGGAAAAGGGTAAGCGGATTGGGTAAGAATCTGGGGTCAATGTATCCAGGAGTGACAGACGACGTAAGGAAAATGATTTGCTAATTAATTAAGAATTCTATTCAAATTATTCGTAATTCCGGTTGAAAACGGGATTGCAGGCCTTACGAATTTAACAGTCCTTACCAATTTAGGCGACCTACTAAACATTAGGAAGCGAATTATCAGAATTCTCTTATTACGAATATTTCATCAGAATGACGAATCACGTCTGCATTAAAATCCTAATAATGTTGCATTACAAAATGAATCTTCCTTATTTTTAATTGATAAACTAATGTTTAAGACAAGATTTTATGCATGGCACAAAGGGTAGCCTATTAAGAGCACCTGACCGGACATCAGAAGGGCGTGGGTTCGAGTCCCGTCGGTGGCATGTATCTTTTCTCGGAAGATTGTTTCAATGCGGATGAGTGTTTCAGGCTGATAATTATTGCTTATAATAAATTAATCTTCCTGTTAATTCCACACTAACCAACTCACGTTCGTGATATTATATCAGTAACTTCTAACATATCGTTGGATGATTTACACAGCGCCGTTTTTGTGCAAAATTCCTCAAGTGAATATATTCAATAATCTATAAGGACTGATTTTACTAGTATTTACAAATACCAGCATTACCTGCCATCCATCCTTTTACAAACAAATATTTCATTTTATGTTTTATCAAATTATATTTTAATAATAATGCTCATAAGAACATAATTATATCCAGACCGGAGAACACCGGAGAGTTTTATAAAATACATATCAAATGTTTCAATCGCCTTTTCAATATGCTGGTTTTTTTGTACTGTTTTTGTGATAAATCTGGTGAGGTTAACATCGTTTTGCTAACGTAGAAGAGTACGAAAAGCAGAATATATAATTTTATTTAATAATAATAATAATAATATTTGGATGAATTATATAGCGCCGTTTTTGTTTTGTTATATTTAAATAAATATAATTAATTTATTACTGAAATAAAATATAATATCATTGCAACAATACACAATCAAACGCTAAATTAAATTCCATAAAAAATCATCTCCATATACTTGATAATAAATATGTTGTTGGTGATGATGTAAATATTGAAATAATATCAACATACAAATATTATTTAATTGAAGCTTTTTGTCAGCACTTCTCAGTTCAATTGTAATAAAATATACTTTGAATGTTTATATTCTTCAAAAAACACGGTTTATTTCCAGGATTTTTATTTACCCGTGGTGTATTTTTCTTTTCTTTTCTCTTTAATTTTACATACTTGTATTATAATAGCTTACTCTATGTACTTTCATGCTGTTAGAAAAATACTTACTTTTAAATTTTTGTCATAAAAATTCCCTTAAAAAATTTGGCGTTTTTTGTCAGAGGCTAAAAATATTCCCGCTTTGCAAGAAAATCCAAATAAATGGATTATTTGTTAACATATCCCAAAACAAAAAACCGTTTTCAAAAGGTGATGAAATAGGCTTTTAAATTTTATTTTTAGAATAACTATTTAATTTTTAAAATATAAATAATTTGCTTTTAAAAGTTTTAAAAATGACTCATTTAACGTTTCTTCTAACTAAAATGATTGATGATGAAAAAAAGGAATAACACATACATATTTCATTAGAAAAACTAATTCTAAAGAGTTACCGTCACCTCACTTTTTTGCTTTTTTTTTTTTTGCAAAAAAAATTTTTTTCAAATTGCGGTCGGAAACTTTGGTTTAAAAAAGGTGTAAATTTTTTTTTAGTTCTATTTTAGATATGAATATATAGCGTGTTACATTTTCTTTTCAATACCGTTTAAATCATACTTTTCACTATGATAGTAAGGGAGATACAACGATTTCTATGAGACCTATGTGAGCTGGGACAAATATGGTCTCCTGTGATCAAACGGGCGAACTTTTCAACTCGCATGCAATTTCCCGCTTGTATTTTTCTCATAAATTTTTTTTATACCCACTTACATTTTTTCTTATATAATTCCTATCTAAAAGCCATCAATTGGCGTTAATTGATAATAAATAAAAAAATAAAAAATCGTTTTTTTACGGCTTGGTTTTGATTATTAGAATTTTGCACCAAATCGTGTAAAATCGACAAATGATAATAAATATAATAATGATTAATAAAGATAAAAATGATTAATAAATATAATAATGATTAATAATAGTAACATTGAAAAATCTGTTTCTAAAAAAATAAGACAGTATACAGATTTAGGAAATGAAATTAAAATAATTTGGCATTCTCAGACTACAAAAATATTACCATTTGTTATTTCGGCTACTGGCTTTATACCTAGCTTTCTCATTCAAAATTTAGGCATATTAGATTTGTCAAAGAATTTGTACATAAAAATACAAAAATCAGTCATTTCAAATACATGTAGGATTACGAAAGATTTTTTAAATATTTATATTGAGGGATCTATAGGATTTATCGGTCAAATTAGGAATTCCACCGAGCCGAACCCTCTGATATGAAAATATCTGGAGTCGTGGAATTATTTTCCCATTTAATAGTTTGGTAACATGTTGTTCATGTATTGTTTTGTATTAATTATACTTATATAATACACTTGCATAACTTGGATTTACTAGATGATCATTTATATGGAAAAGTGTATGAAAGGGTTTCGTTTTTCCTATGGGAAAAACTAAACCCGGACCTGAAAATCTGGTGCGTAAAATATACAGCTATAAGAAAATAGACCGTACATGTATTTTTCGCAGTGAATTTAATGCCAGGAAAGGTCAATAAAACATAAAATTAACAAACTCTAGTGTTGCAAAATTCGTTACAACTGAAACCAAATGTCAAATACTCACACCCATATTACACAAAACAATTAATTTATAACTAACATATTTATATTCTATTCGGCTACTAAATCACCTTGTTAGACATTATTTATTTATAACATTTTACGATCTGTCGAGGTGGCTTCGAAATATTTGTAAAAGACAATGCTTTTTTTCTTTTACAATAACTCCATACAGGAGGCCTTAAGAAAATAAATCCCCTCGGGGCCTATATCATCTTTGGCGATGCTGTGTGGATGGTTCTTTTTAGGAATGGAAGGAGTGGATATTCTGGGAAGGAAAAGGTATGAGGGGTGGGTAGGAATCTGAGGGGAAGTGTGTCCAGGAGACGAATGATTCCATCACACCCACAGAGATGTTCCGAGATAGCCCTGCTGGAGAAGTCAAAAGATCTCCCTCAACCAGTTTCTTCCGATCTGGTCTGCTACGAAATTGGTGGGCAGACGCATCCGCCGCCAAGACCCAGACAAACCTCACCACATGAATCCGGGCACCCCTGCTAAGTCACCAAAAGTAGCGAATCACTTGAGGTGACCTATGGCAGAGGTGTTGGTTATCCAATAAATGATTCCCGGGGCGGCGTTAACCATACCCGCCTACCCAATTGAGGTTTTTTTGCACTTCTTGCTTCATTCACATTCAAACATCATATTTGTTTTTAAGAATTGTTTTTTACACGTCGTTTCTGACAAATCCATACCCGCCTATTAAATTGAGATTACTTGGATTGGGTTTTTATCTCTATGAATAAGTTCACCTATTTATCATTGTATTAATATACTGTTTGTTATTCACCGAAATATTAAAAAAGATAACAGGTGTATAACAACACATGTGTAGTAAAATATAACTAAAATAAATTCATATATGGCGGGTATGTAATGGGTACCGCCGCTCCGGGAACCATATATTGATAACAAACACCCCTTTCGTAGGTGGTTATTAGGGGTTCTCGTGTTCTTGGGATGAGTTTGACTAGGTCTTAATGGAGAATGCGTTTGCGCACCTACCGCGTAGGGAGCCGGATCAGGAAAGATTTGTTAGTGGATACCTAATTAACCTAACCTAACCTAAACTAACCTAACCTATCCTAACCTAACCCAGACCTCTCCAACGGGACTTTCCCAACCCATCGCCTCGCAATGCAGTGAGAGGGGTGGATGCATATGTCCGTCACTCCTGGACACACTGACCTCCCATTCCTGTACATCCATCATACCTTTTTTCTTCCTATAACTTTCACTCCGTCCTTCCCTAAAATTACCTTCCACACAGCATGTCCATGTACAATGATGTTTGTCTGTGTTCCATTATATTTAGATGGTGCAGTATTATTTAGAATACCATCATTATAAATTTGAAATGTTGCGTGATAGATGTGTAAACAATTCTTTAAAGATAGTGGATATAAATAAATGCGTAGGTTACATAATAATTCGTTAATAATAATTAATATATAAAATTACTAACAAAAATACAGACCAAAGATAATGAATGCAGAATTAGACACGCACGAAATGATAATACATAGTTGTGTTATATAACTAAAAAAAGTTTGATAGGAAAACAGAAATATACAAGGTACACGAGGACAGCTTTAAAAATATTATGTCACATGCGTCAAAAGATATAAATCGATAAACTGTTTGTAATTGACGATTAAAATGTCAACGGTCAACGCTGCATCGATAAAAATTGATAATTTGATTAGTGCGTATAGAAAGTTCTGGCTTTCAGAGCATAAAACAGTGAGATATCCCACAAGTATTGACGCAAATTTCAGTAAAATACTGGTAGATACTAAATGGTCTACATTATTTGCCTCCTGAAATAATGATTACTATAAAATTATAATTTTTGTGCATTTTTTACCAATTTTGAACGTAAACTCGACTTCAAAAATGCCTTTAAAACCTCTCGCAGGCCGCAGTCCCCCCGGCCGGTCTAGATTTTTGAAGCGATATTTCCCCTTATGTTTAAAGAAATTGTACGAAGAACAAGGTCAGAATCGCTTGGGCCATTCTCGTTCTTGACATAACGAAATACTGGATAGCATTTAGCCACTCCGAATAATTCATATTAATTGCCAATGACGCGCCGGGCACCAAAGATAGCGGACAAAATGGCTGCCGCTTGATAATATGAACGCTGGCATATTCGAAGTCTAATTTATTCATTGTTTTTTTTTTTATAAATCCATTGTGGAAAGCGTAGATTTGAGTGATTATTAGGAAGTGCGTTTTATCTACATTATTTTGATGTAATTTTTGTAATATATCACAAAAGAAATGTTATAAAAATTGAATTCGTAAGAAAGGTGAGAACTGTCAAATATTTTACGTCGTATTGAACAAATATATTGTTTGTACGCTGACTTTCAACAAGTTAATAATAAATTGACATGGATATCAAACAAATTTAATTACAGTGTTTTATACTTAAGAATTTTTTTATGTGAATACGGAACAAAAGTCCCAACTGCTCCAGTCTGGAGCCAGTTAGTGGGCTTCCCCAATTGGAGTATGTTGTGAGGCTGATGGTAGTGGGGAGAGGAAGGATATGGGGTGGAGGAAGGTAACTGGTCACCAAACACGGCTAAAGCCATTTCAAGCAAAGTTTCAATTCTGGATGGTGGTCTTACACCAGCGGCCCTAGCACACTCGTTCGATAACGATCGATAGGATAACTATCGGTAACTTCTCATCGTTCCCTAGGACAACTGCACATCGCTAACGAATAAGTGACAGTTCACAATGACTAAGTGTGCTTAACATATTCGACATCAACTGTTGCAAACAAAGGACACTTAGTCATTGTGAACTGTCACTTATTCGTTGGCGATCTGTAGTCATGCTAGGATTGCAACAGTTGATGTCGAATATGTTAAGGACACTTAGTCATTGTGGACTGTCACTTATTCGTTGGCGATCTGTAGTCAAGCTAGGATTGCAACAGTTGATGTCGAATATGTTAAGGACACTTAGTCATTGTGAACTGTCACCTATTCGTTAGCGATGTGCAGTTGTTCTAGGGAACGATAAGAAGTTATCGATAGTTATCCTACCGATCGTTATCAAGCGTGTGTGCTAGGGCCTCTGGGCGATATTAAGGTATTTTCCACTCTGGAATGTGCCGCAAATATGTTATAAATTTATTTTAATTAATTATTTATGAAATAACACAAATTAATCCAATAAAATGCATTTGCGCTCGCCGGGTTCGAACCCGTGACCTTCGGATTTCGAGTCGAGAGTCTTACCCCTCGATCACAAAGGCCGTCAAACTCGCTGTTTTTGCTAATATATACAGTATACAGACAATTTTTGGGATGTTATGCCGTGTTGCGCTACCTCCTTCTTTAGCCAATGTTTCGGACAACGTTACAGTGTCCATCATCAGGGCAAATGTGTATTTGATGATGAACACTGTGACGTTGTCCGAACGTGGCTAAAGAAGGAGGTAGCGCAACACGGCATAACACCCCAAAAATAAACAACAAAAATACTTTTGGCCGCGAAAATCTTAAATCAAGACAAGTAGTTTTTCCTCGATGCAGTTGAATGAAATTATTTTTAAACTTTTGATATTTGGAGGTACATCCTCTCTGCACACCCCTTTGAGGCAGTTAGTTATATTTTATGTAAGTAGGTATACTGTATTTTCCCTAAACCGACTGTATATTGTATATAAGTAGGTATACTGTATTTTCCCTAAACCGACTGCATATTGAATATAAGTAGGTATACTGTATTTTTCCTAAACCGACTGCATATTGTATATAAGTAGGTATACTGTATTTTCCCTAAACCGACTGCATATTGTATATAAGTAGGTATACTGTATTTTACCTAAACCGACTGCATATTGTATATAAGTAGGTATACTGTATTTTCCCTAAACCGACTGCATATTGTATATAAGTAGGTATACTGTATTTTCCCTAAACCGACTGCATATTGAATATAAGTAGGTATACTGTATTTTCCCTAAACCGACTGCATATTGTATATAAGTAGGTATACTGTATTTTCCCTAAACCGACTGCATATTGAATATAAGTAGGTATACTGTATTTTCCCTAAACCGACTGCATATTGTATATAAGTAGGTATACTGTATTTTCCCTAAACCGACTGCATATTGTATATAAGTAGGTATACTGTATTTTCCCTAAACCGACTGCATATTGTATATAAGCATGCCGGAGGGTTAATTGTCAGGGATCAACAGTCATGTAATCATACAATGTACCGTCAGTATCGCCCTGGAAGGCCGTAAGCGAACAATGTGATATTGCCGACAGTGACAAGTGTTGTGCAAGATAAACAAATATTTGAAATAAAATTCGTGCCAAAAGAAAGCCGTAAAAAATTTGCGAAATTCCGTTGAATTGTGTTTTAACAGTTAGTTGTCAAATTTCAACCTAATGAAAAAAAATTAGGCTTTACTTCTTGTCATAACCCCTCAAGCCAATTTGTTCGATTTTCTGAACAATTCATATAGGGTCTCATATCATTGTGTCTCCCTTACTACCATGGAAACTAATACTACCATTAAAACATGATAAAAACGGCGATAGAAAGAGTAAACTCCACGCCTTATATTCAAATCTAAAAGAAAACCGCAAAATAATTCAAATGTATACCTTTATGAATCCTAAATCTCTGACCGCAATTTAAAAAAAAACTGATAAAAACTGTTGGAATTTTTTATTAATTATTTTTACATAAACATCAAAAAAGTAAGGTGAAAATAACATTTATAATGCATTTGTCTAATAAAATATTTATATGTATTATTATTAGTTAGTTAGAAAAAAGTAATGTGAGCCATTTTTAAAACGTTTTTATGTTTGCATATAAAAATATTTTATTTAAAAAAAATGTTTATTTCGAATTATAAAGTTTTAAAGCGTATATCGTCACCTTTCAGAAACGGTTTTTCAGTTATTTTTATTGTAAAGTGAAAATATTTTGACCTTCCGACAAAATAGTCCCGAGGCGGGGTAAGGATATGCTATGAACACAAACGGATTGCTTATTTAAATCACACCATATCCAAAGGAAAGTGTTATTTTGATGATTTAACATCAATGCTAAAAACAACTTACACTTTCTTATGCAAAAAATCATATACAATTACAACATTGCGATATTTGTATACTTACCTATTCCAGCGATTTTTGGCACATTATGGCACTTTTGTAAAACGTCTCGAGCGATTCGTTACCACAATATGCCAAATTTACCTACCTTTCGTAAAAAAAATATTTTTTTTTATTGTTATCAAGTTTAATTTGTATATCGTTCAATAAAATTATTATTTAATTAAGTAATTATTACTACGCGTGACAGTTGTTTCGCCTTCTGAAGACATTATCAAACAATTTGAAATTAAAATGCTTATTTAATAATTTATGTTTGTTTTTTTTTTTTTTTATTTCATACCTCATTATATTTGCTTAGTAGGAGGTAAGGCAATATATATATATATATATTTTTTTTTTAAATATAATTATATACAAATGATAGCCAAAGTTGCCTCTCAAAACGTGAAAAATATATTTCTTTAATTTCATTTATTTTATAATTTGAAATACAAATAAATAAAGTAGATATTTGCTTTACCTTTTGATTAAAAAAATAATTATTCTATTATTTTAGTATTTTGGTCTCAAATCCAAATCTAATATTTAAAAAGTAATTTTTATTTGTTTGTACTTTAAGCGCGGCTATAACGTACATCAGAATGCGATGAAACTTTAATAATATGATGTGCGCATACCCGGGATGGTTATAGATATGTGAGCTCTGGCGTTATGAAATTGTATCCTGTACTATTCATACGATTGCGATTAAAATTTCATCCGATTGCTATTACATTTTTTTGAATTTAATGAACGTGCCAGTGAAAATTTCTATATATATATATATATATATACTGGTGAGCTCTGGCATTATGAAATTTGCATAAAAAATTTAATAGGTCACGCAAAATTTAATTGTTGGAAATATGGGTGTATTTTATGGAGTAAGGCGGCAGGTAAAAAGGGCTGGGGGAGGGGTATGCGGGAAGGTCGGTTGGGAATTAAGGAGGGAGTTTCGCGAGAGGGGAAGGCGAAGAAGGTGGAAGCCGAATGCGTGAGGGGGAGAGGGAAGGGGGAACGCGGGAAGGTGAAAAGGGAGCGCGGGAGGGGAAGGGGATGCGGGAGGGGAAGAGGAAGAGGAGTCGGAAGAGGAACGGGGACGAATGGGAAATGACACGAAGGGAGAGAGATTTTTTTTTTATTTGGCATTGCAACGCATGCCGGGTATCAGCTAGTTAAATATAAGTTTTGTGTGAAAAAGGCCGCGCGGCCGTTTTCCTTTTTCCTTCCTCAGCATCTGCGTCCCTTGGTGTCATTAACGCTCCCATAAAACCCGGATATCAAATTTATTTATTTATTTATTTATTATTAATTTTCAACGCCCTGATGGGCTTTTACATAATAAGTATATTATACAGTGATATATATGTATGTTTAAATAAGAAATATAAACTTATAGCAATTAACATTATAAAATATAACAGTATAAAAGTAAGTAAGAAATATTATATTATAATAAAAGAGAAAAAGTAAAAATAAATTAAACTGAAACCAGTTTTTAAATTGCAGATGGCATAAAAATAATAAAATATAGTGTAAGTTAATATTAGAAATTTACAGATGTGTAATACAAGAAAAAGTTTACAATACAGAAAAACAAAAGAGATAAGTAACAAGTTTTTACATTATAGATAAATAGAAATAATACAAAAATATGTGCAACAGCTCCTACATTATAAGAATATGCTACATCAAAATATTATGGAATCTTTTAAATAACAGTAACTAATATTAAACACGTCTGATTTCACATTCTGACATGAATGATTTAATAATTTCATGTTTGTATTGTATCAGTGACACATTCCATACATCTACGTGCGAATACATATTTCCCAAGTTTTGAATTCTCTGTAGTGGTATATTGAATTGGGCCCTGGTCGTAGTATTACTACAATAAAATGGTAGTACTGACCTTGTATTTCTGGCTGGCACATTAAGATTTATGAGCGATAAGAATTCAGGGCTATCAATTATATTATGCAAGATTTTAAATAGAAATATTAGATCAAAAACAATTCTCCTGTCACTCAAGTTTAATAGATTAGAGAATCGTAGTAGAAAAGGGTAGTTTTTTTGTTCTTTCGGTATTTTTAGTTTATAATTTAAAAAGCTTAGGAATTTTTTTTGTACTCTTTCTATTGTTTGTGAATGCACGTTATAGTGGGGAGACCATATAGTTGAATTATATTCAACCTGGCTCCTTACTAGTGATGTGTACAGAAGTTTTAATGTTTTAATGTTGGTAAAATCTTTAGCCACTCTTAGTACAAAACCTAACATTTTTAAACCCTTCTTTGCAATATTTTCAATGTGTGGTATGAAACTAAGTTTGGTGTCGAAAGTAATACCTAAGTCATTAATTTCGGAAACAGGAGGGCGATTCCGGTTCTTTTCACCTTAACATATCTGCTACATTTGCTCTCACTTGTAAGGACGGTGCTAACTGGTGCTAACTTTGCTTGTAGCGCCTATAAATGACATTCGAAGCGATTCTCGTTCTTCTGCCAGCGTTACATTCTCGAATTATGAGAGACTTTGTAAAAAAATCCTAAACAAACGCGCTAAAGAGTTGTTGAGAGATTGTTTGATAAAACAGATACATGAAATATAATCGAGTGACGCACTATTTGAACCAAAACTTTGTAAAACAATTACTTTGTATTGTATTACATTCTAATTCATCGTTATTTTATTTTTAAACAACATAAATAAGCAGTTTATCGAAGATTTTCGTTTTCTTAAAAGGTACCTACCCTGCTGGATAGTATTGACTTTGTTACTCATTCACCAATCACCATTGAAAGTTGTCATTTTTACCCGCCAACTGCGGCGCCGCGTTCAGAGGATCATTTTCGTTGTTTGTTTGTTATTTTGAAGTCGTTTACTTGGGAATACAATAAAATTAGGTAAGTAGATGCTGTATTATGTATGTAAAAGCATTTAAATATTATTCGTATGCTTTTTTACCACGGACTGAAACGGAATTATCAACAGTAATTATGTCTGTATACAAAGTTGACGTTTAAGGTTAGATTTTTTTAAAAGCATGTAGAAAGCGACACAGTTCTTGTAATATTGTATTTTGTCTTTATTATTAAGTGTGCAAACCTAAAAAAAGTGTGTAATTAGGTAATGTGACGTTAATTATTGATTCTCTTTCAGTGTATTGATCAACATGCGAAACTGAGTTCGATCTGGAATAACGGCTATACACTATATGTTGATGGCCAAGGATAAGAACAAAGTCCTCGGCCTGATGGGCAGAGACTAGACGTGCCTGACAATCTTCCCAATGATAATGTACGTATTTTAATTATTTGTGTAGAAGTATACTCACGCTCCTTAATGCCCAATGCTTTTGCTAGTTTACGTAATATGTGTTATCAAAGATAAAGAAATTTTATAGGATTCATTTTGATGTTTATTTCGTTTTACAGAGATCTCTTTTGGCACTGATGGGAGTAGCGGTCAGCAACGTGACGTGGTGTGGTGGAGGTGCTGTGTGTTCCGAGTGAATACCTGAACCCTGTGGTTAGTTCTTCACCTTCACTCCTCGTGGATAGACCTCCCCCTGCCCAACCACCAACCCAGAGACTAAGGAGGAGGCCTCGACTCATGACAGGTAATTCTTTATACAAATCAGGTAGATTGACGTCCATCAATGTAAGTTTGCAGGATAACCAATCATTGTATTCATGAAGTAGATAAAAGTATGAATAATTACATTAATTCATATACATAATATAAATTCTATTTTATAATATTCGAAGGATCAAATATTAAAATTATTAGAGACATGTGTGTATTGTATGGTTCTATATTGTGTTTCATATGTACGCAACTGATATTGGATCACACTTGTCGAATTTTTTTTGGTTAAACACAGCAAATTAAAGCTATGTCATCTTTCGCAGACAGAATATGCACAGTCAAAAAATACCTAAATGCCAAAACCAAGTAAAAGCGAGACAGTTCTTAGATTCAGTTTTTTTTTAAACAATAAATATGTAACTGATAAATTGACTGAAAAGCATGTAATTAAGTAATGTAACATTAATTTCTCTTTCAGTGTATCAATCAATATTCAATATATTTTTTTAGCGCTGTACATTAAAGCATATTCATATGTCACCTTTCTCAGATAGAATATGCAGTCAAAACGCCTGATACGTGTAGACAGAAACTTATTTGCTAGTTTATACAATATGTATTATTAAACATAATGATATTTCATGTATATACTATTTCATATGTTTATTTCTTTACAGAGATCTCTTCCGACACTGATGGAGGTGGCAGTGTATGTCGCTGACGACTAATATACTGCTGCAGCTGTAGAAATGTTATAAGTTGAGGGTGTGATGACATTCTCACTTGGATCTCCCGTGCTGATGATTTATTTACATATTAATATTTCATTTTTAATTTAATAAGCCTTTCTTGAAAGATATGAGTTTTTTAATTGACAAAACTATTTATTAAGATTTATATTGCTTGTGTATGGGCTCAAACAATTAATTAATCTTAATACTTCAAGGCATAACTTGTGAAAATGCTTTTTTACGTAAAATAATTTTACGCACCATCTATGAAATAGTAGAATGTGAATTATTTTCACTGGGATCTCCCGAACTGAGGATTTCATTTGCAAATTAATATTTAATTATATAAGTAATATGAAGTTACTGAAGTTTATATGTTTTGTATCAAGCTTTTCATTTGAGTATATAATGTTGCTTATACATTTAAAATTAAAGTAGGGTTTATTAAAGTAGTGGTGTTTCAGAGTAGATTTTTTTAAGGTAATTGTCAAAACAATTCATATTCTACTTTTTCATAGATGGCGCGCGTATTTATTTTACGTACAAACACTTTTTACAAGTTGTGCTTCGAAATAAAAAGTGCATACACTAGCAATACAAATAAATATTTCTGTCAATTAAAAAACTCAAATCTTTCAAGAAAGGCTAACAAAATTAAACAATTAAGGCTAATAGTAAAATTGGATTGAATCACCGATGCAATATTCTATTTGTTAGCCTTTCTTGAAAGATATGAGTTTTTTAAATGACAAAACAATTAGTTAATATTTATATTGCTTGTGTACGGGCGAAAACAATTAATTAATCTTAATATTTCAAGGCATAACTTGTAAAAAGCGTTTTTACGTAAAATAATTATCCAAGTAGAATTTGAATTCTTTTAACAAATACCTTAAGATTATTTTTTGTCAGGACCTTTCAATATAATTTTATTGGCAGCTTTATGTGTTTTAATTGGTGAATTTATTGATTAGAATTTTGAAATTTGAACTGCCCTGTACAATGGTAATATATAATAATATCATTGAATTTCACAATGGGTTGAAAAAAAATCTACATGTATTATCATTTTGTGCGTCAATAAAACATATATTATGCACTTCATGTTTTATAATTTATTACCTAAGAGCTTTTCCTTTCTCCTCTCAGCCACAGCTCCATAAATTTTGATAACTTGACAAGTAGACTGAATGTTGTATAAATGAAATCCCTGAGGGGTACGTATGGTAAAACCATGTATGATCGTGTGAGAAATGTGGAGATCCGAAAAGAATGCAAGGCTGATGTGAGCTTAATAAGATTGAGAAAGGGACGCTTAGATGGTTTGGGCATGTAGAGCGAATGAATGAAGGAGTGTAAAGAGAATTTATGACGAGAATGTGAATGGTAGAAGAAATCGAGGACGCCCGAGGAAGACGTGGCACGATTAAGTGAATCAGATACTAACGGATCCTAACTAGGATACTAGTCGGGCCATGCCAAGAGTCAGAATAATAGAAGGGTATGTATGAATGTGAATGAGGCAAGGAGTGCGTGCCAAGAGCTAGTTGTTTGGCGGTCCGTTCTCTCTTCCAACCCCTGCGGGGAAACGGCGTGATGATTAATTAATCTGAGAGTCTCCCTTACTATCATGGTTAGAAATATGATCTAAAGTTTGTTGGAATGAGAAAATACCACGCTTTATATTCAAATATAAAAGTTAACCACAAAATAATTAAAATGTACACCATTATGAAACTCAAGTTTCCCAAATTTGAGAAAAAATCATAACACTTTGTGAATTTTTAAAAAAATATTTTTATATGAAGCGACAGAAAAGTCAGGTGATAATAACGTTTACAATTCATTTTTCTAATAAAATATATTTGTGTTTTTATTTTTTAACCCTACCAGTAATTTTAGTTAGAAAAAACGTAAGGTGAGCCATTTTTAAAGTTTGCATTAAAAATTTTATATTTAGAAAATTACGCGGTTATTTCTAATAATAAAATTAGAAAGCGTATTTCATAACATTTCAAAATAAGTTTTTAGCTTTCAGATACATTCACAAATATTCCATTTATTTGGATTTTAAAGCGACGAAGCGGAAATATTTTGACCCTATTCAAAACATTGCAATTACGTCAATTCGGTTTTATTTTTAAAATTTAAATGCGAAAAATACTTCACTTATCATGTTTACACTGAAAACTTACGATAAGATGAAGTTTTCTTTTATTTAAATTCAACAAATATGGATAATCCTCACTAATTCCGCAAATTTATTACTCAATGTTCAGCTAATGACAGGTCGATTGGTGTCATTAAAAAGCGCAGTGTTAACTTCTCAAAGGATATGATTTTACGTGTCAAATAGAGAACGGGAATCGCAATCGACGTTAGCACCGGCGTTATCTTCTGAAAAGATAGCACCGATAGCACTTTAACTGTCAGAAGAGAACGTGAATCGCAATCGAAGAAAGATGCGTTAATTTAAAGATAAGGTCAAAATTATTGTCCTTAAGTAGAACCGGAATCGCTCTCCAGATTCGAGAATGATGTTATTCATTGTGTAATTGAAATAAATCGGATTTTTTATTTTAAAAAATCTCATAGTTATGCATTTATTGACATTAAGGTATAGCTTGTTATCGCTACACCACTCAACTAATTTTAACAAGTTTGCCGAGAGAATATGACAGTCGTTCAGGCTTCGAATTACTTTAAAAAGTTTTAAGTCATCTGCGAACATAAGTACGTCGATGTCTTTAAAAATATTACAAAGGTCGTTCACAAAAAAGATAAATAATACAGGTCCAATGTGGGAACCTTGCAAATTCATCATCATACATCACTGATGGTGTCAAAATACTAGTAAACCTTTACCTTAGAACTTAGAATATACATTCCTAAGAAACAGGTGCGAAATAGAAGAATTTTAATATCGAAGAATATCTCTAATTGCCACTGAAGTGAACTATCACTAGAAGGGTGATCTATGCCGATTTGAAAGAAAAATTATGTCTTCAGTTTATATAAGATATATCGATCGTACAGTTTTTTTACGAATACCGCACAAGAGTCCCATCTGCTTCCGTCTGGAGCCAGTGAGACTTTGGCGTCCCCAATTGGGGTAACTTGTGAGGCCAAAGGTAGTGGGAGGGAGGGGAGATGGGTAAGAGAAGGTGGGAAAGTGTCTGGCTATTCAGATGTGGTCACCACACACGGCTAAAGCTATTTAAAGCAACGTTTCAATTCTGAATGGTGGACTTACACCAGGGCGATACTGATAGTATCTTTCGCTCTGGAACATGATGTAAATATACTATATATTATTTTATATTAATGATTTGTTAAATAACACAAATTACCAAATAAAATTTATTTGAGCACGCCGGGCTCTAACCCGCGACCTTTGGATTGTGAGTCGAGAGCTATACCCTTCGACCACGGAGGCCGTCAAAGTAGTTTTTCATTTATTATTTAATTTTAAGATAAATTTTGCTGTTTTCATTGGGTTTTTTATTCTCGAAGAAATAAGAAAGACAATAAGAAAATGGAGGCATTTTTTTATGGAGGAATAAATTTTCTTAAAGTTGAAAACGTGCAATTTTTTATTTTTCCGTTAATATGGCCAACATCATTGGAGACACAGCCCTCTTACCATCCAGTCGCATTTTCAACGCTGTAACGACGTTCTAAGTAGTTGCAACCGTTACGTTTTAAATATTTTTGAAATTCAAGAATTTAGACTGAAAATATTAAAATTACACATTTTTATTAGGATGATAAGAATCAGAAAAAAAAACATTAAATCAATCGCATATTTTTAACGTTATTCATTTTCTGTGAAAATCTTTTGTTAGAAGCATTTTAGAATATATCTCTACAATTTGGTCACCTGACTTTAATAATCAGATCAATATCATTAAAAGCGCCCAAATGTTTCAAGGTTATTAATACTTTACCTTGAATCCCTATAGAATTAAAAGATTATAATTTGTATTACAATCGGTGAAATTGTTGAATTTAAGTGACAGAAGAAACAATTATGATCTTATATTTTTTATTAAAAATTGAAAATTATCAGATATTTATGTTTCTACAATATTTTAACTAGTATGTTTTATTGTGACAATTATACTTAGGGGGCATACATTAATTACGTGAGCAAAAAATAGGGGGGGTCCAGTAAAATCTCATTATTCCGAGCGGGAGGAGGGGGGGGGGGGGTAATAAAAATCTCACAACAATTGTTTAAGAGTTTATATTATTATAGAGATAATAAAAAATAAAACTAAAAATTTTACTTCTGTTGAAGTGTCCCATTTCCCCAGCTGAAAAAATGGCTATTATGAAAAAAGAATATTTCGAGAGTAAGAAAAAAATCTCAGGTGAGGGGGGAGGAGTCCCACCAAATCTCACTTAATCTCACCAAGGGGGGGGGGGTCTAAATATTTTATGTCCCCTAAAGTCTCAGGTTATAATTCGGTTTTAAATTGATTACACACTAACGGTAAGTATTATGCTGATATTTTTTATATTTGGGAGGCGGGAATGGGTACCACCGCCCCGGGAACCATTTATTGGATAACCAACACCTCTGCCATAGGTTACCCCAAGTGGTACGCTACGTTTGGTGACTTAGCAGGGGTGTCCGGGTTCATGGGGTAAGGTTCATCTAGATCTTGGCGGCGGATGATCTAGACACACTGAACCCCAGATTCCTACCCAACCCTCATACCTTTTTCCTTCCTCTCCATTATTTCCTTAAAAATACCCTCCACACAGCATCCCCAAATATGACACAGGCCCTGAGGGAAATTATTTTCCTCAGGGTCTCCTGTGTGAACCTAATGTAAAAAAAAAATGCCTCCACTGAAGTATAAAGCTGTATATACTAAGGCGATCCGCTCACTGGGGCAACTGAAAACTGCCAACTGGCAACTATCTTTGTATGACAATGTGATGGCCCGTACACTACACAATCACACAAAACCCCGTTGTCAATGGTAACGCAAGCGGTGACTCGCGACTCGCACTGCTGATTGCCATGGCCGGCCGTTGCTAGTTGCCAGCTGTCAGCTGATTGTTCTTCATCTATGGTTAAACAAGCTTTTTGACCAATCAAGACATAGAAACCAGCTGGTTTTAGTTTGTTTTCAGTTGCCTCGTCAGCGGAGCGCCTTAGTAGTATATTTTAAAGAGGTAACTTTATAACATGTTTTTGTTTTTCTTTATTCTTTCTATATTGTAGAATAAATAAAAAAAGTCACCCGTTGATGTTATTATTTGTACACACTAAAACGCCCAAAACACATATTCACAGCGTCATACTTATCTTCAGCGCTTTACGACTATATTATAATATGGCATTAGGAAAGAGACCTTTCTTTCGACTTCCCGACTTCTTTAATAGATTATGTTAATGTTAGGTATTAAATTTGGTGTTTTATGTCCAAGCGGATCAACTCACGTGGGTGACATTCAAAATTTCTTTTTGTGAACTTTAAACCCTTTTGCTTTCTCGACAATTAAAACATGTGGATGGATGAAATAATGTAACTTGGTAGATACCTAGCTCAGCAGATGAATAATAGCTTAGCAAATAAATATTTTTTTAATAATATTAATGAAGACAATATTGGCGAAAAGCAATCGAAAATATTAAACAGTAAAAACAGAAAAAGATACGGTCACATCTGGGACTCCAACCCATAACCCTCGCCTTGCCGGGGCGCAGCTCTACCGATTGAGCTAATGTGTTCCTATCCGATTCGGTCACATTTAAGAGGTCATTACCAGAGAACACCGGAAATTAGTCATTTTTAAATCAAACTCTAGACGTATTGACTCTTTTTTACAAAAAAACATAAATTGATTTTGAAAGATTGTTATTTTATCTGGTACACGCAGTTTTAAAATTTTGAAAAACTAAGTGTATTTTTAATATACTAAGGTTATACCGTTGGTCGTTGGCAGATTTGTTCAATTTTCAAACGATAGATTCTAATAAAACAACACAAGTTTCAAATCATATAATTATACAACTACATAAATCAATACATAATCTATTAAACACATCTTTGAGAATTTTCATTTTAGTTAAATTAAAATCATTAAAAAATAAATCCGAGAACTTGTTTTGTGACAAAAATACCTCAGTTTTTCTACTTATTTAAGGTCTTACAAACTAAAATATTTAATTTTTTTTACACGCTTATGTTGTTTAGACATGATTGAAAAATCATAAATACCTATGATCAAAAAATACTTAAATAATTATCGATATTTAATAATTTATCATCGTGCGTTTTGAGCATTTTTATTGCTTACTTGAATATAGGTATATATATCAAAGCATGTTTTGAATGAAATAAATCTTCAAACATCTCTCCATATATGTTTAATTTGCATTTATAGATACGTTGTAATTTTTTTCATAGCTGCAACATGTTAAATAATATAACTAAATTTGTTTTTAATAATTTCCGAATTTCACGATTTTTTTCTATCGAGTGAATTGCATATTATAATTGTTTTGGCAATGTACTGATATTATGTATAAAAAAAAAAATTATTCATGAGAAATATGTTATAAATCGGTACTTCGGTAATCGATATAATATATTACTGAAGACGGATTTAAAGAGCGATACCTAAATATGAATGTTAGAGGGCTAATATTAAGGGCTAATATTAAACACAAACGATAATACCTTTGTAAAATTGTAACTACTACCTCCTACCTATGAATTGTAAGTTCCTCCTGTCCTAAAATGAGTTTTGTAACTCATCGGGATTGCTCTAGCAAGAAATAAAAACAATGAAAAAAAAAAAAAAATAATAAATAAAAAAAAAAAAATTATAATTAATAGGCGTAAGCGACTGTCGTTAAAAAATATATATAGGTATATAAAAATTAATGTTTCTTTGTTTGTCCCATATTAAGGAGGAGGAGGGTAACGGGAGGGGAGCTTGGTAGTATGGGAAAGGCGGGAAAGTGAAAGGGTGATGCGGGAGAGGAACGGGAACGGGTGGGAAAGGACACGCAGGGACAAACACTTTCAATCTTTGCGTGGCATTGGAACGCATGCTTGATATTTGTTTAATAAAACACGAGTTAACCACTCGAGCGCTTTTTGCCACAATATGGCACTATTTCCACAACCACGGATTTCTTTGTTGCCATAATATGCCAATTTTTTTATTATTTTTTATTATAGCGACTATAATATATAGTGTACATTCAAAACTAAATACAAAAGTTTAAAAACTACAGGACGCCTCAAAACAGGAAACCCTACATAATGTACCTACAAACTTTACTATTGAAACTAATAAAATAAAAATTAAAAAATCTAACGAAATAAATATTCTCTAGATTCTTTAAAATGTTTTAAAATTAACGATTTAATAATATTTTTTTTATCAATCCTACGAATATGTGATAATAGACAAAAGATAGGTGAATTCATTGGCTATATAGAACTATAATCAGTTTGTATGTCTCCACATTCATATTTGGGCGGAAAAATTTTCTTTAGCAATCCAAGAAAAATATTTAAATTGCTCTGTCGCTCCAGTGGTTATTTAAAATAGACCAAAATGTCTCTCGACAAATGGTATCTAATAACTATAATTTAAAATCTATTAAAATCGTATTTGTGAGTGGTTTGCTTCTGAATGGCGAATAATAATATAAAATTCCTAGAAACAGATAGATTTTTAAACATAACCTTTTAAAATCCAAAATCTGCATAGAAATAAACTTAATATTTCGTTTTGAAATGTTTTAACTGACATGGATGTATATGAATTGTGTTGAAGGATTGTGGAACACATAACAATTAAAACTTTCAACATAAATAATTAATGTGGATTTAATCAACATTAAAAAGCATCATGTAATACTTTGTTACATGCCTTCAGTGTTTTTTTTAATATGTTTTTACATACGTCGACCGTCCGTGGTCGAGTGGTAAGACACTTGACTCCCAATCGGAAGGTTGGGGGTTCGAACCCGGCGTGCGCAAATAAATTTTATTAATTTGTGTTATTTCACAATTAATTAATAAAAATAATATATATAATGTATTTGCGACACGTTCCAGAGTGGAAGATACTCTCAGTATCGCCCTGGTGTAAGACCACTATTCAGAATTGAAACGTTGCTTAATAATGGCTCTAGCCGTGTTTAGTGACTAGATCTAAATAGCCAGGTACTTTCCCACCTTCCTCTTCTCCATCTCCTTCCCTTCCCCACTTACCTTCCGCCTCACAACATACTCCAATTGGGGATGCCATAGTCTCACTGGCTCCAGAAGGGAGCAGTTGGGACTCTTGTGAGGTTTCTCTATAAAAAAATAAAAAAAATTAACCCCACAGAGTAGGGCTGAGGAAACTACGTCTACATATCTTGGGATGCTGTGTGGAGGATCTTGCGAAGAAGAGGAAGTTCTGGAAAGAAACAAATTATGAAGGGTTGGTAGAAATCTAAGGTCCAGCGTGTCGGTGCAAGACGATGGGTCGAGCGAGTCCGGCTGGAGAGTTCGAAAGATCTCCTTCAACCAGTCTCTCCCGATCCGGTTTGGGCGTCCTTTTTTAATCTTACTCACGTTCGTTGCAGATCTGCTCATTATTTCTTATACGATCAAACATGATTTTACGATAATAACAAAATAAAACTAATCCAAACGAAAGTGCCAATTTGAATAATCAATTACAACACCTTTGAATGTCAACAATCCTCACAAGAAACCTATTTTAAATAAGAAATTTAAATAATAATTTATTCAAAAATTTAACTCATATTTTAGCAATTCGATTGAACTGTTCCGAACTATGCCATAACGGCTATAACAGCGGTAACATTAACTAGAGAAAATAAAGAAAGTGATATGTCAATGCGGTCCATATGTAAATATTTTACTTGTGTTAAACTGAGCAAGTCTGTGGGCTATCTTCAATCTTCTTCTTCTGCGATGGACCGAAAAACAACGTGTTTCCTACAGGGCCGTGTTTGGGTGGCGAGCCGCCCTTTCCAAAAAATAATTTAAACAATATAATAATAATCAATTACAATTTTTTTAAATGTATTTGATGTGTAAAAGCTACTCTTAGATGTTTGTTTTAGTATTGTTTTTACGTAACTTTATACATCTATTTAGATTACTTTGTGATGATATTTGAAAATTTAGATAAATTTGATTTAATGCATTTAATGTATGTAAAGGAATAAGAGTACCTACCTAGAAATGTCTAGGATTCCTTCATATTTATTTACCTACCTACCTACCTAGTATTTAAGTACCTACCTAGAAATATCTAGGATTCATTTATATTTGAATTATTTATTTATTTATTCTATTGTTTTTTTTTCAAATGTCATTACTTTGATTACATTATGTTGTGTGGCTGATATTTTTAAAAAATTATAAAAACAACCTCTATATGACAAACAAACTTTAATTGTCGTTTCTTTATACTCCAGAGCAACACATTGTTTTATTTGTCACTTAAAACCTAAAGACAACAGTCTTATATGTATTTTTATAGAACTTTCGATTTTTTATATTTATATTTCAATTTTAATTTTATCTGTACATTTGTAATGAGTTATAATATTTTTGACTTCTTTCAAATGGGAGTCTTCTAATACACAGCACTTCACATTTTTGCAATGACAAAATAACCAAAAAACACCTTTCCTAAGTGGTGTATTGTTAAAATGCTACAATGTTCGGAAATAAAAATTTTCAAATACACCTTTTACTTGATTTTATTGTTGTTTAAATAGCAATATACTTAAAAAATAACTACCATTGCCCTCCGCAGCGTAAAAAGTCTAAAGCATTAGGTTCGGAGCTTGACTAAACCCTGCTGTCATTTACTTGCTATGTGATAAAGCAGTTCTCGCTCAGTCGGTAATGAAGAGTGTTATTATGAGCTCTATTTGTAAACACGTGTCACATATATACGTATGAAGAATTTTAATGTTCGAGAGTAAAAGCAGGGAGATAAGTTCGCATAACTTTAAAAGAGGTAATAATCACTTATTTATGACTGCTGATATGTACACCATTGATGAGAAGTCTAAGGGCCTACTGAAAACGTCCGTAGCTAGTTGGCGCTATCTTTATTTTAAACACTGCGAAAAAATTACCTAAATTGAATGTGAATACCTCACAAGAGTCCCAATTGCTCCCAACCGGCTGGAAATGGAGAGACAATGGGGTATATTGAGAATTGGGGTATATTGAGAAGCTGAAGGTATTAGGGGGAGGAGATAGGAAATAGTAAAGTACCTAGGTATTCAGATCTGGTCATCAAACACGGCTATAGCAATTTAAAGCAATGTTTTAATTATGAATGGGGAAAGAAATAAAAATTAAAACGGAGTTCTCCAAATTAAACTTAATAAAAAAGTACATAGTCTTAGCTTCACTCGCCTATATTGCCTGGACCTAAATCCGGCACTGTTTTCCTCTCCTTCCATATCAGTTGACACACTCCGCGGCAGACCTGATGGCTTTTTTCACTGGTGGATGTGATAAAAAGATGGGGACATATAAAAAGTGAAAATTTCCAAAATAATCATCATAGTTCTTTGATACGTTGTTGAGACAGTGACAGTAACAAACATGGCTACTATTACTATCATTGTAAGTGATAAACTATTTATTTTATTAATTAATTGGTGTTAAGTTTAATTGTTTTCATTATAATATATTTAATATTTAATAAGATTGTTAAAAAAGTGCAAGTGAAAACATTTTGATTAACGGCACCGTAAAATGGGGCAACGTTGAATCGGGAACTTGAATTGTTCAGTCGATTATTCAGATACCTCAAAATCTTGAGAAAATGAGCAAAGCATTATTTGAATGCTCACCATAAATCAAATATTATTTTCATGTGTTTGTGTTTTACATATTAAATATGCTTTAAAAACCGGAAAACATAATGGTCAGGTACATTAGTATGATATTTTGAAACATCCTGCTAGTGACTAGTGACCCAGAACACATCAACATTTTGTTTAATTCACTACAAGTGTTTCTGCATTATAATTGATTCGGTGGTGTTATGAGTATTTTAAACTGAGGGGGTTTCTCACCATCCTCCCAATAGCTTATCTACACTAATAACGAATATTTTCAATTTCCGATTTACGGTTTATTTATTCATTAAGTTGGAGTTTATAATTCGGTACTCGAACCTATGAATACGGGCTATATATTGAATAAGCTGGCCGAGTTTTCTAACCACTGCAAGTATTTTATTTTTACTTTTAATAATATTCGTTATTAGGGTAGATAGGCTATTGCGATAGTGGTGAGAAATCCCCTGAGTATTGTAACAGAGAGAGGGTACACTTTTACATATAATTGCATACTCAAATCAATTTTCGATTTTTCAGAGATGTCTGCTTAATAAACTGGACGATCGATATCTTTATAATACTTGTTACCACTTACAAATTACTGGATTCCTTTTAATTTAATGACGCTTGGAACATAAGTGTGAAAATTGAAACCTACCGATCGCGATGGTTGAATTTTAAAGCTCTTTTGTTTTATATTTGTATTTGTAAAAATGTGAAATAACTTTATAAATTCTTCAAAATTCATAATAGTGTTGTGAGATTTATATTTTATAGTACATATATTAGTGTCTGTCGATGTATTATATAACTCCTAGAATATTTGAACTCGTATTTATATATATACAATTTTTTGGGGATTGCATAATACAAAACCACTGGAGAGTTTTTGGTCACATTTTTGCGTATTTTCAGACACCTTCGAGCGTTCGGTGGCCAAAATGTGGTAATTTTGAAGAGATATTTAAAAAAAAAATTGGAATTATTTCAAAAGTTCCCGCGTCTTGTGTACTTCGATTAATTACAAAGATAACTGAATATTTTCACTTTAAACAAGAGATGTCTCGCATCTCCCCTGAATTATTTGTTATTGACATTTCGCGAAGCGAAATTATTGAAATATTTTTTTTTTATGAATCACAATTATATTTTAGAAATAATTATAACTCTTCCAACACGTAAACATTTTTTATCCATATATTTTGATTATTTAGGACGCAAACGTTGTGTGCAAGAGTTAAATAGTTTCAATGTTGAAAATTGACAAAGTCACCCCATTTTACGGACACGATAATATATGTTTTTCCCTATCCAAGAACCACACCTTCACCTTATCCAACTTCCCAATACCTTCAACCGTATAACATGTCCTGACTGGGGATGCCATAGTCTTACTGGATCTAAATGAATGCTGTAGTAGCTAGATACTTCCCAACCTTCCTCTTTACGCCCCCTTCCCGTCCCCTTCCTACAACTTCACAACATACCCCAATTACTGGTTATTAGCTAATTTTAACTATTAGCTGTGCTTCTTCCTAAGTCGGTTTATCATTGCTGAGGGTCGTGACCTCTACTCCAATTGGTGGAAGACAAGGCTCCTCCACTTCTCGCAATTCTGCGTTTTCGTGGAAAGCTGCGTACACCCTAGTACCGGACTTTATTAATACTCGGTCACTCCAGTGCATTGGTGACCTTCCCCTGCTACTTCTACCTTCTACTCTATCATTTACCTTGAGTTTCTCCAAGTTGGAGTTCTCAGTTTGGCGAGCAACGTGTCCAAAATATCTTAAAATACGTTGTAAGCAGATAATTGAAAGCCTATTTATTGTAAAAGCCTAGTTCTTACAAAATGGACACATTTGTGCGTATTCGTATTTCGTGCGCATTCTGGCTGGCCGCAGAATCTTAAGCAGTTTTCTTCAGCACCACATTTCGAGTCTATCTGCTGTCTACGGTCTGATTCCCCCCTCACCTAACCTAACATAACCTAACCTAACCTAACCTAGCCTAACCTAACCTAACATAAGGTTAAAAACCCCAATTATCAGTTCTCGACGCTTCGAGACATGATGAATTATCATGTGAGGAATTTACATACGATGAAAATTTTGTACTCAATATTCATAAACTTAAAAAGTTTTCACTGAGTAGACCGGTCAACCTTGGGGTTCCATGTCTAATCGGACTATGAGATCTATCTATCATTCCGCTTTCTTTCTCTGGCTCTATGTCCTCAGTTGTGCTATGATCGCACAAAACAGGTCTCTTTGTTGCATTTTCTAATAAAATTTCATCTTACACTGTCTATGATTTTGTAAGATTGATATATTATATATTAAATGACTTTTAAAACCGGCATTTTTGGTATTTTTCACAAACCTCTGTTCCAATTTTCACATGTGGCATGCGATTACCCAACATTCATTCAGTGATTTCACTTTTATTTGACGACTTTACCGAATTAACATTTATAATAAATTAAAATTTATGGATCTCGTGGACAAATCAAAACGAGTACTGTTTAAAGGTCAAAAATAGAAAAGCGAACCAAAGTAGGTACATATATCTAATATACAGTTTAAAATTCTGACAAAAAGATAATGTTACATGAATTTCATCAAAAATACAAGTTTCGGTTGTCTGTATGTCCTGCATAACCCCGGTTCAATGAAATAGCCTCTCAGAAGCTGGGCGTAAAGTACAGGGCCGGTACTTTAATAGGACCCAACTGCCAACTCCGTACAAATCGCAAGTGCGCCTCATGGTTGAATTTGGCAGCCACCTCTCGTCTGGAGCCCCAAAATACCTGAAAAAACCATTGACTCTGTGCAGAAACTGGCAGTCCATTCGATAGATTCTCCTATCTTAGCACACTATCTAGAGCACAGCAGGTGGAAATGCCGTCCTTGTTCTACCGGTAATGCAAAGGAAGTTGCTCGGAGAAACTAGTGTAATTGATTCCTTCGACACCGGTACACAGTTGGAAACCAAGCCAAACGTGCGTCCGACATTTGTACACAGTTGACAGTTGCCACATGAGAACGGGTCGTTTCTACGACAAGTAATAAATTTATTTGTTTGACTAACTAACTACTAACTTTAAAAACTATTCATTTGATGGCCGGCGTAGTAAAGAGGCAAGGATTTGGACTCCGATTCCGATGGTCCCGGGTTCGAGCCCGGCGTGCGCAATTAAATTTTATTTGATTAATTTGTGTTATTTCACAATTAATTAATTGAAAATAATATATACTATATTTGCGGCACGTTCCAGAGTGGAAGATACTCTCTGTATCGCCCTGGTGTAAGACCACCATTCAGAAATGAAACGTTGCTTGAAATGGCTTTAGTCCTGTTTAGTGACTAGATCTGAATATCCAGGTATATGCACTCGTGATCATATTGCGTATTGAACGGCGCAAACAAACATATTTTACAGTATAACTAATTAAAATAATTAATATACCGCCATCTATGAACGATCGGAAAATTAATTATTTTAAGAATACTACCATGGAAGTTTTTGACCAATAGTTTGTGTACGTATATTTTTGCAATGAGTATATTTATATATTTTTTAATTTATGCATAGTCTAAAACCACTTTTCTTGTTTCGCTAACATCATGTCGCCATCTCTGTGCAATTATGTAAATTTCATTCATGCCTTTTTTTTCGTATTTAGATATTATAAATAACAATAATCGCTAAAACAACACTTTATTTTGGCAAGGCTGCCATCTATCGGATATCACATGCAGTTATTGTGTGGATTTGTTAGGAGGAACGACTTTTTAATGTAAAACTTAAATTTATATTTGAGATCAAAATACTTGACCAAACCAAATAATTATTTTTTCAAATCTAAAGGTGTAGCTAATATCTAGTAGGGATATGTGCTACTAAAAAAATTAGAAAAAAATGGCCAATCGATTATTCTCGATTTTGGCAATTAATTGTGAGTAGGTATATTTTCATTTAAAAAAATAAATTATTTTGCCATAGCTACTTTGTAAATAAAATGAAATATTTAATACAAACTATTTATTATTATAAAAGCAAACTTCGATTTATGTATAAAAATCTAATTTTTTAAACATTTATTTTATTTTTCTTTATATTTGCATAATAGGGGCTATGCAAGATATTTTTTGAATAATTGAAAAATGTCATTTTATACTACCTAAATTTTTTAAATTTAAATAAAAAAAAAGATATATCTATACTAGATATTTGCTCCACCTTTTGATTTAAAAAATAAATTTAATTTTTGTATTGGTCTTAATTGTCATCTTTAAAATTGTGAAATGTTTTGTTAAGAACTAGGAAAAAATCCATCAGTTCGAATTTCATCTTTGGGGTGGCTGTGTGAAGGGTTTTTAAGGATAGCACGGAGAGGAAGTTCTGGGTAGGAGAAAGGTGTGAAGGATGAGCAGGAATCACACTCGATCGATAAGTTTTGTATCGATAACTTTCGGTAACTTCTCGTCGTTCCCTAGCATGACTGCAAATCGCCAACGAATAAGTAACAGTTCACAATGACTAAGTGCCCGTAATACCTTCGACAACAAAATTCTTTTTTTTACGTTAGCGATCTGCAGTTGTCCTAGGGAACGATGAGAAGTTACCGAAAGATATCCTGTGAATCGTTATCGATCGAGTGTGCTAGGGGCCCAGGAGTGCTGACGTATTGGGTTAAGAGAGTCCGGCTGGAGAAAACATAAGGTCTCCCTCAACCATTCAAAAGTTGGCGCTATTAAAATATAAATTTGTCTATGTAAAAGAACCTAAAACTTAACACCACCAAAAACTTTCAGAAAAAAAATGTTGCCTAATGTATTTTTCATCGCTGAACCTTAAATAGTGGGAGAAGTGAAAATTGTCTTTCGATTTCTAACATGGTAACACTAATACATTATGCGTAGGTTTCTCAATTAGGTAAAAAGCCCTTTCTATATGACATGTATAAGTGGTGTTCGTGCCAATACGTTAGAAAAGTCAATATTATTAATTAAAGGTTTGAACAAGTAAACAAAGGTATGTAGTGGGCTTTAGGTCTGTAAGAAAATAAGTAGAAGGGTTTTGTTAGTACATACAGAGTGGAAGATACTCTCAGTATCGCCCTGTTGTAACACCACCATTCAGAATTGAAACGTTGCTTGAAATGGCTTTAGCCGTGTTTAGTGACTAGATCTGAATAGCCAGATACTTCCCCACCTTTCTCTTCCCTATCGCCTTCCCTTCCCCACTTATCTTAGCCTGACAACATACCCCAATTGGGGATGCCGTAGTCTCACTGGCTCCAGACAGGAGCAGTTGGGACTCTTGCGAGGTATTCTCTATAATTTTTTTTTTTTAAATGTATGTATAATAGATTGACTTATCGATCGTCCAATTGACTAGTCGGACATCTCTGAAAAAATGAGTATTCAGTTATAATATGTAAAAATGTACTGTACTCTCTATCTGGTACAATACTCAGATTACACATAAAGACCACCAAATCCCAAAATACTAATTGCTACGTTCACATTTATACAACATCTCAGATCTACCCTTTTGTTATTTCGACTCTTGACATGGCCTGACACAAGTATTTGGTTCACTTGTTCGTGTCATATCTTCCATGGGCGTCTTCGATTTCTTGTACTATTCACATTCGCGTCATGTGTTCTCTTTTCTTTGTTCATTTGCTCCACATCGCAAAACCATCTAAGCTTCCCTTTCTTAATGTTACTCATTACAGTGATTAGTGATTACGCTTACCACCATACATATGCAATAGTTAATTACTAAACCAAGAAAAATAAGGAAGCGATGGGAAGGGGAGATGATTTAGGGGAAGATTTGAAATTAGCACTACGTTATTTCAAGTAACATTACATCTTAATATATAAAACAAAGTCGGGTTAGTTACACCATTTCTAACTCAAGAACGGCTGAACCGATTTTTATGATCTTTGATTTGTTGGATTTATCTCCGTCCCGATTAACAGAATAACTATTAAAACGTCGGAAAAAATCACGGGAAAAATAATTATGAAGAAAAGTAATTATTTCACATATTTTGTATGGAACGGCTTTTCAAATAATGTGCGTTGGTCGACATAATTTTAATCAATTCGAACTGACAATGGTGTAGTGTTCCGAACATTTCGTGCTTAGTCAACAGCTCAATTTCATTTTTTGAACTTGGAGTATTTATTTTAACTTAATTAAAAAAATTATTTATTTCAGCTAATAAATTAAACAAAACATTTATTGATTATGAGGCGGTACGAAGTTTGCCGGGTCAGCTAGTTCTTGAATAAATTGTGGTCACTTAATTATATCCTAAAAAATCTTAGTGGTCAAACAAGGCGCAAAATCTTGTGAGCATCTCGAGAGGCTGGGAATACCTAGCTTTTCAGGTCTAGTCATTGCATACATATTAAAAGCGATTAAACTGCTTCTCAATTATATCGCGGGTTTCACCTATTGATTCTTGGAAGCAATAGAATGTCTATCCGTATCCACTATTCGGAAACCTTAACGCATTTTGACGAAAGCCTTTTAGTCGCGATTTCTGGGCCTTTTGATTTTTTTTTCTTAGAATAATATTATTAAAAATCAACCCCTAGAGTTTCACGGTACCACCCTGAAACATATCTTAAACCTTGAGAAATATGAATTATTTACTCTTCAGGCTAATTTATTCGCTTTTGAGAACAGCTCACATAGGTTTATTATAAATCGTTGTCTCCCTTATTGTCATGGTAATAAATATGATCGGAAACGGTGTTATAAAAATAAAACACAACGCCTTATATTTAAATCTAAAAGTTTGCAAAAGAAAAATTAAATGTACGTACAGTGGAACCTCTGATTCTAACACCTCCCATAACGAGTAATTCGCATAACGAGCAAACAGATTTTTTTTAAATGCTCCCTTAACGAACGACATTTCGTAGTAACATTGTAAGTAACATTGACCCATCTTCACATCACTCACTTGTGACCTGGGACTTAGTGCAGTCTCTGGTTAGCACTCGTTCCGCTAGCAGGTTAGGGTCGCATGTGATTACACATTTTTCCAAACTTGTGTTCAGACATTATTTGTATTTTTTTTCATTATTTGTAAAATTTTGAAACATTAGAATAGTTTTTCTCTACTCAGCATGTTGATTTTTATATTTTCCTTTATAGAACGTAAATAATTGCAATCGGAACTTGAAAAGGGTTGTTCTCCACTGTGTTGTTCTCACCTTGTGGACTTTTATATACGCCTTTCGAGAATATGAATAGTTGCAGTTGGACCATGAAAAGATTTTTCTCCACTATGAGTAAACTTGTGGATTTTTAAAGTCTCCTCCCTAGCACATGAATGATTGTAATCGGAATCGTACAAATGGTTTTTCTCCACTGTGAGATAGATTGTGGGATTTTAAATGATTCTTTGTAGAACATGAATATGTAGTTATTTGAATAAAACTTTAAAATATATTTATTTTATTGGCATGGAAAACACTATCGTATTTAACATTTTTTTTAAATGGCAAAAATTGTTTCGCTGAACGAGTGTTTCGCATAACGAGTAAGATTTCTGAACGAATTATGCTCGTTATAAGAAGTTCCACGGTACACCTCAATAAAACCAATGCTTCCGGCGGCAATTTGAAATTTTTTTACATGAAACGACAAAAAAGTAAGGTAGTAGATACACATGTTTAATAAAACATGTAAATGTTTTTTTTCATTATTAGTAATTTAAACGGCGTTTAATAAATTTTATATCTATAAAGTTAAAAAAGATACCTTTACGCTAACTCAAAACAATATATATATATATTTTAAGTTTATATTATTATTTATTTTTTTTAACATTTTTTCCATTAAGTTCCGTTAAACTTATTGATCGGTTTGTCAACGGGTTCTTTAAACAATTACTTTAAAAAAATTATACAGATACATAAAATATACACAATACATATGTACAGACATACATATATTTTTTATTACATACACATTATATGTATATATAATCTGTATATTTTATGTACTATATTAATTTAAAAAAAAAATGTTGTAAAAAAGCAGAGAAAATGAAAGAAAGAAAAAGAAAAAAGATAATAATAATGGAAAACAATTAAAACGAGAACAACAAAAAAACAGTGGTGAGTACAAAAAATTCTTTCACATAACCATTATTTTGATATACATTTCCTTCTGAAAGTCAATTCACAACTTTTTGAACAAGTAATAAATTTACAGAGTTGTACAATAATGATTTTGAAACATCGTGTATTTGTTCGTAATCAGCTTTGTTTAATAATAATTTTACTAAGGAATATTGTAAATGTTGCACTGAAAAAAAAATTTTTTTTTTAAATTAATGTTTCCATGTAGTTATTCCATATCTTATTATGGATTCCGCCAATGGCAGATATACTATTCAAAAGGTATTTGGTGGAACTAAAAATTCAGTCTATTAAGAGAGACACGGAAGTAACATATATTTTCCGCAAAATCGATTTAAATAGAACTGCATAAGCAATAAGTACAAGCAATATGCACACTTGCACCAATTATCACGGTGTTGAATGAACAAAATAATGTAGACTCAAGGTGATGTACAATCTTAGACAAAAGATTAAAAACGACATTGAACAGTGAATGGAATAATGTTATTCTGAAATTAGCGAACTTTTGCATAATAATTTAGTATTCAAAGAAAACGAGTAGAAGACTAAAATTGACAAAATTCACTTCAAATAATGAATTTAAAACCGTCGAAATTGTCCCCTTTTTACCCCTTTAGCGTTCCAAGGGTTAATTGAGGAGCTGATTTATGCACGGGACAGACGCGAAGTTCACATCAAAAGATATTTATAACACAATATGTTTTCTACCGCTTTTCTAACGTTATAAAAGATTTATTCCTACGGCAGGAGAGGGGGTCAGTTGAATTCGAAAATACCATTTGTTTGTATTGGATCTGTCAACTTGACGGCTGACTTACTGAAAATGACCTCCTCTCCTGTTTACGGCGGAGGGAGGTCGCATAACTTTTCAAATATCGCATCAGGAGCGGTTACGACGAATAACGCCGAATAGCGAAGACCCGAACCGCGCTTATAACACATCATCTTTTTACGTGTGGCAGGTCTGTATGGGATTGTATGGCGAGCGCTATTGTGTTATTAGTATCTTTTGATGTGAAATTAAATGATTCCACTTAAAACTAGACAAACCGTCAACGCACGATGGCTCGAAAATCGGCGCTTACTGCGATTTGTGCCGATATTAAATTTGACAGGAGTTGAAACACCCGGGCCTTAGAGAAGTAGTTAGAAGTAATACTTATTACCTCCTCTGTTTCTCCAACAATGAGCTCTGGCGTCGTGAAATTTTTTCAGTTTTTCTAAAAACTTAAGACCAGTTCAATTAATTTTAACATCTCATAGAAAACTGTCGTAATTCCAATTTTCTATTGTACGTTTTATCTCTGAAAAGTAAAGTGATTGTGATTATCTATGCCCCACGAAAACTGCATAAGTAAAATCATTATATTTTCGCTAGATGTCGCTAGTATCTCTTTTCGGCGGGAGCGCGTCATCACGATTGTTATTCATTCATATTTAATCAGTGGCGGTTCGTGGTCTTTTTAACGGGGGGTTCAGAAATTCAAGAGAAGAATGATATATTGTCTAATCAAAATTTACTCTTGTCACACATATTAAATAAAGTTAGTGGGGGGTACCTAAATAGGTACTATTGTTTTTAAATAACTTGATACTCCTCGACACAATTATTAAACAACCAAAATGGTTTTAGAGGATTTAAATTGTTTAATGGTTTTTACAACACTCAATGTACGTTGCTAATTATTATTGTTTTTTTTTCAATAAGAATAATTGCGTAGAATGTAGAATATAATATAATTGATATTTTAAAACATAAAACAACAAGAAACACAAATAAAGGTGGCCACGAAATAAAATTAGCTTTTTTCACTTACACTAAAAATCCATTATACACGTATACAAAAAATAATAATATTTAATTTCCAAACTTTTTTCATAAGCATTAGCATTATTTTTTGTATATAACACTGTATTCCGTCATTGTGTGAAAAAATTAGGACAGAATATTCGCGACAACCGATAAACGCAACCACTTTCAATTTGAAAGCCGAAACAATACTAGGAAAGCTCAACACAAAATTGCATAACTAGCGACGTTGTTTGCCGAAACTTTAGTAAATGTACTCGTAACTAAGGGATATAACGACTTATCTATAAAAAATAATACGAAAACAGAAGTCAAAATCGGCCCACTTCAATAGTAGATTTACAAATGCCATTAGTAAACGGTTGGAGAAATGCAGAAACAAGAAAATAAAAAATGTACATAAATGACTACAAAGTTAAATACCATAATATATAACATTTAACTTGCATCCGTCGGTGCAAAAGTCGACCGTCAGCCGGTCATCCTGCGACAATCTCGGGCTTCTTTTCGGCGAGACTCGTCAAAGTTCGGAGGTCACGTGACATCTTGACTCGTGAGCAGCGCACCAAGCTGCGTAGTTTTTTCCATTCTACCGTCACAGCGATTCGTATCGGCTATGATTTTTCGTATGGACAAATGTGTGCGGATCGCAACGCGCACAAAATGGGAATAGATAGGTACCGTATTTTTCGGTGGCGCGAATTTTAAAGACGGAATTTTAATGTCGAGCTATCTGTGATGCGCTTAAATTACTATACAACAAGATTGTTTTATTTTACCATATTTTTAAAGGGGGTTCACCGCACAACCGCACTTTAGAGAAAACCGCCACTGTATTTAATTAATTATTTTTCTATTTTACACTGTTTTTCACCATAATAATATTGTTTCTGTATTATTTTCAACTTGAGTATAACACTATGTTTGTAGGTATGTATGTATATATTACTACGCTAATGGTATATTCAGACTGGGTCGACGTACGCTACGCCTAACAATATCTGGGCTACTTAGCAACCATAGATTTTCAATGAAAATTTATGTTGGCACATTGGTCACACGCATCGCGACGTGCGATGTCTGTGGCCATTTTCATAGAAAATGAATGGTTGCTAAGCATTGTTTGGCGTAGCGATGCGTACGTACGTCGACCCAGTCTGAATCTACCTTAATGCGTTTATGATTATTTCATTTATTTGTTGTAATATTATTTTCTGTGGAAATAATCTCCTGCTGACAAGCTACTTGCAGTAGATTAGTGAGTATAAATTTACATTGCATGCCATTTTTATACAACAACAAAAAATCATTTGTTTTTGCTCTCCTGTAAAATTAACTATTGGACTTACGAAACTTTTCTATGGGATGTGCGATGTTATTTTTCTCTTTTCTTGTTTGTCGTGTGTTCCGTACATAAATGTTATTTTTATGTAAATAAGACCAACGTAACCCAAACAACACGTTTTAAACACGAGGCAGGAGGATAAACGTCATTGTGATTATGCCCCATCAGTTTTTAATAACGTCATTAAAATAATAGTTAACTACCCGAAAATAAATGGTTATTTGTTATGGAAACTAATACGCCATTGTTGTCCTCCAAACATTAAAATAAAATAAAATATTTCCATTCAAATGGTCGATGATTTTGGGGTATCCATTTTTACATAGATGTAGGAAATAATAGACGACTACTCTATAATATTGTTTCAATTTACCATAGATATAGTTTTTACCTAGATGGTAGTGTTATCATCGCTGTTATCAGGAACAAATTGGAAATTAAAATGGTTCACATTATGTGTATTGTTCCAGGCTTCTGAGTTAAGCTCTGGTGACATGAAATATTCATCGTTTAATACTGACACTTCTAAAAATTCTCCGTCAACCTGTCTTTTATCAGGTCTATTTAGCAGGTACCAATAAATTTGATAACAAAATTTAAAACCTCCGCGGTCGAGGGTTAAGGCTCTCGAATAGCAATCCGAAGGTCGCGGGCTAAAATCATTAATTTGTTTTATTCACAAATTCAGACACGTTTCAGAGTGGAATATACTCTCAGTTTTACATACGTTCAGACTTACTTTAAATGGCTTTAACTGTGTTTGGTGACCAGATCTGAATAGCTAGGTACTTTCTTATCTTCCTCTTCCCCATGTTTTTCCCCTTCCCACTACCTTTAGCCTAACAACATACTCTAATTAGGGATGCTATAGTCTCACTGTCCAGATGATTGGGAGCGGTTGAAACTATAGTCTTACTGTCTCCAGATGATTGGGAGCAGTTGAAACTACAGTCTCACTGTCTTCAGATGTTTGGGAGCAGTTGAAACTATAGTCTCACTGTCTCCAGATGATTGGAAGCAGTTGAAACTATAGTCTCACTGACTCCAGATGATTGGAAGCAGTTGAAACTATAGTCTCACTGTCCCCAGATGATCGGGAGCAGTTAAAACTATAGTCTCACTGTCTCCAGATGATTAGGAGCAGTTGAAACTATAGTCTCACTGACTCCAGATGATTGGGAGCAGTTGAAACTACAGTCTTACGGTCTCGGGATGATTGGGAGCAGTTAAAACTATAGTCTCACTGATTCCAGATGATTGGGAGCAGTTGAAACTCTTGTGGGGTATTCAAATAAAAAAATAGAATTTAAAAAATCAGCCCTCTGCCCTGTTATTTCTGACAGTTAATCTCCCGAAAGTTGGCCCCCGGGCATACTTATCTACAATATACAATCGGTTTAGGGAAAATACGGCATACCTACTTACACAAAATATAACTAGTGTCCCCAAAGGGGTGTGCAGAGAGGAAGTACCACTGAATACCAATATTATAAAACATATTTTCATCCAAATGCATCAAATAGTATAAAACTACTTGTGTATATACCAGCTTATAAGTACAAAAAAATCGGCACTGTATATGAATTCGTTAGAATCCATACCAACTAATTATTAAAGGAATTCTTGAACTCGACTTTAGGTTTGAAATTGGTAAATAAAACCCAAAAATTTGTAATTTTATAAATTATAATTTCGGAGAGGAGGGCAACTGTCGAGGGATCAAATATCGGGGCACCATTTCTTCGATTGACAAGCAAATCACGCCTGTAAACAACAAAGAATACTGGTTAAGTCTTTTCACCAAACGTACTTAGTAAATTTCACACATATACATTCCTCGTGTAAATATAATTGTCACGTTCTAAGGTTTACCGCTGTGCTTTTAAATAAATAATAATTTATTCCGTCAATAATTATCATTAGGTAAAGATCACTTTCTTATGGTGTAAGTATGGCTTCTTAGTTGTTTATTTGGTTTTCTCATCAAATATCACGAGTTAGGTATATATTAAGGTTGGGTTGGGTTACACCGACCAACTGTACACGTATCCGGAAACCAGTAGTACAAACATGTGAATCTACATCACAGAGAACCCAAAAAAACTAGTTTTTTGACAATTTCGATTTTGTTCTCTTTCACTTTAAAAGACGTAGCTGATATTAACTACATAGCGACCATTTTTTTCTAATTTGACCTAAAGATCTACTCAAAAACGAAAGCTAAAATCAAACATGTTATATTACAAAATCATATGTGACGTATTTATTTTTCTTTTTGTAAAAATACATTATGTATTACATATTCCAATGATCTTTGGCTGTCCAACTGGGAAATTTACCTATTTTAGGACAGTCAAAATGAACAGATTTATTTAATGTACCTAATTATTGTTTTGTCTAATATAGCGTATTGTATTGACTTTTACTTTATTACACTTTAAAAAAAATAAAAGCTTCATTAGTTTCCCGCTTGAAGTACAAGTTTTAAAACACCTTGTATATATACGATGTTGGATTCATGAAGTATTTCTCCATCATATTGATAGCTTATCTTTTGATTATATTTTAAATGCAAACATAATAAACCACTTCAAAGGGAATTGAAAGTGCGTTCTTGATGTAAGTACCTTAATCATGATTATACCTGGAGATCAATACAGGTAAAGCGCAACACTATCAAATCATATTTTTAAATATGTGACAGCCGGCATAGTCCAGCGGTGGGGCGTTAGACTCCCATTCCGAAGGCCGTGGGTTCGAACCCGACGTGCGCAAATAATTTTTATTTAATTAATTTATGTTATTTCACAACTAATTATTTAAAATAATATATAGTGTATTGGCGGCACGTTCCAGAGTGGAAGATACTCTTAGTATCGCGCTGGTGTAAGACCACCATTCCGAATTGAAACATTGTTTGAAATGGCTTTAGCTGTGTTTAGTGACTAGATCTGAATAGCCGGGTGCTTTCCCGCCTTCCTCTTTCACGTCTCCTTCCCTTCCCACTTACCTTCAGCATCATATAAATTCATATAGATTCATGTCAATTAAAAATAACCTTTTACTATGTATCATCATTCATAATTTTAATAATAAACTTTATAATTATCTATACGTACCTTAATTTAACAAAATAACTGATAATACCTTAAATTACCAAAATAGAAACATTCATCATATAGAGACAATGTTGTGCGTCCCTGTATAAATTCCGTAGCATAAGAATTTCAACTACCAGTCTGAAAATGTCCGTAGTAGGACGAAACCGGTCCTGGTGTAAATAAACAAGTGGAACGAAGTGAAAAATTGTTTAATTTAATATCTAATCATAGCATACCCCAATGGGGGACGCCATAGTCTCACTGGCTTCAGTCGGGAGCAGTTGGGACTCTTGTGAGGTATTCACTATAAAAAAAAAATTAAAAATTATTCTAACAGAAAAAAAAGGTATCATAATCATTCCAGCTTCAAATTCACGGCTGGTGGAATGGAATACCAACAAATATTTTAGTTATATATTAAATTCAACGTATTACTAAAAAGCACTATAAAGAGTCTAAAGAAACTAGAATGCGCGATCTTGGTATTGATCTCGATCTTGATATATATTTATTTATTATTAACACCCCTTTTAGGGGCTTTTACATATGGGTAGTAAAATATATGCAGTATTTATTGTATAATGTGGGTTCCAGACGGTATAATTGTATTCAAGTTGTTTAACGTTTTAAGTTTTCTAACAAAGGCACCTTATAAAAGCTTAATACATTTAAATCTCTAGATAGTCTAGTTATAAATCCCTACATTTGTAAACCCTTATTTGAGATTTCCATTATGTGGTTAACAAATGAAAGATTTTATTGAAAAGTGATTCTCTTTAATTTTTATTTGTTTCAAAATCATTGTCATAAATCTTGTAATTGATAGCATTGTAATTGTAATGAATGTACGATATTGATATACCTTTATTATTATTATATTTTGGGAACAATAATCATTGCAAATTTAAATTTATGACTGATGGAATAGTATGTCAACAAATCTTTTGATTCTTTTTTAAATGTAACGGAAGGCCAACATAACAAACCACTTTAAAGGGAATGGAATGCGCCATCATGATTAATTTGAACCCACATGCAAAGTTAGCCTTGATGCTATCATCCTAAATTCACATACCTGGCTCCGGTTTAACCCCTCAGGCTAAGTTGTTCGCTATTGTGAACAACTCACATAGATCTCATAGAAATCGTTCTGTCTCCCTTACTATCATGGTGAGAAATATAATCTATATGATTTTAGAAAAGGGAAAACACCACTAGTTGTATTAAAATCTAAAAGTTAATCGTAAAATAATTAAATTTTCGTCGCTGCATATAGAATATGAACCATGTGATACTGAGTGTATTCTGAGAAAAACAATAAAAACTCTTTAAAAAAAATAACAATTCTATTTATGGACAAAGTAGGAAAATATATTTCGTTCATTATAAGAATATATTTATGGCAAACATTAATTATTTTATGCCAGAAAATTGAATTTTAATGCGTTTTTCTCACATGCTTCATATTCTATGCACAGTTTTTCTCACATGGTTCATATTCTATGCACAGTTTTTCTAACATGGTTTATATTCTACACTCAGTTTTCGTCATAATTTTAAATACCATATTGTCAAAATATATAATTTGAATTTATTCAAATTTGACGGCATCACAAAATGATGTTAATATTATGTACATACCAAGGCAATTAAATTGTGCAGATGATATGACTTTTAAATTTTTTTTTATAGTGTACTATTTTGATTGTCTTCGCATGGTTTATTTTCTATAGCCTTAAATATTTTATATTATTACATGGCTCATATTGTAGAAGATGGGAAAAAAAAGAAAAATAACTGTATACTTAACTCATTTTTGTCAAAATCATCACATTATTCATATTAAATATGCAACGACGTTATCTAAGAAAGCAAATACTTTGTGGCTTGAAATTATACAAAATGGTATATATAATTAAATATAATTAATACGTACACCTTTATGAAACCAAAGTTTTCTACCGAAAATTTTTAATTAATTATTTTTACATGAAACGACTAAAAAGTGAGGTGACGGTATCGTTTATAACACATTTGTACTATTTTGATTGAATACATTTGACTAAGTCCGAAACGTTGGCTAAAGTAGGAGGTAGCGCAACACGGCATAACACCCCAAAAATAAATTACGAAAATAATATATATCATTGAAGAATACGATAATAATAATAATCTAGTTATTTTAAATATGAAAATGAACAAGACACAGACAAATAATAAAAGATAATGGTTTTAACTGGGACTCGAACCCAAAACCTCACGTCTAACCGGGACATACGCATTAACCAATTTTTATTTCATTTTATTTATTTTCATTTTATTGGGATTTTATTTCAAAGCGGAAATAATTTTGCCTTCTGACAAAAAATGCCCGAGTCTTGAAGGGTTAAAATAATAATTGGTTCTCGCATCATAGGTATTAACAACACGAGATGAACTCTCGAACCTGTCTGGTGGGAAATCTCATAATAAAAATAGCATAATAATATATTTATGACAAATGCAAGTTGCCAAAATTGTTATAGACGTATTAATAGATGTTAACAAAAAATGATGAGTTTGAGTTGAAGCTGGAGGAAGTGGGGAGGGGAAGAAGATAAATACCCCATAATGGGAAAGAGGATGGTTGGATGGTAAGTCCTGGCTATTCAAATCAGGGCACAAACCACGACTAATGCTATGGTATATGGAATATAACATATGTAGGATATGTCAAGCTACAAAACGGTTTAAATTGAATACTTGGAGCAGGTGGATTAGTTTTTGTATTTGGGAAGTATGTTTACTAGAGATGGGAAGTCTGATAGGGATATTGAAAGAAGGGTGAATGCAGGTAACTCCGTTAATGGTGGACTAAACGCTGTTGGCGCCAACAAAAAGCTATCCAAAGAAGCGAAGCTAGCAGTTCACAATGGAGTGCTGGTATCTACCCTGATGTATGGTAGTGAAGCATGGAACTGGCAGAGGAAGCATGAAAGTAGACTGAATGCTGTAGAGATGACAAGTAATTAAAATTCATGTTTTCATTCTCAAATAATGTTTTTTTAATGAATTACATTGCCCGTAATATGATGAATTTAAACTTGAGAAAATTGTCAATTCGAGGTTAATAAAAAAAAATTATTTACCTTCTTATTTGAATAGGCGGCTTCTTTCAAATCGAATGTTTTGATTACTTTAGAGTAGAATTTGTCGTTTCTATGTTTATTGCGGAAAATTATTATGTAATTTAATTCAAAATCAATATGTGCTCACTAGATTAACATTATATTCAAGTACCTACTAATAAAGAGCGTATAATAAATAAAATGAGCATTTGTACATTATGCGTTGATGTCCAAAATAAACACACGTTTTAATGTGCTATTAATTTGACTTGCATATATTTTGGATATATTTAGCAACTAGTAGAATAAAGATTGGATAATAAATTTAAAAAAAACTTTAAGTCATTAATTTCCTGTTATTTTTCGTCCTTTTGATCGCAAGATTGAACTCGTCGAGCATTTTTTAAACTTGTGTAAAAAGTGTTGTTTTCCTCGTACGATAATCGATTACTTTTTATGTGAATACCTGGTAAGATTCATCAATAAAGGCATCCCCAATTGGGGTATGTTGCGAGGTTTAAGGTAATGTGGAGGGGAAGGAGATCGGAAAGTGGAAAGTGAGGAAGAATCTGGCTGTTCAGTTCTAGTCACCAAACACGGTTAAAACCATTTCGAGCAACGTTTTAATTCGGAATGATGGTTAAGACCAGAAAGATACTGAGAAAATATACCTTTTATTATTTCAAATGTTAAATTGTAAAAAAAGACAAATCAATCACATAAAATTTACTTGAGCACGCCGGGATTTTATCCCCGGACCTAGTCGATCGCTAGTCGAGAACCTAGCCTCTCGACTGCCTATTTCGATTAGATACGTAAAATAATGTCTATATTCTATTATTCTCATTATCTGGTTTGAATCAATGATATAATATTGTATTTGTAAGTCTTTATAACCACTCGAAGGCTTTTTGACACATTTTGGCATTATTTCCAAATCTACGGATTGCCTTTTTGCCAAAATGTTTAAATTTTTTTTATTTTATTAAAGCGATTATATAATAATATATTGTACATTCAAAATATAACAAAATAAATATTCTCTAGATTCTTTAAAATGTTTTAAGGTTAAAGATTTAATAATATTTTTTTTATAAATCCTACGAATATGTAAAAATAGACAAAAGATGGGTGAATTCATTGGCTATATGGAACAATAATCAGTTTGTATGTCTCCATATTCAAATTCGGAGGTATGATTTTTTTAATGTGGCCGGAAAAATTTCCTTTAGCAATCCGAGAAAAAAGTTTTAAATTGCTCTGTCTCTCCAAAAATTTGAGTTATTTTATGGGTAAACTATTTAATCATATTCATAACTGTCAAAAAGTATTTTTTCATAAAATATATGTGAGAGAGTATATTTTGAATTTTGATTTTTGGCTTTTGAAGGTTGAATTGTAAACGTTAATAAAATAAATTTATATTTTTTAAATCTTTTAGTTAATTAATAATTAATATTTATTTTTTAAATCTTTTAGTTAATTAATAATTAATATTTATTTTTTAAATTGATTAATTAATTAAAATCTTGTTTTAGAGTGAGACTTAAAAAAACTATACGTACTTATAAGTGAATCATAATATTAAATTTCCCTAAACATTTGTTTAAATAATTCAAATCTATCGCTTACTCAGTATTAATTTAAAAAACCGCAGATTATTATCAAAACATATTGCCCCCCTGGTGATGTGGATAAAATATTTTTCTCAGTATTGCAGTGACAGTTGGAAATAACAACCATTTCATTGTGAAATATGTTTTTAATGTTGGTATGACAATGATCACTGAAGAGGGTATTACCAGAGAATACCGGAAATTAGTCCTTTTTAAATCAAATTCTAGACGTATTGACTCTTTTTTACAAAAAAACACAAATTGGTTTTGAAGGATTGTTATTTTATCTTGTACACGCAGTTTTAAAATTTTGAAAAACTAATTGAATTTTTAAGATATTAAGGTTATACCGTTGGTCGTTGGTAGATTTGTTCAATTTTCAAACGATTTCATAACGCCAGAGCTCACGATTATATGCATAGAAAGCTTCGCGGGCGTGTGGAAAACAACTCACCAAAGTTTCATCGCTTTCGGATGAATGGTACAGGATTTTTTTATAGTGAATACCTCACAAGAGTCCCAACTGCTCCCGTCTAGAGCCAGTGAGACTATAGCATCCCCAATCGGGGTATGTTATGAGGCTGAAGGTAAGTGGGGAAGGGAAGGAGAAGAGGAATAGGAAGGTGGTAAAGTACCTGGCTGTTCAGATCTAGTCACTAAACACGGCTAAAGCCATTTCAAGCAACGTTTCAATTCTGAATTGTGGTCTTACACCAGGGCGATACTAAGAGTATAATAATGAGGGACAAGCAAAGAAACATTCATTTTTAGAAGAAAACTTCTTCTAAAAGTATTCACTTTGTGATGGCATCATTTATTTTAATAAAAGGACAAATAACTTATTTTATATCACTTTATTTACATATACACAATCTTTAATGAATATTGTTCACGTCATCAGGATTAAATGTACACTAAAGTTAAAAAATTAAATATAGATCACATATGGTGAGGAAGGGGTAAAAGGAAGGGTTAGGGGTTAGAGTGGGGAAGTTTATTAGAATTAGGGATTTCAAAGTCATTAGAAGAGAAAGATCAGTAAAGTACAAAATGTTCAAAAGAGGGTTTATAAAAATTTGTTGCTTATTAATTATGTCTGTCTTTCTTATTTCTAAAATTTCTGAATTATTAATTTACGATAACCTTACGATAATAACGATAACCTTTACTAACTACATATTTTTAGTCCTAAGTTTTTGTCAAAACTATGATCATTTTTCAATAGATCATCTGCGAACAATAGATCATCTGCGAACAAAATTCTTTCAGTGAGAGCAATTCTATGGTACAAAATTATATTTCAGCACATAAATAACCCTTTATATATAAATAGGCTGGAACATAACCATAATACTCGTTTTAACTTTAATGAAAGTCTAATTGTACCTAAGCATACAAATAAATATATGGACAAAGAACGTTAAATTACATGATTCCCAGTTGTTTAAAGTTTAAATGTGTTACCTGCTGAAATTAAAAACCATGCCCAAAACACACAATTGGTGACTTTACTGAAGACTTGGCTTACGGAAAGATTTAATTTGTATTAGCTTACAATGACATATTATTCTAAATACTTTAAAACAGTTAACTTGTGTTTTCATAATTTTTCTTTTATGCATATTTCTGTGAAAAGGTTAATTTTATTTTATATTTATAATTGTAAAAATGTAACTATTGAATATTCATTTAGACTTTTATAAAAAGTCAATAGGTGTTCCATAAAAATTAAATCGGATATATTTATCCGAGACACTATCTAGGTAACAAATACATTCTTTGAATACTTGTTTCCAATAATAAAGGTAGCTGCCAATAATATGGAAAAAAAAAACATTAGTCGAAGATAATATTGTTAATTCTGAAATTTGAAATATGAAGTTGACAATTACGACAGTCTCATAATAGATCGCAGTAGCCCAATTGGTAGAGGTGTATGACCCGGTAAGACGTAAGGTTCTGGGTTCGAGTCCCAGTTGCGACCGTTATCTTTTATTATGTTTCTGTGTCTTGTTCATTTTCATATTTAAAAAAAAAATTAGATTATTATTGTTATCTTCTTCTTCAATTATATATAACTATTAAAGCACTATAATAAGATCTTTAATGTAAAGAACCCGTTAGACAAACTACTAAAAAGTTGTCAGTACTTACTTGTAAGTTGTAAGTAAGATTTTTTTGTCTTATATTTGTAAAGTGTATAAAATAAATAAATAAAATAAAAAAAACCTATTCACTATTATATGTACCTATATAATTTAGTATATGTTATAATATACAGCCCTGAGATGTTCTTTAACTCTTACCAGAAAGTTCCTATTTTTCTAGCAAAGCATTCCGAAAATCCAATAAGCCCATGGCCAGAGTCGTAAACTTACGAAAAACTTACAAGTGAAATTGAGTTTATAAACGCCCAATTTTTTTTTGTTTTAATATCGCTATCTAAAAAATAAAAATATTTAAGGCGTTGCTCTCATCTTGTTTAAAGTTTCCGGGTCTAGATAATACTTGATGTAATATTGCAGTGTTCCTAATACTTTGGAATGTTATTTATCAAATTTTTGCCGGGTCTTTGTTCCTCCCACAGATCGGTAAATCATTATTAGGCCATGAAAACTATCACAAAAGATATCTGTTATTTTATTGATCGTCTGCTGCGTATTTCTTATAACCACATTCCATAACACATATGCCTTGTTTGTCCTTTCCAAAACGTTACACTCCAAAAAATGTAATTTTGTCTGCTTTCCGTACATAAACTTTTGTATATTGTTTTTATTTCTTGCTAGAGCAATCCCGATGAGTTACAAAACTCATTTTAGGGCAGGAGGAACTTACAATTCATAGGTGGGAGGTAGTAGGTGCAATTTTACAAATCTATTTCGGAATCATGTGTATAAGTTTACATTCAGTACAGCATAAACACAAAAAATAAAAGATAGGTTTAGTTAAGACTGGCGTAGTCCAGCGGTAGGGCGTTAGACTCCCATTCCGAAGGCCGCAGGTTCGAACCCGGCGTGCCCAAACAAATTTTATTCAATTCATTTTTGTTATTTCACAATTAATTATTTAAAATAATATATAGTATATTTGCGGTACGTTCCAGAGTGGAAGATACTCTTAGTATCGCCCTGATGTAAGACCACCATTCAGAATTGAAACGTTGCTTGAAATGGCTTTATCCGTGTTTAGTGACTAGATCTGAATAGCCAGGTACTTCCCCATCTTCCTCTTTCTCGTCTCCTTCCATTCCCCACTTACCTTCAGCCTCATAATATACCCCAATTGGGGATGCCATAGTCTCACTGGCTCCAGACGGGAGCTGTTGGGACTCTTGTGAGGTATTCAGTATAAAAAAAAAGTAGAACAAAAAAGAGAAAACAAGTAAAGAAAGAAAAAAACACAAGGGTATACAAAAAAGGATGATTAAAAATAAAGGAAAAGAGACGAGACAGAACAAAACTTGTCAAGAAAATGACATATTTTCATTTTTAAATGTACTTAAATAAAGTATAATATATTACGCTGGATGTTTTTGTGCATATCTGGATGCGAACTATTTTTTTACATTAGCTCCACACAAGAGGCCCTGAGCAAAATAATTTCCCTCAGGGCCTAAGTCATCTTTGGGGATGTTGTGTGGAGGGTGTTTTTAAGTAAAGGAAGTTCTGGGAAGGAAAAGGGTATAAGGGTTGGGTATGAATCTGGGGTTAAGTGTGTCCAGATCATCCGCCGCCAACACCTAGAAACCTCACCCCATGAACCCGGGCACCCCTGCTAAGTCACCAAACGTAGCGAACCACTTGGGGTGACCTATGGCAGAGGTGTTGGTTATCCAATAAATGGTTCCCGAGGTGGCGGTACCCATTCCCGCCTCCCAAATGATAAAATATATATACATATAAAGTGTAGACAATATAGTTTAGAGATTTTATACATATATTATTTACCTCACGATTTTATCCCGTATTTTGTGGTGTGTGTGTGTTTGAAGAACGCGGATTTTATTTTTCGAGTATTGTGGTTGTGGATGTGTTGATGTAAGTGGCTTGATGTTAATGTGAGTTGATTGTTGAATAATTTGTAGGATGGTGCTTGTGATTTCATGTTTAGGAAGCATTGTGATTGGAAGGATACTGGAAAGTGAATAGATGTTCCTGTCATGAGCTATCGCCCGAGGCAAGTGAAAAAAGCCCCTTTGAAGAAAAACCCATTTAAGTCAAGCAAATTGTTGAGTTTTGGTTTCAAAATTCAGGGCTTAGAAATATTTTATATGTACCTAGATATATTTTTCCGAAAAAAATAAAGTAGGTACAGGCCGATAAAAACTGATTTAAAGTTCAAAACGTCTAGTTACGAACCCGTTTTCGGATATGGTTTATTGTATATTATCGAAAAGTCTTAGAAAATAATCCTAAAGCATATTTGTGCCTGAACTTCGAAAAATAAAATAAAACACGCTTTTTGGCGATATTTTCTTCTTGCATGAGTTTGGTGTAAATCAAGAATTTAAATATTTTAATTAATGAAGATAATATTAGCGAAAGTCAATCAAAAATCCGAAATAGAAAATAAAAAAAGTTAAAAATAAAAATATTTCATACTAGACTTGCAGAAAAAGTCAATAGATGTCGCATATTAATAAAAAGTGATTAAATTTATCCTGACACTATCTAGAGGGCATTTAGTTCGAGTTGAATCTTGCAATCATACATAAAGATAGCAGCCAATAAAAATATGCGTTAAGAAAATTAAAATAATGTAGGTGGTTCTCAGTCGAAGTATGATTCAGTTAAAAATGACCGAATCGGATAGGGATACGTTGGCGCAGTGGATAGCGCGTTGGCCCGGATTGCCAGAGATCCTGGGTTCGTGTCCCAGATGTATCCGTATCTTTTTCTGATTTTTCAGTTTCGGATTTTCGATTGACTTTCGGTAATATTATTTTCATTAAATAAAATATTATAATTTGAGCTTTAACTCATTAAGTTAAAAAGTTAAAAATAAAAATAAAACATGCAATTTAAAACTTATCGCCATCTACATAAGGAGAGTTATTGTTATGTTACGATGTGATTCATCATCAATAACAAAAAATGCAATTCTTACTTTAGCTTCTTAAGGCAATATGATATTTGTAAAAAATGTGATACTAGTGCATGATTTGATGAAAGCAAATTGTGATATGCTAACATTGTCCTTAAGGTTAAAAGACTTTATGCGATTGGAATAATGCGTTTTTTTCCTTTAATTTTGCCTTTCATTAGCCTAAATATCGTCTGTTTTAGCAGTAACAAACACAAAGTAGAAAAGTCTCTCGGGAAATCATTCGTTCTCTACTTTAAAGACATCAGGGCCTTTGGAGTTTCTTTGTCCTTTGGGGTCATGTAAAACAGAAAACTATTAAGAACTGCAAATGAACAATAAAAGGTCATTAATGCACAGAGAAAATAATGATGGAAGCAGAACCGATCTTTTTGGGACGCCAACAAATATTGAGTGTGAACACGTGTTGGTACTATTGTTAGAGTGAACGATGTAATTAAATCTGAAATTTTTAAACGATATCTTGATTAATACCCTTTTTCTCCTTTTTTGTAGTTGGCCATCCTGGGATTTGCTGCCTTCATTTCAGCTGAAGCGCCGTACCATTACAACAGGCCGCCGCCCGTACATATTCACACCCAGCAGCTTCCGAACTTCGGTGGAAGCAACAACTTCCATCAGAGCTTCAGACCTCAAGGCGGCAACGGATACTACCTGGATCATGGAAATAGCCACGGACATGGACACAGCCACGGGCATGGACAAGGAAGCAGTCATGGATTCATACAGAACGGACCTGCTTATCGTCCCCAGCCAATTCCTCTTGGATCGTACGGAGCTCCTCCCATACCTAGACCTTCCCAATTGGCTCCACTACCATCATATCAGAGTGCATATTCATTGACCGGTGTGGCTTATCCCGCTCCTCCCCCAGCACCATTCCACATTCCAAGCAGCTCTTACGGCGTTCCCATTGCACCAATTCAAGTTCCATCTGGTCCTTTGTTTTCGCAATCCAGCTCCGGTTCATATTCCTCATATAGGCCAGGACCATCTTATGTTTCTTCCAGTTCTGGCTCTTCCCATTCATTTGGTTCAGCTCCAATTTCTAGACCTTCTCAATCTTATGGTCCTGGTCCAGCCATCTCCATACCATCAGGTCCATCATTCTCAGGTTTAAGTTCTGGATCTAGTTCATCGTATGCGCCTGCTCCTGCCCCTATCCATATCTCTCAGCCGTCTCAGTCTTATGGATCCGGACCTTCATTTTCCGTTCCCTCTTTCTCTGGATCTAGCTCTGGATCTTCCTCTTCCTTTGCTCCTGGACCCATTTCAATTCCGTCTCAATCTTATGGCCCTGGTCCATCTATCTCAATCTCATCTGGACCTACCTTCTCGGCATCAAGCTCTGGATCTTCCTCCTCCTTTGCTCCTGGACCCATCTCAATTCCATCTCAATCTTATGGTCCTGGTCCATCTATCTCAATATCATCTGGACCATCTTTCTCGGGATCTAGCTCTGGGTCATCTTCATCTTTTGCTCCTGTACCCATCTCTGTACCATCTCAGTCGTATGGCTCTGGTCCATCTATCTCAATCTCATCCGGACCATCTTTCTCAGGATCTAGCTCTGGGTCGTCCTCATCTTTTGTTTCTGCACCCATTTCTGTACCATCTCAGTCTTATGGCTCTGGTCCATCGATTTCTATTTCATCGGGACCATCTTTCTCTAGTTCAAGTTCTGGATCTAGTTCATCGTATGCGCCTGCTCCTGCCCAAATCCAAATCTCTCAACCTTCTCAGTCATACGGCAGTGGACCATCAATTTCCATTCCATCTGGTCCATCTTTCTCAAGCTCGAGCTCTGGATCTTCTTCATCCTATGCTCCTGCACCCATATCTGTACCATCTCAATCTTATGGTACCGGACCATCTATTTCTATTTCAAGTGGCCCATCATTCTCAGGTTCAAGTTCTGGGTCTAGTTCATCGTATGAATCTGCTCCAGCCCCAATTCAAATTTCTCAACCATCTCAGTCCTATGGAAGTGGCCCATCAATTTCGATCCCATCCGGACCATCCTTCTCAACATCTAGTTCTGGATCTAGTTCGACATTTGCTTCCGCTCCTGCTCCTATCCTTATATCCAAACCATCTCAGTCGTATGGTTCAGGTCCTTCCATTTCAATCCCATCTGGTCCATCTTACATAACTTCCAGTTCGGGTCCCAGTTCATCGCACATCTCATCCGGAAATTCACACCATTCTCAACATGTTTCTATTCCATCTGGATCGTATGGCCCTGCTTTATCAGTTCAAAGCTCCAACCAGCAAAGCTTTTCAATTCCGTCAATTTCTTCGCATTCTAAACAGCCTTTCGACGATGGAGTAAAACACGAAATCGAGCAGATCCTTTTGAGAGAAGAATCTCGTTCTGCGTCTGAAGCTATTTTCGGAGAACGAGGAGTTAAGATTGTATCAATTTCAATGGATGGACCAAAACAAGCTGTGGACGTAGCTTCATTCATCCTTCCCGTAAAAGAGCAATACTCCCAAAATCTGATTGCAGATCAGAGTTCAGGATACTCGTATTAACAACAGGTAGCGATGAACAGGAAACTGACCCCTGTTTATGAAGCTACTAATTAAAACTTGTCACATCATTAGATGTCGTCTTCTTTGTCTATAATTATCGAATGGAATGCAACAAGATTTCACATTAGGACGCTAGAAACTTGTCTGTTAACAATAATTTGCCGCTACCGGTTTTTTGTGAACATCTTTAGCGGCTATCTTCAAAAAATTTATTTAATTTTGTGTGCACGCTATTGAATGTTATAATATTGAATTATCCTTGGGTTGCCCTTGCCTAATATAACCTGAAAATGTGTATTAATTATATTATACTTGATGGGAATTCCTAAATAAATTGCTCTTCAAATATATTAAAATGTAATTTGCTGCAACAGAGACCTGAAAACGCATAAAGGCGTGTTTAAAATGTAAGCTATAAGACTTGTATATAATATTGTATTATAATTGTTAAAATAAATGAAAAATTGATTGTACGTGTTGTTAATCATTTATTTTATGCATCTCGTTATTAATTTGAGGAAATGGGTAACTATTTATTGGACAATCAATACCTCTGCCATAGGTCATTCCGAGTGGTGCGCTACGTTTGGTGACTTAGCAGGGGTGCTTGGTTTAATGGAGTGAGGTTTGTATAGGTCTGACAGCGGATTTTTCTGCCCACCTAATGCTTGGCGGTCCGTATCAAGTGAGACGAGGGAGCATACACCAAGTCGGTGAAGCATAGAACTGGCAAAGGAAGGAATATCAGATTAAATGCTTTAGTCGAGAGATCTCTGAGGCGTATATGTGGCTGGATTATGAAAGTGAAGATCAATTTGGAAATCGAATACAAGTCCAATATAACGATATGAAAAAGAAAAATAAAGGGATTCTTGAATGGTTTAGAATTGTAGATTTGGGTGGTCGAAGCGTCGTAAGTCGCAAGTTACCGGCCAACGCGACATGGTCGAGGGGTAAGGCTCTCGACTCCCAATCCGAAGGTTGCGGGTTCAAACCCGGCGTGCGCATATATATTTTATTTAACCGCTTGGACAAATAAGCTTGTTTTCACGATAATTTAACGTAGGTAGACATACGAATGACATATGGCCCGTACCTGAGTTATTAATTAATTTGTATAATTACGCAATTAATTAATTAAAAGTAATATATAGTATATTTGCTGCACGTTCCAGAGTGGAAGATACTCTGAGTATCGCCCTGGTCTAAACCACCATTCAGAATTGAAACGTTGCTCTAAATGAGATGAGATAATAAAGTGTTAGGTGACCAGATCTGAATAGCCAGGTACATCCCCAACTTCCTTTTCCCCGTCTAGTTCCCCTCCCCACTTACAAACAGCCTCACAACAAACCCCATTGGGGATGCCATAGTCTCACTGGCTCCAGACGGGAGCAATTGGGAATCTTGTGCTGTAATCAGTGGCGGTTTTCTCTAAAGTGCGGTTGTGCGGTGAACCCCCATTAAAAATATGATAAAATAAAACAATTTTGTTGTATAGTAATATAAGCGCATCACAGATAGCTCGACATTAAAATTCTGTCTTTAAAACTCGCGCCACCGAAAAATACGGTACCTATCTATTCCCATTTTGTGCGCGTTGCGATCCGCACACAATTGTCCATACAAAAAATCATAGCCGATACGAATCGCTGTGACGGTAGAATGGAAAAAACTACGCAGCTTGGTGCGCTGCTCACGAGTCAAGATGTCACGTGACCTCCGAACTTTGACGAGTCTCGCCGAAATGAAGCCCGAGATTGTCGCAGGATGACCGGCTGACGGTCGACTTTTGCACCGACGAATGCAAGTTAAATGTTATATATTATGGTTTTTAACTTTGTAGTCATTTTTGTACATTTTTTATTTTCTTGTTTCTGCATTTCTCCAACCGTTTACTAATGGCATTTGTAAATCTACTATTGAAGTGGACCGATTTGACTTCTGTTTTCGTATAATTTTTTTATAGATAAGTCGTTATATCCCTTAGTTAGGAGTAGATTTACTAAAGTTTTGGCAAACAACGTCGCTAGTTATGCAATTTTGTGTTGAGCTTTCCTAGTATTGTTTCGGCTTTCAAATTGAAAGTGGTTGCGTTTATCGGTTGTCGCGAATATTCTGTCCTAATTTTTTCACACAATGACGGAATACAGTGTTATATACAAAAAATAACGGTAATGCTTATGAAAAAGTTTGTAAATTAAATATTATTATTTTTTGTATAAGGGTATAATGGATTTTTAGTGTAAGTGAAAAAGGCTAATTTTATTTCGTGGCCACCTTTATTTGTGTTTCTTGTTTTTTTTATGTTTTAAAATATCAATTATATTATATTCTACATTCTACGCAATTATTCTTATTGAAAAAAAACAATAATAATTAGCAACGTACATTGAGTGTTGTAAAAACCATTAAACAATTTAAATCCTCTATAACCATTTTGGTTGTTTAATAATTGTGTCGAGGAGTATCAAGTTATTTAAAAACAATAGTACCTATTTAGGTACCCCCCCACTAACTTTATTTAATTTGTGTGACAAGAGTAAATTTTGATTAGACAATATATCATTCTTCTCTTGAATTTCTGAACCCCCCGTTAAAAAGACCACGAACCGCCACTGGCTGTAATCATATAAAAAGAGGTGATTGGAAGATAGTTGGCATGCCTCAGCAATACCAAAGTTAATAGTGTATTCAGTCAAATGAGTTTATATAAACAAATTAGTGCGTGTGAGAGTATGTATGAATGTGAATGAGGTACGGAGACTGTTTCAAGACAGAGTTGTTTGCGGTCCATCCCCAATGCCTAATATGGCATTATTAAGTATAAAGTATAAAGTATTTATTTATCAAAAAGAACAGGAATACATTATTATATAAACTATTACATATATATTACATCCAGAAAATAACATGAATATATAATATAATATCATATTATTACATAGTAGTATTGGTTACATTTTATATTTTTCCTTTTTACCTTTTATTTTCTTACTTTAATTTTACACAGTAAAGTAAAGTGTTTTAATAACTCAGGTGCGGGACATACGTCATTCCTATGTCTACCTACATTCAGAGTGGAAGATACTCTCAGTATCGCCTTGGTGTAAGACCACCATTCAGAATTGAAACGTTGCTTGAAATGGCTTTAGCCGCGTTTGGTGACCAGATCTAAATATCCAGGTACATTCTTAACTTCCTCTTCCCCATCTAGTTCCCCTCCCCACTTACAAACAGCCTCACAACAAACCCCATTGGGGATGCCATAGTCGCACTGGCTCCAGACGGGAGCAGTTGGGAATATTGTCCTGTAATCATATAAAAAGAGGTGATTGGAAGATATTTGGGACGCCTCAGCAATACCAAATTTAATAGTGTATTCAGTCAAATGAGTTTATATAAACAAATTAGTGCGTGTGAGAGTATGTATGAATGTGAATGAGGTACGGAGACTCTTTCAAGGCAGAGTTGTTTGCGGTCCATCCCCAATGCCTAATATGGCATGATTAAGTGTTTTAAAAAAAATTACATAATTTTTTAAAGTACGATTTAAATAATCTCGTGGTACATTAGTAGCATGACAGATTTTATCTATGTAAGTTATTTGAATTACCTCTATACCCACAAAGGATGTTGTTTATATATTTTGACTAATAGATTTAATCAATTCTTAGGATTAAAGGATTTAACAGCGAATTAAGACATTAATAACAAAAGATCATCCGAAAGGAAATCGTTAAGATAATCATCAAGGATTTAAAGAAATATATTAACTGTGGTTTTATTTTAAATTCAAATCCCTTATTAAACATGATACATCACACGGATGTTGTTTCTCGCATATTTTTTTTTTCGTAAAATAATAAAATAATGTGATATTTTATAAAAGTTATTTTTGACACGTGAATCACTTTCAGTATAATCCCAAACAATATTATTATACAGGTTGGGCCAAAATTTTTTTCATATTTGAAACATGAATAAAAATTAAACTATTGATATTATTTTGTTGATGATTTATTAAACTTAATAAACATTTATTGCAACTTATTTTTTTTAAATGACATCGTCGAGATGTATCCCGTCTCGTCGCTGGCACTCCTGCAATCGACTACGTAAACTTTGGAAAACTCGTTGACACATGCTGCGAGGAATCGCGGCTATCTCCTCGTGGAATTTTTTCTTTTAATTGGGATATAGTCATTGGTTTATTATGGTACACTCGACTCTTCAGACTTCCCCACAAGAAAAAATCGCAAGGTGTTAGGTCTGGGCTTCTTGTAGGCCATGGAACATCACATCTGCGAGAAGTCAATTTGTTAGGAAACATTTGTTTGACCACCGGTGAAGTCACATTTGACGTATGGCATGTTGCTCCATCTTGTTGCATCCAAGTCCTGCTATTGTATCCTTCAACGTTGTATCCTTCAACCTCCCTCAAACGGTTTTTGAGAAATCAAGTGTTGCTATTTGAAAATTTTTGGCCCACCCTGTAGTTGCTAGAGTGTGTTTGTTTGTTTGTTTGTTCTTCTTTCACGTCGCCACGGATTGACCGATCGACGTGATTTTTTTACATAGGGATAGTAGGAGAACTGGGAAATGATATAGGCCACTAAATTATTATTGTAATAGTACTAAAACATTTCATTATCGTGGAAAATTCTTCATACAGTAATTTCTCCCTTTTTTATACCTTCTGCATCCTAATATAATTCTGCAAGCGTTGTTATATTGCAAGGCTGCCCAACGAATTATAAATAGCCCGCGTGAGCAAGTTTAAAAATTCTGCAAATTTTTGTAAATCCTTTTTCAAAATTTATCAGTCTATAAATAATCAATTACAACTATAACATACAATTTTGTGTGTAACAAAAAATATAGGATGACGGATTTATTGGGTGAATCCAATAAAATGACAAAAACTAAATAATTCGGTTCCATGTCAACTCAGAATCAACTCTTTAAAAAATCGTTAAAAGCTATGAAAAAAAAACTAAAAATAGCCCATACCCTAACCTAACCTATTTAACCCATTTAACCAATTTTTTATATACCCCTTGATGATCCCTCCCCCCCCCTGCCAGGGTGGATAATTCCGGAAATTCTCTAATCACCCCTGATGATCTGGTACCCTATCAGTGGCCCCCCTGTGATTTTACCGCGTCAATTAGGCCCGACTAATAAAAAGGTTGAGCAGCCTTGTTATATTGGATCCGAAATCCTTCGGTTCGGTAGTGACACAATGTATATAAGCTAGAAAAAAAGCATTAAACAATGTATTTTTTACATTATTGCTGCATGGGAAGAATCTGCGGGCAATCATATTAGACAGTATACCGATACTTCTCCTTTATCGTTCAATATCACTATCGTCCGAGAGATCTTCAGTAATAATGTGCCCCTAGTATTTTACATTACACATCTACAAAAATGTAAAAAAATGACATGTATTTTAGGTAAATCTGTGAATGGAGGAAAAAATTTTACGAACATCGTACAATTTATGATTAAATTCCTCATCGTCTTTTTAATTTTTTAGCGAAATCGCATTAGGAACATCTAGTCAATGTTGCGATTCGTATTAAATAATTGATTCTCGGAATGCAACCAATATCACTGCTTAATGCGTTATAAAAAACAAATAAAATAATGCATTTGGTAAATAGATACGTCTGTAAAATTTTACAAAAACGCAATAAATAAATGGTCACCAAGTTGGCTATTTAGTGAGATATTAGTTATACCGGTTTCTAAAAATAATAATAAACGGGTTTCGTCTGAAACGACACAACATTAAAGCAATTGACATAATGGTGTTGCCAGAATTAAAAATGCAACAAATATATATATTTTTTTAATGATGCGGTTTCTGGTTTCAGTATTTTCGTGTTAAGATTTAGGTACGACAAAATTGGACTTTTGAAAATATGGTATTGCGCACCGAAACACAGCACTACTCTTCAATAAAGTATCCCTTTGTACTTGGTGTACCTACACGGATGGCGATTAAAACTAGTTTGAAGTAATCCAATGAAACAGTAAATCGCTGGGTAAGCGGTAATCCATTGATTGATTGAGCGATAATCTATTGATTGAATGAGAAATAATCTATTGATTTATTGAGCAATAATCTATTGATTGATTGAGCGATAATCTATTGATTGATTGAGCGATAATCTATTGATTGATTGGCAGATTCTACTCTTAGATATTCTGACTCTTGACATTATACGACTAAAGTATTCGATTCAAATCGGCGTCCCATGTTTTCGTCGAGCGTCCCCGACCTATTCTATTCACTCTAGCTCTTTAAGAGGAACGGCTGCGCGGCCGGTTTCACACAAAACGTATTTAATGATATGAGGTCAAAATATCCAACCCAACTGAAAAATAATTTTTGTAATAAAAAGGTACGACAAATATCTAGCTCGGACAGGAGCTACTTTTTTTTATTCATTTTCAAAGCAACTTTGGAATTTTTTTATGAGTTATTTATAATTATTTTTAAAAAAATCTGCATAATCCTTGATTATAAAAATATAATGAAAAATATAATAAAAAATAAAAATGGTTAAAAATGCGTTTCTTTGGGTGTAGTAGTTTTAATGTATAAACAATCAGTTTTTGTTCCGACGTAAATAGGTAATTTGTAAATTAAATTTACACTTATCAAAAAATTGTTAAATTAATTTTTCAAATGTTTAAATTTACTCGCAAATAATTGTCCAAGTTGCCTCTAAAATCATAAAATATGAAAATCTTTAAGAGCCTATATTTTATAATTTAAAGCCAAAAATAAATAAAGTAGCTCCTGTCCAAAGTAGATACTTGACATACCTTTTAATTACAAAAATAATTTTTCAGTTTGGTTTGGTATTTTGGCCTCAAATCCAAAACTACGTTTTGTATGAAACCGAGCGCGCAGCCGTTCCGCACAGGGTGTCAATCAGGGGCGTAGTTACCGCCGTATCAATGAGACGGGGGCCCCAGGCTACAGAAATAGGGCTATAGAGTTTTACCCTTCATTTGGCCCCCCCTAACTAATTTTGATACAGGGCCCCTCCAAGGCACGCTACGTCACTGGTACCAAAACTCTATTCAGAGCCAATTTGTCCCAATGTGTAGCATTTGGAAACTCAGCCTTTCTCACAAACAACATTAGTAGAAGAAGAATCAGTGAAAATGAAGCACCATCTACCGATTAAACATTTAACAACTTTCTCCTGTAAAACTCGAAGTGGTCTTAAGTAATAAAAGAGAGTTGAACTATGTTCATTTCTTGACGAATGAAAATAAATTACTTGAATGCGTATCTGAAAGATGTCGCTTTTTGATTTTCAATTTGGGAGGCATAATAACCAAAACCTCTTCCGTAGATCACTCCAAGTTCGTAACATTATGGGTGCCCGGTTTCATGGGGTGAGGTTTGTTTGGGTTTTTTGGGTCACCAGCTGCGTGGCGGGCCAGATCGGGAAAGCTGGTTTAGAGAAACGATTTTACCGGCTGGACTTTCTCGACACATTGCATTGGATTGCACCGCAATTGGAGGGATGGATTGATACGTCACTCCTGGACACCCCAGATTGCTACCCACCCCTCTTTCCTTTATCCTTCCGCCTAGAATTTCCTCTCCTTCCTTTTATTAAAAAGACCCTCAACACAGCATTCCCAATGATAATGCAGGCCTGAGGGAAAATATTTTCTCCGATAGAGGTAAATTGAAAAATAAAAGAAAATAACATTTTGATATTATAATAATGATAATAAGAGATTGAAACCTTACCAAAATACAATAACAATAATAGCACATCTGCCCTGATGCAAAAAACACATTTGCCCTGATGGTGGACACGCTGTCCGAAACGTTAGCCAAAGAAGAAGGCAGAGATGAATGTCAAAATTATAAAATAAAGATTTTTATATCGAAAAAAAAAATTTACACATTATTAAGGTACGAAAATTTAAGTCCGTAAAAAAACTACGTGTTCTAATTTAAAATTTCTGTTCTAATTTAAAAGAGATTTTATTTTAAATATAATACGCAATTCATAAAATCAAGACATTTTTTAATGCAAATAAATTTTTAGAATTTCGAAATTTTCGTGGACAAATGGGCAAATATTAGACGTTCTATTACAATTTATTATTATTGGGTTTTATTTATCAAAAATACTCATTTCGATTGTGTGATTCTGTCTGTATCTCCAGTTCACCGAACTCTAGAACTCGGATTTGCTTTGAATTCAAGTGTCGTTTATTAAATTGGCACTTTTTAGCATAAACAGATTTTCTATTATTTACATTTATGAAGTACCTACTTACAGTACCTCCCTATTAAAATATAATATTTATTTATTATTTTATTAATAAGTTTACATTTTAAGTGTATTTCTTTTGATTATACTTCTTATGGTTAATCTTGACAAGTAAAGTCAGATTTCGTGATTTTTGAGATTTTTAGCAAATAAAAATGTTATCAATTCTACAATTATTATACGTGAAAGATACTCCCAGTATCGCCCTAACGTAAGACCACCATTCAGGATTGAATGTCCACCAAAGCCAGTCGTGTTTGGTGACTAGATCTGAATAGCCAGGTAGGTACATCCCCACCTTCCTCTTCCCCATTTCCTTCCCCTTCCTACTACCTTCAGGCTCATAAGTACCCCAATTGGGGAAGTCGTAGTCTCACTGGCTTCAGACGGTTGGTAGCAGTTGAGATTCTTGGGCAGTATTACATAAAAAGATAAATATAAGGTTTTGAGAACATTAGTTTTAAAAGTTACACCTTGGCGTCTTGACAGTACTTACAATCTCATTTACTATATTGAAATTTTAAAATCCGAGTAGGTTGAATTTCATATTAAGAGCGATTGACCAGCGGTTGAGAATAAAAGTTGAAAAATGCTTGCAACTACACAGAGACATTCCAATGAGAAAGATCGATTATTCCCCGTATCATTTTTTTTAAAATTACAAATTTAATATCGATTTATTTTAATCAAAACTCGCTTTAATATATACCTACATTCAAGTAAGCAATAAAAATGCTCAAAACGCACGATAATAAATTATTAAATATCGTGTACTTCTTGAAAGCTTTTTTTGATAGAAAGTATTTATGATTTTTCAATAATGTTTAATCAAAGTAAGTGTGTAAAAAATTTTTTAAATATTTTAGTTATTTTAGTTACCTTAAATAAATAGAAAAACTGAGGTATTTTTGTCACAAAACACGTTCTCGGATTAATTTTTTATTGATTTTAATTAAACTTAAATTAAAAAATTTTAAACTGTGTTGACTAGATTACGTATTGATTTATTTTGTTGTTGTTGTTGACGGCCGTCCGTGGTCGAGTGGTAAGACACTTGATTTCAAATCGGAAGGTCGCGGGTTCGAACCCGGCTTATGCAAATAAATTTTATTTGATTAATTTATGTTATTTCACAATTTATTAATAAAAATAATATATATATATATATATATATATATATATACTATATTTGCGGCACGTTCCAGAGAGGAAGATACTCTCAGTATCGCCCTGGTGTAAGACCACCATTCAGAATTGAAACGTTGCTTAATAATGGCTTTAGCCGTGTTTAGTGACTAGATCTGAATAGCCAGGTACTTCCCCACCTTCCTCTTCCGCGTCTCCTTCACTTCCCCACTTACCTGCAGCCTCACAACATACCCCAATTGGGGATGCCATAGTCTCACTGGCTCCAGAGGGGAGCAGTTGGGACTCTTGTAAGGTATTCTCTATAAAAATAAAAATAAAGTATGATTATATGTTTAGAAATTTATGTTGTTTAATAGAATCTATCGTTTGAAAATTGAACAAATCTGCCATCGACCAACGGTATAACCTTAGTATATTAAAAATACACTAAGTTTGTCAAAATTTTAAAACTGCGTGTATCAGATAAAATAACAATCTTTCAAAATCAATTTGTTTTTTTCTAAAAAAGAGTCAATACGTCTAGAATTTCATTTAAAAAGGACCAATTTCTGGTATTCTCTGGTAAGACCCTCTTAAGGATATCCGGGGTTCTGGAAACTACATAATTTTTTTTTTCAAACTTATTGAAGTCATCGTTTAGGTATTTCACATACTTACGTACGCTCATCATTCTTAGTCAACAATTAAAAAAAAATTCCGTACGCCATATGTATGAAAAAATGTACTTAGAACATTAGAGATATAAAAAGTTCCCTGTTGATTCCCGGAATAGACCTATTTATGACCTATGAATAGATTGCTGATTGAATGGAGAGATTTCTAAGTAGGTAACTTTTTTCTGTTTTATTTTATTGATATGAACATTTTATTAGATTCTTAATAAAAGCTTTTTTTTTGTTTTGAAGAGTTATATTTTCCATGCAACTTAATTTTTATTTTACTGCTACCGGTTTCGACACATCCGTGTCATTTACTGGTAAAAATAAAACTCAATTTAAAATGTATTCAAGTACAGAAATGATTAGATTTTATTAGGAGGGTGTAGTGGGAGTGGTTGTGTTTATGGCATGGTGATTTAAGGAGTCAACATAACATGGGAACATTGATAATATGGGTGTTTTAAACGCTGCTATTATTAATTTTTTATTTAATTTTTTTGTTTATTCCTAAGATTTTGAAAGCACCCACATTTTTTTTTAAATAAAGAAACATTCCCGGGCTACGAATAACCCAACAACATTTGAAAATCTCCTACTACCACCATACTAAGCGGAAGATGTTGCTTGTGTTGTGGATGGAGGACTTATCCATCCGAGGAATAGAACACGGAACGCCTGGGTGGGACCCAAACGCGATGCTCACTCAACCACTGACCTTAAAGTATGTATTAAATTTGTATGTTTAAAGTTTAAAATGTTGAATGTTTTTTCTTTGTTGAAGCATTGGCCTGCCTCTATTAAATAGTTAGCAAATTCGGAATAGTTATTATTTCTCTTTTTTTATAATTAAAATCGTTTTAAATTCTTTAAGTTGTATCCTGCATTGGTATAAGAGAGCTCTTGGGGTGATTTGTTTACAAAACCGTGCTACACAAAGTATCCAATTATTATTAAGATAAATAATAGTGTAAAGTTTATAACAAATCAGTTTATGATCAAAATCATTATTTAGGAAATATTTAATCGTTCTGCTTGGGAATTTTCCGCCCTCGTTCGAAAATCATTCCTCCGGATTTTAATATTATGAGCCATTGACCAGCGGCTGAGAATAAAAGTTTTAAAATGCTTGCAACTGTACAGGGAGGTTCCGATGAGAAAGATTGATTATTCTCCACGTAAAATTTTTTAAATTAAAAATTTAATATCGATTAATTTAATTAAAAACTTGCTTTAATATATGCCTCCATTAAAGTAAGCAATAAAAATGCTCAAAACGCACGATGATAAATTATTAAATATAGTGTACTTCTTGTAAGTATTTTCGTGGTTTGTTTTTGGGGTGTTACGCCGTGTTGCGCTACCTCTTTCTTTAGCCAACGTTTCGGACAGCGTTGCAGTGTCCATCATCAGGGCAGATCCGACGATGTGCCTGCCGGATCTGCCCCCATGATGGACACTGCAAAACGAAACGTCGGCTAAAGAAGGAGGTAGCGCAACACGGCATAACACCCCAAAAACAAACAACGAAAATGCTTTTGGCCGTGAAAATCTAAAAACGTACCTTCTCGCAAGTATTTTTTGATCATAAGTATTTATGATTTTTCAATAATGTGTAAACAAAATAAGTGTGTAAAAATAAATTGAAATATTTTAGTTTGTAAGACATTAAATAAATAGAAAAACTGAGGTATTTTCTTTACAAAACACGTTCTCGGATTTATTTTTTAATGCTTTTATTTTAACTAAAATGAAAATTCTGAAAAATGTGTTTACTAGGTTATGTATTGATTTATTTTATTGTATGATTATATGATTTGAAATTTGTGTTGTATAATACAATATTGTTAAATTTATAAACGCTTGATGGATTCGGCGTGTTATTTACTTTAAAATTGCCCTACGTAATACTTATTTGATATGACTTATGTATGCTGTCTATATCCTGATGACGAAATCCTGAAAAACGCGCTGATTCCTCATGAATCATGACTCATGATGAGGACGATGGCTACGCAAATCAACTCATCAACATTACAAATCATTAAAATATTTTCATCGCCATTATTATAATGAGTGTATATTGTTTAAATAAATAAAATAGGTAAACTGATCAACTATAAATAATATAGGTACACATACTTTAAAAATTATTGAAAACTGAAGAAAACAAACCAATAAAAAAATTATTTTTAAACTTATTTTCTCAAACATTGTAATGGATTACTCACCATACTGATATACTCGTATTTTGTAGGTATGTAGGTAGGTACTAAAAACACATAAATAAAAACACTAATGGATTTAAACGTCGACAAATAACTCAAGCTAAACTCTATCGACAGAACAACGACCGTTATTTTTTTTATAATAAAAACAATTATTAATAATTAAGGATTACCTTTGACGGCATTCCTTATTTAAAAAGGATACAATAGTTTATTGATTTCTCATCAAGCAGCTATTTGTTGATTGGTGAGTTTTTAGTTGTTTTTTGATCAGTAATTTTCAATTTTTTGTCATCCAAACGAGAATTTTAAATTATGCGTTGCTTAATATTAATTATGTTTGATGTCATAAGTCAAGACTTTTCACATTTAATTGAATATTATGTATGTCTATAATATGGGGAAATCTATTGTTCTGCGAAACAAATTAATTGTAGATTTCATTACCACGTTTTTAAGATGATTAGACAGAATTTTAAAAAGAGGACAGCGAAAGAAAACGGATAGACGCCCTCGAAATTTGGAGTTGGAGAAAAATGTCACGATTCCATGGACAGCCAGACGCACATATGTGTCCATTCTGGAAGAGCTGGGCATCCATAATAGGCATCGAAATTTATTAACTACTCGAGCGATTGGTGTTCAGTTTTTGATTTAATTAATATAATTCCTCAAAATATTAATATGGAAACATATAAACTGTTTACTTCGGATTAAAGCTAATGAATCCACCTAGATTTCACCGTTTATCCCATGTTATTTGGGAGGCGGGAATGGGTACCGCCGCCCCGGGAAACATTTATTGGGTAACCAACACCTCTGCCATAGGTCTCACCCCAAGTTGTTTGCTACGTTTGGTGACTTAGCAGGGGTGCCCGGGTTCATGGGGTAAGGTCTGTCTAGGTCTTGGCGGCGGATGATATAGACACACTGAACCCCAGATTCCTACCCAACCCTCATACCTTTTTCATTCCCAGATCTTCCTCTCCTTCCTTTCCTTAAAAATACCCTCCACACAGCATTCCCAAAGATGAGATAGGCCCTGAGGGAAATTATTTTCTTCGGGGCCTCCTGTGTGGACCTAATGTAAAAAAAAATATATATATTTGTAGGTTCGTTAAATGTGAATCCACCTAGATTTCACCGTTTATCCCATATTATTTGGGAGGCCAACACCTCTGCCATAGGTATCCTAAAGTGGTTCGCTACGTTTGGTGACTTAGCAGGGGTGCCCGGGTTCATGGGGTAAGGTCTGTCTAGGTCTTGGCGGCGGATGATCTGACACGCTGAACCCCAGATTCGTACCCAACCCTCATACCTTTTTCATTCCCAGAACTTCCTCTCATTCATTTCCTTAAAAATACCCTCCTCACAGCATTCCCAAAGATGAGATAGGCCCTGAGGGAAATTATTTTCTTCGGGGCCTCCTGTGTGGACCTAATGTAAAAAAAAATAATATATATTTGTAGGTTCGTTAAATGTGAATCCACCTAGATTTCACCGTTTATCCCATATTATTTGGGAGGCGGGAATGGGTACCGCCGCCCCGGGAACCATTTATTGGGTAACCAACACCTCTGCCATAGGTATCCTAAAGTGGTTCGCTACGTTTGGTGACTTAGCAGGGGTGCCCGGGTTCATGGGGTAAGGTCTGTCTAGGTCTTGGCGGCGGATGATCTAGACACGCTGAACCCCAGATTCGTACCCAACCCTCATACCTTTTTCATTCCCAGAACTTCCTCTCATTCCTTTCCTTAAAAATACCCTCCACACAGCATTCCCAAAGATGAGATAGGCCCTGAGGGAAATTATTTTCTTCGGGGCCTCCTGTGTGGACCTAATGTAAAAAAAATATATATATATTCGTAGGTTCGTTAAATGTGGTCCAATTTTGGACCGATAAATAAAAGCGGTCCGAATTCAGACCTAAATCGCTCCAGTGGTTAAAACCTAGCTGATACCCGGCATGCGTTGAATGCAACTTAAATAAAAAAATGTTTATCCCTGCGTGTCCATTCCACTTCCACGTCTCCTTCCTCTCCCCCCTTCCCTCACCCTCTTTCCCCTTCTCACAACTCCCCCCTTTGGTATTCCCATTTCACCTTCTCTTTATTCCTCTTCCCACGCCTGCGAACCTCAATTTCCCTCCGACCTTTTTTCCATACCGCTAAACTTCATAAAATACACCGATTTTTCAAACAATTATTCTTTTTACGGTTTGTTTATTTATTTGTATTAATATTCGTTTCCTATAATACGAATAATCTATCAGGAGGATGGGGAAATACCCGCTAACTCTAAAGTCACCAAACGTAGCGAACCACTTGGGGGTGATCTATGGTAGCCTGGGCATCAGTACCAATATCCGCCTCCCAAGTTGAAATTACAATTACGTTAAAATTATAGTACTTACGATTATAAAAAAACATCATAAAAGATTATAACAATTACTTTTTAAGCACTCGGTTCTATATATCGTATAATTGAAGAGCAGATAATATCTTTATTGTTTTATTGTTTTCACGTAATATCTACGCAAATTATATGCGAATCTAATAAATCAGAAATCCATGCATTAATGGTGTTAATCATCATGGGAATCTGAACAACTTCAAAATTACACTCTCACCTCTGTTAAGTGGAAGCCAAAAATTATATCACCTGACAAACTAAATCTGGAGGTCACGATTTAAAGCGCAAAATGTTTTTTTGTTTATGTGTTTATGTTGCAAATATTTTCACAAAAAAAAATAATCAATGGAAACTGTCACACATAATTTTAGCCATTCTTTTAATTTTTTTTTCTTTCTAGACCTCTAGATTACATTTCCCGGGCGATTTTCATGCCTATTACCTATGTTCGTGGCGATATAAGGCACACTAAGCATACATACATTTTTGGCTTGTGGTTTTCTCTTAGGCGCTCCGCTGACGACGCAACTGAAACCAAACTAAAACCAGCTGGTTTCAGTTGCCTCGTCAGCGGAGCGCCTTAATCTTACCAATTACGCTTATTGCATGCTTTACGTAAATTTACATAACACGAACATACAAAGTATTACCACACATCATGTCATTTCTACAGCATTCAGTCCATTCGTCCTTCCTCTGCCAGTTCTATGCCACATGCATACACTGGTACTAGCACTCCTATACATTGTGAATAGCTAGCTTCTCTTCCTTAGACACTGTTTTATTAGTGCCAACCGCGGTTAGTCCTCCATTAATGAAGTTTCCTGCTTAACCCTTCTTTTAATATCCATTTTATCATATCAGCTTTTCCTTTTCAAATACACAAACTCATTCGAATACACGAACTCATTCGAATACACAATCTCATTCACCTACTCCAAACAGAAATATATTTAAATTCACAAACTCATTCGCCTACTCCAAACATAAACATATTCGAATACACGAACTCATTCGAATACAAAAACTCATTCATTTACTCCAAACAGAAATATATTCAAATTCACATACTCATTCACCTACTCCAAACATAAAAATATTCGAATACACAAACTCATTCAAATACACAAACTCATTCACCTACTCCAAACAGAAATATATTTAGCCTTTCTAATAATAATTTTAAAAAAAAACACTTTTGCTGCGAAAGAGCTGGCAACGTCGCATTTGGAGAACTGAAGCACAAGATTCTCTTCTTAAAAGGCATATATCAAATACAAAAATCTAAAAGGTAATTTTATATAGTTTCTAAAATGGTATTTGGTTTTACAAAATCTTCAAAAAGAAGAAATATATAGTACATTTAAAATACCTTGGAAATATTCAGAAATTCGACGGGAAATTTTAGGTTTAAGCAACAAATAAACTTCCTTCTTCCACTGTCTCTTATGGCCGTTATACATCAATTTAGAGTTTATTCAATGTTAGTTTATTAAAGCTTTTTACGTATATGATTGTTTATCAATAATATAAAATTTTCACCGAGTTTGGTAGCAAGGCTGTTAATGTTTAGATCGGATATTTGTGAGTGCCTTTTTTTCTTTTTAACCGTGATTTTGCTGTAGATGGATGACTCTTATCTCTTACCTCTATTTTACAATAATAATAAGTCTTTAGGCCGGATATAAAGACCTCAAATCAATTAGACCTTGACCCAAACCTGCGACCAAAATCTCTGAATCAAGAACAATAGTTTCATATTTTCCCAGACATAAACCTTTTCTTTGTTCGTATAAACATTGGCTAAAACATGTAGATTAGGCATAATGGCTGTGTTATCTTTAAATATTATCGAAATTATCGAACAAGGCTCTATTATTTTTATTGAGGACTACTTGGGTGTGGTAGCTTTGAAACCTTAGCGAAACCTTATCGATAACGAAGCAATATTGGTAGGATAAATTTAGCTATCGTTTAGATTATCGATAACAAATATAAATATATTTTTTTTACATTAACTCAACATAGTAGGCCCTGAGGAAAATTATTTCCCTAAAGGGTCTATGTCATCTTCGGGGATGCTGTGTCGAAGGGTCTCTTTGATGAGAGGAAGGGGTGAACATGTGTCTTAAAGACACACATGTTGTAGGAGGGACGAAATATAGAAGCCGGCAAATTGTTCCACAATTGTTGTACTTTTTTTCACAATACAATGCAGGAGGCAATGAGAAAAAATATTTTCCTCTTGGCCTATGCTACCTTTGGGGTTGCTGTGTGGAGAGTATTTTAAAGGAAATGAAGGAGAGGTTGTTTTGGGACGGAAAAACGGTATGACGTGTGGGTAGGAATCTGGGGGTCAGTGAATCTAACGATTTTAGGCTTCCTAAGAGCATAACACCATTTTATGTAGTTGATTTGTCAGACACCTCCAAATACTAAGTTTTATGATAAACTAGCTTCCGCCCGCGACTTCGTCTGCGTATTAGTACTTCGAGTGATCTAATTCATTTTCCTAGGTCCTATCTACGTTTGTACCAAAATTCTAAACCTAGGTATTTATTTAAAATATCTGTAATTCTTGATTCGATTCAAAGTATTAGGCAAGTACTTCAAATAAATTCACTAATTTAAATATTTTCTAAAATACAAATTTGATTTAACAATCTTTGTTTTGAAAAATGTCATACTCAAATTTTGACATTTACTATCAAACAATAATTATTATTTTCAATATATTGAAAATAAATAGCTAGCTCTATAATTATAGCCTACATGTTATTCTAATGTATGAGATATATATATATATTTTTTTTTTTCATTTGAAATACATATACATAAGATTTAGAAAAATAAATACAGTTGGTTCTTAAAAGCTGTTTACAAATAGATTTTTTTTTTTTAACAAACTACTCAACTCAACGGAGAAAAAATTTCTCGTGTTTGAGTTGAGGAGTAAAGCCTCTTAGTTAAAAAAAGTTAGAAATTATAATGTTTTAATTATTGTTTACAATAATTGACTTACAATCTACGTGAGTGAAAAATAAAAATTACAAATTGAATTTAATGTAGAAATAAATATATATTAATAAACTAATTAATAGATAGGTACATATAGTTGGTTCTAAACATTGAAATTGGCCTCAGCCGCTGATAAATATTTTATTTGAAGGTACATAATAATGAAATGCAACAATTATCGTTTACCAATATGACAGTACATAAGTATAGTACTGGTAAGGTAAGGCACTGTGTCAAAAGATTGATATAATATTTGTAGAGGATATGTTAAAAAAAAGGAAAAATATGAATATTTTTAAATATAAATTAGTAATTATGTTAAGTGATTAATTTCATACTAATAGTTACATATTATAGTTAAAACTTAATCAGTTATCACTAATAAGTGTACATACAATAAAAAATATGTAGACTTTTTTCTATGAAATTAAAATTTGTAATTAGTGTTTGGTTTATCTAATAGTTGTTTGATTTGAGATTTGTAAACTTTATACTTTTTTTCTGTTTTGATTTTATCTGGAAGGGCGTTGAAAAACTTTATACCTTGGTAAGTGTAATGGTGATGAGAAGCAGTAGTTTTATATTTAGGAATTTCTAAGTTACCTCGGGATCTAGGTCGATTACTTGTTTTTGCGGAAATTGTTGTATTAAAATGGTCTTTGTGAATTTGTAGCAATGCATTCTTTTGGAAGATCTTGTTCAAACTCAGAACCTTAAAAGTTTCAAACAGTTGTGTAGTTGGAAATGTTGATGGTTTTCGCAGGATGACTTTTAGAATCAACCTCTGCACCTTTTCTACAGGTGAGAGGTTAGTTTTAAAAGTTCCTCCCCAACCGATTATACCATATTGTAAGATAGATTGGGCAAGGGCAAAATATATTATTTTAATCATACCATGTGACAGGATGTTTCTTAATTTAATGAATATGTAAATTAGTTTTCTTACTCTAGTTATCATATTTTTTACTTGTTCGTTCCATTTTAATTGACTGTCGATTATAACACCCAGATATTTAATACTATTTTTGCCTGTTATGAGTAAACATTTAACATGGTTGCATTCTTTTTTTATTTTTACACTGTGATGAATGAATTTTAATTATAATACTATTATCGACATTTTTTTCTTTGAGTGAGAATGGTATGAAATAAGTTTTTTCAGTATTTAGTGACAGACAATTTTGGTCGAACCATGTTTTGAGTATGTTTATATTTGAGTTTGCAATCCTTGTTGTTTCCTCCCATGTTTTTCCTTTTGTGATCAGTACAGTGTCATCTGCGTATGATATGATATCTCCATCTATGGGTAGAGAGAACATTTTGTTTACATAGATAGTAAAGAGGATTGGGCCTATGACAGTTCCTTGTGGAATGCCAAATAATGTGGTTTTGGGTTCGCTCAGGGTATTATTTATTTTTACATATTGTAATCTCTCTTCTAGATAGCTTTGGAACCATGAAAGTGCTATTCCATCTATTCCAATTTGTTTTAGTTTTACGGTGAGTTTGGAGTGGGAAATGCTATCGAAAGCCTTGCGGAGGTCAATGAAGATGCCAAGACACTTTTCTCCATTGTCTAACTTTTTAATTATTGTTGTTGTTAGTTTTGCAATTGCATCTTGGGTACTGAGGTTTTCCCTGAAGTCGAATTGGTGTGGACTCATTATATTATTATTTTTTATAAAGTTGTTGAGTTGTATTTTAACAATTTTTTCATATATTTTTGCAATGTTTGATGTAAGCGCTATGGGACGATAATTTGAAATATTTTCTTCATCACCAGATTTAAAAACTGGGGTGACAATAGTTTTCTTGTAAATGTTTGGGAATAAACCTTTTATCAGACTGGTGTTTATTATGTGAGCAATTGGTTTGCTGATTTCCTTATATACGGCTTTCAATGTTGTTACTGTTATTTTATCGTAACCAGGGCTTGCTGATCCTCTTAAGCTTTTTATGGCATTTTCAACATCTATATCAGTTATTGCGGCAAAGGTGTGGAAACCTTCCTTGAAAATTGAGTTTTGTTCTGATTGGTCACCTTGTTTGTTGTCTGGGATAATATTACGAGCTAGATTCGTGCCGACATTTGCAAAATAATCATTAAATAAATTTCCACATATTTGTGGGTTTTTTTCGGTGTTAATGGTACTCCCCCGATATGAAATTTCTTTTGGTACTTTTTGTTTCGTGCTTTTGTTGGTTATTGTGTTAATGATATTCCAGAATTTTTTGCTATCTTGGCCAACATCTTCTATTTTATCACGAAAGTACTTTTCTTTGGTTAGTCTAATTAAGAGCGTAAGTTTATTTCTGTATTTTTTGTAAAAATGCATGATTTGTTGGTCATTCGGGAATTTTTTATACTGGTGATGGTATTTTTCTTTATTTCTGATTGATATTACTAATCCTTTGGTTATCCATGGTTTTATCAATCTATGTTTAGATTTAGGTTTGAAAACTTTTGTTATTGTAGATATGTTTATGTGATTTTGAAAAACTGTTTAGAAACCGTCTGCGCATTTGTTTGGGTTATCCGTTTCAAATATTGATGACCAGCTTTCCATTTTAAGATTTTCTTTTAAAGTTTCCAGATTTAAATATTTTTTTTCATAACTTTTTTCGCAAATTTTTTTAGAGTTAGTGTTATTTTTTTTTTCTACGTTGTGGGCAAAAATACAGGTGTAGTGATCGGTTATGTTGGTTTTCCATAAAATTGACATGGTTTTTTCAATGTTATTTGCGTTACACCATACGTGATCGATGCAGGAAGGGGTTTGTCCGAAGACATTTCTTGTATCATTATTTATATAAGATTTATAATTAAGTAACGTCATTACATTTATATAATCTTCTTTCGTTCTGTTATATGCATTGTCTCCAATGTCTACATTGATATCACCAATGACGATATTACAGGTGTCTTTCATTGTCAGTAATAATTGTTCCAATTCTAATATAAAATTATGTGGATCAGATCTATGTGTGCGATAGATAGTAATGATATGGTAGATAGTTTGATTTACCTTTACCCGCAATTTAAGACAGTTTGTTAGTTGCATTGTAATTTCTGTTATTGTGACATTGTTGTGTTTCTTTAGTATGAATACCGCAATACCGCTGCCCTTGTTTACATGAATTGTGGACGAGTGGTATGTGTAGTTAGGTATATCGTACCGTGCGGTAGCATTATTTAAACTTAAATGCGCTTCTGTTAACACAATGAGGTCCGGTAATGTCTCAAGAAGATTTAATGTTAGTACAAATTCATCAATGTTTTTTTGTAAACTTCTAATGTTTTGGTGTAGAACAACGAATGCACTTGTTGCTTTATTTAATAGGTTGTTACATTGGTTTGAATCATCGCAAACATACTGTGGAACATCCGTTAATTTATCAATTTCCTCGGTTAGAAAGTCATCCATTGATTATTCATAGTCGATTCGCTGTTGCGCAATGATGGACATTCTTTTTCGGAAGTGGCATTTTTCACTATTAGCACTATGTTCCGTATTATTTTTAGATCCAAACGTTGCATTGTTTTTTTCGCAGTTGTAGCATTTTACGATGTCTTTGGTTTTTTCGCACTCGCTAAATAAATGGTTTTTCGCACAGTGTACGCATCTAGGTTCATTCATTTTGTTCAGGCATTTTAAGGATGTGTGGCCATAACCAAGGCAATAATAACATTGCATTAGTGGGTTACAATCTTCTATGTGCGCTCGTACAAAACCTATATTAATCCTTTGTTTATCAAGTAGTATTTTTCGGATTTGGCCTGTTGTTTCTATTATTACATTTCGAAGTTGATCACTTTTTCTGTTTTTCAAAATTTTTGTAACTTTAATTGATTCATTCGGGACATCATTTAATTCAGCATTTTGTAGAATAAGGTCGGTAAGAAAGTTTTCCTCGTTATACTCTCCGCCTACGCCTTTTATTATCATACACGGTCTCTTTTTTTTTAATTCTGTTGCAGATATGCCACTTTTATTTTTATTTATTTCTATTTTCAATTTTTCTGCATCTTCTTTTTTCGAGCAGGTCATGATTATTTTATTATTTGATGCTTTTTTAATTCCATTTATTCCAATTCCTAAGTTAGGTGCTTTAATTGTTTTAGTTATAATGTTCCTTATGTCTTCTGCAGTTTCTTTTCCGTCAGCAGTTATCATGACAGCAAATTTCGGTTCTTCGATTTGCACAGTCCGCTCTTTTAAAACCATTGCATATGATTTTGGTTCATTTTTATTTTCTAGTTTTGTGATCACTTTTTTTTGAAGGTCAATAATCTGTTCCTGGAACTTATTTTTTTCACATTTCCATGTTTCTTCTAGGAGGTTTATGGTTAATTCAAGGTTGTTCCTCACTTTAGAATCCTTAACGGTTGTTATGTTTTTCAAATCAGTTTTTATGTTTTCGATTAGTTTTAGCACGTCCATTATGGGTTAACACCGGTGGTCACTCGTACGCACGTCCGACCGGGTTAAACAAGGCGACAATACATTATTGTAAAGTTTCATTAAAATCCATTCAGTAAATTTTGCGTGAAAGAGTGACAAACACACATACATCCATACAAACTTTCGCGTTTATAATAATTCGTAAGATAAGATAGGAAATCAATATTTGAATGTTCTCCGTAAATCAAATACTATTTACAAGTGGTTGTTTCTTAAATAATAAACATTCTATAAAACAACTCCGGGAGGCGTAACGGTCCAGTGCATTAGTATGTCATTTTGAAATATCCTACTAGTTGCCCATAAATCAATATTTTGGTTAATTCACTACAAGTTTTTCTGCAATATGATTGATTTGGTGATGTTTATGAGTAATCTGAGTATTGTACCAGATAGAGGGTACACTTTTACTTATAACTGCATACTAAGTTCACAAAGTAACTGGATGATCGAACTACTTTGGAATTTACAAAAAAATGTTAACTTATTGATAATATCATTTTTAGATCTTCAGCGAACATCTTTCCATCCCACGCTGCTTTATTTTTTAAATTTTTCGGTCTTCTCTTGTGTTCGTGTTTAACATCCACGTGCTAATTTTATATAAATGAAGTCTTTAATTTACTACCTATATGGGAACAGACGCCTCTTCAAAACTTGAAGTATAAAATACATAAGACGGAAGCAGAACAACTGCAAAGACTATTTTTGGGTGTCAGAATTAATTAACGTTGTCCAAATCTGTAATACAATTCATAGGCCAATGTGAGTAACATATATTTTAATGAATATTAGGCGTTGTGGTGTATAGGCTTACGTATGTAGGTTCAATTTCCTTTAACAGATGTCGATAAAATAGGTAGCTATACGCAGTTCAGATGTGTCTATATTTTAATGAATATTAGTCATTGTGATGTATAGGGTTATGTCTATAATTTAAATATCCTATAAAAAATGTTGATAGTATAGGTAGCTACACGCAGTTAAGATGTGTCTCAATAGATGTCAGTTAAGTAACCTTAGAAGAGTGCCGGCTTTTTTTAAACATTAGCTCTACACAGGAAGTCCGGAGGAAAATATTTAGGATTTATTAGGGTCTCTCTCATCTTTGAGGATGCTGTGTGGAGGGTGTTTTTAGGAATACGAAGTTCTAGGATGGAAAAAATTATGAGGGGTAGGTAGGAATCTGGGTGTCAGTTTGTCCAGGAGTGACGGACGTATGAATCATTCCACTGCGGTGCAAGGCGATGTTCCGAGAGAGTCCTGCTGGATAGGTCAAAACGTCTCCCTCAACCAGTCTCTCCCCATCCGACCTGCTACACACTTGATGAACGAACCCAGGCTCAAGTACGCCCAAAAATTGAATTTGATGTTTTTTTTTTTACATTAACTCCACACGGCCTTGAGGAAAATAATTTCCCTCAGGGCCTATGTCATCTTTGAATATGCCGTGAAGAGGGTCTTTTTGAGGAGAAAAAGGAGTGAACGTGGGTCTTGAAGAGACCCATGTTGTAGGAATGAGGAAACACAGAGGCCGGCAAATCTTTCTACAGCCGAGCTGTTGAACACAAGAACGAGTCGTAGAAGCGTCCCGTTCTCATGTGACAACCGTGTACATATGTTGGGCGCGCGTTTGGCGTGTTTCCCGACTATGCACCGGTGCCGAGGGGATCAATGACGCAAGTTCCTCAACAAGGATAGCATTCCCAATTGATGTGCCGCAAATATACTATATATTATTTTTAATTAATTAATCGTGAAACAACAGATATTAATCATATAAAATTTATTTGCGGACGCCTCGTTCGAACCCACGACCTTCGGATTGCGAGTCGAGAGTCTTTTTCTTCGACCACGGAGGCTTGGAGGAGATCTGGATTGAAATAAGTCTAAAGCCCTTCTAAGTGGTTTTCTTTTACCAGGGCGACACTGAAAGTATCAACGGTCTTATCCACACAGCCACTGAGGTCGTTAAACGTAATAATTAAACATAGTTTACAGTTTTCATCCGACTGTTTTCTTTTAGGCCTCAAAACTGAAGGTACCTTTGGCGCCATTTATACTGCTCGATTACTTAATACGTCTATAAAAATGTCTTAAAATGACCCTGTTGAAAAAATATGTCTTCTACGTGATTTTAACTTGGTTTACAAAACAATGAATGACTAAATTAGAGGAGTGTTTCGAATGGCGAATTCGTTTAGCAAGGTTAAACCAATACACAACAACTATAATTTATAGAGCGTTTACAACCTCTATTAAATACTCATTTTATTCCGTGTAACATTCTTTTACAAAACTACCATGAAATTTTTTATTTAATTTGGGTTTTTGTTACTCGTTGCCTTAGGGTAATCCTGTAGTCCTTGAAAAATTCGAAATCGGAATCCCCGCCTCTTTTTGGGAGGGATTTAAAATACTTTAGAAGACTTTTTTGGATAGGTGGTAGAAGGTATTTGAGAGTTGTTTTTTACAGGTTGATTTCGTAAAGTTCTGCAAAACGCATGAACTTCTTTCTTACGAAATGTTTATTATAATCACAATTAAATTTAAAATCGATTTCACGTAACCAAGCGACGTAGAGTCTAGGGACGACTATTCGCACCACAACCACCGCAGCGGGGCGGTAACTGATACAAGATGTACATAGTCTTTATGCTGACGGCATAAGGTTTAATTTTCGATTTAAAATGTTTACCGATCATTTTCTAAAGTACTTAATTTGCCACATTACACAATAAAACTTTTTCCGAAAATGTTTTCATTAACCCCTATGGTGCTGGAAGAATTTTGCAAATATCTCAAAGCCAAATTTGATATGGGAGATTTTGCACTTGAGTGTATTTTTTGTAGACCTAATATGTTATTTTTTCCAGACTTAGAAAGGGACTTACTTTAAAAAATACTGGATTATTTCCAAGGCCAATATGTGTTCTACTCGCAGTATTTAATTAAAGTATCTATAAAATTTCTAGGCGATCAAATTTTCAAACCAAAAACACATAATTTTGTATGCTTTTGCATTATTTCCCATGGCTTTATTTTAAGGCTGCGTTTATTCTAGGATGAAGTCTCCGTATTTCAATTTAAGGAACTAGAAATTAAGGAAATCAAATCACATCAAACTACTTTTTTACCTTAGCTCACCCAGGAGGCCCTGAGAAAAAAAATCTCTCATCATGAGGAATACTGTATGTAGGGGCTTCTTAGGGAAAGAAAGGACAGAACTTCCTCTCTTTTTTTCTAAATAAGACTCTCCAGCTATAACTCTCTAGATAAGACTCTAAATAAGACTCTCCAGCTATAACTCTCTAGATAAGACTCTAAATAAGACTCTCCAGCTATAACTCTCTAGATAAGACTCTAAATAAGACTCTCCAGCTATAACTCTCTAGATAAGACTCTAAATAAGACTCTCCAGCTATAACTCTCTAGATAAGACTCTAAATAAGACTCTCCAGCTATAACTCTCTAGATAAGACTCTAAATAAGACTCTCCAGCTATAACTCTCTAGATAAGACTCTAAATAAGACTCTCCAGCTATAACTCTCTAGATAAGACTCTAAATAAGACTCTCCAGCTATAGCTGCCAAAAATATTGGGAAAATTAGTTGAAGATAATATTAATTTTTTATAAGAAAAACTCTATTTTTAACTTTTGAAGGTTATTCCCATCAATGTAATATATCTAGGTAACAAATACTTTGAATACTTGTTTCCAATGAAAAAAGGTTGCTGCCAATAATATGGAAAAAAACTTTAGTCGAAGATAATATTATTAATTCTGATATTTTAAATATGAAGTTGACAAATACGAGAGTCTCATAATAGATCGCAATGGTTTGAATTGGTAGAGCGCCGTCCCGGTAAGACGTGAGATCTGGGTTCGAGTCCCAGTTGCGACCATTATGTTTTACGACCATTATTTTTTTTTGCGACCATTGACGACCGTCCGTGGTCGAGTGGTAACAACACTTGACTCCCAATCGGAAGGTTGCGGGTTCGAACCCAGCGTGCGCAAATAAATTTTATTTGATTAATTTGTGTTATTTCACAATTAATTAATAAAAATAATATACGAAGATGCTGTCAGTATCGCCCTGGTGTAAGACCACCATTCAGAATTGAAACGTTGCTTAATAATGGCTTTAGCCGTGTTTAGTGACTAGATCTGAATAGCCAGGTACTTTCCTACCTTCCTCTTCCCCATCTCCTTCCCTTCCCCACTTTCCTTCAGCCTCACAACATACCCCAATTGGGGATGCCATAGTCTCACTGGCTCCAGACGGGAGCAGTTGGGACTCTTGTGAGGTAATCTCTATAAAAAAAAATAAAAAATAAAAAATAAAATATTTTTCTGGGTCTTGTTCATTTTCATATTTTAATTTAGATTATTATTGTTGTCTTCTTCTTCAATGAAGATCGTCATCATAATCTTCTTCCCCTTGTCCTATTCGGGTCGGGGACCCGCTGCATCGACTAGGCTCCTCCATACGTCCCTGTCTTGCCCTGATAGTTCGGCCTCCGTCCATGGCGGACCCATCCTCTCCTCACAGTTTCTGGAGTTGCCTTACCTAGCTGTCTGGGGCGGCCCACTAGACGCCTACCCTCTGGAATCGCACTCAGTATCTTCCTCGGAATTTGGTCATTAGACATTCTTAGTACATGCCCAAACCACCTCAGTGCGATTTTTCTACGAAGAGTAGCAGTGGTTCAATGTTTAAATCATCTCGGATCATCGAGTTTCTTATATGATCCCATTTCGTAACCCCTGCCACTCATCTCAAGTATCTCATTTCGGCAGCTTGGACTCTAAAGCGTGTTCCTTCGTTAAGCATCCACAGCTCGTGGCCGTAAGTGAGCATCGGGCGGTATACCGTTTTAAACACTGCCATCTTTGTCTTGAAGCTGAGCTCGGCTTTTTTATCATTGAGCTGTAGAGAGGACGCAACACACTGCTTGATGCACTTATTCTTCGATCAATTTCTCCGTCTTGCCGACCGACGCTGGGGAATTCGTCCCCAAGGTATTTGAACCTCTCCAACTGTTTCAGCTGAGTTCCATTAGCGAGTATGTTGCACCGAGTTTGGTCCCTTCCTATAACCATCACCTCTGTTTTCATTCCCGCCGCGCCGTGCACTCTTCGTTCAATCGGTTTTCAATGAAGATAATACATAATATTGTTAATTCTGAATTCAAAGTATGAGATCGACAAAAGTAACAGAAATAATATAGGTCCCAATGTTGGTTGGTCAAGGCGCTATATCCTGGTTAGACAAAATCAGATCCCGGGTTCAAATCTCAATTGCTACCGTTACCTTTTTTGAAGTAAATACTTCTTAAGTAAATACAATACGTAAATACTATTGTATATATTGTATTTACTTCTTAAGTAAATACAATACGCACGCTTGACTTGGGGGGGTAAGCTGGCGAAGGTGTAACGGAAATTGAAATGCGTTGCGAGGCGAACGGGCTCACTGTAGAAGCAAAGAGAGAGCAGTGCGCGCGCAGATTTTCTTTCTCTCTTCCTCTAATAGCCAGTGCATGAAATATTTGAGTCAGTATTTTGAAATACCAGTGACGTGCCAAACGCCGCGGGGAGCGGACGTCGATGCGCACGGTTTGATAGGGCGAAGCGAATGATAATAAATTTAAATAAATATTTGTAGAAAATTAATGTATATATTTTATAAATATAAAGATATATATGGACATACATATACATGGAGCTAAAGAAGTATTTACTTTAGTCGCGTGGTCTAAAGCACACTCGCCTTTTTTTCTATATCTTGTTCTGTTTCATGTTTCATTTAGATATATTAATATTATTATCTTCTTCGTCAATGTTATTATAATCTTTATTCTATGTCCCCCTTTTCAATTCCCACATCATTCAGCTTCTCAAACATTCCTCAAATAGGATACCGTACCTACTCGCCCCAGGCATTTGAACTCTTGTGCTGCATTACATAAAAAAATACCTAATAACAATTCCTATATAATTCAGGTGGCTATAGGATTATGAGGTAGTTTTTTTTTATAAAACTATTAATTATAAGGTTTATTCTTCTGCGAGGCGTGTCGAGATTTATATCTGTTTTTTTTAAGTGTTAGGAAGGCAATTCAATGACCTTAAAATTCTACTATGAGCTTTTGTCCGTTTCACATGATTAAGTGTGTTATAACGTTGAATAACATTAGATAATCAAGTACCAGGGGCGGCGGGTGAGATTCTGGGGCTAACAAGTTTTAAAATCTCCGGAGGGAAACGGAAGGTAAAAGGTTCCTAGAAATATGTACACTGTAACACTGTAAATGTTTTTTCGGAAAATAATAGTTATGCATTTGCTGAGGTGAAAAGGTAATTATATGAAATTCCTTAGATAGAAAACGCTGTACCATATTTTGGTAGCTCCAAAAATTATTAAAGAACATACCAGGTTCTGTTATTTAACACGAGAATTTTGTTATTTAACATGTTTTTGGTTATTTAACATGATAATACTGTTATTTAACATGTTTTAGGTTATTTAACATGAGAATTCTGTTATTTAACATGTTTTAGTTTAACATGAGAATTCTGTTAATCAACATGTTTTATGTCATTTACCATGAGAATTCTGTTATTTAATATATTTTGAGTTATTTAAAATGAGAAATCTGTTATTTAACCTGTTTTAGGTTATTTAACATTATAATTCTGCTATTTAACATGGTGTGGGTTATTTAATAAGAGAATTCTGTTATTTAAGGGGTTTTAGGTTATTTAACATGAGAATCTGTTAAGATGATCCACTAGTCCTTGACTCATTCGGAATCGGGCGGAGCGAACGATTTTTGGGCGTTTACAAATAAAAACCCTAATCTCTAGCAAACAACAGTGTTTTGTTATTCCGCAAGTATATTTTTGAAGATCGAAGCTCCGCGTAGACTAAGGCATGTCCGTTGGCCCCGGGCTCTGGGCGTAGAATGAGCGACGGGCTAAAATCCTTCTGAACATGGCATAAGGATGAAATTCGCACTTACAAATTCGTTGGGTACCGCCTATTTTTATTCACTGAAAAGAAACGTCGCCAAAATGCACGTTTTATTTTATTTTGTGAAGTTCAGATACAAATATTAAAATGTTTTCCGATCACTCTATAAGAAACTTAATTAGCTACATTATTCAATAAAACAACACCAGAAAAAGGAATTGTAAGAATGAGATTTTTCACTTTTAACCATTTTTTATAGGTCAGACGCATAATTTTTTTCTAAGCTTATTAAAAAGCTTATCAAAAAAATACTCGATCACTTCAAAGGCCAAGATGTGTTCTACTCACAGTTTTTAATTGAAGCATCTATATTATTTTTAAGCGATCAAATTTTCAAAACTAATACACAAGATTTTATACGATTTTGCATTTTTCCGCATGTCTTCACCTTAATCAACATGTTTTAGGTTATTTAACTTGCGAATTCTGTTATTTAACAAGGTTTAGGTTATTTAATACGAGAACTCTGTTATTTAACCTGTTTTAGGTTATTTAACATGATAATTCTGTTATTTAATATTGTTTTGGTTATTTAGTACGAGAATTCTATTATTTAACGTGTTTTTGGATATTTAACAGTAGAATTCTGAGATTTAACATGAATCGATTTGATTTTTTTATTTTTATAATAAACAATGCTAAAGAAAGGAGTTAATGTTTTTTACAAACCTTTACGAAATCAACTGAAAAACAACTCTCAACAACCTTCTCCAATCTTTCCAAAATTGTCAAGTATTTTTAAATCCCTCCCAAAAACAGGGAAGGATTCCGATGTCAAACTCTAAAAATAATCGTTTTTTATTTGTTTCAATAAGAAGGTTAGCTGCCGATATTATGGAAAAAAAACTATAATATTGTTAATTCTGGAATTTGAAATATGTTCTGGGTTGGAGTCCCAGTTGCGACCGTTTTATTACATTTTTTTGCGTCTTGTCCATTATCATATTTTACTTTAAATTATTAGTGTTATCTTCTTCTTCAATGATAAATTAAAAATTAATTTGATAAAGAAATTCCTAACTTCAAACGTTGATATCTCAAAACTACTTTTTGATAAAAATACACATGGCGCGATAGTAATTCTTCTTCTTCTTAAGTGCCCGTCTCTGTTTTCAGTTCATGGACTGATGCCACTGCTAAGAAGAAATAATATCTCAGTCGCTTCCCTGAATTGTACATCATTAATAAAATTCGTTACCACTTAAGCACAATCATACAAATATAACAACTTGTTTAAAAAAACGAACTTAAAGACTATATTTTTTCATGATTTGAATAGGTTTTGCTAAAAATAAAGTTTGGTCACTGTTAACGTATTATTTGTGGTCATGAAATTTTTGCACAATTTTAAAATATAATAGCTAAACCTCCCGGGTGTAATCATTCTATAAAATCAACGGATCTTTAAACAGTAATAATGTTGGGTAATTTAAACACCCGACAGATTGGATTAACTGTAGATCATCAATAAATTAAGTGTGCAGGTCAATGGTCATCTGAGATTTTTTTAATACCGTACAAGAAATAACGGCCTGCGTGGTCGGGGCTAAAGCTCTCGACTCCCAATCCAACGTTAGCGGGTTCAAACCCAAAATGAAAATGTGACAATAAGCTTTTTCATATTCATTTTGGCATATTCAAAATACGGCTGGAGAGGTCTAGGTTGGTTCTCCCTGGCGATCCAGACTGCCGCACTGTAGGTGGGCAAGCGCATCCGGCGCCAAAACTTTGACTCACCTCACCCGATAAAGGAAAAGCAAATTTAAGCACGTTCCTGTGGCAGCATACAGCACAAGAACAACATCTGGCAAGCCACAGGCAGTCCCGACGGGAGACAGTGAGCAGTGGGACGGGAAGGTGGTCCTTCAAACCCTTCACTCCCTCCCCGACAGAACAGTGGCCAGATATTACCCCTGTGAAGACGGTGGGATAGTGGAGAAGAGACTTGAAGAACCCTGGGGACTAAGTAACTCACTCGAGCCGACAGGACCACAAGGGAACTAGAGATCAGGGTCGAAAGGATCCTTCCCTTTCACTGCTACCGCTATGTCAGAGGGGGCGCAGTGGACAATGCAGGAAACTAAGCACTTACAAAATTTATAAGATAAGGGCATCATCTGTGCCAGGCAGTGACAAAGGGGCTATTCCACCCCCTTATGGGGAGGGTGTAACAGTACATACGAAGTGCTTTTTATTATTTAATGTACTTGTATGTTCCTCTATATAAATGTTGTCTCTCCACTAGCTTCAAGAACAAGAACAAACTGCCTCGGATGAAACACTTACAGCCTTACTAAAAAAAAACAATCCGCGGCCGTAAAACGGTGTTTTTGTGAATCTTTAGATTTGGCAACGCCGTGTTTTACTCGTTTAAATTGGAGTTTTCATAATAATCCGCCAGGTGGTGTGATTGATGCGCCTGCGCATTGCCTTCCCGCTGAAAAAATAGCCGCGAATGCAGAAGAAAGTCGGTCGCCAATGTGTGTGTGATTGATATGATGTTTTCGTTAATGATTTCAATCTTTATGACTAATTCGCACTTATATTCATGTAATCAATATATTTACTATTAATTTGTGTTGTTTTTCGTTAGTTTAAGTCAAATTGAGCTGTCAGAAAATGGTTCTGTAGGTTATATTCAGAAATAATTTGCATTTTAAGATCATTATTTTATTATAAATTCTTGAAAGTGATGTTTTTTGGTGACTAAAATGTCTAATAAATGTTTTAGTAAACGAATCAAAGAAATGAATGTCTTAAGATGTGCAAGCAATGTATTCAAACGTGAGTTTTTTTAATGTAAATTTTTGAGAATGAAAAGCGAATTTCAAGATTTTTTAATATTTTTTTATTGTGTGAAGGAGTAAAATGTGAGGTGACAGTTTTATTTCAAAATCGTTAAATAAAAGGACTGTGTTTTTTGAATTTTGAATTTTTCCAAATATTTCAATGTTTTAATAGAAAGTGTTTGGGGTAAGTGAGTTTTTTTTTTCAACTTGATGTTTGAAGCTTAAAATACTACAGTTTTTAAACATTTAAGTATATTTTAGATATGAAAATCTTAAAGGTAATTAAATTTTGGTTCTAAAATGGTATTTGTTTTTACGACATCTCAAAAAATAATAAATATATAGGACATTAAAAAAAATATACGAAATTCGTTGAAAATTACAAATGGAACAAATATATACAACAGATAAACTACCCTCCTTGACCGTGTAAGGAATGTACATATCTTTCCATGAACAATTTTTTGTCAGTTCTTAATTAGTAAGGATTCTTCATACATGGTTGTTTGACCATTGTACAAATTTTTCAGAAAGTTTATTAGTAAGGCTGGTAAAATGGCGACGTTGTCAGATCAAAACCATATATTTTGTTTAGTAAGAATTTGAAAAACGAAATGTACAGACTTTACACAACGTGCTACAGAAACACCGTTTAACGGCCGCGGAGTGTTTTTTTTTAGTAAGGCTGTTAAAATTTAATAATATGTATAAATGTATGTTGTGCCATGTAGGGACAGTCGGGGGCTTTTAGAATCATTTAGTAGTAGCTTCGTTTTAAAAACAAATTAGAGTCTTGACGTGAGAATCGATAGAGGGATCTATCTGGTCCTTAAAACGATTCGGGAAAGTAATGGGTGCCCTCGACTGTTCACCTCACCCGATGAACCCGGGCACTTCTGCTAAATCAACAAACATTGCAAACCACTTGGGATGACCTATGGTGGAGGTAATGGTTATCCAATAATTTTTCCCTTAGCGACGGTACCCATACTTGCACCCAAAAAATATGGTTTCATTTAATGTATCACTAAATAGCGCTATACAAATTTAAAATTATTATTATTATCCTGTGACATCACCACGATGACCCTAAAGAAATTCCATCTCTTTGATCTGAAACAAAACTATATTTTACGCCCCATAAATTCATGTTGTAAGAAAATAAAACGCCCTGGAAAAACCAGAATTAATTCTTCTTTTTTTACAATCGTAAAAATGTTACACTCGAATCGCATATTCTTTATCCATGCAGAAACATTGGGAATTTATGGCGTCCTAAATGTTAGAAACAAGCATTAAAATCTTTCTTTTTTACTGAAAAATATCACCTTTTATTTTGATTTATCAACAACAATGTTTATGATAAAGGTAGGGCCGTAAATATTAACAATATTAGAATGATCGGTTTTAGTGGCCCAATGGACAAATGCGTCGGTTTTGCAACCAGGCACCATGGATACAATTCCTCCGTTATTTAAGTATTCCATCATTGCACAAAACAAAGTTTCACCACTACAATTGTAACGTTAATATAATACCTGAATTAATAAAATCAAGTAAATAAACAATTTTATTTTTAACTATCTCAAATTGTAAAATGAAGACAAAAGGTATTAGCAAAACTCAATCGAATATCTTTTTCTGATTTTTCTGTTTCGGGTTTTCGGTTGAGTTTCGTTATTATTGTCCTTATTAATTAAGTTAAAAATAAAAATAAATTTTCAACCTAGACAGAAAAGTTAATTGATTTCACATATTAAAATAAAAAAAATATATAAATTTAACCAAGACACTATCTAGATAGCATTGAGTTCGCGTTGAATCATGCAATCATATATAAAGATAGCAGCCAATAAAAATATGCGTTAAGATAATGAAGATAATGTTGGTAGTTCTTGAAGTACGATACAGTTAAATATAACCGAATCAGATAGCCACTCAAACCCTTTTTGCAACAACATGGCAACTATTTCCAGAACCACGGAAAGTTTACGATTTTATAAAAAAAAAATTAAAATCCTACGAATATGTGATAATGGACAAAATATAGGTGAATTCATTGGATATATATGAAGAACTATAGTCAGTTTGAATGTCTCCATATTATTCAAATTCGGAGGTATGATTTTTTTAATGTGCACGGAGAAAAATATTATTCTAAAATACGATCATTTTATTCGTAAAAACGGTTAAAAACGGGACTGAAGTTCTTACGAACAAATAAACAGGGTTTCAATGTTTATTGGCGGGAACATGTAAGAAGTCCCGTTTTTACGAATAAAATGATCGTATTTTAGAATAACATTTTTCTCCGTGTGGGCGGAAAAATTGCTCTGTCGCTCCAGTGGATGGGGACACATTAGCTCAGTTGGTAGAGCTTTGGCCCGGAAAGCCAAAGGTTCTGGGTTCGAGTTCCAGGTATGACCGTATCTTTTGCTGATTTTTCTGTTCCAGATTTTCGATTGAGTTTCGCTAATTTTGCCTAAGCCTTAAATTCGTAAGCTTTGTAAGGTAATTTCTCATTTCATAAAAAATCTCCAGTCCTAAATTCTCCAGTCCATCAAAATAAATATCAACTATATTTTTGGCAATAATCTTCTCATAAATTTAATCAATATTAAAGGATGGTAGTAAGTGTGAAATCATGCAATGTCCTGTGTTTTGAAAAACATATCCCCGCACGCAAAATCATATCTTCTCCAAGCATAAACTTTCAAATCAAAGTATGTTTATCGGAAGTTACCTGCCAGGTACGTATGTTTTCTGTATATGTTTGTAAATAATAAAATTAGGTAATAGCCTAAAAAATCACAATAAGTTGTTCAGCGCCCTTGGGGTGATTTTTACAAAAACGGCGCTCTACAAATGATTCAATAATTTTTATTGTTATAGAGTCCTCTAAATGGCCGTTTGCCCGCCGGTAGCCATTAAAAAAAATTTTTTTTGAACGATTTTGTCCCTTATGTATAAGGAAATTGTATGAAGAACAAGGTCAGAATCAATTGGGCCATTCTCATTCTTGACGTAGCGAAATACTGGATAGCGTCTAGCCACTCCGAATAATTCAAATTAATTCACAATGACGCGCCGGGCATCAAAGATGGCGGACAAAATGGCTGCCGCTTGATAATATGAACGGAGTCGTATTCGAAGTCTATATTTCTTCGTTGTTTTGATATAAATCCATTGTGGAAATCATAGATTTGAGTGATTATTAAGAAGTTCGTTTTATCTACATTATTTTGATGTAATTTTTATAATATATCACAAAAGAAATGTTATAAAAATTGAGTTCGTAAGTAAGGTGAGAACTGTCAAATACTTTACGTCATATGGAAAAAATATATTTTTCCTATGTTGGCTTTCAACAAGTTAATTTGTATAACTTCAGTATATATTATTATTTTTTTTAATGAAATTTACAATAATCCAAACTGTCTGGGGCCAGTAAAACTATGGTAACCCAATTGAGGTAAGTTATGAAGCTGGAAGAAGTGGAAAAGGAAAGAATATGGAAAGGAAGAAGGTTGAACATACCTATCTGTACAAAGCAATGCTTCGAATCTGAATGGTGCTCGCCAGGGTGATACTGAGAGTATGTTCAATCAATTAACTTGAATATTTTGGGGTCACAGGTCAGGTAATGAGTACGTTGAAATTTAACGATACTTTCATTTTTTAAATGTCCTTAATACGCAAATAAAATTTCCAAAATACCTATTCTAAAATTATCCAAACAAGTCCAAATTAATCAGAAATTTTCTGAGTAAAACCGGATTGATCTGAGTTTATGTAATTACATATTTAACCTAATTGCTTAACCTGAAATTTAAAATTACTTAAAAATAGTTATTTACTTACTTTTTAAAATTTATATTTAAATCTTTGTACCTACCTTTTAATCACATCTTATATTTCTACATTTAACTTTTTTAAATTTTTTTTTTATTATTTCATTCTCACTTTTAACATTTTATGTTTGCTTAATACTTTATAGTTTGTACTTTATACTTTATTATTTTTACTTATTACCTTACTTACTACCTACTTTATACCTTTTTTTCTTATAGTTAAGAAAAAGAAAAGATATTTGTTTAGGAAAGAATAAACGAAAAAAAATTATTCTACCAGATACACGGGAGGCCCAGAGAAAAAAAAAATCTCTTAGGGCCTTTGTCATCTTTGGGAATGCTGTGAGGAGGGTATTTTAAGGAGGGAAAGTTCTAGGAAGGAAAAAAAATATGTGGGGTGGGTAGGAATCTGGGGGTCAGTGTATTCAGGAATGATAAACGTGTGAATCCAACCCTCTCACTACGGTGCAAAGCGATGGATCGAGAGCAAAATGTCTCCGTCAACAAGTATTTCCCAATCCGGCCTGCCACGCAGTAGGTCGGCAAAAGCATCCCCCGCCAAGCTTTAGACAAACCTCTCCCTATAAACCCGGGCACCCCTGCTAAGTCATTAAAGGGCAGGGGTGTTGGTTATCCTTTAAATGGTTTTAGGAGCGGTTTGACGGCCGGAGTAGTCCAGCGGTAGGGCGTTGGACTCCCATTCCGAAGGCCGCGGTTTCGAACCCGGCGTGCGCAAATAAATTGTATTTAATTGATTTGTGTTATTTCACATTTAATTATTTAAAATATTATAATATACTATATTTGCGGCACGTTCCAGAGTGGACGATACTCTTAGTATCGCCATGGTGTAAGACCACCATTCAGAATTGAAACGTTGCTTGAAATGGCTTTAGCCGTGTTTAGTGACTAAATCTGAATAGCCAGTACTTCCCCACTTTCCTCTTTCTCGTCTCCTTCCCTTCCCCACCTACCTTCAGCCTCATAACATACCCCAATTGGGGATGCCATAGTCTCACTGGCTCCAAACGGAAGTAGTTGGGACTCTTGTGAGGTATTCACTATAAAAAAGGAGCGGCGCACAAACTGGATTCCCTAATGAAAATAATTTCCCTCAGGGACTATGCCATCTTTGGGGATGTTGTGTGGAGGGTCTTTTATGGAAAGGAAAAAGTGAACCTGGGGCTTGAAGAGGGCCCGTAAGAGAAAGGAATCAGAGGCCGACAAATCATTTCACAGGCAATCCGTTGAACTCAAGAACGGTTGTGTACAGATATAGTAAAAGCAACAGAACTTGCTAATAAACAAACAATTTTTTTATAAATTGAATAAATCTATTTTTGAGTCTAGGCTAGTACAAAAAATATAATATTAAATCTGTGTCCTGGTGAGATAAAAAACTACGACACGAAGTAAGATTTATTGAAATCGATAAGGTAGCTGCTTTATTGTCTTTAAATTGCTTTATCCACGGGCATAACTAATTTATTACTGTCATCCGAGTTTATTACTTCACTGCCTCCATTAGCAGAATTGTAAATTACGACAAATTTACGAAAATGGATAAAACCTGGGCAATGATATCAGGATTTAGGTATAATAAAACCTTGTGACAACTGTCTTAAATTATGTCATACTTAATGCCCATTCGGACTAGGATAGTAGTTTAGTCGAGTAGCAAGTAATTTAGTAACTTTACTATTATTATTAATCAAACAATTATACAAAATATTGTACACACAAAATATAATGGTGAAATGAAGTATAGATATGGTATTTCCTCCTCACTGGGAGATCCTATGCCGAGGCGGACTAGTTATAATCAGAATTTTTTTGTCTTCTATGTCGCTGTTAGTATATTTTTTAGGGGTTTTCATTGACCTTTTTCAGACAGATTTTTATTCTTGATTTGCACTCATAATTTTTTTTTATTCGTTTTATGTCTTGGGGAAGAATATTGTGGAGTTATGTTCCAAAGCGTAGTTTCTTTGTCTAAATGCGGTTTTATAACTCGGAATGTTTTTATGTCATTTTTTCGATCTAGTGTGAAGGATACGCGGTCTAGTAGAGGATTTAGTATTTTAACTAAACGTGTCCGAACAACATAAATTTAGTAGAATACTTTAGTCAGCGGTTTAGTAGAGTCAATCGATTTACAAGATCCACATTATAAAATACTTTACACCAACCCACAATTAAAACGACTTTTGGACAAAGAAATATTTATTAGTTTATTATATACCCTTCCTTTTACAATAAACACCATAAAAAAATAACCGACTTCAAAACAAGCATTGAGATATAGATTTTGGGATACGGGAATGCAGAATATAGATATAATTTTGTAATTAAACAAATATTAAAGCTTGTGTTGTATTTTATTCTAGATATTGTTATATTCATTTCCTCGTAATATTTTAACATATGTACTTATTTTAATTCAAACGCGTAAACATTTACAATGTGACCTTGGAACGGTGTACCCCAGTATCGACACATTATCTTATATAAAAAAAATCTATTGCTTACTGGCTCAACCACTAAAAAGTCCGAACTTGTTGTTTTAGTAGAGTTCATTAATAGCCTCAGAAATGTTGTCTCATTGTAGCAAAGATTCTACTCTGAAATTCTTTCATTTTGTCTTAACCTTAGTTTCTGTACTTTCATCTCAGTAATTTCTTCTTCCACCTCTTCTTAAATAAGCATTAAACTCAGCTTGTTAGCCTATTTATTTTGTTGCGTTGCAGCCCGTTCATCTTCGGCGCTCCGCTGACGAGGCAACTGAAACCAAACTAAAACCGGCTGGTCCCTATGTCTTGATTGGTCAAAAAGCTTGTTTAACCATAGACGAAGAACAATCAGCTCGCAGATGGCAATTCGGCAATTAGCAGTGCGAGTCGCGAGTCACTGCTTGCGTTACCATTGACAACGGGTTTTTTTGCGTGGTTGTGAGTGCGGGCCATCACATTGTCATACAAAGATACTTGCCAGTTGTCAGTTTCCAGTTGCCTCAGTGAGCGGATCGCCTTCCAATACTCCACTCACTAATGTACTCTACTCGACCATAACACTTTTCGGTCAGTAAAGTGGCGAGTTACTCGCTACTTGACTAAACTTCTAGCATCATCTAACATCGTTATTTACTACCACAAAATCCCGTGATTTTTCACGCTTCCCAGGACCCACGAAAAATCATGAAATTTGACTTTTGTCAAGCTAAGAATTTTTTTTTGTTCAAATTGTTCCCGGTCAAGTTCTGTCAACAGTGAATAATTATTATCTGGCTTTTTAAATTTATTTTTCTAGGCAACTTTTGAAACATGTTCACGATTGCCTAATGTGATATATTCGTGAATCTGCCATTATTTTAATTGTGTGTTATTCGTGAACTTGTTTTCAATTTTTATAAAATACATATTTTTAATTAGTTTATTTTTTTATAAATAAAAAAAATTAATATTTCAGATATAAAATTAAAACAATATTCTATTACCAAAATATATAATATTATAGGTAAATACTTTAAGTAAGTACTAAAAAAGCACTAAATAAGTGTAAATTAAAGAAATACTTTCACATTTCAAATATAGAATTATAATACTGTTTTGCTAAAAAAAATATTAAATTTTAGGCGATCCGCTCACTGAGGCAACTGAAAACTGTCAACTGGCAACTGTCTTTGTATGACAATGTGATGGCCCGCACACTACACAATTAGGCGCTCCGCCCACTGAGGCAACTGAAAACTAACTAAAACCGGCTGTTTTCTCTGTCTTGATTGGTCAAAAAGCTTGTTTAACCATAGATGAAGAACAATCAGCTGACAGCTCGCAACCTAGCAACGGCCGCCCAGGGTAATCAGCCGTGACAGTCGCAAGATGGTCGCAAGTCACCGCTTGCGTTACCATTGACAACGGGGTTTTGTGTGATTGTGTAGTGTGCGGGCCATCACATTGTCATTCAAAGACAGTTGGCAGTTGAGAGTTTTCAGTTGCCTGAGTGGGCGGAGGCGCTTACTCAAAAACCCGTTGTCAATGGTAACGCAAGCAGTGCTGATTGCCGTGACCGGTGGTTGCTAGTTGCCAGCTGTCAGCTGATTGTTCTTCGTCTATGGTTAAACAAGCTTTTTGGAGATAGAAACCAGCCGGTTTTAGTTTGGTTTCAGTTGCCTCGTCAGCGGAGCGCCTTATAGATACTCTAGGTTGGTACCTACTAAATAAGCACCAAAAAAAATAGCAAATGAAATGCTTGCAATTACAAGTATAGAAATAAATTAATTTTCTGGTACCAAATTATTATATGTTAGGTAGGTTCTTTATCGCATGTTTAAATTCTTAACATATCAGTTCCAATTTTGAAAATGATACTTAACTTCCAAACAAAGTAAAGATCATTGAACCAGTGGTATACACGAAAGGACAGGAAAACAGATAAATAAACCCACAACCGAAATGTTTATTTTTATGGTGGTGATAAAACTCACCGTTACGAGTATTTTATCCTTATATTTTGTTACTTATTGACGCACGCCGGCATTTGAACCCGCGACCTCCAGATTCTTAGCCTAGGATTGTAAATTTTAACCATTCAATCACGGAGTTCCATTTTATAAATAATTTCTAGTTATGTTTTGACGTGCTAAGAAAGGTAGATCCTGTGGATAAATGACATCACCGTTGTAACCAACCATATTCTCATTTCAAAATCCAACCTAACTTAACCATAAAAATTCAAAATAATTTTCAGAAGCAAACGGCCATCGAACCATGGCATAGGTAGAGTTCACTGCGATACACATCCATTCCAGTGAGCCCACCTAAATCCCTCGTAATCGATTCCATTTAAACCTAGCTTCCTCCAAATATTCTAGTACTATTACCTCCTACAACATTCACAGATGTCGCTGACGTAGAAATATAAAAAAATCCCATCAGAAATCTACTGTTAATGTTCACCTTTTGCCCGCAGAAGTCATTTCGCCTCATTAAAAGCCAGTCTGACATTGCTAGCTGTCGGACACGTTGTTGATAAACACAGTTTAAAATATAAATTAAAATAAAACAAAACTTTTTACTGTTTTATTGTTATATAACGTTTGTGTTCGGGTGAATTCGAGCAATCTTCCTTCGACATTTGCTCGGATAATATGTGGAGCAAGATGACGAAGTTAGCCGTGAAATTTGTAAGTTTTTTTTCAAATTGTTCGCGGTCAAGTGCTGTCAACAGTGATTAATTATTATCTGTCTTTTGTTGTTTATCTATGCAACTTGTGAAGCATGTTCGCAATTGCATAATGTTCGTGAATTTTTGCGTTGTTTTGATTGTTGTGTTTGTGAACTTGTTTTTTTTTACTCATTCGCTGGAAAATATTGTTGATTTGGTGATTTTTTACAAATATTTTTCACCTTCAAGTTAAACATCATTGCTTTGTATTTTTATGTAAATGACATATTCGTAAATCTCCCGTTATTTTAAATCTGTGTTATTTGTGAACTTGTTTTTCTTATAATTTTTTTATTCGCAGGTCATTGATGTTTTTTTTGATAAATTTGTAAGCATCGAGTGGACATCTTAAGAAATATTTTTTCGCAATAGAGTGTTAACTTCTGTTTTGTGAACAAAATAAAATAATTAAGTGTACATATATAATATACATAATCTTTGAAAAAAGATTTAATAACCTAATATTTTCTTGATACTATAAAATATATGCATATAAAACACCTTGAAAACACCCTCGACTCTGTGCAGAAACGGGCGGTCCGCTTGATAGATTCTCCTGTCTTAACCAAACGGATTGCAATCTTTAGAGCACAGGCGTCGGGTGGGAATGCTATCCTTGTTCTACCGGTATTTCAATGGAAGATGCTCCGAGGAGCTAGCGTCATTGATCCCCTCGGCACCGGTGCATAATCGGGAAACACGCCAAACGCGCGCCCAACATATGTACACAGTTGACATTTGTCACACGAGAACGGGACGCTTCTACGACTCGTTTTTGTGTTCAACATCTCGGCTGTGGAACGATTTGCCGGCCTCTGTGTTTCCTCCTTCCTATAACATGGGTCTCTTCAAGACCCACGTTCACTCCTTCCTCTCCTCAAAAAGACTCTCCTCACAGCATCTTCAAAGATGACATAGGCCCTGAGGGAAATTATTTTCCTCAGGGCCTCCTGTGTGGAGTTAATGTAAAAAAAAAAATATATATTTTTTTTTTTATCAAAAAAAGAATTTAATAAACTTTGTAATGTAAGGTTGGTTTTAATGCAATTATAATTTTTGATATATAGAAAATAGGCATATGCTTAATACGTTCATTTTATATTTAAAACACTTTTATATCGGTTATATAATAATGAGAAGTATTTATCTGGGTCCCAGATGTATCCGTATCTTTTGATTTTTCTGTTTCAGATTTACGGTTGAGTTTTCTCTAATATTATCTTCATTAGTTAAATATTATAATTTGAGGTTAACACATTAAGTTAAAAAGTTAAGAAATAAAAATAAGTCCTATCTTCGATTTTAGAAAACTAAAATAATTTCTTCTCAAAATGGGACTTCACCCGATGTTAAACGCCATTTTCCAAAAATCTATTTTCTAACTTATCGAGTGAACCAATGAATTCTCCTTCTCTTAATTTTGTTTGTAATTAAATCAAGCCCCGTAGCTTATGATGTAAATGGCGTGGGCTAAAACTTGTTTTGTTGACCTTGAAATTTCAGTTATACACATTTCACTACATCAGAGCTCACTGTGCTATCTGTTTTTTTTTTGTTTCATACACGATAATAAATATGGGAACTAGAATGTAATAAAATCAATTATGGATTGCATGTACTCGGCAGTAACACAACATGATTCATTTTTCCGGAAAAACGAAACCGGTAGTCAGCAGTGTGTAAAAAGCAATAGAGCATATCACGTTTCTGTCTAGACATGCACTTCTTGAATTTTAATCACATGACGCATAACAATAATATTATTTCCGTTCTTTGGGCATATCAATTTTTTTCAATAGCTAATTGGGATTACTGTAACCAAGCCTATTAATTTATTAAATCAGTCAATTTAAATAATTATTTTTGAACTTGTAACTCCGATTCAATGAACTCAAGAATGATGATGAATTTGAGTAATTAAAAAAATTGGAATTGATTGTGGGAACAGTTCAGATAAGCGATAAAGTAGCTATAAAAATTATTATATTAAAAATAATTCCATATTTGAAATGTGTATTTCTTTTGTTTAAATTTTTGACGGATGTCGTATTTTTTTAAGTTTGCTAAGGGCGTTCATGCGAAAGGTAAATTTCTGATCGTCTCTCAATTTGACAAATCCTGAGGCTAATATTTTTTTCAATTAATTATTTTAGCTTCACAAATGCTACAATTATTATATCCCATGATTTTTCACGCGTCCTCGTTGGAATGTGGTATTTATATGTTCTTAAGAAATTATTTTTATTTTGTTGTTGTCTTTAATATGTGGAATTTTTGCGGCTTTAAACAAAAATAACAACATTTTCAATAGACCTTGGAAACACGCTTGTGAATTTCGACATTTTGTAATACCTGATTAGCTAATAATGCGATTAAAAATTAATTACAAAATCGATGACAATTTTTAAAATTGTAATTTAAACACAATTTCGCAAAAAAACTAATATTTCATCTAGTCCTAAGGCAATGCGATTAAGCTAATGAATTATTTACAAGTTGTTATCCTGTTCATTTTGATAATAATGCTATTAAGAGATTAATACAAAGACTTTGGCATCGCCTTCTAGAGGGTGAAAACTATGTCGGTATGTTTTCGAATTTTCGATGCATTTCGTATTAACGTAAACATTCACTGTCAAACATGTACGATTTATCAAAAAATATTATTTAAGGAAAAAGTTCTGCTAACTCAACTCTCATAAAGAATTATAAAATTATGAAAAGCTACCGATGTAGCTTCTTCTTTCTAAAAAATATATTATTTTTTTTAATTTCAATTTCGTGAAAGTTTCGGTGTAGAAAAGTATATTCTCCATAAACTTAAACATATTTCGAGTGATTTCTGAAGATAAATTTGAGCGTTGTCTCATTCGCACATTTCGCATTCGCATGTATTGTAAGTGTGCGTGAGCTTATTGTGAGCGGGACAGAATGACAGACGCGGGTGTTCCACGTGTGGTTCAAAGTCTAGCCTCTTAATGATGCTTTTGATAGTCCAAAATTGCTTGCATGTATTAGCTTTCGGATTCCACTACGTAATACTAAGGATTTATTTCACGGACTAATTCTTGGACTAAAACTTGGAAAAACTAAATTACTAAAATTCAAATCATCACACATTTGATTTCGCTACATTAACTTACTTTTTATGTTTATTTTTAACTTCTATTTTACTTCTTCTTTGATCATTTTTATTATTATTTATTGTAGGCAGGTACCAATACTTATCTCTTCTTTATATTTAAAAAAAAATCGTTGGCGTCACAGTCAAATGCACCGCTAACATTTATACACGATTGGCATTATTTGTCTCCTATATTCCATGTCAATGATTGGTTTAGTATCCAGGTTTTCTATATTTTTTATCACTATATATTTTTTATTATTTATTTTATATTATAAAAATATACAGTACATTGGTTACAGTGATAAAAAATAATTACATATATATTTAATGGTGGGTACCTACGATATGTTTATTTTTAATTTCTTATTTGTGGAATCTATAATTAGTAAGGGGACGATGTTCGTAGTGTGTATTGTGTATATGTGCATGTATCTGTGAGTATGTTTGTAGGTGTGAGAAGTGGTGATCTGTGAAGCAATGTATAGTCCATTGAACAGTTTATATCGTTGACATGATGCTCCTTTTAAATTTGGGCAGTGAATTGGGCGAGAAAATATCGATGTTTAAGTTTAGACAAATATTATTAAATGCATGAAGAGCACGATTAATTGGCGAATTAGTTGCTGGAGTTGTTTGTAAATAAGCATGTGGAATAGTGCTGTATGGCGTGTACGTTTTAAATGTATATTTAATTTTATTTAAACGCTTATAGGGCTTTTACATACATAAAGCAATATATGTTTTGATTAATTACAGTGAAGAGTTAGAAGTGAATAAAATACAGGTAAGTAACAGAAAATATAAAGACACGCAATATAGGTTAGATAAAATATGAGTTGATAAAATGTAGGTAGTACATAATTAAAATAAATTAAAAATAGATATCCTGCCAATATCCACCAAATCAACAATAATAGGTATTAATAAAAATGTATAAAATTGGTATTTGCAATAGTTTATGAATTAAGTAGAAATAGTTATATTGAAATTAATTAAGGATAGAAGTTCGGTACGGTCGATTTTATTATTTAAAATTCTGTGTATAAAATTTTTAAATCAGCTAGTGAAACCATTGCAGCTAACTATTCATAAAGAAGAATAGACAAAACATAACAACGAATATTTCTGATTCTTAAATTTATCCTGAGGTCACGGTAACGGAGCTGTCGATCAGGCTTTACTTTAATATTTACATTAAATCTTATTCAAGGTTCTATTTGATTATCACATTTCATTGTCAAGAGCAAAACGCTTCTAAAAACAAAATCAAGTAATATTTAGAACTGACATTAAATGGTGAAGCCTATTTTATTCTTATGTTTTTCGTTGTTTAACTTTATGGGAATCATTTAAACTATTGTATTATAAATTCAACGGTTTAATTTAATAATTTAATTCACAAAAAGTGCGGAATCACGCTGAAAACATTAGTTGATATAAAGTTTGCGAGAAATATTATTACGCGTTGAATGCCGACTAATACGGGTTGCGAATTTTTGCGTTGAAGTCCCCGCTCATTTGTAGGTAGATAGTTCCTACCATAAAAATAATTGATTCTCATTTATACTAATATTGATATTGGTTTTTCAGATATTGAGCACTGAATTATACAAGAAATACGAGTAAATTCCCTCTCAAATGTGTTTTTGTTTTACATTATCCTGTTTTGTTTATTATTCACCTTTATTCATTATTTTATAATCCGTGATGTGCTATTCCTGTCTCACTAGAAACATGTATGTTGAGAGCTAGCGCAGTTTATAACAATGTATAAATAACAACACAATGTTACACTTAAAATGAAAGATAATCAGCATCGTATCATTGGAAATGCATGCTTGTAAATTGGTTTTGATAAAATCTTTGATGTTAGATCTGTCTTGCCTGATGATCCAAGATTTTGTGTCTGATTTATATTTAAAATAAGTTATATTCTGAAGCGATATTTGACGACCGTCCGTGGTCGAGTGGTAAGACACTTGACTCTCAATCGGAAGGTTGCGGGTTCGAACCCGGCGTGCGCAAATAAATTTTATTTGATTAATTTGTGTTATTTCACAATTAATTAATAAAAATAATATATATTATATTTGCGGCACGTTCCAGAGTTAAGATACTCTCAGTATCGCCCTCATTATTGAAACGTTGCTTAATAATGGCTTTAGCCATGTTTAGTGACTAGATCTGAATAGCCAGGTACTTTCCCACCTTCCTCTTCCCCATCTCCTTCCCTTCCCCACTTACCTTCAGCGTCACAACATACTCCAATTGTGGATGCCATAGTCTCAATGGCTCCAGAAGGGAGCAGTTGGGACTCTTGTGAGGTTTCTCTATAAAAAAATATATATTTTCTGTCTAATTTCCAGTGCAGGTGCATTGTATAGATTTATTGCAAAGTATCTTAGCACATTAGCCCACTAAAAACTCACGGACCGCCACTGCTGTAAACAGATAAGTTGATAATCACAGATATAAATTTCAATTCGAAATATTTTTTTTTAATATGTAACACATAATCGATGATATGTTAGAAGAAATATTTCAATAATTTCAGTTCACGAAATATCAATAACACATAATTCAGGAGAGATGCAAAAATGCGAATTTATCTTTGTGATCAATTGAAGTATAACAATGCGCGGGAACATTTGAATTAATTCTAATAAATGTTTTAAATTTTTTCAAATTGGCCAAATTTTGGCCAGCGAAGGCTTGAGGGTGGAAAATGGCCAAAATATGTCCAAAAACGCTGAGGTACCTACCTACATATTACACTGTTTGTCCAATCCCGCGCTATTTGATTGGATTTTGCATCTCTACTTGCAACTTGCAATAAACATTGAGTGCATTTTATGGTTACTGGTTTATTTCGGAGTTGGACTAAACTTGTTTCATACGAAAATTTAAGTGCACTAATTTCCCGACGGATGACGCATCAATCAGCGCAAGTTTATTTTAGCAAATAACTGGACCACATCAAATTAAGCAAGAAATCTGCAGGCTTGACCGAATTAAACAAAAAACCAACTTACGTCTCGTTAAACCCAAAAAAACTTCCTGCTGCGGATTTCACGTGTAATTAAGGAGGATGATGAATACTTGGAGCAGGTGGATGAGTTTGTGTGCGTGTGTTAATCTGTTATGTTGACTGCCCTAAAACGGGATTCTTCCTAGTTGGGCAGCCAAAACATTCAATAAATAATGTATAATATATGTATAAAAAGAGTAAATAAATAAACTTAACAGGTACTTACTATAAGTGTCACGGGAGTTAAATGAGAAGATGTAATAATTGATTCGAAACGGGGTGGATTTCTGATACTAACCAGAGTTCGCCTGTGACGGTGTTGCCAACCGTCACATTGTCAGTGTACATATATATGAAATTATTAACTGAATGGCTTGCCAGTCAGTACCTTGCAACAGTATATTGCGGAAGTATGTTTACGAGAGATGGAAAGGCTGATAGAGATATTGAAAGAAGGGTAGATGCAGGTAACTCCATTAATGGAGGACTGAATGCCGTTGGCGCTAACAAAAAGCTGTCCATAGAAGCGAAGCTCTCCCTCTCTCTGGTTTCAATCCTGGGATTGGTTTGCAGCAATTTCCTTTATTTTTTTCTTCCATTCTTCCCTGTCTTGTGCGGCTCTTTTGAAGTCTGCATATGATGAGCAGCGCATGTCCACCAGCACTAGCAGTCCACAATGGAGTGCCTGTAACTACCCTGATATATGGCAGTGAAGCCTGGAACTGGCAAAAAATGATGAAAGTAGAATGAATGCTGTAGAAATAAGATCTTTGAGGCTTGTGGTAAAACCATATATGATCGTGTGAGAAATATGGAGATCCAAAAATAATGAAAGACTGATGTAAGCCTAATAAATTGGATTAAGTAAGGGACGCTTAGATGGTTTTTTTCATGTAAAGCGAATGAATGAAGAAATAATGTAAAGAGAATATACGACGCAAATAATAATGGTAGAGGAAGCCGAGGACGCCCGAGGAATATATAGCACTTGAGTCGGGTCATGTCAAGAGGCAGAATAATAGAAGAGTATGTATGAGAAGATGAATGAATTAGAATGAGGCAAGAAGTGTATGCAAGACCGAGTTGTTTGGCGGTCCATCCTCTCTGCCTACTTAGTTAGTGAACTAACCCCAACTAACTAATTTAAATATAATTTCCATAATTATCTCTTCTATAAAACAGCGTTGGTCGTCCTTAAACAGTATTTAAACCGGTTAAATTAAATTACGTTGTTTTGCAACATTTTATAGCGTCTGAAAAATGGCGCCTCGTCGTAATAATATTTCGTCCTAGACGTTCATAAAATAAACCAGAGATTCTCCAACTTTCATATATTTTCTTAAGTTACTTACCAAAAAAAAAAAGTATAATCTTCTTCTTCAATGATATATAACATTGACAGTGTTTGGTGAGATTCTCGACTAGCAATTCGAAGGTCGCGGGTTTAATTAATTAAAAATAAAGTACATTTTATTTGCAGTACATTTCAGAGTGGAAGATACTCTAAGTATCGCCCTGGTGTAAGAACACCGTTCAAAATTGAAACGTAGCTAGACATGGCTTTTTTATGTTTCTTTATTCTTTGAATACTAAATATAACATTTGTGGATTTTATGGCCATGTTTGGTGACCATATCTAAATAGCCATGTATGTTTTTACCTTCGTCTTCGCCATCTCCTTCCCCTCTCCACTTGCTTACAACATATCCCAACACACGTCTCACTGGCTCCAGACTGGAGCAGTTTGGAATATTATGCGGTATTAATAAATAAAAAACGTGTTGCAAAACGCTGACCCTTTGAAAATAAGGAAATTCAGAACATTTTTTAATCAATTCTGACCTTCTAACGTGAATACCAGCATATATACGGGGTTCCTTTTCCTTCTTATGTAGCCAAAGTTTCTCATTTGTTGTGTCACATCACTATTATTACATGTTACATTACTAGTGATGATGGAGCTGTCATCAATGGTCTCTCTCTGAAAGATGTCTAAACGTCAAAATTTTTAATAAAGTCATCATTATGAAATAGTAATCAGTGTTTCCTAAGTCATGCACAATAAATAAATAACTCCTTTTTTATTTGAACATAATATTAGCGAAACGCAATCAAAAATCTGAAACCGAAAAATCAGAAAAAGATACGGATACATCTGGGACTCGAATCCAGGGTTTGGCTTTCCGGGCCAACGCGCTTCCACTGCGCCAACGTATCCCTATCCAAATCGGTCATATTTAACTGTATCATACTTCGAATGAGAACCACCAACATTATTTTCATTTTCTTAACGCATATTTTTATTGGCTGTTATCTATATATATGATTGCAAGATTTTACTCGAACTAAATACCATCTAGATAGAGTCAGGATGAATTTTATCACTTTTTATTAATATGCGACATCTATTGACTTTAGGTCTAGTCTAGGATGAATATATTTTATTTTCCTTTTTAAGATTTAAAGCTTAAATTATAATATTTTTATTAATGAAGGTTATATTAGCGAAACTCAATCGAAAATCTGAAGAATGAAGTTTCGGTAATACTATCTTCATTAATTATTAGAATATTATAATTTGAGGTTTAACTAAATAAATAACTAAATATTTAAGCCATTATCTATTGCCAAAGTGTTCTTCATTGTCTTCATCGTCCCTTACTACCTTATAACGCCCCCTGGATCTATTTAGCGCTCCCGGGAAGGCGATATGGCCCACTTTGAGAATCACTGAAATAAATCCATGTATAACTCGACGAGACTATTCGCTAGTCCACCTCAGTGAAAAACCTATTTCTATTTTTACCTATTCGGTAAACCTATTTATTTATAGAAAGTTTATTATTGGTTTGAATACGGTTTGACGACAAGGTTAATATCCTTACAAGGTCACAGCCGAATGTACACAAAGTGATTAAAAACAAGAAATGTAAATATAATGTTTTGGATTTGAGAAAATATTATATTTATTCTTCTTCTTCTTCTTCTCATGCCCTGTCCATTCAACGGACGTTGGCTATCACGTTGGCTATGCGGATTCTGTTTACTGCGGCCCGGAACAGCTCTACAGTAGACTGGCCAAACCACTGTCTCAAGTTTTTCAGCCACGATGTCCTCCTTCTTCCAGGGTCCCGTCTTCCGGCAATCTTTCCCTGCATTATGAGATGCAAGATCTCGTAATTCTCCTGATGTCTCATCACGTGTCGTAGATATTGAAGTTATAGTTATTGGTACAACTAAAATATAACATCTTTTATACATCATTCAATATCTACGAAGTTATATTTTAGTTGTACATATAAATATAATTGTAGTAAAATTATTTTTTTTTTAATTATTTACTAATTTTGTAAGTGGAGAGTCTTACCCTTCGACCAAGAAGGCCGTCAAAACTTAATTCACACATACATTTATTTATTCATTCAAACAAATAAAATCAAAATTCAGATAGATGTAATTAAAAATTCCAATGATTTCCACGATAAAATTATCAATAGGTAATTTGTTCTCGTAACAACTGTTGCATAATACTTTTGTAAAACGTTTAGTTACAATTTATTACAGTCTTGCATTTCTTATAATTAGCATGCACTTACCGTCAAATGTTATTTACCCAAAAAGACATATTTCTTAAGTGCATGTTCACAAGATAAACATTTCAGTTGTGTTAACACAGCGATAATCATCACCTAACAGCAATTAGCATCCGATTGAAGGCTCCCACACATCAAAGAAACACTATTATTTGTGCAACACGAATAATTAACAATATGCTATTAAAACTAACTAATATTTTTTTTAATTATTTCTACACAGAAAGAAAAATAATTTTCCTCCAAGCCTATTTCATCTTTGGGGATGCTATGTGGAGGGTCTTTTTAAGGTTAGGAAGGAGAGAAAATTCTAGGAAGGTAAAATGTATCAGATGTGGATAGGAATCTAAGGGTCAGTGTATCCAATAGTGACGGACCTATGAATCTATTATATTTCCCAATGCGATGCAAGGCGATGTTCCTAGAGTGTTCTGCTGGAGTGAAAAGGTATTCCTCAACCAGTGACCCCCGATCCGGCCAGCTACACAGTTAGTGGGCAGACGCATCCTCTGCCAATATATAAAAACCATAAAATTACTATACACGTCTCTGGTTAGAAGTCAGGTTGAATACAATTCAAGCATTCGGTGTCCTCATCTTAACTCCCATTGTTTACAAATTGAAAAAATTCAAAATAAATTTTTACGTTTTATTAATTTTAAAATTGGTATTCCTATTATCGAAATCAATTATGTCAATTTACTCACTAAACTTAACTTATCGAAATTATCTGAAAGGCGAATAATATTTTATCTCCTTCTATTATATAAAATTGTTCATACAAGGTTGGACTGCCCGGACGCTATAAATTTGCTATCTATACATACACCTCCAAAATATACCAGACGGAATATTTTATTCTACAACAATAACTTCGCTATGAATTCTGTGTTAGAAAGAATACATAGGTTGTGCAATGAACTAACCGTTGTCGCAGACGTATTTAATTTAAACTTCGCCACATTTAAAGCCAAATTAGTCCACCATTTTTTAAATGTAAATTAGAATATGGACCTCTATATATCTCTGTCGCAGCACACACTCCCTACTTTATATCGTCTCTTCGATACGCGAATGCGAATGAGGCAAGGAGTGTGTGCCAAAACCGAGTTATTTTGCTCTGCGTACCCCTGCGAGAAAAGGCTTGATGGTTAATTATTAAATAATTGGTTAGTCATTGATCCTTTCGTCACCGGTACACAACTAAGTCATTATCTTCCTCAGATTCCAAACAAATTCTTAACAAAGTAGAATGATTATTTATTTACTCTAACGATGGTCATATTTGGTTTATATATTTTTAATGACTGTACCCACCTAGAGTTTATACCCGGATTCTAGAAATTTAAGTGGGTGAAACTCATTGTTTTCAGACCATTAAAAGTAGTAATGTCTAAAAAAAACACTCCCACATCGCAGAAAAAAATGGTTGAATTAAAACTAGATTGAAAGGCATTTAAAGCGACGAGCGTCATTTCGATTTCGAGTGGTGGTCTTTCACCAGGACGATATAGAGATTAGATATCTACCACTCTTTAAAAAAATACTTATTTCTAAGGACGGAATTTGACAGAATTCGAACAATAATGATTCTTCAATTTTCATAGTAAAAATTCTAGTTCCGTGAAGGTTGTATTCAGATACGTTTTTAGATTTTCACGGCCAAAAGGATTTTCGTTGTTTGTTTTTGGGGTGTTATACCGTGTTGCGCTACCTTCTTCTTTAGCAGACGTTTTGGACAGCGTTGCAGTGTCCATCATCAGGGCAGATCCGGCAGATCCGACGATGTGCTGTGATGTGATGATCACACATCGTCGAATCTGCCGGATCTGCCCTGATGATGGACACTGCAACGCTGTCCGAAACGTCGGCTAAAAAAATGCGGTAACGCAACACGGCATAACACCCTAAAAACAAACAACGAAATGGTTGTATTCAAGTTCTGTTATTATTTCAATATGGGCCGGTTGTATCCCAATATTTGGATAATAACAGAAGATAAATAAAACTTTCACAGAACTTGAAAAATTAATTAATTGTTCAAATTTTGTTAAATAATCCGTCATTCTAAGACTCCTGGAAATAAAGGTAAGTAGGTACTTATGTTAGTTGATTGACAGGCTTAAAACCACTAGAGCGATGGCGATTTCCAGGTATTCGGTTATCGATTTGGCCATTCGATTTAAATTTCATTCTTCCAAATATTAATACGTAAACATAAACTGCTCCTTCTTCTTCGTGTGCCCTATCAGGTCCCCCGACGTTAGCGATCACTCTGGTAAATATATCTATATCTTGCGCCGCCCAGAATAACTCCTCCACACTTCTAATACCAAGTATATCTCGTGCATATCACAGCCAATACATTAGTCTCCCACGAGGCCTTCGGCGACCCTCTATCTTGCCATTTGATATCAATTGCAGCAAGTGATATTTCTCCCCTCGAAGTATGTGACCCAGATATGAAATTTTCCTGACTTTTACTAATGTGAGCAGTTCTCTATCTGCTCTAGCCTGCCTAAAAATTTCTGTATTGGTGATTATGTCAGTCCATGGGACTTTGAGCATTCTCCGGTGAAGCCACATTTCAAAAGTTTTGCTTGAACTGCTTACTGAGGTTTAAAGCCAAATAATTTACCTATATTTCACCGTTTATTCCATATTTTCAATTTAAGATAAACGGTACGTATTTTTATCAACTTGGGTGGCGGGTGGACCTCCGCCTTGGGAACCATTCATTGGTTAATCAATACTATCGCCATACGTCACCAGAAGTGATTCGCTACGTTTTGTGACTTACCAGGGGGTGCCCCAGGGATCATGCTTTTGCCCACCTACTGCGTGGGTCGGTTCGAGAGAGAGGGGATGAGGGAAACCTTTTCTTCTCTGCAGCTGAACTCTCTCTACCCTAATGATTATATATTGTCGACTTATTGGTAACATGAAATTTTTTTAATAATATTTGACAGATACTTAATGGTTTACTTACCTGTAATCATTATTACCACGAGTATTGATTACCAAGTATTCATTATTATCTACCAATCTTATCTTATCTTACTTAATATTATAAACGCGAAAGTTTGTACGGATGTATGTATGTTTGTTACTCTTTCACGCAAAAACTACTGAATGGATTATAATTAAACTTTACGATAATATAGCTCATACATCAGAATAACATATTGGCTATAATTTATAAAGCTAGCTATTTATTTTTAATATATTTAAAAAAAAAAATTATTATTGTTTAATAGAAAATGTCAAAATTTGAGAATGACATTTTGCAAAGCAATAGTTGTTAAATAAAAATTCTATTTTAGAAAATATTTAAATTAGTGAATTAATTTGTAGTACTGGCCTAATACTTTAAATCGAATCAAGAATTATAGATATTTTAAATAAATAATATTATGTTAAGAATTTTGGTACAAACGTAGATGGAACCTAAGAAAAGAAAATAGATTACTCGAAGTACTTATCCTACGCAGACGAAGTCGCGGGCAGAAGCGAGTGTCAAATTAAGGTCAGCCTTCACACAATAATAATTAATCAACCTGAAGAGGATTCTTGTTTGTTTGCTGGGTCAAATAATGATCGTGGTCAGGAATTAAATCGCCAGCTTAAATATCGTTTGCAAGTTGATACATGTTTTGTGAAACCTTCAAATGGAAAACGCATGTTAACATGAGCACAAGTCTCGGGTTTGAACCCTCATCGATCTAAGTCAGACACGAAAAGGACCAAATTTAATGTGTTTTGTTGCAAAATAAAATACAATGACTTCTTTCAAACACGGCAATCTTATTTTGTGGCATCAGTTTAATTCACAATTAATAGTATACTTAGTTTTAATCACGTTTATTGTTTTAAAAAATCAACATAGGGGGTTAATATGGCATATTTACAAAAGGAACAAGTGTCATGAACAACGTGTCATTTAAAAATTATATTAATAAATAACCCGTTATTAAAATTATTCCCTTTGTAAATTATGCACTTTTAATCCGATTCCTCTTTCCACTCTCGCCTATCCATCTACCCCTTTAAGTCTATGTGTATTGTTTAAATTACTTTTAAGTAAACCCTATGATGAAGTTAGCATTGCTTACGAAACATGTTGGTTTGTTAAACAATAAACGAGGTTAAAACTATGTAATCTATTGATTTTTATCTAAAATAGATAAATAATTGTCTTTAAAAGCACTATTGACGGCCGGCGTAGTCTAGGGGCAAGGCTTAGGACTCCCATTCAGAAGGTCCATAATTAATTAAAAATAATTTATTTATTTAATACATGATTTATCGAAAGTACTCGGAGAAAAATTTTATTCGAAAAAACGATCATTTTAATAGTAAAAACGGGACTGAAGTTCTTACGAACAAATTAACAGTGTTTCAATGTTTATTGGCGGGAACATGTAAGAATAATTTGTTGGTATGTTGTTGTTTATACTGTTCCCGCCAATAAACATTGAAACACTGCTAATTTGGTTACGTTTTTAGATTCTCACGGCCAAAAGCATTTTCGTTGTTTGTTTTTGGGGTGTTATGCCGTGTTGTGCTACCTCCTTCTTTAGCCGACGTTTCGGACAGCGTTGCAGTGTCCATCATCAGGGCAGATCCGGCAGACACATCGACGGATCTGCCGGATCTGCCCTGATGATGGACACTGCAACGCTGTCCGAAACGTCGGCTAAAGAAGGAGGTAGCACAACACGGCATAACACCCCAAAAACAAACAACGAAAACACTGCTAATTTGTTCGTAAGAACTTCAGTCCCGTTTTTACTATTAAAATGATCGTTTTTTCGAATAACATTTTTCTCCGTGTACATATAGTTTATTGTGATATTTCACTCTCCATGCTAGGGATGACCCTGTGTTATAGCGGGCGAATTTTACGGTTGATAATTTTCATTAATTAATACTATGAACACAATTCTTCTACAATAAAAAAGTTATATGTAGTTAGATTGAATTACAAGAATAAGATGAAGAAGAATATATAATATATATTACATAGAATATATACTATATTTGCGGCACGTTCCAGAGAGGAAGATACTCTCAGTATTGCCCTGGTGTAAGACCACCATTCAGAATTGAAACGTTGCTTGAAATGGCTTTAGCCGCGTTTAGTGACTAGACTTCCCCACCTTCTTCTTACCCATCTCCTTCCCTTACTTACCCGCTTACCTTCAACCTCACAACATACCCCAATTGGGGATGCTATAGTCTCACTGGCTCCAGACGAAAGCAGTTGGGACTCTATTGAGGTTTTCAATATGAAAAAATAATTTAAAAAGAAATAAAATAAAAAGTGTTAAATGTGTTTTGAATATATATTTTCATCAACAAATTTGATCAATTGGTAAATGCTTACTAGCAGCATTTGTGTAGGCTTAAATTATTATTCTCGTACAAACGTCGAATTAGTCAACTGACATCAGACAAACAACAACAAAAATATTGCCAAATGTATTGTACTCGATGTATAAACTTTTAATTTTAAGCGATTTGGGTCAAACCTCGGTTTTGTATTGTGTTTCTGGTAGTAGAAGATTTTTTGAAGAATTCTTCAAGCCCTGTTCAGACACAGCTATAAACTATAAAAGATTATAGCACGCCAAATATCGCTCTCCGTAGAATCCCTTCAGACCGTTGACCGTTATGCGCAGATCAACCATAGACAATGCACATCTTACGCCGTAACCGCCCCTGAGGCGATATACGAACAGATAAGATTTAATACTATTCAATACTATAGATAACAGATAAGATTTAATACTATTACATAAAATACTGCATTACAAAATTGACTGTCCTGAATTGCTTCAATTAATCAATATCCACATACCTAAAAGATCTTGCCGAAATTTACTACCCTTTTATTTTAATAACACCAGGACACTCTCTTATCAAAATTCCCCGATACCGAGACTTCACAGTCTCGGAAAAAAATATTCTGATCTGGGAGATATATTTCACATTAAAAACAATCAGTATAAACATTATTTATTTCAATTCTTTTTTTATATTTAGACATAAATAGACGTCTATAATCTCTACAATTTTTGTCTATATTGAATGTCTTTTTTTTGTGAAACTTCTTATATTTTTTACCTATGTATCTAATTTTATTATATGCATTTATTGTTATATTTTGTTGTAGATATATGCTTTTGTTTTACTTTTATTTTCACTGTATTATGCTTTCTTTATTTTTTTAATTTAGATTTTTTTGAAATCACTGTTATACTCATCTATTTAACTAAAATGTAAAAGCCCATAAGGGCGTTTAATAAATAAATAAAAAGCGCCCTCCTCTCCCGCCGAAAATAGGAAAGGAGGTCATTTTTATTAAAACGCGCGAATTTCAGCTGTCAAATTCTCAGATCTAGTTAAAAAAAACCTTCAAAGAAATGGTATCTCGTATCGAGCTATCTAAATTCATCTGACCCCCTCTCCTACCGTAGGAAGAAATATTTGATAGGGTCGTGTGAACGGTACAAAATATAAGCGCTCGCGGTTCAACAGATCTGATATCTGCTCGCGGTATATAGCTATGTCTGAACAGGACTTGATCTCATATGTGTGTCTATTATATCTTTGTAAATATAAACCAGGTTACGTTGACCAGAAAACTTGCAATCAAAGTGAAAACAACATCCTAAAGATCTCCAGATCTTCCAACGATAGGTCATCCAAAAGTCATCTCAATATTAGACCACTTAGAGATCAAACTAGTTTTTGAACAGACTTGCGTGCATCACTTAAAATAAGACCTTTAATGTCCAATATGTGTCAATGTTTTATAATATCCATGGCTAAAGTGGAAGATTTTTTTTCTATACTTTTGAAATTAGCTATCACTTTGTGGTTATCCATTTTATAATTAAATGAAACAATATATCTTAGTTACAACCACTGATTTATTTAGTTTAGTTTACGCCGACCGGTTTCGGAACAACCGTTCCTTCTTCAGGGCAAACATACAATGATGACAATTACAAAATAGTGGGTGGGTACAATTTATCAGTAGGTGTTGTGGTAGGGGTGGGGGCGTGGCTAGGAATTGATGAAGAGTAAGTGGGGACAGAATGGACACCGAATGGGAAGAGATTTAATATTGGGCTATAGGTTAATATTTTTTGTTTTTTGATAATCGACTCATTATTTTTAAGGGATTTTTTTTATTTCTAGAGCTTCTAAGTTATCTAAGCGTTTTCCTTTATTATTAATGTGAAGAATATTTATCCCTGTATTTTTTTCAAAACTATGGTTATTTTCAATTATATGGTTAGCGAAATCGGAAAAATTATTATTATTAAGACACCTTAAGTGTTCTTTGATTCTAATTTCGAAATTACGCGTTGTTTTCCCGATATAAAATGAGGAACTATTATAATTATTAAATATTACATTTGAGTTTATATATTCCGGAATTAGTTAATTTATGGTCTTTATCTTTAGCGTTCCTCTAATGAATAAGATTTTGTATTGGAAAGCACGTGAATAATAAAAGAAAGCAATGGATAAACATCTCCTGATTTTCAGTTTGAGAGGCGGATATGGATACAAGCGCGCTGTACAATTTATTATGAATTCTTAAGCTTTATTTAAATTTATTATTCACAGATCGATACAGAAACATACTTAACTGGCAGGTCACTTTCGATAAACACACTATCTTAAGAGGGTATTACCAGAGAATGCCGGAAATAAGTTCTTTTTAAATCAAATTCTAGACGTATTGACTCTTTTTTACAAAAAAACATAAATTGATTTTGTAAGATTGTTATTTTATCTGGTACAAGCAGTTTAAAAATTTTGAAAAACTAAGTTAATTTTTAATATACTAAGGTTATACCGTTGGTCGTTGGCAGATTTGTTCAATTTTCAAACGATAGATTCAATTAAACAACACAAATTTAAAATCATATAATTATACAACAAAATAAATAATACATAATCTAGTCAACACAGTTTTCAGAATTATAATTTTATCATTAAAAAATAAATCCGAGAACTTGTTTTGTGTCAAAAATACCTCAGTTTTTCTATTTATTTAAGGTCTTATAACTAAAATATTTCAAATTTTTTTTACACACTTATTTTGTTTAGACATTATTGAAAAATCATAAATACTTATGATCAAAAAATACTTACAAGAAGTACACTATATTTAATAATTTATGATCGTGCGTTTTGAGCATTTTTATTGCTTACTTGAATGTAGGTATATATTAAAGCAAGTTTTTAATGAAATAAATCGGTATTAAATTTTTAATTTTAAAAAATTGATATTTGATTGGAATAATCGATCTTTCTCATTGGAACCTCCCTGTACAATTGCAAGCATTTTTAAACTTTTATTCTCAGCCACTGGTAAATCGCTCTTAACTAACTAACTGTCACGCCGTTTTCGACAGAGGTGGGCAGAGATGACCTACCGCCAAACAACCCATCTTAGTACACATCCCTTGTCTCATTGACATTCATACATACTCTTCAATTATTCATGACTCTTGACATGGTCCCACTCAAGTATCTGATTGACTCGATCGCGTTCGATTGATATGTTCCGAGTTCTTCTACGATTCACATTTGCGTCATATATTCTCCTTAAACTCCTTTCTTCGTTTATTCGCCCTACATGCCCAAACCATCTTAATCTTACTCATTACGCTAACTTCAGACTTGCATTCTATCTCCACATTTCTCACACGATTAGACATGGTTTTACTACACATATGAATCAGGAATCTCATTTCTAGGTACAGCATTTAGTCTACTTTATTCTTCCGCTGCCAGCGCAGCGTCTCACTGCCATACATCAGGGTAGGTACCAGCACTCCATTGTGAACTGGTTGCTTCGTTTCTTTTAATAGTTTTTTAGCGCCAGTCAAAAATAATTAGATTGAGAAATAATGACATTTAAAATTAGTCCAAACTATAGTTGGACACATATTTGGCGTGGCTTCCGGCTGTGACGCCATTTTGTCTGACCAACTTTTGATGTTAATACCACACAAGAGTCCATACTGCTCTAAACCAGTGGGTCTATGGCATCTTCAATTGGGATAAAAACGCCTTCTATTGAAATGCAGATTTAAAGACGGCATTCCGACCGTCTATCAAAGGAATTGCCCGTTTACACAGAGTATATTATACTAAAATGTTTATGACTTCAAGAGAATATCTACGATTGAATCAAAATTGGCCAATTAAAATGATATTCTGACGAAATGTTTCCATTCCAGGGCCCCTAGCACACTCGACCGATAAGGATTGTATCGATAACTTTCGGTAACTTGTCATCGTTCCCTAGCATTACTGCAGATCGCTAACGAATAAGTGACAGATCACAATGACTAAGTGTCCGTAATACATTCAACATCAGTCCTTTGTTTACATTGTAATGTGCCAAGCGCCTTTAGATTACCCATTATCTGTGTAGCAATACTGTTCTTTGGAGTATCATTTTTATTTTATCTATATTATTTTATGTTTTTTGCTTTGATATACTCAAAGGTTTTTTGAAGTATCATTTTTGATTTTCCTTTTGTGTTATTTTTGTTAATTTAAGTAAATAATTGTTAACCTCAACACAGGCTTGTCCTAGCGAGGTTAAACATTGTATTGTAAACGGTTATACCTAAAATGTGAAGAAACAATAAATAAATAAACTGTTGTTTTTACGTAAGCGATCTGTGGTTGACCTAGGGAACGATGATAAGTTACCGAAAGTTATCCTATCAATCATTATCGATCGAGTGTGCTAGGGGGCCAGGACGATAGATGTATTAAATATACCTGTACTGTGGCACTCATTCTTACGTAGAAACGGTTGATCACGCTTCTCGTATTTGTATAAATAAGGGACCGAAGATCATCTTAACATTTTCCTTGTAGTAATAAAACAGAACTTACGCAATATATTCCAAGAACGCGCTCTGCAGATGATCAAATTTACAAAATTTACAGAATAAATAAAAAATTAAACGTGTTTTTCTTTGATGATTAATATTGTAAAATTCCGATTTCTCAAGTGCGATGACATTCACTTTTCAATTACGTTTTATGATTCATTTTACTATTATGCGAGGAATATCACTTGAAGCGTAAAAACCACCAGTTGCTTGACCTTAAATATATTAATGTTTACTGCCTACCGAAGTTTTGTATTAACCAATAGCTTTTTTAATGTTCTTACTTATTGCCTTTATGAATATTTAATACAAATTGAGACAACCTGTGATTGATATATGCGACGTATCATGGAGAAAAATGTTATTCTAAAATACAATCATTCTATTCGTAAAAACGGGACTGAAGTTCTCACGAACAAATTAACAGGATTTCAATGTTTATTGGCGGGAACATGTAAGAGTAATTTGTTGGTATACGTAATTTCGTACGTATACCGACAAATTATTCTTACATTTTCCCGCCAATAAACATTGAAACACCGTTAATTTGTTCGTAAGAACTTCAGTCCCGTTTTTAACCGTTTTTACGAATAAAATTATGGTAGGTATTTTAGAATAAAAATTTTCTCCTTGTGTGTGTGTTCGTTTCCGGAACCTCTCATATAGGTATCATCATAGAAATCATTGTTTCTTCTTATTATCATCAATTTGGGAGGTGGGTATGTGTACCGCCGCCCCGGGAACCATTTATTGGGCAACTAATACCTCTGCCACAGGTCAACCCAATTAGTTCGCTACGTTTGGTGCTTGGCAGGGGTGCCCGGGTTCATCGGGTTAGGTTTGTTCGGGACTTGGCAGTGGATGCGTCTGTCCATCAACTGCGTGGCAGGCCGGATCGGGAGAGATTGGTTTAGGGAAACCTTTTGTTCTCTCCATCCGGACCCTCTCGACCCATCGCCTTGCAGTGATGGCTTCATACGTCCATCACTCCTGGACATATTGATCCCCAGATTCCCACTCACCCCTCAAAGCTTTGTCCTTCCCAGGACTTCCTTTCCCTTGAAAGACCTTTGACACAGCATGTTCAAAGATGACAGGATTTCCTCAGGGCCTCCTGTATTGAGCTAATGTAAAACTTTTATTTAAACTTTTTATAGATTAATAAAGAAAGAAAATCATGGTTACAAATATGATTTAAACTGTGTTAGAAAGAAAAAATACCACGCTTCATATTCAAATCTTAAAGTTAACAACAAAACAATTAAAATGTACTTCTTTATGACACCAAAGATTGCGACCGCAATTGGAAAATGAAAATAATGATAAAATTATAATACATTTGCATTTGCATTTTGAAAAAAAACGTAAGGTGAACCTTTTTTATGTTTGCATTCAAAATGTTTATATTTCTAAAAGTAGGTATGTGTTTATCTTAATATATAAAAATGAATGTTTCTTTGTTTTTTCCTTATGCGGTACCTAAACCATTCATTCATTCTAATCAATACGCATATGTGGCGGATATATTTAACTGCACGGAAAGTAGGTACAAGGGTATATGCTATCTTATCTTTTCAATCAATATTAATTTAATCTAAGTTATTAGCCTTATTTATACCATAGAATTCGTATGTACTTCTATATCTTGCTCATATTTCTGATGTTATTCCACAATCAAATGCCACAGTTAATTTGTTATTCTTTATTTAAAATTATTGCTAATATTTTCTTAGAGCCGTCTGTTTCAACGCTAACTACAGTAAAAGTTAAACTGGCTAGCTTTACACTTGTAAGTTTCTTCGTAAGTTTACGACTTCTGGCCAATTGCATTTTGCATTTTGAAAATCTAACGTGCCAATTGGCCAGAAGTCGTAAATTTACGAAAAAACTTACATGTGTAAAGCTAGCCAATTTAACTTTTACTGTAGCTAGCGTTGAAACAGACGGCCATTATGGTTCTTACTGTGTCGTTAGACTATTGTTAATGGTATATTTATACCGTAGAAATTAAATAAATAAATTCATCCGAAACATTGGTGATTTGTCGTGCGCAAGCCCGTGAAGGGTTCCATATATAAAAGTGAACTTTGTTATTATGAAATTTGTATAAAACATTTTCTGTAATTGGCGCGTAAGTTGTTTGAATTTTATATAGTTTAGCGGCAGGAGGGGAAGGAAGGAGGGGGAAAGGAATCCTTGATGGGATAGGGGAACGAAGGAGGGGGTAAGGCAGGGTAGGTGGAAAAAGAAATTGGGAGGGTTTGCGGGAACGGGGTTTCATGAGAAACGACACGCAGGGAGAAACAATTTCTTTCTTTACATGGCATATAACGCATGCCGGGTACTCGCTAGTTTCTTATAATAAAATTTTAAAAGTTTTTTTATCAACTTTCATTAACAGTTTTTAATATTCGGATACGTTCGGATACGTCTGCCAGTGAGACTATGGCATCCCTGATTGGGGTATGTTGTGAGGTAGTGGGGAGAGGAAGGAGATGGGAAAGAGAAAGATAAGGAAGTACTTGAGAGCTAGGATAAAGTCACCAATTACGGCTAAAACCATTTCAAGCAACGTTTTATTTCTCAATGGCGGTCACCAGGGCAATACTGAGAGTATCTTCCATTCTTTATATAATATATAAAAGCTTTTGTAGATAACTATGTTTTTATGCATAAAGATAGCAGCCAATAAAACATGCATTAATAACATTGATAGTTCTTAGTCGTTAAATATGACCGAAAGGGATAGGGTCAAATTAGCTCAGTGATTAAACACGCCCCTGCAAGGCTAAGGTCCAGGATTCAATTCCTAGATTCAACCGTAACTTTCAGATTTTTTTTGTTTAAAATTTTTATTTGAATTAGTACCCAATATAAATATATTAGACATACTTTTTCCAAGCAATAAAAGAATAGTTACAAACTGATAATGCTTAAAAAATGTATTTTTTTATATAATCAATAAACATAACAATCATCGACTCGGCAAAAAATGATGATGACCTCTTATTATGACATCTTCATGACTAAATCGTGTGGCGTGTGTTATGTCATATTTCTCTATGAATTGACACCTGGGATGTTTAGTTTTTTTGTTCTTTAATCTCTTGTTCTCGACAATAGACATTTAAAATACCGCAATATTATGTAATTTACTTGTGAACGTGGATTCCACACACAAAAACACTAGTTTTTTTTTCTGAACAAAAGACATCAACGCACTGAAGGACAAAACCCGAAATGTAGAATGGTATATATTATTTTATTATCTAACTAATTACATTAACCATCACGCCATTTCCAGCATGGTTAGATAGAAAGGATGAACCTCCGACTATTGCACACACTTCTTGCTGTAACTATTTACATGCATTGCTTCATTCACATTCATGCATTATTGCTAAAACTACATTTGGACAAATACATTTTAAATAGCTTGCAAACTGTATATACACTACCAGCTACGATTAGACAACAGAAACAATGACCAAATAATGATTTGGTTTGCAAGTATATGATCTCCCACTACTGCAAATATCTGTAAAACAAATCGCACTTAGATACGAATATCAATTTACATACAACCTAACCTAAATAAAATAATATAATCCTGTCAAATCTAACTTACATAATTATTACATCAGTATCCATTTAAAAATTTTTAAACATTTTTTTCCTAAATTTGTAATATTATACTATTTGTACGATTAACCCACATTTCCTATTACCTATCTTTAATTTTATTGGAACTATCAACCACAAAGATAAAATGTTAAAATGTTTTTAACACTTGTTGAAGGCCAGCATACAAAAAATATATGTTTTCAATGCGATGTAAAATATTTGTCAGTTCTCACCTTTCTTACGAATTCAATTTTTATAACATTTCTTTTGTGATATATTACAAAAATTACACTAATAATCAAATTAATGTAGATAAAACGAACTTCAAGCGATTCTGATCTAGTTCTTTATACAATTTCTTTATACATAAGGGGCAAAATCGCTTCAAACATCCAGACCCACCGGGGGGACTGTGGCCTTTGAGAGGTTTTAATTAATCGTTATCTGTGTTTGTTTGTAAGCGTAGAAACAATAAAATGCCTATAAAAGACATCAAAAAAGCACTTATAATTAAACTTTATATAGATATATAAATAAATATAATAAAATAATTCTCAAAAAGGGTTTCTTGCTGTTTTGATCTTGAGTCAGTTTTTCGATTCGCTTGATCGTTTTACACTGGTGTCCCTAACTTCTTTCCAAATCATGCTTTATTATTATTGTGACAGCTGTTTCGGCGTTAAAAACCATTTTCAAATTCAGTAACAATAAATCATTATTTAATAATAATAAATGTGAAATAACAAAAGAATATTTGCTGTGGGTATAGTTTTATCTGCGTATCATGTTTAACGCCTTTGCGGTCATATGATTAAATGTTTTATGCCAGATGTGCCGATATTATCTGTTTCCGATATTCCAGTTTGACAGGAAAAAACCCAGACACATAAAAATATCTTCATTCTTGTTTTGTCTGTAATTTCTATAATAATCGAGTTTTTATTTTGCATCTTCTATTGTCCTTGAGTATTGAAATTTGTTGAATAAATATTTGATAACGTTTAGTGGTTATCGAAGACAGATGGATAATGGTATAAAAAGTTAGGCGCAAACCAAAAAACACGACAAGTCTATTATTTCTAGATATTTATTTAAACTTTAGCTCCACACAGGAGGCTCTATGGAAAATATTTTCCCTCGGGGCCTACGTCATATTAGGAGATATTGTGTAGAAGATTTGTTTAGGAAAAGGGAGGAAAGAAGTTCTGGGAATGAAATGTGAGGGAAGGGTAGAATCTAGGGGCAGTATCATCCGTCCCGCTACGGTGCAAGGTGACGGGCCGACAGAGTCCGGCTGGATAGGTTAGGTTAGGTCTCCCTCCTTCTCTCCTTCTGGTCACGCTGTAGATGGGCAAACGCATCTGGCGCTAAGACTTAGACAAAATTGAATCCGGGCACCCCTGCTAAGTCAACAAACGTAGCGAACCACTTGGGGAGACCTATGCCGGGGGTGTTGGTTAGGTATCCAATAAACGGTTCCTGGGCAAAACAAACATTCACCTAGAAAATTGCAAACGTTATGAGGCTGGAAGTTGTGAGAGAGAGAGAGAAGATATGGAGAAGAGGAATGTGGGGAAGTACCTGATTATTGAGATCTGGTCGCCAAACACGGATGAAACCAGTTCAAGCAAAGTTTCGATTATGCATGGCGATCTTTCACCAGGGCGATACTGAACGAATATTCCACTTTTTTTAAATTTATTAATATGTGTCACCATATTAATTATAGGTTTGATTCCAGTAATCGGAAACTTTGTATTAAACCTTATGGAAAGCCTAAAACATTAAACATTAATCTAATAAACTTTCATTATTTGGAGATATTCTTCAATAAAACATCTATTCAGTAGTGCCAAAAAATATTTACTTAATGTGATTTACTGCTGTTTACAGAATTCCATCAAAACTTTCTTTTGTAAATGCCTACACCTGAAATCCAAGAGGTCCGCCTAACCACTGGCAATATTGTGGCCAGTTTACAAACACCCTCAAGAGTTCGCTGGCCAAAATATGGCAAATTTGAAGCCAAAATTGCGAGACTTTTAGATCACAAAACACGCCCATATAACAATTAATGTTTTTTTCTTTATTCTGTGATTACTTGCCATGTTTTTAATCGCGTAAAATGGCAGAGTTGTCTGGTAAAAAATAGTTTTAATGGAAGTTTTTATTTAGTTAATGATTTATTATAATCATTTGAAGTGTTTTCATATGTTGTGATGACCACATCATCGTTTTGAGGACTTCATTACGAACTTCCTACATTAAGATATGATGTGAGATTTCTACGGTCAAGGGTATTATCGTGATTTACTTTTGGGGTATTATGAGCCTCCATATTCATATCATATCCACCTATTATTACCTCCTTCTTTTGCCAACGTTTCGGACAACATTACAGTATCCATTATCAGGCAGATATCTGAATTACACATCTGCGCAGGAATTGTCTGGAATTACACAGTAATGCTGTCCGAAACGTTTGCTAAAGAAGAATGTAGTGCAACATAAATATATAATACCCCAAAAATAAATCATTACGAAAAGATCTTAATTACATACCGGCTCAGATATTATCTGGAATTACACATCTGCCCTGGTGATGGATACTCTAATGCTGTAAGAAAAGTTAACCAAAGAAGAAGGTAGCGCAACACGGTACACTTTTTATCTGCCCTGGAATTATAAGGAATTACAAATCTGCCTTGATGATGGACACTGTAATACTGTCCGAAACTTTGGCTAAATAATGAGGTAGCGCAATACGGCAGAATACCCCAAAAATAAAATACGTTCATTTTCCTGCATTAAGTTTTTTCAAAAAACATCAAATTTCAAAACTATTGTAAGCCACTAATTCTAGAGATTTCTACATAAAAAAGTAGATGGAATTTCACATACTCTTTTTTACTATAAGGAGTCCAAAACCTTCGGAAACAATGTATCCTAGTACATGCTTCGATTTTTTTTTACTTAAATAGAAAATTGAACAATTGAAGAACAAAAGATCTGTTCCAGTTAGCAATAAAATTTCTATCATGAACTGTGGAGCTTTAAATATACATTTAAATTAAGAAATATTTTGAGAATCTGATCTGTTTTATGTGAATACATCACAAGGGACCCAACTGGAGCCAGTGAAACTATGGCATCCCCTATTGGGGTATTTTGTTAGGCTGAAGGCGGGGAGGGGAAGGTGGGGAAGTACCTGGCTATTTAGATCTAGTCACCAAACGCGGCTAAATCTATTTCAATCAATGTTCCAATACGGAATGGTGATCTTACTCAAGGGCGATACTGGGAATATATTCCACTCTGGAACGTGCCGCAAACATGTCTGTATTATTTTTAATCGAATAAATTGTGAAAACACATCTGCGCACGACGGGATTTGAACCCGCGACCTCCGGATCGCTATTCGATAGCCTTAAAAAATAATATTATTGTATACGTAAAAGAAATGGAATTAAAATCACTTATTTACGTACATGTTTCGAAACACGTTAATAATTTTGATTAAATATGTGGTATAAACAACGTGATTTGTTTTCATTTATTCAAAATTACTCCACAAAGTGAATTGGCGAATATTGAAGACATAAAAGAAATACTTAAAAAATAAAATTGAACTTCGATTTTATATAATCAAACAATATTTAAATTTTATTGCAGAATGCAATCACTTTGTGGTTAGACATATTTAATAAAAATAAAAAAACTTTTTATGTAAAACCATGAGTATTGATTAATTATTTTACCGACCGGGTTCGCTTAGCTCAAGCATCATCACGGTACAAATTAATACTCCGTATTCCGTACACAGTATTAATTTGTACCCTGATGATGGTTAAGCAAAGCGAAAAATAATACCGGTCGGTAAAATAAATTAATAAAAACTCGTGATTTTAGGCACTGAGAGAAATTATTTTCCTCAGAGCTTCCTGTGTAACGTTAATGTAAAAAAAAAAAATTGTCAGAGTGGAAAAACATAATATTTTGCACGGTCTAAATAATATACATTCTCACACAAATTCTTACTGTTCTGTATATGCAGAAAATTCTAAAAAAATTTTAAACTCTAAATTTTTTTTTTTAAATCTATAGGTCAAAATTTGAAAAGCTATCAATCAATACATTTTTATGATACACGATGCGATGAGCCATAATTTTTTAAATATTACATTTTTTAAAAAACTGCATATTTTTTCCATCTAAAACATAAAAATGAACAGGTAATATTAATGGCTTCATGATGTTATTAAGTTGTGTACATGTTACATCTTTACATGTTGTGTATTGTTTTGTTTAAAAATAAATTGACATTTGAATATTGTTATTCTCCTTTCTATTTTTTAGCATTGTAGATAGGGGTCGTTATTTTTTTAGGAAGTGCGTAGATTATTTTTTGATTAAATTATCTGATTAAGTGGTTCTTTTTCATTTTTAAACCAAAAATGATATAATAATAAATTGTATTTATTTGAAGACCTCGGTAAAAGAGCGATAAGCTCCTTCGTCATTGACTCAGAGGTCGCAGGTAGAGTTTGCGAATAACGCACATATTTCAAATCCCGCGGGAATGCGGGATATAATTTAGAAATTCCGCGGGATTGGGGATTTTTTTTTATCAAATCGAAATAATGCCAACATTCTGTATTTGGTTTCCATTATCTTTGATAGTCGTCATATTACAACATCATATTGAAAAGGCAACATAATACGAATATTAAGAACACTTTGATTTGAATAAAATGGTGAAATATATAAAAACGTTAATGTCACTGCAACACAACCTTCTCTCCGCTCTTTTTTTTCAAATCGAGGAATAACATGTCTTTCTCCTTTTTTCCAGTTGGCGATCTTCCTGACATTCTCTCCCGTTCTGGCAGAGCCTTATTTCTATCCTGCTCCAACTCCTTGGCAGTTTAACTCTGACAACACAATTCAAGACGCCACCTTCACCATACAACCTCAACAGGGGTACCAATACTCCAAGCCTTCAACACAACCTCCACAGGGTTACCAATACACCAAGCCATCAACACAGCCTACACAGGGATATCAATACGCCAAACCGTTACAACCTGAGCAGAACTACCAATTCGCCAAACCTTCCAACAATGTGGTACTCCGCCGAAAAGTGTACCAAATCGTGATACCCTATCAAAACAGCCCAGGGTTTGTTTATCAACAAAAACCAGGGACCTACCAACAAGTCATCAAGAAGAAAAAGAATCCAAGATTCCTTCAGCAAGATTCCAAATACCAGTTCAATGAGTTTGGTGATGAAACAGGAGGTTATCAGCAGAGACGTGTGTTTACAAGCAATGGACAGAAGAAAAAGCCATTTACCTCATACGACGCTCCAATCCATCATAACCCAGATCAAGAAAACCATTCGCAACAGAATCAAGCACAGCAAGGTCAAAGCACATCTGAATATCAAAACTTTCTCAATGGCATTGCTCCTCAGAATGGAGTGAATTTCCAACTCCAAGGAAATGGCCAAAAGCCGAACATTGGACAAAGACCGAATTACATTCAAACACCGGCACAAAAACCTATTTATGAGAATCAAGAAGAACACCAAGGTCCTAATTATGATATCCAAAATAATGGAGCAGTTTTTGATCTACCAGAATTTGTCCAAAACCAGAATTTTTATGGACAAGTCCAAAATCAGCATCAGAGCCACGAATCTTTTGAATCCAGCTCTGAAACTCTAGATCCACAAATCTTAAAAATCATTCAGGATCTTCTGTTCAAAGAAGAAACTAGAATAAACGATAAAGAATTGAAGAAGAAGCTGTCAGCTGGTGGTCCATTGACTTCCTATGGGATTCCAATTAATCATAAGCAAGTGATTGGTGTAGAATTAGGACCAGCTGTAAGAGCGATTTCTCTGGCGCATTTAAACATATGAGCATTAATAATAAGAATAATAGAGACATTACGCTTTGAAAATCAAAAGACCAACACGATATAGCTGTCACCTAATTCTAAAAGAAGGTACTATAGATATTAATTCTGGGGGTTAATGCTAGAAGTGCAGTCAGTTTTTGATCATTTGATTTAGGTACCCGAAAATTATTTAAAATATTCCTTATTCGCACGCTGTGAATACCTGTGTTAGGCGCTCTATATTTATAAAATTATGAATTATCTAATATAGAAGACAAAATACGATTTCTTTCAATTCCAAGAGCATTGTTAGTTCACCTCCATTACTAAGCAAGTTGTTTTGGATAACGAACGACAATATTAAATTTTTATGTGTATTGACAGCTTACCTGACCCTCAGGAGGCCGCACTTAAATTTTTCAATAGTTGGCCGGAATATCTCTCTTCAATTGTTAACCGTGCTCGCAAATATTGATAACTGACCATAGATGATGGATTTAGTTAATTTTGAATTGATATAGTGTTTTATCGATCATCCATGCTTAGAATTCCTAGATTACAAATTTGACAAGGCACTTCTTAAAAACTTTACACTGGCGTTATCTTTGTTCTTTTAAAAACTAAACGAGACTAAATGGTGTTTGTTGGAATTGAGTTATAATATGTGTGGGAAAAACAAGGTATGCAAGGAAAAGGGATGACCAACCACCTACCACTGTGTCATTAGAAATGAAAGATCACAATAATTCATAAAGAATTTTTATAGTCCTAACTCAATAACAGATGATCGTTTCACTTTTGTATTCTAAGCAGAGCAGGTCACAAAAGTTTATATTTCTGACAGTGTATGTTATATTGTGTAATCGTTGCTTTTCTCTTTTGTGTTGCAAATGTGCGCTTAAATCTAGTGAAAAATATATTCCAGTTTCAAGTGAAAAGACTTGATATTATTGAATGAAAGTGTATAATTATTAACAATAATTATGAAATTATTAACCAGTGAAGTTTTGTTATATGCTAAAACTATAACTGTGATACGAAAATATAAAATAGAAATGAATATTTTATAAGAATGGTTTTCGCTATTGCCCTTATTTGCCATATCCTATTCGCTTAGATATAATACAGTATCCGTTTATATTTGTAACTGACCCGGATATGAAACTGATAATATTGTAAAATCGAAAATACATTTATTTGTATACAAATTGCCTTTTTATTTCTTTCGTGTTCTGTTTTGAGAAGCTGTTCAATATTTATTAAACTTGTAATGTATTTTTTACTGATTTTAATTTATTATGGAGTGAAGGGCAATTTAAATACTATATTAATGTTAACGGGTAACATAAACTAGATGTTTTAGTAGTCAATAGATTAAAATAAATTAATAATTCCTCTACAGTTTCTTATTTCACACATCGAAAATTGTTATGCTTGCCATATCCACAGGCATTAGTGATTGTGCTGGGGATCTTCAAGAATATTACGTCCTTGTTAAAAACTGGTTCATTATTAATATTTACATGTTTACAATATATTATTATACTTCTGGGTCTTACGACCGACTATAACCGTCTAGGAATTGAATAAACGAGAGTACTCTAATGGCCCGACATCTGTCGGAAACTGACGAAAGCTTTAAGTCTAACGACATCTATCAAAAACAACTGAAACTAAGTGTCGTTCAAGGATGCTACAAAAATTAATATTTAAATTATTATAAAAAGTCGAAACTTAAATTTTTTTTTTAAATAATATATTATTGACATTTTTTGTGAGAGCCAATTTTATTTGGTAGGTATTGTTTTATGTTTAATTATTTTGCAGTAAAGTGAAACGATGTATTTTTTTACATTAGCTACATAAGTAGGTCTTGAAATTATATATAGAAAAAATACCCTCAGAATCTGTTATCTTCGGAGATGCTGTGAATAGGGTATTTTTAGGTAAATGAAGGTGAAGAAGTTCTGGGATGGTAAAAAGGTATGAGGAGTGGGTATGAATTTGCAATAATTCCAAATTTCAAATACTTTTCCAACAAGGTGATGGTTAGAGAGAGGTAGGGACTGGATAAACGACATCCCGGTAGGAACTTAGCATATTCCCATTTCTTAACCAAACAGGTCTTATCCTCTATTTCAATAATTTTATAGGAAACCGTAAATCTTATCGATAAAAATTGATGTTTGTTTGTTGGTTCGAATTTTATGCGCTGCCATACCATTCATCCGATTGCGATGAAACTTTGCGTATTTGATGTGAACATGCCCGCGATGATTATAGGATAGTGAACCATGGCGTTATGAAATTATTTCTTATACATTCATCCGATTGCGATTAATTTTTTTTAATTATTGTGAACAAGCCCGCGAAGGTTTCTATTTGTTATTTTGTTTCTATTGGTTAATATTTGCATAAAAAATTAAAATAGGTCACACGCGAGTTGTTGTATTGGTGTATTTTATGAAGTTTAGTGGCTGGGAAAAAATGCTCGAGGGTATGGGAATGAGGGAAGGGCAGAGAAAAATTAAGGAGTGGGGGTTTGCGAGAGGGTGGACGAGGTAGGGGGAAGGTGGAAGAGGTGGAAGGAGAATGCGTAAAGGCGGAGTTCACAAGAAGGGGCCGAGCGGGAGAGGGGAGGGGGGGACGCAGGAGGGGACGGGGACGCGGCAGGGGAACTGGAGGCGGAAGGGGAACTGGGAGAAAAGGGAAAGGACACGAAGGGAGAAAACAAATATTTATTTAAATAAAGCATTGGTAACGTGTGCCGGGTATCAGCTAGTTATTTATATTTTTACTGCATCCTTGGTTCGTATGACTCGTTATTATGAAATCGCAGTGGTAAGTCAATTACTGAAGTGTTTAAATAAACAATAAATTGATTAAAATCAATGATAAAATATTTTGATTAATTTCAAATTGAAGTATTAACAGTTTTCAATAATAAAGTGTTTAATCTTGCGTTTTATTATACTTGCATTAATAAACCTAATTACTTACTAAATATCCAATACACAAGATAAGCTAACTTATGCAGGCGTCTTCAATGTGTTAATATTTTATTTTTTTTATTTTTAACTTTTTAACTTAAAGAGTTAAACCTCAAATTATAATATTTTAATTAATGAAGATAATATTAGCGAAAGTCAATCGAAAAATCCGAAACAGAAAAATCAGAAAAAGATACGGATACATCTGGGACCCGAACATTGTTAATATTGTTGGAAATAGTTATTCATATGTTATGCTGGCGAGTTCCCGGCATGCGTTGCATTGTTACTAAATATTTAATCTCCCTGGGTGTCCCAACTCCCAAATCTCCTTTCCCTCTCTCCTTCCCCCCTGCCACTAAACTATATGAAATACAAACATTTAGTTACTTGTCATTGGATAGGATTCTTTTTTATATGTATACCACAGAAGAGTCCTAACTGCTGGAGCTAGTGAGACTGTAGCATCCCTAATTGGGGTCCCTAAATATCGTGAGGCTAAAGGTAGTGGGGAGGGAAGGGAGATGGAGAAGAGGAAGGCGGAGAAGTGCCTGGCTATTCAGCTCTGGTCACCAAACACGGCTAAAGCCATTTTAAGCAAAGTTTCAATTCTGAATGTTGATCTTAGACCAGGGCGATACTGAGAGTATATTCCACTCTGGAACTACTGGAAAACTAACTTCGCCTTACCATTCTAAGGTGATGTTAGATTTTATTAAACAACTCGCGTGCCACCTACTGTAAAATTTTAATACAAATTTCATAACACCAACGTATCATTGGCGGTCCGTGTGTTTTCAGTGAGCTAGAGTACTAAGATTGGAGATGCGCCGCATCCATAAACTGAAAGATCTTCATACAAAAATTGAAATTTTGAAAAAAAAAATTATATTCAGCTACAATAACATCAGTAACGTCGTTTTTTCTTCAAGCTTGGTACTCTAGCTCACTAAAAACTCACGGACCGCCCCTGCGAGTGTACATAGAAAGCAAAGTTTCGTCGCCATCGAATGAATAGTACAGGGAAAAAAAATGATGCCAGAACTCACTAGTATATACAGAAACCATCATAAGCGTATATCAAATCACCAAAGTTTCATCCCAATCGGATGAAGTTTCATCCCAATCGGATGAAGTTTCATCCCAATCGGATGAAGTTTCATCCCAATCGGATGAAGTTTAATCCCAATCGGATGAAGTTTCATCCCAATCGGATGAAGTTTCATCCCAATCGGATGAAGTTTCATCCCAATCGGATGAAGTAGTTTCATCCCAATCGGATGAAGTTTCATCCCAATCGGATGAAGTAGTTTCATCCCAATCGGATGAAGTTTCATCCCAATCGGATGAAGTTTCATCCCAATCGGATGAAGTTTCATCCCAATCGGATGAAGTTTCATCCCAATCGGATGAAGTTTCATCCCAATTGGATGAAGTTTCATCCCAATCGGATTGTAAGCATAAGGAACAATCACAGTAACTTTTTTTTAATATTAAGAAGATTTTTTATTAACATTAGGCGCTTCATCTAAGAATATCCTCAATGTCATCTTTGAGGATGCTCTTTATATAGTTCTGGGAAGAAAACGGTAAGAGGGGTGGGTAAGAATTTTTGGGGTCAGTGTGTCCAGGAGTGACAAATGTATGAACATATCGTCGGGTGGGAATGCTATAAAGTTCTACCGATATTTCAATGGAAGATGCTCCGAGGAGCTAGCGTCATTGATCCCCTCGGCACCGGTGCACAGTCGGGAAACACGCCAAACGCGCGCCCAACATATGTACACAGTTGACATTTGTCACATGAGAACGGGACGCTTCTACGACTCGTTCTTGTGTTCAACAGCTCGGCTGTGGAACGATTTGCCGGCCTCTGTGTTTCCTCCTTCCTATTACATGGGTCTCTTCAAGACCCACGTTCACTCCTTCCTCTCCTCAAAAAGACCCTCCTCACAGCATCTTCAAAGATGACATAGGCCCTGAGGGAAATTATTTTCCTCAGGGCCTCCTTTGTGGAGTTAATGTAAAAAAATAAAAATATATCCCTCCACTGCGCTGAAAACTCGAATGAAATGGGTCGAGAGAGCCTAAATAGAGAGGACAAAGAGTCTCTCGCGATCCGGCCCGCCACGCATCTGGAGAGCAGACGCATCCGCTGCCAAGAACTTGACAAACTCCATGAATCCGAGCACCCCTTTTAAAGCACCAATACCTTTTTTTAAAAGTAAGATTAGCGGATAAGTATGTCCAATCCACCTCCTCTGCGCACTGCGACCTTACTATGAAAATAAGTAGGTCATTTTGATTGTAAAGTTGATAACACCTGTAAAGCAGTGTAAGCTATTAAAACCTTATTTATGCCATGAAATTAAATCAGTTTCTTCATTAAGAAAACGTTTCTCTACAATGAAGGGCTATTTCACACTTGCTTTCGGTTTGTTCCTTTATTTTCATTTTCAAACCTTTCTTAATTTTTTTTTTTTTTTGAGAAATAACTTTTTTTTTTTTAAATAAAAATTTTATTATTTTTTTCGGCAGTAGCCGAATTGGTGGAAGCGTTCATCCCGGTAAGACGAGCGGTTCTGGGTTCGAGTCCTAGTTGCGATCGTCATCTTTTATTTTTCTGTGTCTTGTTCATTTTCATATTTTCGTTTAGATTATTCATGTTATTTTCTTCGTCAATGATATAGTAACATTTATTTTACTATGTTTTGTTTACATTAAAAACGAAGCATAATATAGTATATGCACCATTTACAGGTTTCTACGTATGTATTTTCTACGGGATGTCCGGGGGTAAAGTGCATTTCCTTCGGGAGGTGATTCTACACGATAGTATAAGTAAAAAAGATAAATAACTTTTATTGAAATTCCAACTTTTAGGGGGACTTTTTTTATAAAAAATACAAAATTTGTCCGGCGTGTGCGCCCAGCACTAGTAGGTATTTCCGTTGTTACAATACGGGCTAATCGAAACCAACATCGTCACAGTCAGGCTCGAATAACTCACAGCAAATTTATCGAGTAAGTTTGTACCTTACACTTTTTTTTAATAGGTACGTCTTTTTTCGTAATGGAAAAAAAGTTGGAATTTCGAAAAAAGTTGTTAATCTTTTTTACTCCTACCATCATGTACAATCACCTTCCGAAGTTAATGCACTTTACCCCCTTTACCTTTTTTAGGTCCTTACATATGAAATTGGCGTTTTGTATGGGAGGAACATAATGTCGATTTTTTTTAAATATAATATATTTATTTAATCAAAGTATGTACCATTGCTATCTATGCACTTTTGCCATCTCATGCACGGAGAAAAATGTTATTCAAAAATACGATCATTTTATTCGTAAAACGGTTAAAAACGAAGTTCTTACGAACAAATTAACAGGGTTTCAATGTTTATTAACGGGAACATGTAAGAATAATTTGTTGGTATACGTACGAAATTTACGTATACCAACAAATTATTCTTACATTTTCCCGTTAATAAACATTGAAACCCTGTTAATTTGTTCGTAAGAACTTTAGTCCCGTTTTTACGTAAATTTGGCAGTTTACGTAAATTTCGGTGGGAAGTATTCAAATATTATTTACGTAAATGTCAGATTTGGCATATGACTGCTAGCGCGTCTGCGTCTAAAAAAGGAACTATTCTGCGGCTTACCAAAGCTTTAGCGGTAGATTTAGCACGCTTAAATTGGAGCGAGGAATGCAGAGGAATGTCGTATGTAGCAAGGATACTGATTGGCTGATATACCGGGCTTATGTAACCCACTGTAATCATTTGTAAAATGTATGTTCAAGGATAGAAATAAATAAAATTAAAATAAATATTTTTTCCACTTGGACAGTGTTTCTGGCATCGGTTTCGCCAGGTCGAGGAGCCATACACTACTACAAATACGAGTCCTCCAGGACAAATGTTGCCAAACTCCCCTGCAACGTGGTAATCGCTTGCCCTGCTTCCATGTCGCCTGTGTGCGGCTACTTCCCTGATGGCACCTCCAAGAACTTCTATAACTCCTGCCTTGTATCTGCTTACAACTGTGATAACACTCCTCGTAAGTCTAAACCGGAGGCGTTTATTCCTAATTCATATATATATAGGGTATTTCAATAAGGACGCTTGATTTTAAAATATAAATAAAACAAGTTGTGTGTGAGATATCCACTCAATTTTTTATTTATTTGTAAGTATATTTTATGGCATTAAGTGTGAAATATAACGTTGTTCAAATATCCACTGCGGCTTTGCTTTGTGGCACGTATTCGGTTGGTCCAATTTTCTATTACGTTGTCGCATCAATTTTGACTTTGAGGGCGTCAATGATTTGCGATGACTAAAGGCGTTAAATCGCACGATATCGGTAGCCTGTTCACGTCGCCACCGCGCGAGATCAAATTTCAAATTTGTTGATTTGCACACATCGCTCAATGTTATAACCTTCCATGGTGATATGCTGTACACTATTAAACAATTAACAACAAATTTGACAGATGTCACTTTAATAACATGGTTGTTATAACCTTACAAAGTTAGTGCGTTCTTATTGAAAGACCGTATATATGGGAACTGTTATAGTTGCAATCGTAATAAAAATAAACAAGACTCTTTACTAAGATTTATTCAATAATAATTCTGCACCATAATTTAATTATTATCGAGATAATTTATCGAGAAGCGTAGAGCGAACACAAAGCAATTCCTGGGCAGTTAGATCTGCGGCAATCGGGAACGGAATGAATCTCCTCCTGAGTAAGAAGAAGATCTTGGTCCATTATTGGAGTATTAGGAGGTAATCGCGTCGCGAATTGTAGCGTTGTTCCCTGGCCACATATATCTATATATATTTGTATATATATATTGAATAACCAACCCTTCTGCCGTAGGTCACCCCGTGTAGTTCGCTACGTTTGAAGACTTAGCAGGGGTGCCCTTGTAGGATGAGATCTTTCTAGGTCTTGGCTCTGGATACGTGTGTCCACCTAATGTGTGGCGGACCGGACATTCGTAGAGCAGGGTTGAGGGAGACCTTTTGTCCTCTCAAGTCCGGTCTCTTTCGACCCAGGCATCACCTTGCACCGCAGTGGAAGTGATTCACTGTACACACAATGACCACCAGAATTCTAACCACCCCGCATACATTTTTCATTTTCAGAACTTTCTCTCCTTAATTTCCTTAAAAAAACCCTTACACAATATCTCCAAAGATGAAGTAGGCCCTGAGGAATATTTTTCCTCATAACCTCCTGCGAGGAGCTAATGAAGAAAAAATCTTATTCTTATTATTTTTTTAATATTGGTTTTATATAATTATTTTTGTTATATTGCAGAAGTTACCCATATAGTTAATTCCAAATGTGAGGAGATCACCAAAGAGACACTGATACAAATATAATTTGATCCTTCAATAAATTAATTAAAACATATTCAATTTTTTCTCTTGAATCAACTATGAAATATATTAATAATAGATAACAACCAATGTGTAATTAAAATTTATTTTATACATACATTTTGACAATAAAATGTACATTTTTAATTTGTGTTGATTTTTTATTATTTAAATACCTCCCAAGAGTTCTGGAGCTTAAAAGTTAACCCAACGGTCTGGAGCCATTGAGATTATGGCATCCCCAATCTATAATATAAAAATTAATGTTTGTTCGTTCGTACCTTATACGTTCATCCGATTGCGATGAAACTTTGAGAATATGGTGTGCGCATACTGGGGATGATTATAGGATAGTGAGCTCTGGCGTTATTAAATTATTAGCTGTACTATTCATACGATTGCGATTATAATTTAATCAGATTGCTATTAAATTGTTTTGAGTTGTTGTGAACATGCCCGTGAATACTTCTAGAACTATACTGGTGAGCTCTGGCATTATGAAATTTGCATAAAAAATTAAATAGGTCACGCGAGTTGTTGGAAAAATGGGTGTATTTTATGGGGTTATGCGCCAGCGAAAAAAGGCTGGGGGAGATGGGAAGGCGAAGAAGGTGGAAGCGGTATGCGTGAGGGGGGGGGGTTGAGAGAAATAGGAGAGCGGAAGAGGGGAGGGGGAACGCAGGAAGGGGAAAAGGGAACGCGAGAGGAAGAGGAGTCGTGAGGGAACGGGGACGAATGGGAAATGACACGAAGGGAGAAACAATGTATTTATTTAATTAGCATTGCAACGCATGCTGGGTATCAGATAGTTGGGGTATGTTGTGAGGCTGAATTTAGCGTGGAAGGGAAGAAGGCGGAAAAGAGGAGGATGGGGAAGTACCTGGCTATTCAAAGTTTCAAAAAATACTTTGTCCAAAAGTTGTTTTAGCGAAAAGGATTATGGTAATGATTTAGGTAAGAGATTATGCCCTTTGATTCTAGTATTTGGAGCAGTTTGGACATTGTTAAAATCAGTTCTGTATTTGAAGAGGTATGCTATAGGAATGCTAGTATGTTTTATGTTATATTACGAGAAAATTAATTGTAGAAGAAGTTGGAACGGCCAAGTTCCTAAAATACTTGTCCGGGTAATGTCAAGAGTAAATATAACGGAAAGGGGTTTAATAATACACGTTGCTCGCCAAATTGATGACTCCAACTTAGAAAAACTCATAGTCACTGGAAAAGTGTTTGGCAGAAGAGGGGAAGGTCACCAATGGGCTGGAGTGACCAAGTACCACTGGCGTCTGGTACTAGTGTGTCCTTGGCTCTCCACGCAGCGCAGAATCGCGAGGAGTGGAGGAGCCTTGTCCACCATGGAAATTGTAGTAAAAGTCACGATCCTCAACAATGACTTAAGAGGAAATCCAAACAAACTTTCCAATTTCCTCTCATACATTTTAAATTTAATATAGATATCGACCACTAGCGTGTCGGTACATTTTGATTTCGATAATTTACTTCTTAGGTATAGGAGTTAAGAGCCTCCAAAAATCCATAAAATTGCCTGGTTTGAAGGCCATCAACCCACGTTCCTTCTAAAAAATAGATTATGTATATTTAAAAAAAAATGTACATATATAGATTATTTTATTCTGTAGCTAACAGCCATAAACATTTTTTTTTGTTTTATTTTTTATTTAATATTTATAGGTTTTTTTTACAATAAAAACACAATTTTTACATGTTATACAATGTTAAAATAGTAGATAAGAATAGCTTTTCCTCACCATAAAGTGACGAGGCTCTTGTGTTTGGTGAGGGAATTTTAGTTCAATTATATAATATCATTATGAAAGTAAATAATACAATATGGCAAAATAGGGATAATTAAGAAAATGCAAGATTTATCAATAACGGATTTTAATGTTTGAAAGAAATAATAATAGTGAGAAATGGACTCTTATAGTTAGTTTATATTTATAGGTTTTTTTTTTATTTTTGCTGAAATTCCTGAATATTTTCGATAACTTTTTGATATAATGGTAGTTTGTTGTAATATGTTATACCTAGATAGAGATAAGTATTTTGTGTGTGCTTTGTACTAAATGTAGGGATTTTGATGGTATTTAATATTCATAATTTTTTTACACTGGCATCACCGATAGCGGTAACGCAGATCAAACCGTGACTAGCGAATTTTATTCCAGTTTCAACGTTCAAGGCAGTTGTCTATTTTCCCCTCCCGTAGTTATGCTTTTAATTAATTTTTAAAATTCGTATTCCTGTAAATATATCTGACTTGGTACCCTCAAGTGTTTTTATTAATAAACAATTAACACACGCAGCCTAGTTTACAGGCCTGGTAAAGTCTGTAAACCAAAATCGTATCCAGGATTAATTATTACAAATCAAGTGTAAACACACACTACCAAATACAGTTAGTACCAAATACAGTTTCGGAGAAGAAAAATGAGGAACACAAAACCTCGATATTGATGATTTTACTTATGTATTATCAGCCTGAAGAGCAGTTGTCCCTTTCGCACAGCATTCAGGGAAGTAAGAGTTACAGTGCAACAACAGTTTGATAAAATATCTCTTGTTAATTTTTCAATTTCTCGGCGTATGGATCCCTTTTAAAAAGAAGCAATATGTGTCCATACAGACAACTTTTACCAACTTGATATTTTGTAATTTAAAAAAGGTCTTTTTGATACACCCTAATTAATGTAAAAATATGTTTACTTAGGTAATTAATTTATTTGACCGATCATTAAAAAGTTAAAATTTCTAAAACAGAAGTTGCGTTATCGTGATTTTTCGATAATTCTTTCGTAATAATGTATTCAACCTACAAATTATCGGCCATTTGAGAACCGATAGTTATGTTGATTATCTGTGATTATTTCAACAGAGTCGTTAACAAGATCCTTGGAAAGTTAATTCGATATGCTAACAAAACACGGATCAAAAGATTACCCGAAGAAGTGGGATCCGTACCGATTGGAGACACAATTATTCATGCTAGTTCGCATAATACTTATTCCCTATTTACAAGCTTCCACATGTGAATCTTCGACCAAGTATGTGTGAATAGTAAAATTTGTACAGTATTAATTATACATAACACTATTTGGAATCCACATTACTGCAAATAAGAAAACATTGTAGAATCAGTTAAAAAAAAATGCTAAGAATGTTATTCTTCAAATTTGGACTACATGGCAATCATAGATCATACTACTTACGTCGCGATTACTTCAAGATTGATACACTTAAAACTAGAAGGCAATTGACTGATCTAATATGTTTACATAAAATTATTAAATGATACTACATTATGTCTTAGCAATATTGAAATAAATGTTTCCAATTCCCATTGTTTAAGAGCAATTGACCAGCGACTGAAATAAACGTTTAAAAATGCTTGCAACTGTACAGGGAGGTTCCAATGAGAAAGATCGATTATTCCCCATATCAATTTTTTTTAAATTAATTTCATATCGATTTATTTCATTCAAAACTTGCTTTAATATATACCTACATTCAAGTAAGCAATAAAAATGCTCAAAATGCAAGATGATAAATTATTAAATATCGTGTACTTCTTGTAAGTATTTTTTGATCATAAGTATTTATGATTTTTCAATGTCAAAAAAAAAGAAAGTAATTTTTTTAGAAAAACTGAGGTATTTTTGTCACAAAACACGTTCTCGGATTTATTTTTTAATGATTTTAATTTAACTAAAATTAAAATTCTGAAAACTTTGTTGACTAGATTACGTATTGATTTATTTTGTTGTTATGATTTTATGATTTGAAATTTGTGTTGTTTAATAAAATCCATCGTTTGAAAATTGAACAAATCTGCCAACAACCGACGGTATAACCATAGTATATTAAAAATAAAATTCGTTTTTTTTATTTTAAAACTGAGTGTACCAGATAAAATAACAACCTTTCAAAATCAATTTATGTTTTTTGATTAAAAAGAGTCAACACGACTAGAATTGGATTTAAAAATTACTAATTTCCAGTATTCTCTGGTAATAGACGCCATAACATTTTTCATCTGAATATATTTAAAAATAATATCACCTACTTTAGCCCTTTAACCCAAATATGTCAACTATATGACAAGTATTACACACAAGTATTACAAGGACAACAATAATATTTCAAAGTGACAGTTGTCAGTTTTGATTTGCTCTCACAAAATTAATAAAAAAAATACATTACAAGCGACATAAATATTAAAAAAAGTGCACAATTTGCTGCTAGCATCTGTAGTTCTGTGTTTTAAGTGCCAAACAAAACAAAAGCCAAAAGAATTACTCTGGTAATTCACTATAAACTCCAACTAAGCCACCGAAAATTTCAAATACAATAATATATATTAATCATGGTAACTAGAGGTAAAAGTGCGCTGGAACTTGAAGACAAATACATGGAGAAAATTATTCAACACATTGATAAAAAAATGGATAATATGAAAAAAGAAATATTGACAAAAATGGAACTATTCAAGGAAGAAACGCAAAAAAGTATAGAGTTCGTCGGCAAACAATACGATGACCTAATAAAAAAAATCGACCAAACCATAATCCAAAACCAAAAAATTGAAACCGAAATCGAAACATTCAAAAAGGAACAACAAGACCTCAAAAAAACAGTGGAGTACCTTGAGAATAAAATTGATCATCAGGAATACGAGTCTCAGTCGAACAATCTAGAACTGCGCAACTTCCCAGAACATCCTCACGAAAATCTAGTTAGTATATTCCACAACCTATCAACTAACGTGATACAATCGGTAGTGCAACCCGAAGATGTGACTTCTGTAGTGCGGGTGGGAGGTAGGAACCGCTCCGAGGAAACCCGAACTAAACCAAGAGATGTTATAATCACCCTCAGCTCAAAACTAATGCGTGATCTATTTCTGGCCAAACTTAAGGAACATATTAAAACCAAAGGCCGAATTACTACATCATCCTTAGGACTACCACATGCTCAGATGGGTCACAGCACACCCATTTATATATCGGACCACCTGACATCAAGAAAAAAATTCCTCCTGGCACAAACAAAACAACAGGCAAAACTAAAAAACTATAAATTCACTTGGTCAAAGGAGGGACACCTATTTGCTCGTAAGTCTGAGGACTCCAAAATCCTTAAAATCTCATATGAATCGGACATTAAAAAAATGTGACTCGAGGTCAACAAAAAAAACCCATTACCTAAACTGCTTACCTATACTAATTTAATAAATTTCATTTATATTTTTTCCACAATCACTTTTGCTCAATACTCAAATCAATTTATAATTATTATTAATCTTATTAAATTTATCAACTTACTTCAAATATTTATCTTGACTTACTCCATAATTCCCTTTTATCTGATTTGTCTAAACTATCCAAATATTCTATTCTATATAACTGTTCCCATGTATTCATTTATTTTCACTACTACAATCTATACGATTATTATATTAAACCCAATTTACTTAAGTACTTTTAATTATTTAATTATTTCAAGTAATCTGATATATGTGATACATTTGATTGTTATAAAGTATGTAATTATTTCAACTAACTTAACTGATTTTATTCCCTGGTTATTCCTAATTTTTTTAAATCATAAAATAAAACTATGTTACTTAAATCAATTAACTCACTTAACTTCCCTCAATAATGCTATTCAAAAATTGAATCCAACTATTTTAAATCATTCCATATTATTATCTAACCACTTGATTCCTTCTATCCCATTGATTGTTTTTATTCCTGAACATTTTTTACTTTTCATAAGTTTAATTTTGCAAAATCTCTTAAATGTTGTATATTTATATTTATTAATTTTCTTACATCAACTAGTAATTATTATACAATTAATTTTAATCTTTTTATATGTCCAAATAATAAAACTCTTTTTTCATTCTCTTAACTTTCCTAATCGCCTGAACCGTAATTATAAAACTTGTTTTAACAATTTCCAATTTTTCAACACCTTAAATCGTGCATTCTGTTTTAATTATTTTGATTATCTCAATGTGTCTTATCTTTCAACAAATTTAAATTGTTCTATTTTTATTGTTACTCACATTCTTCCTATTGTCCTACACTCATTATCTCATGTAATTCTCTCAATTTATTCTATATTATTGATAACCTACTATGACTTTTACAAGTATTTATACGATTTTAATACATGTCTCTACATTCCATTAACTATTTTAATTGTCTTAGTTCGTGTCATCCTTACTAAAATCCTTAATCTCATACTTTCTATACATTTAATTATCCGAATGATCGTAGTTCTTTTTAGTGTACTTACTCATACTATATCTAAGATTCTCCTCAGCACGGGAGAAACTAAACAGCTGCAAAAAAACATCTTAAATATTAATTGCTATGGTTTTCCCTTAGCTAAATATACCCACTTAACTCACAATATCACTGACAAATTCGAACCCCCACCATACATCGACGCTTATAATGGACCCGACTGACCCTATCGATAATTTACTCAACATCACGGTACAAACGACAAATGATGCAAATGCATATAAAAAAATTATCTCCAAACCTAAAGCACTAAAAATATTTGCCATGAATATTCACAGCCTCAACAAAAACTTCGACAATTTACTTGTACTCCTAACTGACTTAGGAAATGAATTTGATATAATTGCTTCGTCAGAGTGCTGGATAAACCCAAATTATATCCCGAAAATAATCAACAACTACTCTGTCTACAATACAACGCAGCACAGGTCCCAATCCGACGGGGTCATAGTTTATATAAAATCTCACTTAAACCCTGTCTGAAATTTCAGTTGACCATGCAAATTGCCTCAAAGTCACAATTGATAACTTAAATATCTTCGCCATATATCGCTCCCCAAAGTCCAATAATGTATCCTCTTTTCTCTACTCGCTCGAAAAAATAATCGATGACGCAACTAAGGATCTCATCATAATCGGCGATATCAACATAGACATCCTAAACGAAGCCAGCCCCCATACTACAAAATACCTAAACCTAATGGGTCTGCATGGCCTTATACCATACATCAACATACCTACCCGAGTCACACTCACTACTAAGACATGCATAGATCACATCATGGTTAGAACAAGACGAACCGCTAAATCAATTGTATTTGAATCTACTGTCACAGACCACTACTCAACCATCCTAGAATTACACAACTCAAAATCTCCCCCCCCTAAGTCCAGAAATCCTACTCATAACATTCTAAATATGGATCATCTGATAAAGTCTGTAGAACTAGAAAAATGGGAGTCTACCCTGCTTTCTGAAAATGTCAACACAGCTCTTGAAATGTTTTCGGCATCACTAACTGCCCACATTAATCACGCTTCTTTCCCCTCCAAAATAGCCTCTAACAAAAACAAGAAGCTGAAACCTTGGATTACGAACGGCCTTATCTTCTGCATACGTAAAAGAGACAGAATCCATAAACAAGCACTAAATAACCCAGACCCCCAATTATTACGTTTTTATAAAAGGTATCGTAACATTTGCAATAACCTAATAATAATAACCAAACAAAAATACTATAAAAAAAAAATTGAAGATTCAGGATTTGACAGTAAAGTTATCTGGAACGTAGTCAACGACATCTCAGAAAATAAAAAAACCTCACTTAATATTCAATCACTTGTTATTAACGAGAAAAATATCCTCGTCCACGAAGACCCAAAAACCTTAGCCGATCACGCCAACCATTATTTTAGTAACATCGGAAAAAACTTAGCCAACAAAATTCTTAATGCCAAAAATAAAACCCAAAATCATCAAGCTTCACGGGTAAGACAACAGAACAATCTACATCCCGCACTTATCCTAGCCCCAACATACACTAAAGAAATTGTTGACACAATACTCTCTATAAAAACGAATAGTGCTGCAGGTATCGATAAAATTTCACCTTACATATTAAAACACGTAGCTCACTTTATTACCAAACCATTAAAGCATATTGTAAATCTTAGTTTCAAAAGCGGCACCTTCCCTCACCAACTAAAACATGCAACGGTTATCCCAATCTATAAGGGTGGCGACAAAACAAATATCGAAAACTATAGACCTATTTCTTTGCTAAGTGTCTTATCCAAAATCATTGAAAAAATTGTTAAAAGCAGACTTATCTCCCATTTGGAAACCCAGAAGATTCTCTCGCCCAATCAGTTTGGCTTCCAAAAAAAAATTAGTACGGAATCTGCAATCTTAGATTTGACTGAGAATATCACAAACAGCCTGGACGAAGGCGATTCCTGCCTAGCCATATTCCTGGACTTATCCAAAGCATTCGACACGGTTTCCCACCCCATACTTCTAGATAGGCTATCTCAAATAGGCATCCGGGACTCAACTCTCAACTGGTTCTCCTCATACCTAACTGATAGATCACAAACTGTGAAAATTAACAACATAGCTGTAAGTAACCCTTTACCAATCCAATTCGGAGTCCCACAAGGAAGTGTTCTAGGCCCTATTTTGTTCCTCATATACATCAATAAACTCTGTAACCTACCCATAATTGGAAAACTAATATCCTTTGCAGATGACACTGTGCTTATAGCTCGACATAAAAATTGGAAAGGAGCATTCGACATAGCTCAACACGACATAGGCCTTGTGAAGAATTGGTTAGATGACAATCTCCTCACCCTCAATGCTGGTAAAACCAAATTCTTAACCTTCAGTCTAACTGCTGCAACCCAACCTACTGATAATCAGAAATTAACAATTCACTCTTGTCCAAGACCATACTCTTCCTGTACTTGCCCAAACTTGGAAAAAGTATCCCATATAAAATACCTGGGGGTCATAATTGATCATCATCTTCGTTGGAATCAGCACTTAGCCACCCTAACTCCCCGAATTCGCAAGCTCTCTTATGTCTTTCGAACACTACGAAATATCCTTACTCCTACAATACTGAAAACAGTTTACTATGCTCTCTGCCAATCCCAATTAGTATATGGCATCATAATTTGGGGCGGATGTGCTCGTAATTTTATTGATCCTCTACAAAAAGCCCAAAAAACGATAATACGTGCAATCAACAAGCGACCGACAAGATACTCCTCCACTCGACTCTTCTCTGAATACAACGTCTTAAACATACGGCAACTCCATCTAAAATTTACACTAACTCATTTCTTGTTTAAATATACGAAAAAAACCCTCTTACAACACAATTACACCACCAGAACAATAACAAACCGAAACTACAATGTACCTACACTACATACCACGTCAGCTCGAAGACACTTCATGTACCTAGCTCCAAAAATATTTAACCTTCTCCCCGACAACTTAAAAACTGAAACCCAACCCCATAACTTTAAAAAACAATTATCTCTATGGATCGTCACACTTAGGAACTATGATATATAATCTTTTTTTACTTAAATTAATTTGTATAACTCTAATATCTATCAATATTATAATTAACCTATTATTATCAAAATATTTAGAAACCTCGATGTATATTATTTGTAATTTAATTTAATTTAATTTGTATAATTTAGTAAATTATAATTCAATTTATCAACCATCATACTATGTAACTTATAAATAAATTATTATTTATCTGTAACCCACATTTCCATAAATTCATTGTCATATTATCTGTAAACTACACTATCATCAATTATTTTATTATCTGTAACTTCGTTAGCATAAATTCAATGTTATATTATCTGTAAATTTCATCTATCAATTATTATTTTATCTGTAAATTTCATTGTCATAAATTCCTTGTTATATGTATTACCTGTAAACATCATTATCTATCTTATCATCAATTACTATATTATATGTAAATTTCATTATCATAAATTCATTGCTGCATTAACTGTAAACCTCATTATCATAATTATTATATAATCAGTAAATGTACTTCATTACCCATATAATCTGCATACTTCACCCGCCATAACACAGGGACATCCCTAGCATGGCGGGCGAAATAACACAATATGTACACTATGTATAAAATTCTTTAATAATTAAATAAATAAATAAATAAAGATAGAGTGTGCTGAAGTAGATATTTTCTATATTATATAGAAATATGATAGTTTGTACGGATTTAGAAAAAAGTACTGGCGCTGTTAAAAAATATTTACTAATTATATTGCGTCAATTATCTCTCTATGGATATGTTACCTCAGTGAGCTTGAATATAATTTTGTATTTTTATTTGTGATGTTTTTGTTTTTCTAATTGAATGATCTTTATATAATTGTAGATTTTTATAATTCTTCAATAACTGAGTTTTTTATAACTGGATTGTTCTCACTAGGTCCTAGTACAAGGTTCAAAATTATGCACTATACCTGTTACTTGGAAAATAAAGGGCCCAGAAATTTTTCATAAATTTGTTAATGATTGGCTTCAAAAATTAGGGAGAACTAAGAGCGAAAAATTACTTTACCAAAGTTAAATATTCATTAAAGGATTATTCTCTCGACTAGCAAAGCCGGAGGTCACGGGTTCAAATATGCAAGTAAATTTTATCATTGAAGAAAAAGATAACAATAATAATCTAAATTAAAATACATCACAATTTACTCAAAATAATATATAGTATATCATAACTTGTAACTTAATATATCAACCATATTATGCATTTCTGTAAACTTCACCCACCATAACGCAGGGACACCCTAGCATGGCGGATAAAAATCTATACAATGTACAAAGTTCTTATAATAGATAAATAAAGTATATGTGTGATACGTTCCAGAATGCAAGATACTCTCAGCCTTGTGTAAGAACACCATTCAGAATTTAAACGTTGCTTGAAATGGCTTTAGCCGTGGTTTGATAACTACATCTGAATAGCCAGGTAATTTTCCATGTTCCTCCTCCCCATCTCCCCAATATCTTAGGCCTCACAACATATCCCAATACGGTTGGGAGCAGTTGGGACTCTTATGCGGTTTCACACATAAAAAAAATATAAAATAAATAAAGAAAAGCAGGAGACGAGGACGGTGGAATTAGTTTATTATCTCTTGGTTAAAAAATATTGTAATTTATTTTAAGTGCCTCCTTAAACCATAAACCATCGAAAAACAGTTTTATGCGGAATTCGTCAGGAATAATAAAATTTAAATTTTTATCACAAAACTTGTTTTTTTAGTAAATTATGCATAATATACCTCCTTTTTACGATAATGTCATTCTCTGATACTTTTAATTATGTATAACCACGTACATAATATAATTATTTGAATTCTCCACTAGTAAATATATAATACATAACTATATTTAGATACGTAAACAAATTCTACATTTATCAAGTTTTGAAATTATTTTTGAAGTAAATTCTTCTTTGTAAACTGGCGAGAGCGTTACGAGGGGCGTAATATCGGCGTTACGAACGTTACGGAGGCGAACGATAATAAATTAAAATTAATTTTGAGGTTTATTCCTCACAATCTAATCGTAACAACAGTGCTCAAATCCATGGTAATGACGTTTGGAATGGGTGCTGGCATTTATGCTGACAATAGTTGTGTTGTTGTTTCTCACATTCTAAACGTAAAAATCTAACTAATAAATAGCACTTTTACTTAAATAGCACTTTTTTTTCACAGATTACTAAAGAAGTATTTACTTCAGTCGTGTGATCTAAAGCACACTCGTATTTTTTTATATTATCTCCACACAGCAGGCCCTGAGGAAAGTAATTCCCTTCAGTCTTTTTAGGAAAAGGAAGGAGAGGAAGTTCGGTAGGAATCAGAACAGGAATCCCTAGTGAGGAGGACTGTGAAAAAGACAAAAAAATTATACTTATATTATACTTTATACCTACATAATGTACAAACTTTGCTATAAAAACTAATAAAAAATATATATGTATATATAAAATTTTTAAAAAATCTGGGGCTTAATGTGCCCAGAACACCTAGCACACTCGATCGATAAGGATCGTGAGGATAATTGTCGGTAACTTCTCATCGTTCCCTAGGACAACAGCAGATCAACAGGCGGTACCCATACCCACCTCCCAAATTGAAATACATAAAGCTGCATATAAACTGAAAGGAATTAAATTACCACGATCCGAGCTACGGAATCTCGGGAAATGAACGAAGCGGCGTTTTACACCGTTTGCGGTTGCTTCGTTCTTTTCCCATAATTCGTTCCTCGGCTCACGGTAATACCTACCTATTTAAACGCAGCATTATAACAACAACACACAGTAAACAAGAATTCGTATAGCTACCTACCTCCTCAGAAACTGGAGTGTGTTTATTGTGTGATATAAAGTTAACAAACTCCTATTTAATATTCTTGTTTACCTAAGGATATAAATATTTACTTGCAAACATAGGCATTTTGAATTTTGGTGAATGTTTGTTTAATTGTCGATTTCCGTTTGTAAACCGAAGAGGAATAAAGTGGCCTTTTTGTTTGAAGTTACAAAAAGTATAAATCAGTTCTCGCTGTTGAATTCGAACATGATTAATTCGACTGCCAACCAGTCTTCCTACCTTCATAGCTGACTGTCTGTTAAGCTCTAGTATTATGAAATTAAAACAATATATATATATATATATCCCACTAATTCTGTTACAATGGAAAATACTCCAGCTCCATTAACGAGAAAACAGCAATTTACAAATGGATAAAAATATTTACACAAATTATTATAAATGAATCTATTAATATATTAACCTTTCTTTCTTAAAAATATATAATATCTAACAAGACGATAAAAGTATATCGTCTTGTTTTTTTTTCTACATCTCTCAGAAAAAAATTCCTCAGGGCTTACTATGACTGTCATCTATGGGGATGTTGTGTGGAGGATCTTTTTAGGGAAGGGGGGGAGAGGAAGTTCCGAAAATGAAACAGGCTTGAAGGGTTGGTAGGAATCTGAGAGTAAATGTGTCCAGGAGTCACGGGCTTATGAATCCAAATGCTTCCGGCAAACGCTTCCGCTTCCAAGAACTAGACAAACCTTATCCCATGAACCCGGGCACCCCTGCTAAGTGACCAAACGTAGCAAACCACTTGGGGTGACCGGGGTGGCAGAGGTGTTGATTATCCAAGCAATAATTTCCGGAGCGGCGGACCCGTACCCCACTCTCAATTTGTCTCATCAGTTTTATGAAAAAGCCTTTTTAGGCGTATAAATAAATAAAATTTTAAAATTGTGCAATTTCAATATAATTGAATGATTAGATTGATTTTAAAGTTCTCAAATTAAATTATTGCATAACTACATTCAGTTGAGTACAAATTCAAAATCACAGCGCCATTGAGATGATTTTTCATAACACTAAAACAGCGCTATATAAACATTTCGAGGTCTGAAATGTAATTACAAAATGCTAAAAACTATTTTCCTGAATTTTCAACATTAACACCTAATAAAATTGGTAACTTGATTATTGGATTATATATAATCAAAGTTTGCAAATAACATATTCGTCTAAAACTCATTATAAACGTATCGCGATTTATAAATTCAGATTTTTATGGGATTTACGATAAGATTTTATTTAATTTGCATAGGTACTGTTTGTTATTCATGTAAATCAAAGTACAAAATTGAAAATCGTATATTTTACTATCACTACAGTAAAATACAAAAATGTTGAATTACTTACTGACATCTATGTACAACGGATCTAACAATTTTAAGAATTATAATATCATCTCAAGAATTTAATTTATATAAATTTATTATTTTATGGAACAATAGAGTCATCTATCGAAACAATCTAAAACTATACAATAAGAATGTATAAGAAAAATGGTTTTTCGTGAGGTTTCGTTGTTTTTCACATATTTTCTAATACGTTTAACACTAAAATTGTGAATTATTTTAATAATAATCTGTATTAGGTCTTCATTACGGTAGATATAATTATATGTATGTTTTTTCAAGTGGTATGTTAAAATAAAAAGATTTTATTTCGTCATCTTTTTTCTAGATTTTAAAATAATTATTGTTTGTCAATTATTAAGAGTAGAAAATATTATAAACTTTACTAACAAATTTGTAGGCAACACCAATTTAACTATCAAATATAAACTATATTTTTCTGACAATTTGATTAAAGTGCAATGACCCTGAATATATACAATCATGTACTTAAGAGGCTAGACTTTGAACCACACGCGGAACACCCGCGTCTGTCATTCTGTCCCGCTCACATAAGCTCACGCACACTTACAATACATGCGAATGCGAAATGTGCGAATGAGACAACGCTCAAATTTACCTACAGAAATCGCTCGAAAAGGGGTTTATGGAGAATACACTTTTCTACACCAAAACTTTCACGAAAAAGAAATTTTAAAAAATATATATTTTTTAGAAAGAAGAATCTACGTCGTTAGCTTTTTATATTTTTATAATTCTTTATAAGAGTTGAGTTAGCAGCACTTTTACGTTAAATAATATTTTTTGATATATCGTACATGTTTGACAGTGAATGTTTACGTTAATACGAAACGCATCGAAAATTCGAAAACATACCGACATAGTTTTCACCCTCTAGAAGGCAGTATAAAAAAAATATATTCATTTTGTGCAATTTTCGATGCAGAAAAGTGTTTTTTTCCCGGGCGTCCTTTTTGTATAGGCCGAAAAGCGAAGTCTATCATCTTAAGTAACATTTGAAAAACTATTTCTTAACATAAATATTTTTTGTTTTATTTGAACAATAACAATTTTAAAGCACTTTGTTTTAATATTTTCAAACACGGATACGTGTTTTAAGTATGAATTTATTTTATTTACAATATTGTTAGCTATCATAGTTGTATCTTTTTTCGCAGGTAAATCAGAAAGTACCATGAAGCGAATTATGAAGAAGAGCGAAACAAATGCGAAACTCCAGGCAAAATAAGAAGGGATAGCCCTTCAAAGGCTATAAATAGTTTTGACGGTACATTTTTTTAGGGAGGTGATCTAAAGCTCGGACAACGCTGGGTTCTTCAGCTAGTATTAAAGAATTTCATTGTGTTAATACAAAATTTTAAAGGTATAATTCGCAATTGAAATAAAAAATATTTCCCCACTTTTGTTTTATTTATTTTTTACAAAATGTAGGTTACACAGCTTTACATTTCCACCGTGTGTTATATTTTTAGTATTGCCATTTGAACAACAGTGGCGCCTTCCTATGTTTTCTACAATGATGTTTTGTAAAAACCGAAGGAATATTTTCAATATTAATTTGTAAGTGAGAAATTAAATTGTAAATATATTTTTGGTACACTACTTGAAGGGGTTTTTTCACCATCCTCCTGATAGCTTAACCATGCGATAGCGGATATTAATAAATAAACAAATAAACTATCGCAACAGGTAAAAAACTCGACTATCTTATCCATTATATAGCTACCATTCATGTATCATTCATACCATTCATGTATTCACGTTTAAGTACCGAATAGTAAACTCGTGATTAATAAATCGAAAATATACGTTATCTTATGGATAATTTATAAAGAGGATGGTGAAATACCCCGTAATTATTTGATCCAGAAAAAAAACATGTTTGTGGTTAATACGTACCCAGTCGGAATGATTCGAAATATTTATACGACAAAAATATACCTGAAAAATAAATCATTTGTGTGAATCATTTGGGCAATAATAAAGTTTAAAAAAAACAACCCGTAATAAATTATTATTTTTTTTTTTACGTGAATAAATCAAAACAGGCAGGGATCGTTAAACGGGAATTTAAACTTTATAACCATTTACATAAAGAAGTTAAGCAGACTGATACCATTTTTTTACGTCGCGTCGTGGTGCATCACCTTAAAGACTTAAAAAATATAGATTTATATATACAGTACAGCAGCCCCTTGATTTTCTGAGATGGGATCAATTGAAAAACAAATGAACAAAAAAAATAGGTTCAAACTACTTTCCTCAAATATTTTTAAAAATAATGCATCAATTTGAGTGAAGTAAGGAAAAATTGAACCTACTACGGAAATGCACATAGCACTTCTATTGGTTTACCTTCAATTTTTTTACTAGAATATATCTATTTTCAATCTTGGGGGTCATCTCTTTGGCCGGCTAGTAGCCAATTTCAGTCCACGTGTATATGCTCGAGTGCCACCAACAGTTTCGACTTTCTACGCATAGAACGGCACGACCTAGTAGCGCACAACTACAATATTTGAGGGGGCACAGGGTGGAAAAGCATCTGGGAGGGATTTTGGACTTTTGTGACAATATTCCCTGTGGTAGATACAATTCACCTGCAAAAATTCAGCTTTACCCTAATTTGTCCAGTTCAATGACTGGACTATGATGTAAGCCAGTGGTCACCAACTTTATTGAGAAAAGGGCTGGATTGATTTTTTTGAAAACCTGAAAATTCCATTGAGAATCCAATTAGTATCCATATTGCAATAATAAAAAAATCCCACTTTAGTTTTTTTTTACAAAATTGTAGGTTACACAGCTTTACATTCCATTGTGTGTTATATTTTCACTATTGCCATTTGAACAACAGTGGCGCCTTCCTGTTTTTTCTATTCTTATTTGACAGACATAAGCACACAGATTAAACTACTTATGTAAGTATTATTATTCCTTTATTATTACTTTCTTTCTATTTAATACGTATTAAATAGGAAGAAAGTAATAATAAAGGAATTGAATTTATTTCTACATATGGTTTTTCTAGTTTTACACATCGTATGATGTGAACAGACATTGTCCAAACAAAAATATATAAATTTGATACTGCCACGTGTAAATTGTGATTATTGCGAAGTATGGGCTTTTTTGACGAAATTATTTGTTTTAAATTCGGTTTTACTTTTATGGTGCCAATAATTTGTAAGTAAGATTCGAGATGGGAATCTGTTAAGCACGATCAAATTTTTGATTTTAATTTGGAAAATGTTTGTTAAATTTATAAAATAAATACTTTTTACTCGGCCTCTGTTTTGCCTGAACTACTCCTTATTATCCTTCCTGCACTACGTTCTTAGAATTTCAACAAAAAATAGAAATGTCCGGGGAATTTTCGAGTAACCAACACCAAATTCTCCGAAAACACCGAAAACTCTGGTTATCTCAAATACCCAACTTTTTTTACCCGTACCTAATCAAATTCCGATTGATGAACTAAAATATAACTGCCGTAAAATCACAACCAAATTTTAAAAAATGTATGTATCCTATATCCGGAATTTTTGGACGGCCGGATAAAAACTTTTTTCGGACCGGATCCGGCTCGCGTGCCGTATGTTGGTGACCACTGATGTAAGTGATTAAGCGTATCTTGTCACTTCAGTCACACCAAAACCTCTTAGATCACACTGTGACGTATATAGGATGTAGTATTCACTGCAGCTTTTAAGTTCGTAAACGCTGCCCGGTCCTGAATCTATTTCATTTAACTATTGTTTTCAAGTTTAATTTGTAGAACTCAATTTTAATTTTTATTTCTTTCATTAATCTTCTTGTATTCAATAATATTATTATTTAATTTATTAATAAGTCTGCTATGCAAACGTTATTACGCGTGACAGCTATTTCGCCTTCTGAAGACATTATCAAACAGTTTGATAATGATTATTATAAGCAATAATTGTTAGCCTGAAACACTCATCCATATTGAAAAAACTTCCCGAGAAAATATACATACCGCCGACGGGACTCGAACCCGCGCCCCTCTGATTGCCGGCCAGGAGCACTATCCACTAAGCTACTTTTCAATATGGATGTGTGTTTCAGGCTAATAATTATTTCTTATAATAATTGTTTCCCTTTGTGCTATGCATAAAATCTCTCATAAACTCTAAACTTGTTTATCAATTAAAAATAATCAGTTTGATCATGCTTGAGAAGGGTTTCGGTCATGTGTATCTAATAATAATTACATAGTAGAACTTGTTTATAAAAAAGTATTTTTATTGAATATATATACAAAAGAAATTTAAAAAAAATTTAAAACATAAAGAGTGTTTGTTTCTTGCCACAATTCGGATTGATTTCGTGAGATAATAGCGTGTCTATTTGTATTTTAACGTCATTGATATAATATAGACCGGTTTGTGTCCTGTGTCCTGTGTCCTGGGTACAGATCCAATGAACTTTCTGATCGCAGAATATTGAATATCTATTAGTGGCCTGACCAACACATTCTTTAGAAAACCTATAGAAAATTAACATTTCGTTTCACGTACGAATCTCGTTCCCAGGAATGTCCACAGATTGTGGAAATACCAAATACCCTAACCCACAGTTTCTTAAACTTTTTTTAACCTTAGGAAATTTAAAAAATGTTATTTAGTTATCTTTAATAACTCAGGTGTGGGGCATACGTCATTCATATGTCTACCTACGTTAAATTGTTGTGAAAACAAGCTTATGTGCCCAAGCGGTTAATAAAGGCCCACACAAATATTGTAAACACGTATATAACATACAATATTTGTATGTAATATTGGACTTCTTCCTTGCACATTGCCTAGGTAGGCTGTTGGGGTCGGCTCTCCTCGTTCTCAGGTTGTAGCTTCTTCGGTTCTAGGCCGTTTCTACGTGTATGTAATATTGTACGTAAAAGCAAATATAGCAGTCTCCTTGTCATTTCGAAAGCCTAACATAGCAATCTGGCCGAAATGGAGATTGCTGCCTTTGCTTTTACACACCTCATATTATGATCTCTCACATATCATCGAACGTGCAACAATCACCACACTAATTATTACATGAACTTACTTTTAAAGTCGATTTTAGGTTTAAAATTTGATAAATAATGCACAAATAATCATTATTTATTTATTTACACTGGGTTTACAGATGTTCTCACTTGCATGAGAACAATCCAGTTATAAAACTCAGTGAACCCTTACAATAACAAAAATCTACAATTACATACAATATTAAGTACAGATACATTAAATAATTGTACAATTACACACAATTAAATACAGACACATACAATTAGGAAAGTAAACATCACAAAAAAAATTTATATACAAGCTCACTCAAGTAATACATTACAATGAGCGGCAAGATGCATAAAAAACATTAGAGGCATGCATAAGAGAGACAATTGACACAATATAATTAGTTATAATTTTTTAACAGCGCCAGAACTTTTTTCTGAATCCGTGAAATTTATCGATAAAAATATCTACTTCAGCAAACTCTATCTTATTATATAGTCAACAAATCTGGGCCAGAGGGCTGAAGTAGGCGATATTATTTTTAAATGTATTAAGGTGAAAAAAGTTATGGCGTCTTAAACAATGGGAGTTGGGGACATTTATTTCAATATTGCTAAGACATAATGTAGTATCAAAATGGATTTTATAATAATTCAAATTTCGGGGGGGGCAACTTTTAAGGGGGGCAACTGTTGACGGGCCACTTGTTGGGGGCCAACTGATCGGGGATCAATTCACTTTTCTGACAGGTTGAGAAACTATGCCCTAACTAAAGGATATATAATATTCAGTCACCAAGCAACAAAAACCGGTTATAGAAAGAATTGGTTTGATGTTAGTGTTAAATTTACATACTGAATAAATCAAATACAAACTTATGTCATTCTCAAACAGATGCTTCAAATCAAGGATCGGTAAATATCAAAATAAAACCGCACACTCGAAATCAACATGTCAATTAAAACTCGACAAACATTTTTTTAATGATGTGAACAAAACGAAGTGATGTTGGCTTCATCAAAGACATCTTGTTTGAATTAATTTTTTGTGTTATGTAGATTTTTTTCTGCTTATATTTTAGAAGACATCTTCATCGGGATAACAATAATTTGGGTAGGTACCACCGCCATTTATTAGATATGCAACACCATCTGTTTCGCTACGTGTGGTGATTTAGCAGGGGTTCCTAGGTTCATGTAGTGAGGTTTATCCTGGTCTTGGAGGCAGATACGTGCGCCCACCAACTGCGTGGCAGGTCGGATTGGAGAGACTGGTTGATGGAGACCTTTTGATCTCTCCAGCAGGACTCTCTCGGAATACCGCCTTGCACCGCAGTAGGAAGGTTGGATTCATACGTCCGTTACTCCTGGACACATTGACCCCAGATTTCTACTCATTCCTCTCCTTCCTTTCTATTAAAAGACCCCACACACAGCATCCTAAAGATGACATTGACCCTGAGGGGAATTACTTTACTCAGAGCATGTGGAGCTAATGTTAAAAAATATATACTTTGTGCATATATCATCTTTGGGGATGATGTATGGAAGGTCTTTATAAGTAAAGGAAGAAAATGAAGTTCTGGGAAGGAATGGGGCTGACTAGAAATCTGAACTCAGTGTGTCGAGATGTGACGAAACAATCCCTCTCACTGCGCTGCAAGGCCTTTACCGATCCGACCCGCCACGCAGCTGGTGGGAAGACGCACACGCCGCCGACGATTAACCTCAACCCATAAACCCGCTGCACCCTACCAAGTGACAAAAGTTTGTGAATCACGGTCAGTGGTTGAGTGGGCATCGCGTTTGGGTCCCACCCAGGCGTTCCGTGTTCGATTCCTCGGCTGGCTAAGTCCTCCACCACAATACAAGCAACATCTTCCGCTTAGTGTGGTGTTTATGGTGTAGGAGATTTTCAAACGTTGTTGGGTTATTTGTAACCCGGGAATGTTTGTCTTTTTTTTTTAAACTTGGGGCGACCTATGTCAGAGGTGTTGGTTATACATACATTATTAACATACCCGCCTCCAAAATTTTGAATTTTCTGCAAACGAAGGATTTTTTTTATTCTCAGAGGGTTGTTGGAGGGGCAAAAAGTTGTACATTGTAAATTTGAATGATTTTAACAAAAACAAACTTGTTAAATAAAATTGATGTCCGGGATAAATTTACATTTCCCCTTATAAAAAGAATCAACTCTTTCTTATTGCTAGTCAATCCAAAGAGCCTACCATGCCTCGACACAAAGGGCTATCCCATCAAAACCGTGGTTTCCACAACTTTCTCATGTTTTTCTAATAAAGAAATTTCCTCACTTATTCTAATGCGAATTGTATATTGTTGCGTTCCTTCTCACCTTTTTTTAAATTTCAGATTGTACTTTCTGTGGTCTAGAAGTCTAGAAATGGTAACTGTAGATCACATAATATATTTTACTTGTCCCTCTCTAAACAATGTCCTCTCTTTTATCAAGCCTTAATTATCTACGATTACCTCCCCTCCGTTCAACATTTCGTCTTTTCTAAGTCTGAACACGATCAATCTACCCATTTAAATACAATTGATATATAAATTCGCCTTTTCTTTCTCTCCATATTTTTAAATCATGGCATTGCTCTATAACAACTGTGAAGGGATGAAGGTCAGATACATTGAGAAAAAAACAACTTTATCAAAAGTCTTATTGAAATAATTTTATACGTATGTATTTTCTAAAGATGATATTTTAGAAAAATAAATATAATTGTAATGGGGTAAAAATAACAATTAATAACACCATGCAAGAGTCCCAAATGCCCGGAGCCAGTGGGACTAAGTCATCTCTAATCGGTGTATAATGTGAGGATGAAAAGAGTTAGAAAAGGAAGAAGGAAGGGAAGAAGCAGGCTGGGAAATACCATGGGTTTAACATATACAGCTTAGAGCCTAGAGGAATTCCTAATATAAAGTTAACATTTTACCATACTGCTATCTATGTAAAAGCTGATAAATAACTAAGTCACTAACATAAAGTTAGAGTTCTACCTAATTAACTTTGTTAATGGCATGTTATTTGTCCTTGACCGGGATAATAGCTTCTTGATTTCTGATGTGGCTATAATGATTATTCAGTTCTACCGTCTTGTGTCGTCAAAAATAATGAATGTCTTCCAGTGGCGGATTTACCCTAAGGCCACTTAGGCCTAGGGCGGCCAGATATTAGGGGTGGCCAATTGTGACAAAAGAGTCACTGATGATAACAAGAAAAGGCCAAAGCATTGCAAATGGTTTATTCTACTGACTTAGAAGACAATTTTTCAGAAGAATGTCTCTATTTGCGAGCTCACTGCAGTGTAAAAAATGAGGATCGAAACAGTGCTGTCAGTTTGTTGAAATGGTTACGAACTGAAGGTCTTCAAACCATTAACCCAAACGTGGATATTACTCCCGTCAGTAACTATTCTGGAGTACGATCGTTTTCTTGTTTGCGACGAGTTAAAAATTATTTACGCACAACAATGACGGAGCAAAGGTTAAATGAAATTGCTTTTTAAGAAGCAGATTTTTTACGGAAATCGGATTGCGAAGATTTAATTAATGATTTTGCTGCGCTTAAGTGCAGACGAGTTTTGTAACACATTGTGAAATACTTATTATATATTGTAAGAGAATAAACCCGTAGTCAAACTAGTTAAATAAATAAAACCTAAAACCGTTTTAAATGTTTTATTTAAATGTGCGTTGTCATGTAAAAAAATCTTGAAACCTTAGAAATTATTACAAACTAGCAACTATTATAGTTTAATAAATATCTGAATCGATTTCGATAAGAGTTGGCAATAACTTAAATTCATTATGTAGTCTATATTCTATATGATGGGTACTGAGAAAGGGGCGGTTGTTACCTACATGGCCTGGGGCCTAGGGCGGCCAAGACTGCAAATCCGCCACTGATCTCTTCATTTGACGACTCTCCGTCTATCTTTTCGACTTTTAACGGGATATCTTTTATTTATTCCAACAAGCAACGCACCGACATATCAAAAGGTGTTCTCGTACCCCAAATACCTAAAAAAATATTATAAAATTCCTTCGGTCGAAAAATAGCGAAATAGTTATTAGATTTAGGCAGAACAGATTAAAAAATTTCATCTGATAATTTATACGAGTGCCTAGTTGTATCTTTTTGTAACCAATATTGTTAATTCTGAATTTGAAATATTAAATCATCGACAAAGATTACAGTTCCCAATGGCCCAGTTGGTTAAAGCGCTGTTTCCCGGTAAGATACATACGAGATCCAGGGTTCAAGTACCAATTGCAACTGTTACCTTTGTAGTTTTCTGTGTCTTATCTTCTTCTTCAATGATATCAATATGTTCCTCTTTATATCGCGTGAACGCTGGGGGGAAGGTATGTAACCGAACAGCCATTGTGCACGGAAAGGGGGACTAGCAAATCATTCCAGTTTCAACGTTCAAGTGCAGTTGCCCATTTTTCCCTCCGGTTATTACGCTTTTAATTAATTGTTAAAATACGTTTTCCTGTAAATATATCAGATTGATAGGCTGACTATTGGTAACTTCTCATCGTTTCATAGTATGACTGCAGATCGCAAACGAATAAGTGACAGTTCACAATGACTAAGTATCTTTAATATATTCGACATCAACCGTTGTTTGTAAGTTAGCGTTCTGCAGTTGTCCTAGGGAACGATGCGAAGTTACCGACAATTATCCTATCGATCCTTATCGATCGAGTGTGCTAGGGGGCCTGGGCTACTTAGCAACCATACATCGCACATTGCGATGCGTGTGGCCAATGTGATTTTAAAAAACATATTTTCATGGAAAATGTATGGTTGCTAAGTAGCCCAGATATTGTCAGGCATAGCGATGCCTGGTATGTATCCAATGTCGGCCCAATATGTATCTACCTTTATAGTTTTATTTTATTACATTTTTTTCTTTTACCTGACTCATTAGACAAAGTCTGGAAGTATGGAAGAACTATTTAGAATCCACATTATTGCAAATATGAAAACATTGTAGAATCAGTTAAACAAAAAGAAAACTAAGAAAGTTATCCTTTAAATGTGGACTACATGACCATCTTAAATCATACGACGCCCGTCGTGATTACTTCAAGATTGATACACTTAAAACTAGAAGGCAATTGACTGACCTAATATGTTTCATAAAATTATTCACGGCCATCTTGATACTTTATTATGTCTTAGCAAAATTGAAATAAATATCCCCAATTCCCATTGTTTAAGACGCCATGACATCTTTCAACTGAACATATTTAAAAATAATATCGCCTACTTTAGCCCTCTGACACAGGTGTGTCGACTATATAACAAGATAGAGTGTGCTGAAGTAGATATTTTCGTCGATAATTTGTACGGATTCAGAAAAAAAGTTCTGGCGCTGTTAAAAAATATCAACTAATTATATTGTGTCAGTTATCTCTCTATGAATGTTTCTCGTGTTTCTTGTGCGTCTTGCCACTCATTGTAATGTGTTACTTGAGTGAGCTTGTGTATAATTTTGTATATATTTTTTTTGCAATAGTTCCACCCAAGAGGTGCTGAAGAAAATAATTCCCATCAGGGCCTATGCCATCATTGGAGATGCTGTGTGGAGGGCTCGTTTCAGGAAAGGAAATAGAGGATGTGTTGGTAAGGAAAAAGGTATGAGGGGTGGGTAGGAATCTGGGGATAGGTGAGTCTAGGAGTGACGGAGGAACGAATCAATCGGTCTAGAGTCCGGCTGGAGAGGATTAGGATAGGTCTCCCTCAATTAGTCTCTCCCAATCTGGCCTGCCACGCAATTGGTGGGCAGGCGCATCCGCCACCAAGATCCGGACAAACCTCACCCCATGAACCCGGGCACCCCTGCTAAGTCACCAAACGTAGCGAACCACTTGGGGCGACCTATGGCAGAGGTGTTGGTAATCCAATAAATTGTTCCCGGGGCGGCGGTACCCGTACCCTCCTATCAAATTATATTTAATTTTTATTCATTGATTTTTTTGTTTTATTAATTGTATGTAATAATAGATTTTTGTAATTATTGTAATTTAAAAAATACCGTAATCATCTACCAATATATACGTATATAATAAATATATATAATAGATAAATAAATGGTTGTAAAATGATTTTCCTCTACACATAAAATCAGAAGAAGTTTCATTCATGATTTTTTCCTTAAATACTACGACAATCTTTTGTTTATTTCACAAAATTGCAGAATTTCGTTCGCCTCTCGATTAGTGCTTTATCTATGCAATTGTGAGTTCTGTGATTTTATTTTGTAGTTTTTGCTAATTTTTAGATATTGCATAAACAGGTGTAACTCGATGCAACTTTTGTGATTATTGAAATAAATTAGTGCATTAAAATGCGCATTTTTAATAGCACTCTTCTCTCTAGCTGTTGGAATGTCGTTAATATTATTTGAGTAAAACATTTAGGTATTTAAAAGCATTCTAAGCTTTGTTTGTAGATTGTGGCCTTGAAGATATTAAAGAACAAAGCTCAAAACCAAAGTTTCCGACCGCAATTTGAAAAAAAAATGAAACTTTGAAACTTTTTTAATTAATTTTTTTTACATGAAACGACAAAAAAGTTAGGTGACGATAACGTTTAAAATACATTCGACTTATCTAATATGTGTGTGTTTTTATTTTTTCTTTATCGGTAATTTTACTTATAAAAAAAATAAAGTGAGCCAATTTAAAATCTTTTTGAATTAAAAAATGAGAATGTTTTAAAAATTTTCGTTTATTTTAAATAAGGAATTTGAAAGCACCTTTCAAAAACAATCTTTAGGGCCAGTTGTTTCGGAAAATTTCAATTAAGAATTTCCTTCAAATTCACCGAAAAATTGGAATGTTTCAACCTCCGTCAGAAGAAAGACTAGTTGTTTCGGAAAATTACACGTATGAATTTCCTTCAAATTCACAGAAAAATTGGAATGTTTCAACCTCCGTCAGAAGAAAGACCAGTTGTTTCGGAAAATGTAACGTATGAATTTCCTTCAAATTCACCGAAAAATTGGAATGTTTCAACCTCCGTCAGAAGAAAGACTAGTTGTTTCGGAAAATTACACGTATGAATTTCCTTCAAATTCACAGAAAAATTGGAATGTTTCAACCTCCGTCAGAAGAAAGACCAGTTGTTTCGGAAAATGTAACGTATGAATTTCCTTCAAATTCACCGAAAAATTGGAATGTTTCAACCTCCGTCAGAAGAAAGACCAGTTGTTTTGGAAAAAATCACGTATGAATTTCCTTCAAATTCACCGAAAAATTGGAATGTTTCAACTTCCGTCAGAAGAAAGACCAGTTGTTTTGGAAAAAATCACGTATGAAATTCCTTCAAATTCACTGAAAAATTGGAATGTTTCAACCTCCGTCAGAAGAAAGACCAGTTGTTTTGGAAAATTTCACGTATGAATTTCCTTCAAATTCACTGAAAAATTGGAATGTTTCAACCTCCGTCAGAAGAAAGACCAGTTGTTTCGGAAAAAATCACGTATGAATTTCCTTCAAATTCACCGAAAAATTGGAATGTTTCAACCTCCGTCAGAAGAAAGACCAGTTGTTTTGGAAAATTTCACGTATAAATTTCCTTAAAATTCACCAAAAATTGGAATGTTTCAACCTCCGTCAGAAGAAAGACCAGTTGTTTTGGAAAATTACACGTATGAATTTCCTTCAAATTCACCGAAAAATTGGAATGTTTCAACCTCCGTCAAAAGAAAGACCAGTTGTTTCGGAAAAAATCACGCATGAATTTCCTTCAAATTCACCGAAAAATTGGAATGTTTCAACCTCCGTCAGAAGAAAGACCAGTTGTTTTGGAAAATTTCACGTATGAATTTCCTTCAAATTCACCGAAAAATTGGAATGTTTCAACCTCCGTCAGAAGAAAGACCAGTTGTTTCGGAAAAAATCACGTATGAATTTCCTTCAAATTCACCGAAAAATTGGAATGTTTCAACCTCCGTCAGAAGAAAGACCAGTTGTTTCGGAAAAAATCACGTATGAATTTCCTTCAAATTCACCGAAAAATTGGAATGTTTCAACCTCCGTCAGAAGAAAGACCAGTTGTTTTGGAAAATTTCACGTATCAATTTCCTTAAAATTCCCAAAAAATTGGAATGTTTCAACCTCCGTCAGAAGAAAGACCAGTTGTTTCGGAAAAAATCACGTATGAATTTCCTTCAAATTCACCGAAAAAATGGAATGTTTCAACCTCCGTCAGAAGAAAGACCAGTTGTTTTGGAAAATTTCACGTATCAATTTCCTTAAAATTCACCAAAAATTGGAATGTTTCAACCTCCGTCAGAGGAAAGACCAGTTGTTTCGGAAAAAATCACGTATGAATTTCCTTCAAATTCACCGAAAAATTGGAATGTTTCAACCTCCGTCAGAAGAAAGACCAGTTGTTTCGGAAAAAATCACGTATGAATTTCCTTCAAATTCACCGAAAAATTGGAATGTTTCAACCTCCGTCAGAAGAAAGACCAGTTGTTTTGGAAAATTTCACGTATCAATTTCCTTAAAATTCCCAAAAAATTGGAATGTTTCAACCTCCGTCAGAAGAAAGACCAGTTGTTTCGGAAAAAATCACGTATGAATTTCCTTCAAATTCACCGAAAAAATGGAATGTTTCAACCTCCGTCAGAAGAAAGACCAGTTGTTTTGGAAAATTTCACGTATCAATTTCCTTAAAATTCACCAAAAATTGGAATGTTTCAACCTCCGTCAGAGGAAAGACCAGTTGTTTCGGAAAAAATCACGTATGAATTTCCTTCAAATTCACCGAAAAATTGGAATGTTTCAACCTCCGTCAGAAGAAAGACCAGTTGTTTCGGAAAAAATCACGAATGAATTTCCTTCAAATTCACCGAAAAATTGGAATGTTTCAACCTCCGTCAGAAGAAAGACCAGTTGTTTTGGAAAATTTCACGTATCAATTTCCTTAAAATTCACCAAAAATTGGAATGTTTCAACCTCCGTCAGAAGAAAGACCAGTTGTTTCGGAAAAAATCATAATTCGTTTCAAGAATATACTCGTAGAAGTGTTTGCTATATTTTAAAATAAGTTTTAGAAGATCATATTTTTAGAAAAATACTTCCTCATTGCAAAAATTATGGTCTCTCTTAAAATTACCCACCACGTACTTTACTAAAATGTTTTAACCACGCAAAGTGACCATATAAAAGATATTATCTATTTTAAAAGGTGATGTAATAGACTGAATGCTCTAGAAATGAGATCCCTGATCCTGTGTTTTTTTTAAATATCAATACCGCACAAGAGTTCCAACTGCTCCCATCTGGAGCCAGTTAGACTGTGGTATCCCCAATTAGGGTATGTTGTGAGGCTGAAGGTAGTGTGAAAGGGTAGGAGATGTGGAGGAGGAAGGTAGCAGTTGGGACACTTGTGTGGCATTCCCATAAAAACAAAAATTAAAATACGTTCGCCACTCCTGGACACAGTGACCCCTCATATCTTTTCCTTCCCAGAAATTCCTCTCCTTCTATTTTTAAAAATACCCTACATACAGCATCCCCGTAGATGACATAGGCCCCGAAGAGAATTATTTTCAGACCTCCTGTGGATTAAGTAGTTTGGCGAGATACTGGGTAATAAGGTAACTCTTTTCAGCCATTAAAATAAATTTGATTTTTACAATATCGCTCCACACTGTATCACATACATTAAGGTGGGACAATACCTTAATAAAATGTGGCTCACATTTTAATGAATCCCGAATAATTCGTAACTATAATAACTTTTTTTTTCAAACCGATACCCACGGATGTAAGTTATTTATATTTAAGATTAATAAAAACAGTACCTCACCATTAAAATTTTTTACATAAAACGTCTTGAAGACTTTATAACCCGTTTTTCAATTATAAATTTAGCGGTAAGCACCAGATTTTATTTTTGTAGACGATTAACTAATTACTTTCGGAGGGATTCGTTTAGAGACATCTGAGACTTTAGTAATACATGCATCGGAATTAATTAAAATAAACTACGCGGGATGATCAAATTCCCAGGTCTGCTAGGGCGAATTCGACCGTAGGTCCGTTTATTACGCCGGGCCGCGCGTCGTATATTTGTGTACAAGCCTTCTTCACTTACGTCGTTAAGGGGATACCCGGCGGTGATTTTTCCATATAAACGTATTCCCTATTTATCTCTCTGGACTTAAACCCTAGAGAAAATATTGTTTTTACATAAAATAGATATCAACTACTAGCGTGTTGGTACTTTTTGTTTTATTTGATAAGTTACTTTTTATAGAACTTATGACCTTCCAAAAATCAGTAAAATTGACTGGTTTAAACGCCGTCAAAAGACGTTCAGTATACAAACTAGACAATGTGTTTTTTTTAAAGCAAAACATACAGACATAGAATAGTTTTTTCTTATGTAGTTGGTAAAAAAAAAATTAAAATCAGTCAACTTTTGGAGGAGAAAAGTGAGGGAATACAAAACCCAAACCTTGATTTTAGTTAGGTATTAGTAGCCCAAGTTGCATTGTTCCTTTCGCTCAATATCCGGTGGAGTAAGAGCAACAGTGACAACAACAATTTAGTAAAATCTATTTTTCAAATTTCTCCACCACCGGGTTTCATCTTAAGATTCCCACATTATTTGTTAGGGCAAATTCGACAGTACACCGTAGTCGCAATCGCATATTTGTGTGCACGCCTTCTTCGCTTACGTAGTTAAGATTCTGAGTATATTTTAGGGTATTGTGTCGTCTTAAGCACAAATAAACATTGTTTCCTAAAGAACGAAATTTTAACTAAATTTTTTTTTATTTATTTCAATAAATTTAGGTGTTCACAGAACGTTTTTTTTAAATGATAACGTTAGGACTTTTTACTGGATCTATATAATAATTAATAATTTCTAGTCAAGGTCAAGGACGCCCTCAGGTAGGTTTATTAATAAACATGTTTATAAATAAACAGATTTACATTTTTCTAAAGGTTAGAGGTATGTTTGAATATTAAAAGGTCAGCGTTCACGCGTTTCCGATTTTTGGAATTTTTGTGGTGGTAATTGAATATGCCCATACAATTACTATCATATGTGAAGATGACCTCTGTGGTTTAGCGGAAAGAGCAAAGAAAGCAGACTTGAGATCGAAGGTTGCTAGTTCGATTTCCGTGGGTGAGTCAGAATATAATGAATACGCACTAATTTTAATATTAATATTTTTATTATTATTTTTAATTGATAAACTAATGTTTAGGAAAAGATTTTTATGCATAGCACAAAGGGTAACAATTAGTATAAGCAATAATTATTAGCCTGAAACACTCATCAACGTTGAAAAAATCTCCCGAGAAAAGATACATGCCGCTGACGGGACTCGAGTCAATTAAAAATAATAATTAATATTTGACGAGTTAAAGTATTGCACCAAAAATGTAGACATAATATGTCTCGACGCCACCTAGTGGGAGATTTAGCACTTACAATGCCTTTCTCATATAAAAATAAACTTGGTTGTTTGCAGCTTGTGAAAGAAAACATTAGTATATATTGAATTATTTGGCGGGTAAGAGATAAGCCGACGTAGCTCAATGGATAGAACAGTTGATCGGAAATCAGAAGGACACGGGTTCGAGTCCCGTCGGCGGTTTGTATCTTTTCTCAGGAGATTTTTTCAACGTGGATGAGTGTTTCATGCTAATAATTATTGCTTATAATAATTAATATTTTCAGTGGTTAACTACTCAGACCCCTAATAATAATAAAAATGATAATATGTAGTATAAATTTAATTATTTGGCGGGTACGAGATAAGCCGACGTAGCTCAGTGGATAGAGCAGTTGACCGGAAATCAGGAGGACACGGGTTCGAGTTCCGTCGGCGGCATGTATCTTTTCTCGGGAGATTTTTTCAATGTGGATGAGTGTTTCAGGCTAATAATTAATGTTTATAATAATTATTACCCTTTGTGCTATACATAACAATCTTGTCTTAATTTATCAATTAAAAATAAAAATTATATTATTATTGTATAATCTGAGATTTGCTGTCAACTTTCCCTAAAATAATAAAATAATAATAAAAAAACTATACATAGGTACAATGCATTCGACCAATGAACGTGATTCTGCAGTAAAGTGTACATTATATGGATATTATTATTTATTTAGATTCTTTCCAGGCAGAAAATAGATTATGAAGCTCCTGGGACGACACTCTTAAAGATTAACTCTGTTTTTTGTTTACTAGAACAGTTAATTGTATATGTATATGCAGAGGACATAACTGGGGAAAATTTTTATTGGAAAAGCCATTATTTATATAAGATATTAAAATGTGTTTTTTAATGAACGTGTTTAGGAAAACAGAAGAATTTTTTATGATGAGCAGTACAAAAATTGGTACAGGGATTTTATAAGAATATTAATCTTACTAAATGTATTTCGTCCCTCGGTAAAAGACAGATTGAAGTGTACGTCTTTTAATAGTGTTAATCCAATACAAAAGTGTGATTGGGATATATTATAGGCAATATAAGAATGATACTCTCAGGTATCATAACATTATATTATATATTTAATTTAAGGATATGAGAAACTGCGTGATTCCTGACATTATTTGTAAATGATGTTAATAAAATTTTGGTCTCCGTGACATTTTTAATGTTTTTTTTTAAAAACAGACAACAACAAAAAATTCGATATGTCGTCACTGGTCAGTGTCACCCCGACTCTAATTGTCAAATATCTTCTGAATCTACAAGTATATGTTTTTAGATGAAAAAAACTTCAAAAATGTTATCGGAGTCCAATATTTCATTTTGTAAACTTTCAGGATAACTGACCACGCTTTATACGAAACAAAATGAAGAAAAACCCATTTGATTCACCTCAATTACTCTAATAAACCAACTATTTGTCAAAATACAAAATCTCAAAGAAAACGATTATAAATTATTGTAAATGGCTGCAGAATGTATATTACACGTAATTAAAATTTTGAATGCAGTATTTTCCATCGCACCGAATGAAAACAGTTGTCTTTTATAGTAATTCAGATGAATCAAGAGTTTTTTTCTAAAAAATATTCGTATTAGACATGTTGAGTCATCCCTATTTTTTTGCTTTTATATTAAATGCAATTTTTTTACTTCTAACAATGTCAGGAATCTGGTTAACACCCAGTATTTAATTTTCTCTTACCCGGCCTTTTAACCTGTGAACTTTATCATCACATTCTATCAATGAGATTGTCATCATTAAAAAAATCTTAAAGTTATGTCACAAAATTTAAAATCCCCCGTCAAATTCTTTGTCCGTTCAAAATGATCATTGCAAATTAGTCAGAAATCTGACCACATTTAATTTATGTTTAAAAAAAGCCTATTTTGGAGTCAGTTGCGGTAGCTATGAGCTATATGAAGAAGATCTTAAGTATAAAAGCTACGAGTTGAACTCTGAGAGGCTCTAGTGTCGTTCAGGCTGTTGACAGAGCCTTATCATATTTACGATGACCGCGAAATTCGTAAGTTTTTAAAATTATTTTTTTTATTCCGATTGAGATTTCTCGCACGTTTTGTATACAGTGATATTATTTCCTTGTTTAATTCCTCAATTAGTGAACCACTTCCAAGTTTTTTCTACTGTGAAAATGACAATAAGCAATAAATTTTGTTTTTATTTTTTAGTTTTTAACACATATTTATTCCGTTCAAGATATTATATAATATACATAGGTACCAGTGATACATTTTTTGAACCTCTTCAATATACCTACTGACAACTGTGAGAGTGTATATTTAAATTAAATGAAAACTAATAACTTTGCGTACACCGCTTATATAATCACAATCATTGACATGTTTCGATACCAAAGGTGTCTTCGTCAGGATAATAAGAACATTGATTTTGATTTGATGACGAAGAAACCTGTGGTTTCGAAACATGTCGATAATTGTGATTATATAAGTAGTGTTACACAAAGTTATTTGTTTTAATTTAATTAAAAATGACGCCACAAAGTGAATTTGCGAAGATTAAAGAAATTTATATTTTAAATTAAAATCACTTTATTTCCGATTTTTAATACACTTTTTCATCGTTAGAATTTAATTCTTACATTTTTTCATTTCCAAACAATGCATATCTTTGCAGTAGGTGTTTGTAATTTCTTCTTTTGATCGACTACAAAAATAACCGTGTCAAGCTGTACTTTTTTTATAATAATATGCAGTGATGTTTCAACATTGTTATGAAATAAGTTTTTTATTAAAAATATGTGTTGCTTGAGATAGACCCACTTTTTGTGTCTCAAACATTATTATTGAAGAAGTTTTTTATGATTAATTATTGTTGAAAGAACATTGGTGTAAGTTTCATATTTCATTTCTTTTTGCACCAATCAAAATACGGTGTAATCTTGTTAATTTGAGATATGTCTCATACTTGTATAACATCTCGGAACTTTTCACAACTGTAAAACTATCTCGTCGGACATATTCTGTCGGAAGGTCAAATTAGTTCCTCTTTACTATAGAATCCAAAACTATTGAACATTTCTGAATGCAACCGAAAACTAAAAACTATTTTTGATTTTTTTTTATTTTTAGAAAAATAATATATAGGTTTATTTAAAAATAATTATTAAAACTTTTAATAAATTTTTCAAATTGTGGTCGGAAACTTTTTTTGGTCAACTTTTAGATTTGAAGATAAAGCGTGGCATTTTCTCTCTCATATCATATTTCTCACCATGGTAGTAAGGGAGGCACCACGATTACTATGAGACCTACATACACAAGTTGTTCCCAAAAGCGATCAAATAAGCTCTTATAAAAAAAAAACGGAATAAAAATTATGTAATATTTCGTTTGATTTTTTATGCTGTATTAATACTTGTTATTTTAGCAGCCATTATCAACTTTTTGAGTTATTTTTTCCATATCTTGACAGCTTATAAACTAGAAAGTTCAACGAGACTGAAAGTGTTACCACAAACACTTTTTCTAATTCAAAGGTTTGGCGTTCACTTTTATTACTTTTCCATTTTAACTTATTATATTAACTGACTATTACAAAATGATGTAGATTTGAGACAATTATGTGATTATATTGAAGTTTTTACGTACTCAAGATACTATGCACCCAATGAAAGTGATAGTTCCTATTAAATTTCTACATACAAAGTTCATTTAAGTTTTCATCACTTTGATCATTTCAAGTGTTTTTTAATGCTATCGAAAGTCATGGAAATTTGTTTGTGATTCAGGAAAAAAACGAAGAAAGGAAAAAAATATCAAAGTTTTTCTTTTTTTAATATCACAATTATTAAGAGGAACGGCTGTGCAATATTTTCCTGAAACTAAATATGTTTTCAAATCAAAAGGTATATATATACACGGAGAAAAATTTTATTCGAAAAAACGATAATTTTAATAGTAAAAACTGGACTGAAGTTCTTACGAACAAATTAACAGTCTTTCAATGTTTATTAGCGGGAACATGTAAGAAAAATTTGTTGATATAGATACGTACGAAATTACGTATACCAACAAATTATTCTTACATGTTCCCGCCAATAAACATTGAAACCCTGTTAATTTGTTCGTGAGAACTTCAGTCCCGTTTTTAACCACTTTTACTATTAAAATGATAGTTTTTTCGAATAACATTTTTCTCCGTGTACCAAACATCAAATATGGTTATGAGCTATTTTATTTATTTGTGTTTTAAATATTGACGGATTACAAAAAATATTCAACTTGTAGCTTACGCATCACATATTACGATCCGTGGGTTTACAATACGGAATTCCAGAATCTAGACATCTGTGATCCATATTGTGATCCGTCAATATGCTAGCCTGCACGTTCAATAAATATCACGTATTATTGAACGTCTAAAGTAGCATTTTGATCCACACTGATGGATCACAAATTATCTATATGTACCGTGATAAATATTGAACGTGTAACCTACGGCTGTATTTATAATTCAATTTCCCAAGAAAGCTGAAAAAGTTACCTAGTTGTAATAATAACCCCACTATACGACATAGCATCCTAGCAATGAGTTTCAGGACAATTTCCCCGACAAATGTCACAGGTTATACGAACCATTGCTAAACCTATTACGATTTATTATTATGAATGTAAGTGATGAATAAATATGCACATTAGTTAACAAGGCTTCCATTACGAAATACCAACCTGTTTTTCTCCAAATGGTTCGATTCACCGATATATGCTATTTCCATTGAATTGATTAGATGTATTTGTCGTTTCGGTTAAATATCACATTTTAACCTTCCCAGTATTCAAGCAAATTTATTCAATACGAGCGAGAACCCGGCATGCTTTGCAATGCCACTCAAAGAAAGTGTTTGTGTTTTAATTCCGTTTATTGAAGTCTGTTTGAATACACATTATTTTTTGTTTCTCGTCTGGTAAACAATTAAGAAGGCTTTTTCGATCCATGAGCAGACCACATAAAGCTAGCTATCTGTCAGTGTGAGAAGCGTAGATTTTCCAAATTAACCTTTTACTATCCCCTACCGCTACTATGTCCTTTGCAATCAATCCCTCTGCCCTCCACCGTTACCCACCCATCCGTCAGCCCTCTCCAGTGAATCCTTTCCCATGCGTACGTTTTTGAAATAATCTTTAAATGGTACAGCTACTAAATTAAGTATCAATCATGAATCATATTTGATACATTCACATAAATGGCATGTCACGCGCGCTGTAACAATCTCACATGTGAAATGTTGGATTCCACTAGGTTAAGATGAAACCCGGTGGTGGAGAAATTTGAAAAATAGATTTTACTAAATTTTTGCTGTCACTGTTGCTCTTACTCCACCGGATATTGAGCGAAAGGGACAATGCACCTCGGGCTACTAATACCTAATTAAAATCGAGGTTTTGTATTCCCCACTTTTCTCCTTCAAAAGTGGACTGATTTTCAATTTTTTTTACCAACTACATACACATTCTATGTCTGTACGTTTTGCTTTTAAATCAAAAACATTGTCTAGTTTGTACACTGAACGTCTTTTGACACGTTTAAACCAGTCAATTTTATTGAATTTTGGAAGGTCATAACTTCTATAAAAATTAACTTATCAAGTAAAAACAAAAAGTACCGACACGCTAGTAGTTGATATCTATTTTATGTAAAACAGTATTTTCTCTAGGGTTAAAATCCAGAGAGATAAATAGGGAATACGTTTGTATGGAAAAATCACCGCTGGGTATCCTTAAGGGGGTTTCTCACCATCCTCCCAACAGCTTATCTACACCAATAACAGTAATAATGAATATTTTCAATTTATGATATACGGTTTATTTATTTATTAAGTTGGAGTTTATAATTCGGTACTCGAATCTATGAATAGTCGCTATATGTTGGATAAGTTGGCCAAGTTTTCTAACCAATGCGAGTATTTTATTTTTATTTTTAATAATATTCGTTATTAGTGTAGATAAGCTGGGGGGATGGTGAGAAACCCCCTAAGAATAATTGAGGCATGTTGAAACAAAGACGGCAATCTCCACCATCGTCAAATATCAATTAGATTTGGCGATGGATTAAAAATAAAAAAATAAACAAAAATACTATCGACAGCTACAAAGAATTCTAAGCATAAATTACAGAAACCCATACATTTTTTAATAAATTTATTTGGTTCTGCAATAATAACGGCAATATCCATTGGGTAATTGGAACAAAAATGGCGGTATCCCTTTGAACCAATCATAGTGACAGAAAAAAGCGCCAATTAAACGAAATAGTTTATTATTTAATCGCTTTAAAAAAATAAACAGAGTGTAATTTATGAAAATAATTAATAAAAAAAATTATTATTTATCTTATTAATATTATAAACGTGAAAGTTTGTATGGATGTATGTATGTTTGTTACTCTTAAACGCAAAAACTCCTGAATGGATTTTAATGAAACTTTGCAATAATATAGCTTATACATCAGGCTATAATTTATAAAGCAGGCTATTTTCCATATATATTATAAACGTGAAATTTGTATGGATGTATGTATGTATGTTACTCTTTCATGCAAAATTTACTGAATGGATTATAATGAAACTTTACAACAATACAACTCATACATTAGAATAACATATTGGCTATAATTTATAAAGCTAGCTATTTATTTTCAATATATTGAAAATAATAATTATTGTTTAATAGAAAATGTCAAAATTTGAAAATGACATTTTGCAAAACAATGATTGTTAAATCAAAATTCTATTTTAGAAAATATTTAAATTTGTCAATTTATTTGAAGTACTCGCCTAATACTTTGAATCCAATCAAGAATTATACATATTTTAAATAAATAGGTTAAGAATTTTGGTACAAACGTAGATGGGAGCGGGAAAAGAAAATAGATTACTCGAAGTACTAATCCTACGCAGACGAAGTCGCGGGCAGAAACTAGTGTTTCACAGTACGACAAAAGAATTAAAAAGACATTTTCCAAAATAATTGAAGGAGATTGCCGTCTTTGTTTCAACGCGCCTCGATTTGACACTATGAGTTTGCAAAATTTTCTTTAGAAAAGACAAGTTTTGCATTTTATATATGTTTTGCAATTGTATCTCGGTGGATATTTCGAAAAGCAGTTTTGTTATTGAAGCGATTGTAAGATCAAACTATTTGAACCCGTAACCTTGAAAAACAGGTGCACACTTCATTATAGATCTTGTGTTAAATTGTCGTAAGAATTTATAATTTATATAAGTATTTCTAATATTTTAATTGGTATTAACTGGTATCATCTTGAAAATGTTTAACGATAACAAAATGAAGGTTGCGATATTTCACATTTTAAGGCTAACTTTTATGTTATAGATATAATTAACTAAAAATATTAATAGACGTTGACGGTCTCAGTGGTCGAGGGGTAGGACTCTCGAAGATAATAATAATTTAAAATAATATTTGGTATATTTGTATCACCTTTTAGATTGAATTGAAACTTTGCTTGAAATTCATTGCTAAATGGCTTTAACCATGTTTGGTGACCAGATCTGAATAGCCAGTTACTTCCCCAACTCCCCCTTCCCCTTCTCCTTTCCCTCCCCCACTACCTTCGGCCTCACAATATGCCCCAATTGAGGATGACGTAATATCACTGGCTCCAGGCGGAAGCAGTTAGAACTTTTGTCGGCATTCACATAAAAAAATAATAAAAAAGATTCACTACTGAATAATCATTGCACTACTGGTGAAACTGCTTTAGTCGTGTTTAGTGTGTAATGTACTTACTGTACAAGGCCCGCAAATAGCAAGTGCGCCCCACTGTCGAATTTGGCAACCACCTCTGGTGTGGAGCTCCAAAATACTTTTTAAAAAATCCGTTGAATCCACGTAAAAACGGGCGGTCCGTTTGATAGATTCACTGCCTTAACAAACGGATTGCAACCTCAGCCTTCAGGTGAGAATGCTATCTTTGCTCTACCGGTAATTCATTGGAAGATGCTCAAAGGAACTAGGCGACATTAATCTCTTCGGCATCGGTGAACATGTTAAAGGATGACATTTGTCACTCGAGAATGGGTCGTTTCTGCGACTTGTTCTTGAGTTCAACTGCTCGGCTGTGCAATGATCTGCCGGCAACTGTATTTCCTTCCTCCTTTAGCATGGGTCTATTCAACATGGTTCCCTCCTTCCTCTCCTCAAAAAGATCCTCCACACAGCATTCTCGAAGATGATTTACAGGGCCACTCCCCCCTCAGCATACTTATGTGCAATATGCAGTCGGTTTAGGGAAAAGTACGGTATTAACCCAGATAGCCCTGAATCATTTTGTCTGTTTTTTTAATATTTTTATCGTCATAAAAATATCACCAAGTGCAATAAAAAATATTTCTAAAAATATTCATTTGATATTGTCGAAGGGAGGAGGTGTTACAATTTTGATACAGTAGGGCTATGGGCGTCCAACGTGTTTTGTTTAAATTATTTCTCAGTTGCTTGTCAATGCACCAAAAAACTGCCTTTTCTGGAAGAAGGTGATGACTAGACATCGGATTTTATGCATTTGCATATTTGCATATGCAAATGCATAAATATAACTCTCTAATTACGGCGTTAATGCATATTTTAGCCTTTTTTCCCAATCGTGCATATTTCGTTGATCAATTTTACAGTTCTGAGGCCATTGCAATTCAGTCAAGCAAGCTAGCATTTGAAGACGCATCCATTAAACATAATATCGCCCTCATCTCAACACATTTCCACAAGTTACCAGATGCCTTAGAAAAATTGGAAACAAAAAACCTTCCTCTATTTAAATCAATAGAAATACTGGAAACAATTATCGAACTTGCCAACGCCCTTCCTAATTTAATATCAGAAAAGATTTGTAAAAAGTCATTTTTCTTAAAAACCCGAGTCTTGAAGACATGAAGAACATTGCCTACATATACGGAACAGGTCCATACCCTGCCTAAATATGGTATCTTCAGAAATGGCGCCAAATTTTAAATTTTGTCCAATGACGTCAGTTGACATCGAGAGGTCGTTTTCGGCGTCCAAATTAATACTAGGTTTCAAACGTCACAAATTTGCGATCGAAAATTTGGAAAAATACTTAATTCTATATTGTCACAAAAACTATGCGGATTTTAAGAATATTTCGCTGTTTATGTACCGTCTTTCGCAGATTTTGGGCATATCAAAAGTTTTTAGTGCATATTTCGGCCTTTTTAGTGCATATTTTGACACTTTGTCAGTGCATATAATCCGATGTCTAGTGATGACGAATGCGACCAAATAAGCAACATTTGCATACAACCACCAGTAAAGGCACATTCTAACCTCACCGATCTAGATTCTGGTGACGAAAATGAGGTACGAATTGAAAATTTACCGAGGCCATAGTATCAAACTGAAGCATTTGTGGAAGATTTCGATGATGACGAGTGGTCCCCGAAGGGGTGTCCAAAGAGAATGCACCGCCCTATAAAAAAAAAAATATATATATATTTTCAATTAAATGAAACATAAAACTTTGGGTACAGTACTTATATAAACAAAATTATTGGCATGTTTCGAAACCGTTTCGAAAACTCAGAAATTAAGAACATGAATAAAAATAAAAATTAAATGAAACAATTTACTTTGCGTAAACCACTATAATCAGATGTTACAATAATATCTACATGTTTCAAAACCGATTGTTTCTTCGTCAGGATATTAACATAAATCAAGATTATGTTATTATCCTAATGAAGAAATCATCGGTTTTGAAACATGTAGATATTATAATATGTGATTATAGTGGTTTACAGAAAGTAATTAGTTTCATTTAATTAAAATGATGCCACAAAGTAATTTTGCAAATATTGAAGAAAAAATATAAAAACTTTAAAAATAATAATTTAATTGAAAATGAAATCGGTAAATAATGTACAAAAAATTAGAATTTTTGGGTCACTATTTGAATCATATGTTCGTTCAATATCCAATATCACAAGAAGTATGGACAAAATGAGCTTATTTAAGGTACGAGGACACGCCCACAACACATTTCTAGTGAATTCAACTCTTCAGTGATGTCTTGCACGATGTAAGCCCAATAAAAGGAAATAAAAAGTTCAATATGTCCACATCTATTAATAACAAGATCAATTGACGAAATTTTTTTTTGGTTGTAATGACATAACCCAATCATGACCCAATCACTTTATGACGAATTTTACGCAAAATCACGAATTTGGAAAAACACAAGTATAGGCACGCATACCTTGAATAAATAAGCCATGAAAGGTTTTGAATGAAAATGGCTCAAGTCAGTAAACCCATCTGTTCCTAAAAATTTGTAACGTATTTAATGTTTTTATGATTAATTCGAAGAACTCCATTTTTTAACAAATTTTTAGGTAAATCAATATTAAGTTCTGCAAGTATTTTAGTTTTTTATTTATTTTTGTAACGGGTGTTTCGGCTTAGAAGGGCATTTTCAAACTGTGATTAGGCCACTATGAGACGACTTATTTGTATGATTCTATTTACCCCGCCCAATTTCAATTTTTATGGTACCTAAATTTATTAGGGGTATAACCGATTTACTGAGAAAAAAATTAAATAACTTAATTAAAGTTGATTAATGTTTTTTTGTTGATTAAAGTTGATTATTGTTGATTAAAGTTGATTAAAGTTGATTAAAGTTGATTAAAGTTGATTAAAGTTGATTAAAGTTGATTAAAGTTGATTAAAGTTGATTAAAGTTGATTAAAGTTGATTAAAGTTGATTAAAGTTGATTAAAGTTGATTAAAGTTGATTAAAGTTGATTAAAGTTGATTAAAGTTGATTAAAGTTGATTAAAGTTGATTAAAGTTGATTAAAATTGATTAAAGTTGATTAAAGTTGATTAAAGTTGATTAAAGTTGATTAAAGTTGATTAAAGTTGATTAAAGTTGATTAAAGTTGATTAAAGTTGATTAAAGTTGATTAAAGTTGATTAAAGTTGATTAAAGTTGATTAAAGTTGATTAAAGTTGATTAAAGTTGATTAAAGTTGATTAAAGTTGATTAAAGTTGATTAAAGTTTATTAAAGTTGATTAAAGTTGATTAAAGTTGATTAAAGTTGATTAAAGTTGATTAAAGTTGATTAAAGTTGATTAAAGTTGATTAAAGTTGATTAAAGTTGATTAAAGTTGATTAAAGTTGATTAAAGTTGATTAAAGTTGATTAAAGTTGATTAAAGTTGATTAAAGTTGATTAAAGTTGATTAAAGTTGATTAAAGTTGATTAAAGTTGATTAAAGTTGATTAAAGTTGATTAAAGTTGATTAAAGTTGATTAAAGTTGATTAAAGTTGATTAAAGTTGATTAAAGTTGATTAAAGTTGATTAAAGTTGATTAAAGTTGATTAAAGTTGATTAAAGTTGATTAAAATTGATTAAAGTTGATTAAAGTTGATTAAAGTTGATTAAAGTTGATTAAAGTTGATTAAAGTTGATTAAAGTTGATTAAAGTTGATTAAAGTTGATTAAAGTTTATTAAAGTTGATTAAAGTTGATTAAAGTTGATTAAAGTTGATTAAAGTTGATTAAAGTTGATTAAAGTTGATTAAAGTTGATTAAAGTTGATTAAAGTTGATTAAAGTTGATTAAAGTTGATTAAAGTTGATTAAAGTTGATTAAAGTTGATTAAAGTTGATTAAAGTTGATTAAAGTTGATTAAAGTTGATTAAAGTTGATTAAAGTTGATTAAAGTTGATTAAAGTTGATTAAAGTTGATTAAAGTTGATTAAAGTTGATTAAAGTTGATTAAAGTTGATTAAAGTTGATTAAAGTTGATTAAAGTTGATTAAAGTTGATTAAAGTTGATTAAAGTTGATTAAAGTTGATTAAAGTTGATTAAAGTTGATTAAAGTTGATTAAAGTTGATTAAAGTTGATTAAAGTTGATTAAAGTTGATTAAAGTTGATTAAAGTTCATTAAAGTTGATTAAAGTTGATTAAAGTTCATTAAAGTTGATTAAAGTTGATTAAAGTTGATTAAAGTTTCCCAGAATCAGATCGTACAATTTTCGACACGATTTTGTTATAGTGTTCGACAAGGGCGTAGCTTTAGGATTCACCTAGGGAGCTTCACATAGCTATAGGACAGATGTGGCGAACGTGGTGGGACGATTGGTGATTTACAAGTTTAAAAATGTTTGAACTTGAAGACTGATGAATCCAATTGGTCGAGGGTATTACTAAATGTGACGAAACATGAACCAGATATTAAAAATTTGTCATCGAATGTACAACAGCAAAAATCTTACTTATAAATAACTAATGTTTATATTTATTGAGTACTACTTTATTTTTATGAAACACTATTGCAATTTTTAAACTTGTAAAAAAAATTCAGAAAAAAAAAACTTTTTTATTTTTTATTCAATATTGTCAAAATTATTTTGTGGCGTTATTTTTGATTAAATGAAACAAAATGAACGTGAAATCTATTAATCATTGGTTAGGAAACATGACGATAATTGTGATTACATAGGATACAAAGTTATTTTTTTCATTAAAGTTTGTTTATTTTTATCTATTTTGTTAATTTTTTACTGCTTGGGCATGCCACACAATCAAGAAATAATATTTGAGGATTTTTGGCAAGCGGGCACAAAACCCTGCACTACTTATAGAAAATACTACACCTGCTTTAGGATATAGGATTCGAATCAACTCGTTAGCATTACATTCTTACATGCATTTTTGCATTGAACTTTTATGTGAATTTTGAAGAGCTCTGGCGACTTGAAATTTGCTTGTGGAGAATTTTCTATCGATGCAAATATTTTAAGCATACACAGTCATTTCGATATTAGATAATTTAATTACCGCAATGGATCTTTGAAAAACGTATAAAAATCAAGCAATACGCAATAAAATTTATTTTTTGAAGAAAACTTCTTTGGAAAGGTTTTCACTTTGTGATGTCATTATAATATGAGGATGTGATAAGAGGATCAGAACGAGAATATTGGAACAAAGCCATGGAAGAAGAACTTCAATCGTTTCATGAGAACGAGGCTTGGGAGTTGGTTGACAAACCAAGTGACAAAATTGTGCAGTGTAAATGGGTGTATAAAAAGAAGTTAAATAGTAATAACATAGTGAGATATAGGGCTAGACTAGTTGCAAAAGGCTTTCCCCAAAAGGAAGGCATAGACTAATAACCCGCCTCCCAAATTGCATTTAATTTGCTTGACCATATTTTGTCTTCTTCATACCAATCTCATAATCAAATGTTGGCGGATATTTTTTGAAATAATGTAAAAATTTGGAAAATTATACCTCCTTTGATTTTGAGGGCTTGTTACATACCTATGCATAATATGTTACCGCTACACCAACGTAACTGAACAGTCTTTACTTCTAACATATTGTGAGGTTTTTTATGTCGCACAATGTAAAGCAGAAAGCCGAAGGCTAACGAGCGCTGGTTGTAGCTTTTTTTTTTAAATCGGAAACCGCCCTCGCTACCGCAAACCCTTTGCTAATTCTGTTCAACAACGAAATAACTTTGTTTACATCACTTTAATTTATACACAATATACATCGTTCACGAAACATGTAGATTGTGTATAAATTAAAGTGATGTAAACAAAGTTATTTTGTCTTTTAATTAAAACAATAAAATTTGTTGAAATCTACTAAAGACTCAAATTAAACAATTTGATTAAAGTGAAATCAATTAATATTGAAGACGACTCGACTTAAATGACTTTTCCTCGTATAATCAACGATTTTTCCGCAAATTATCGCAATAACCATAAGTACAAAATGTCACACAGGTGTCGTAATGTTCTGGAATAGGATGTTAGATTTGTTATATGTACATTGGCAGGTATTTTATATGTACATTGGCAGGTATTTTATATGTACATTGGCAGGTACAGAAATCTAATATTGACCCGAAATATCTTCGCGAAGGTAACTTCCATTACGTCACTCAGGGTTGCTTGAAAAACATAGATTTGTATCCAACTAGCAGGTAAAAACTATAGTGTGAAAACTTCAATAGTTCTATTTGAATATTATAGATGGCAGCACTTCCGTTTGTATCTAGTACGTGGAGTGGGTAGGGGTATGTACGTCAGATGTTAGCATATTAATAATACAAATGCTGACTCATTTAACCACTGGAGCGACAGAGCAATTAAAATATTTTTTCTCGGATTGCTAAAGGAAATTTTTACGCCCACATAAAAAAAATCATACATCCGAATTTGAATATGGAGACATACAAACTGATTATAGTTCTATGTAGCCAATGAATTCCCCTATCTTTTCTCTATTATCACATATTCGTAGGATTTATAAAAAATATATAATTAAATCTTTAACCTTAAAACATTTTAAAGAATCTAGAGAATATTTCTTTTGTTATATTTTGAATGTACAATATATTATATCGTCGTTTTAATAAAAAAAAAATTTTTCAAAATTTGCCACATTTAGGCAACAAAGCAATCCGAGGTTTTGGAAATAGTGCCATAATGTGGCAAAAAGCGCTCGAGTGGATTTCAGACATTTGAGGGCGCTGTGTGGATGGTCTGTTTAGGTAAAGGAATGAGAGGAAGTTCTGGGAAGGAGAAATGTGTGAGTCATTGTGTCCAGAAGTGAAGGATATCACTCCCACTGCGGTGCAAGACGATGGCTCGAGAGAGTCCGGCTGGGGAGTCCAAAAGATTTCTCTCAAATAGTCTATCTTGATCTGGCCGCCATTCAGTAACTGGGCACATGCGTTTGCCCACCTACTGCGTAGGGGGACGGATCAACCTCTCTAGCCGGACTCTCTCAACTCCACTTGCAACGCAGACGTAGGGATGGATTCATACGTACGTCACTTCTGGACATATTGACACCAGATTCCTACCGACCCCTCATACCTTTTTCCTTCCCAGAACTACCTCTCCTTCCTATCCCTAAAATAACCCTCCCCACAGCATCCTCAAAGATGTGATGGACCCTGAGAGTTTTTATTCCTTAGTGCCTCTTATATGAAGTTACCTACATATTTTTTACGATTTCGATTATGTATTTCGACAAAAGGGCAAAACCAGTTTGTAAAGAGAGTATTTTTTATGTTATTAACATTTAAGTTTGAACCCACTTCAACAGGATGCAAAAATGTCAGAGATTAACTTAAAAACCTAATAAAATTTTAATGTGAAAAATCGAAATATTTTCAAAGCATAAACAGAAAACGCGACAGCGAAATGTTAAAAGTCAACTAGAGATTTTATATCTACTATCCGCATTGTTTATACCAGTGATGATCATTTTTTGTGAAGTTCACGACTATATTTATAGAATCAAATAATTGTTATTCTTGTAAAAAAATACGCTTTGATGAATAATTATATATTAATTTTGTAGATAATCCTGATACACTGAACAAAATATTAATAGAAGTTTAAAAAATAATTGACGTCGACATTACATATAAAAACTTTAGACTTCTAACTGGTTTCGAACGATGACCCGACAGCTGATCTTCAACAGTTTACCCCCCCCCTTTAATTATAATAATTATAAAATTATAATTATTTGTGCATTATTTATCAATTTCAAACCTAAAATCCACTTCAAAAATTTCATCAAAAAATAAGTTGATATGGATATTAAACGCATTTATTTACGGTGTCCATTTTTTGTACTTATTTAGTGGTGTATATAAACGCCAAAATGTCCCGTTTTCGAAAAGAAAGAATCTCACAGTAGAATTGTAATTTTTTTTTTCAAAAAAGCGCGCAAATTAGAATCCTGGCGGTAAAATCTTGACGAGTTGTGATCTAGTCTCCTACATTCTAAAGTCAATTCACTTGTAAAATGCCAATTCTAGTCAAAAACATTTTTACTGCAACAAATTGCTTTATTTAAGCTTATATGCGTTATATAACTTGTCAAAATTTATTATTATTATTACGTACCTACCTTTTTTTTGGTGTCCCGGTAAAAATACGATCGTTTTATTCGTAAAAACGGTTAAAAACGGGACTGAAGTTCTTACGAACAAATTAACAGTGTTTCAATGTTTCTTGGTGGGAAAATGTAAGAATAATTTGTAGGTATACGTGCGAAATTTCGTATACCAACAAATTATTCTTAATGAAACCCTGTTAATTTGTTCGTAAGAACTTCAGTCCCGTTTTTAACCGTTTTTACGAATAAAATGATCGTATTTTAGAATAACATTTTTCTCCGTGCATGAGGCAATTGTCGGGCGATCAACTGTCATGTAAGCAGATTGGTCGATAGAGTCTGGCTGGAGAGGTCTAGATTAGGTCTGCCTCAACCAGTCTCTCCGGATCCGGCCCGCCACGCAGTGGGCGGGGAAACTTTCGCAGCCAAGACCTGCACAAACCTCACCGCATGAACCTGGACACCCCTTCTATATCACTAAATGTAATAGCGAGCCATTTGGAGTCAGAGTTACTACAAGGACCACAAGGACTGTCGATATCCTAGTTGGCTCCGGATAGGCTTTAATATTTTTTCAAGAAATAGTATTTTAAATAAATAAATAATTTACTGAAATTGGAAATTATAAATCAATGCAACAGTAGAAAGGCTAAGATTTGGCTGAGGTGGTGCATTTAAAACTTCTCTCTTGGCTTTAGAAATCATCTACAGAACATCAATAAAAATCATTTTAAATAAACCGTATGAATACCCCGCAATCAGTTTAATTGAAGAATTGAACAGTATTTATAAAAAAACAACCCTTTTACAATTCAATAAAGATTATTTCAACAATGAAAACCTAACAACAATAGACCAAGTGTTGTTCTTGGCTTTTCTCTCGTGCTGTAACACCACCACAGCCCAACAATCTTTATTTAAAGACAAAATTGCCTCACTTCTAGCACAAAAATGCGCCCACAAAACACTTCTATAGGATTATAGCCCAACAATCTTTATTTAAAGATAAAATTACCTCACTTCTAGCACAAAAATGCGCCCACCAAACACTTCTATAGGATTATCTCTTCGGTGACATTAATTGATGTGATTAGTAGTATATTTTAACCGGTTTTATTTGAATGCGAAGATGTAAGAAAGTAATTTAAAACTATTGAATTTACAAAAAGGTGTTCGGGTCAATCTACTACCTGCTTAGGTTAGACAGAAAATCCTTGGAAATTAAAAAAAATATTAAACGGTATTTTATTGTATTGTACATAAGTGATTGAATAAATAAACGCTCAATTTAGTGAATAGGATCTCACACCAAGGTGATAAAGAGAGTACGTTCGTACCATTCACAAACTACACGGAGAAAAATGCTATTCTAAAATACGATCATTTTATTAGTAAAAACGGTTGAAAACGGGACTGAAGTTCTTACGAACAAATTAATAGGGTTTCAATGTTTATTGACGGGAATATGTAAGAATAATTTGTTGGTATACGTACGAAATTAGGTATTAGAAAATTAGGTACAATTCTCCGTGCAGGTACAATACATATATTGCGTGCGTCTAACCTTTACGCGCGGTTGAAGTGAACTTCTTTGACTGTTGTGGCAGGTATTTGTAGCAAAACCCCTGCCATAGGTCAAGCCCCAAGTGGTTCGCTACGATTGGTGACTTAGCAGGGGTGCCCGGAATCACAGGGTGAGGTTTGTCTGGGTCTCGACGGTGAATGCGTTTGCTTGGCGAGCCAGATCGGGAGAGACTGGTTTAGAGAGACCTACTTTAGACCTCTCCAGCCGGACTCATTTGACCCATCACCCTGCATCGCAATAGGAGGGATGGATTCGCACATTCGTCACTCCTGGACATATTGACCCCTAGATTCCTACCCACTCCTCTCACCTTTTTCCTTCCCCGAACTTCCACTCCTTTCGTTTCCCTTAAAAGACCCCCTACACAGCATCCCCAAAGACGACATTCATTTTTCCTCAGGGCCTTCTGTGTGGAGCTAACGTAAAAAAAAAAAAATAAATTAAACAAATTACCTCTGTGTAAACCACTGTTTATTATTTTTTTTAATTATTACAGTGGTTTACACAAAGGTATTTTTTTTAAATTTAAATAAAATGTGCCACAAAGTGAGTTTGCAAAGATTGAAGAAATAAATTTATCTATTTATTTATTTAAACGCCTATATGCCGTGTTGCGCTACCTCCTTCTTTTGCCGACGTTTCGGACAGCGTTGCAGTGTCCATCATCAGGGCAGATCCGGCAGATTCGACGATGTCACATCGTCCGCTGTCCGAAACGTCGGGCAAAGAAGGAGGTAGCGCAACACGGCATAACACCCCAAAAACAAACAATGAAAACAAATAAAGAGTTTACAAAATACTGGTAACATAAAATATAAGAACAACATATTTTTATTATCACACTACTGCCACTTCTTACTTCAGTAGCTAGAACTCACAAAATCAGAGAGAAAGAAAGGTTAAGAATTATATGACTTTTAACATTCTTCAAACATGATTTTGAGCGTTATTATTATTTATTTATTTTGTATTTCGCGCCCTGCTAGGCTTTTATATCTTTTTTTTTTATTAACAAAGTACATCTAAATCAGCATTACAAACAATTCACACAAAATTAAAAAGCTAAGTACCTACATCTAAATAAGCATTACAAATAATTCAAATAAAAGCAAAAAATAAAATTATAAAACAGAGTCTAAAACAAAATCCAAAACAAAATCATAAACAAAATCAAAGTCAAATTCAAAAACAAAATCAACTACATAATCTAAAACAAAATCAAATACGAATTAGATAAAAGCAGGATACTCTACCACGCAAGATAGAGAAACAACAGAGTGTAGTACAATTCGTAGATTGAGCCAAGGAGAACTATGTGGTATATTCAATTAAATATTATTGATCTTTTTTCCGATATACATCTTAATATGTGTTTATACTTAATAAATGATGTGTTAAGATTGAATTGCGCGTGCATACTGGTGAACAATATCCATCAAATCGGACACCAACCTCCCTTATTCATCGTAAAAAAGAAGACAAATCAATAAGTTCCACTAAAATCTTTAGTTAAATCATATAAAAATAAAAATAAAACATAACAAAAACCTGTTGAACTTACCTTATACATTAGTATACATACAAAAATAAACGGATGACGTCTGACGTTTGAGTTTGCTTTGACGTTTTATAATTCTCTGACAGGCGTCGCACTCATTGTTGCCATACCTATGACGAATATGAGGGACGTACTAGGCTGATAATACCTTAATAAAATCGTAAAAATCGAGGTTTTGTGTTCACCATTTTTCTCTTCCAAAACTGGACCGAAGAAAATATTATTGTTTTTTTAATACATTGTCTATTTTATTTACTGAACGTCTGTTGATGGCGTTCAATCGAGGCAACTCCTATAATAAGGAACCTACCAAAAAAAGCAAAACGTACCAACACGATCGTGGTCGATATCTTCTTTATTTTTTTTTTAAAGAAAGACAAACATTCCCGGGTTACGAATAACCCAACAACATTTTTAAATCTCCTACTACCGCCACACTAAGCGGAAGATGTTGCTTCTGTTGTGATGGAGGACTTAGCCAGCCGAGGAATCGAACACAGAACGCCTGAGTGGGACCCAAACGCGTTGCTCACTCAACCACTGACCGGTCAATGCATATATAATTTTTTTCAATTTTGCAATAGTGTCAGCATCCAAAATCCAAATCAAATCAAATGGAGATTAAGTTTGTATGGACAAAATGCTACACGGTTTCCTTTTAATCGAAACAAACTCAGACAGGGACTGTCATCTTCAGTGATGTTGGGTCTTGAAGAAGACCTTGTTCCACCGGTATTTCAATGGAAGAAGCTCCGCGTAACTAGCGTCATTGATCCCTTCGACACCGGTGTGTAGTCGGGAAACATATCAAACGCGCGCCCAATATTTATACACTGTTTACATTTGTCAAATTAGAATGGGTCGTTTCTACTACTCTACAGGCTGAAGGTAGTGGGTAGGGGAAGGAGATGGGAAAAAGGAAGGTAGGGGAGTAACCGGCTGTTCAGATCTAGTATCTAAACATGACTAAAGCCATTTGAAGTAACATTTCAATTTTGAACTGTGGTCTTATACTAAAGCGATACTGAGAGAATCTTTTACTTTGGCACGTTCCACAAATATACTTTATATTATTAAAAAATGATCTAATTGTGAAAAAACACAAAACAATCATGCATAATTTTTACGTGCACACGCCGGAATTTTTAATTTGAACCCACGACCTCCAAGAGCCTTGTCCCTCGACCACGAAGGCCATTATAATAAATACAAATTCCCAACAAAATATTAATAATTTTGTGAAATAGGGGCTTCAATATAATATTTTGAACCTGACATTATTATTTATGTTGTGGGAGTTATCGGTTTTACTAATGAGAAAATTTAAATGATGTTGATATTCACATAAATCAGTGATGATTTAATGTGTCTGGGTTTCCCAATTTTATTTTTGACACTCGTAAGATTTAGGTGTAAAATTTCGCGAGATTTTGATGTATTTTTTAACGGAGGTTACAATATTTCTACATCGTGTTATAAACCCACCTCACACCTGTTATTTACTGTCGTTTGAGCGAATAAAGGTCAGCTGATGGTAAATCATTACTATCATACGATTTGAATAAATCTAATTCGATAACCAGAGCGGTTAAAAATACAAGGTTGCGCAAAAGTAATCACCCCATCGGAAGATGCCACAATTTTTGCAAATAGTGGCAAATGTCAGTTCTGTTATGACATTTGTAAAGTAAACAGATACAAAATACACGTCAATAAGACATGAATCTCTATACACCTCAAGAATACGGAAAAATATTTTTTTATTGATACCGACAATCACCAAATTCTCGTTTAGTGAGTTACACTAGTCGGCAAGATTGCCCGATTTAACCGTAATGGGGTTTTTTGAAGTCACAAGTCTATTTCAACAAGCCCTCAATTAAATAAAATATTTCTGAATGTATACAAAACTAAAAACTGTTTTAGAAAAGTGAAGATATACGCTTTAACATTTTACAATTCGAAATAAACGTGTAAATTTTGAAATACAATTTTTTTGCATTTAGTTTTAAAAAATGCTCACATTACGTTTTTCTTACTAAAATTACTGTTAACGATGACAAAATAAAAACACATACATAATTTATTATAAATATTATCGACAACCCACTTTTTTTTCGTTTCATGTAAAAAAAAACATAAAAAAATCTCATAGTTTTATAATTTTTTTTCAAATGGCGGTCGGCAACTTTGGATTCATGAAGGTTTATATTTTAGTTGCTTTGCGGTTAACTTTTAGATTTGAATAAAAAGCGTGGTATTTTCTTTTCTAACGCCGCGGCGCGCCGTTTAGATCATATTTCTAACCATGATAATAAGGGAGACCACGATTTCTACGAGACCTAAACCGAACCTGACGGGATTTTCACGTATATTTACCTACTTACCTACTTACTAATAAATAGACATCGGATTATATGCATTTGCATATTTGCATATGCATATGCAAATGCGTATAACTCTCTAATTACGGCGTTAATGCATATTTAGCCTTTTTTCCAAATGGTGCATATTTCGTTGATTTCGTTGATCGATTTGACAGTTCTGAGGCCTTTGCAATTCAGTCAAGCAAGCTAGCATTTACAGACGCATCCATTAAACATAATATCTCCCTCATCTCAACACATTTCCACAAGTTACCAGATGCCATAGAATAATTAGAAACCAAAAACCTTCCTCTTAAATCAATAGAAATACTGGAAACAATTATAGAACATTACCTACATCAACGGCACAGGTCCTTTCCCTGCCGAAACAGGTATCTCCAGAAATGGCGCCAAATTTTAAATTTTGTCCAATGACGTCAGTTGACATCGAGAGGTCGTTTTCGGCGTACAAATTAATACTGGGTTTCAAACGTCACAAATTTGTGATAGAAAATTTGCTAAAATACTTAAGTGTATATTGTCACAAAAACTATGCATAATTTTAAGAATATTTCGCTGTTTTTGTACCGTATTTAATTAAAATACATACAAATAAAAATGGTTTTTTGATTTTGCATTGTGCATATTTTGGGCATATCGAGAGTTTTTAGTGCATATTTCGGTTTTTTTTTAGTGCATATTTGCATGCATGTTTTGGCACTTTGTTAGTGCATATAATCCGATGTCTACTAATAAACATGTTTTAAATTTTACATAATTGATAGGCAACCATTTTCCATACGTTAATGGTTGTATATCAGTTGTTTATAATTTAATTAGTAAGGCTTCTAATGAATAATTTTTAAAGTTATTGTTGATTTATTTTTTTGTTATGTTTTCATTATTGTGACAGCTCCTTCGGAGTTCAAAGCCAGTTTTATGATTCGATGATCTTGAACGCCGAAACAGCTGTAAATAATAAATAAATAAAAAAACTATAATCCTCATAGAACTTAAAAATAACATAATCAAATTTTATTTATTAAAAAAACAGAAAAAAATAATTTCAAAAAAAGTTTCATAATAAAAAACTATTATCTATTCTTGTAGTGTGTTTAAAAAATGTTTAAAATACTTCTAATGGGTCAATAAACAAAAAAATTATCAAAAATGCTGACTGATCATTTTTCTTTATTTTCCAGTTTGTTGCTCTGTCCCTCGTGGCGCTGGTCTTCGGAGAAGCTCCCCTCGGCTATGACTACCCCAAGCCATCCTCAACCTCCTTCGGAGAGGTTCCCCAGACACTCCCGAAGATCCCGCAGACTCCCCCGAAGGTCCAGCAGACATACGGTGCACCCGACCTGGTCCAACAGCCCAAGTTGGAACGCGTAAACTTCCAACAAAACTTCCAGGAAACCTACGATGATAACGTGCCGGCTGTTCACGTCACGTTCCCCATCCCAGAAGTGGCGCCGGTGAAGGCTGCTCCCGTCCAACAAAACTTCCAGGCAACACAAAGCTTCCAGGCTGCTCCAGTTCAGCAATACCAATCTGAGTCTGAAGAGGATGAAGACTACCAGGCAATCCCAGAGCAGAACAACTACCAGGCTGCAGTTCCCGCGGCAACCTACGAATCTCTCCCAGTGCAACAAGCTCAAAGTTTCCAGTCTGCCCCCAAGCAAACGTTCCAGGCGCAGAGCTTCGAGTCTGCCCAAAACTTCCAGGCTGCCCCAGCACAGACTTTCCAGTCAGCCCCTCAGCAGACATACCAGGCGCAGAGCTTTGAGTCTGCCCAAAACTTCCAGGCTGCCCCAGCACAGACTTTCCAGTCAGCTCCCAAGCAGACATATCAGGCTCAAAGCTTCCAGTCTGCCCCTCAGCAAACATTCCAAGCGCAGACCTTCCAGTCTTCCCAAAACTTCCAGGCTGCCCCAGTCCAGACTTTCCAGTCAGCCCCTCAGCAGACATACCAGGCTCAAAGCTTCCAGTCCGCACCTGTCCAGACCTTCCACCAGTCCGCTCAGAGTTACGAGGCTCCTCAGGTTCAACATCATCAAGCACCTGTTCAAAATTACAACTACCAGGTGTCCCAGAAAGGATCCTCACAGATCCAGACCTTCCCCAAGACTTACACGGTGACTGTGGAACTCGCGGCTGGACAAGAAGTCCACGAAGGACAGATTGAGAACGCAATAGTCGAGATGATGGCTAAGTACTTCAGCCAGGAGTCATCAGCCAGCAGTACTGGAACCTTCTCTGTTCCAGCTACATCTTACGGAACTCCTGACGCATCTATTCCCAAAGTTCATTCCGTTTATGGAACACCTCAGTACCACTAAATTATACACAATTATATCACCCAAAACATCCATATTTTGTGCAAAGGATTTTGTATAAGATATAAAAATGTGCTTATTTTTGTGTTAGACGTCAGATTAAGTAATAATGATTTTTGCATTGTGTCAATTAATCGTTATAACGAGTAATTCGACGGAAAACTTTTTTGATGTTTTATACGAAAGTGTTTTATAATAAAATGTTTCTGTATAAAAGGCTTTTCATTTATTATTTGTTGATTATAGTATTACTAGACTCTGCCCGCGACTTCGTCTGCGTAGGATTGGTAACTTCGAGTAATCTATTTTCTTTTCCTTGGTCCCATACGTTTATACCAATTCTTCAATTCTTAACCTATTTATTTAAAATATGTATAATTCTTTTTTTTGTGTATAAGAAGAGTGCTAGTATAATTCTTGATTCGATTCAAAGTATTAGGCGAGTACTTCAAATATATTCACGAATTTAAATATTTTCTAAAATAGAATTTTGATTTAACAATCATTATTTTGCAAAATGTCATTCTCTAATTTTGACATTTTCCATTAAACAATAATTATTATTTTCAATTTGAAAATAAATAGCTAGCTTTATAAATTATACCCCATATGTTATTCCGATGTATGAGCTATATTATTGTAAAGTTTCATTAACATCCATTCAGTAAACTTTGCATGAAAGAGTAACAAACATACATACATCCATACAAACTTTCGCGTTTATAATATTAGTAAGATTAGGTGTACTAAAAGTTCAGACTCGTTTCCAAAATTGAAAATTTTGTTAGACACTTTTACAAATTATGTTCAAACTCGCTGATTTCAATGAACTGCACTGCAAATCGTTGCCTCAATAAAAGCTATGTTTTCCTAGTGACAGGTTTTTTACCCTGTGGACGACGTAATACCCAGAGCGTTTTACGTATCAAACTCTTTTCAAGAAACGCGTTTAGATTAGACGCGTTTTCCTAGACAACGCATCACATCGGTGCAACGTATTGCGCCGACGCGATAGACCCGGCTGCTTTCGGAGGAGTCTGTTGCGCTGTACGCAGCATTGTTTGCTCCTCTTTACCATTATTTCTTGAATGCTAGTACGTTTTCAGCGTCCCGAGGGCTCAAAATGTCACAAAATACTGCCATATAGTCGACAGTGAAGTTTTCTGCCGACGAGGACGAACGTTTAATTGAGTTTGTACAGAATCATGCGATAATCTATGATTTGAGAGATTCGCAGTTTAATAATACCATGAATAAAAACTCTTCTTCCTGATGATCATCCATAATTTCTTGTAACATTGCGAAAGTTTTCCTCTTTCTGCTTGTAGTCTCCATTTTGTCAAACTGACGCACTGTCGCGTCGATTCGCCGACTGAATACACTTTCACGACGCGTAATTATATTTCACGTTCCTGCCGACGTAATAAAGCGAATACGGTTTCTGCTGCGGAAAAAACCTAGCCTAGGAAAACATAGATTACGCGAACTTTACTTTTCTACGCATAGAGCTCTTCGGAGGTCAAGATACGACATAGTTATATCATAGTTTATTCAAAGGAATCTCGAACCCTCCTGATAATAAAAATATGAACACACGTGGTTTGTCTCCAGCTCATCGATATGATGCCCAGATTTCATGGCAGAGCAAGTCTACCAAATTTGGATGTCTATGGCTATTCCCAATAATGGACCAATGAGATTTTTTTTTAATGTTTTTTTTTTAAACGTTTTGTAAGTATTATGGAGACAATCCGTTTAAAGATGTTAATTGCATTATTCCAATAGCAGCTTATTTGTGTTATTTATAAAATGTCATGTTTGTGTTTAAAAATTGACCATGGGAACGGCAATAATATAATCCACATTCAAGGTTTTTTTTTCATTAATAAGGAAATAATAAACATCGAACTTGCCAGATATATTTAAAAAATTACGTTTGTTTTTGAAGACCACAGAAAAATATTTTAGAAAAGAATGTGTTTGATTGCATACTGCCAAATCTAACACTTATTTACCAGGAAAGCACGAGGTCCTTAGGATTACAATTTCCTTCGGGGTCTGTGTCATCTTAAGGGATGCTGTGTGGAGGTCTTTTTAGGGGAAGGAAGGCGATGAAGGTCTGAGAAAGAAAATGCGTTGCAAGGCGATGGGTCGACAGAGTCTGGCTGGAGAGGTCAGGTCAGGTCTCCCTTAACCAGGCTCTCCCGATCCGGTCCACCATGCAGTAGGTAGGTAAACGCAAACTTCGCCGTAAACAAACCTCATCCCCATGAACCCGGGCATTCCGGCTAAGTCACCAAACTTGGCGAACCGCTTGAGATGACCTATGTTTATTATTATGTCATTATGTTTATTATTATGCTTGAGATGACCTATGTTTATTATTATGTCATTATTATTTATTATTATGTTTATTATTATGTCAGGTGTGTTGGTTATCCAGTTTATTAAAAAAATAACAATAAATGGTTCTCGGGGCGGCGGCACCCATACCCGCTTCCCAATTGTAATTGGATTTAAAAATCTAAGGTTAAGGTGAATGTCAAAAGACTTCATATTCTATGCTTTCGTAGATGGCGCGCGTATAGTATTTTAAATTATAAACACATTTTACAAGTTATGCTTTGAAATATTAAGTACAAGCAATACGAATATTAATGTCAATAAAAAAATTCAAATCTTTCAAGAAAGGCTAACAAATCCAATATTGGATGGAATCACCGATGAAATATTGTATTTGTTAGCCTTTCTTGAAAAATGATTATATATGTTTATATTATATTATATATGATTTGAAATTTGTGTTGTATAATACAATATGTCGGTATAAACGTAATATATTAAAAATAATCTTAGTTTTTCAAAATTAAAAAAATGCGTTGTCCATATAAAATAATGATCTTTCAAAATCAATTTTAGTTTTTTTTATAAAAAGAGTCAATACGTCTAGAATTTGATTTAGAAAGGAATTATAAACTCCTAATTAACAAACCGTTCACTATAGTGTAAATAAGCTATTAGGAGGATGGTGAGAAACCCACAAGACCGGTTTGAACTATGCTAAAATCTGGATGATAGCAATATTTGGCGAAAGCTTATGTCGGATAACTGCCGAACAATTTCCTAGCATATTTCGTTTTCACTTAATTGAGTTGTGAAAACGCCATCTATCGGTGGAAAATCAATGCTATTACGGCTCTACCATATAACACTTCGTACACAAAAAAGATAAACTAATCGTCTCTTTGGTTCTAACTTCACTTTACCTATTTCTGAGATACGAGGTGTTAAAGTTTTCAAATACTATATCTCATTTTCTATTTACCAATTTCTGATTTTGAGGTTTAATATTTTGTAAAATATTTTAGTTTAACATATTTTAAAGGAAAATATTTAAATAGTATGGATAATTACCTTTTTTGCACACCGGCACCTCATTTGGACAGGATTCTAACTTCACCCCACCTTGTTCAAAGTTTTGTCAAAGTTTACAAAGACGATTTCTCAAAATTATTCAGCAATTTTTGATTTTGATGTTGAGGGGGTTTTTTATCCTTCTAATAGCTTATCCATACTGTAACGAATATTATTAAAAATAAAAATTAAATACTTGCAATAGTTAGAAAACTCGGCCAACTTATCAAACTTGCCAGATATAACCTAGGTTTAACATAGGTTTTAGGTTCAATACAATAAAAGGCAGGTAATTGAAAGTGTGAATTAATTCTCTAAAGAGTTTGATCTTCCAAATCACAGGAAAGGTACATATATTACATACATATATTAAAATTATATTATAGTAAAATGAATTGGAAGTGGAAATAAATGGATTATTATAGCCTTCGTATAACTAAGTTCAACAAGGGAATGTACATAATTAAAAATTTAGCATAAATTCCTAAGATATTAACTATAAACTTGGTCTACCTATAGAAACAATAAATTGGAACCACTTGATGAAATAATTAAAACTCTCAGAGAGAAGACTTATTTCCGACTTAAGTTTTATTTTTAAAACTGTTAATGGTATTATAGACAGCCCTATACCAACAAGAACTACTCGATCTAAAACTTTTTGCAATAACAATATCAGGACTGGGGTGGTTTCTCACCATCCTCCCAATAGCTTATCCATACTATAAAGATTATTTTGGATTCACGATTTACGGTTTATTTTTTTACACATATTTATTTATTATTTTGGTACACGAACCGAACCTATGAATAGTAGCTATATATTCTGGATAATTTGGCCAAGTTTTCTAACTATTGCAAGTATTTTATTTTTATTTTTAATAATATTCGTTTTAGTATGGATAAGCTATTAGGAGAATGGTGAGAAACCCCCTCAATTTCTAAATTTAATTAAATGGTGTCATTTAGATACTCGCTTGTACCTCGATTGCATGCAGTTGGAAAGGCTTTCTCAGAAGTAGTAGATATCTTCAATTGCATGGAATATAGTTACAAACAGGCTATAATAACATACACAATAATAATAATCAATATTTACTATAATACCTACTAATCTTTTTATCTATATTTTCGTATTTTATCATCATTACAGTTCCACAATTTTCGTTTATGTACAAGGTATCCGGGGTAAAGTGCATTAACTTCAGGTTGTGATTCTACATGATAATAGAAGTAAAAAAGATTTTTTTTTTACATTTTTTTTAATTTATTTAATATTTAAAGGTTTTTTTCCAATAAATACACAATTTTTACATTTTATACAGTGGTAAAATAGTGGATAAGAATAGCTTTTCCTCACCATAAAGAGACAAGGCTCTTGTGTTTAGTGAGGGAATTTTAGTTCAATTATATAATATCATGTGTGAAAGTAAATAATACAATATGGCAAAAAACAAGGGATAATTAAGAAAATGCAAGATTTATCAATAAAGGATTTGAAAGAAATAATAATAATAGTGAGATATGGACTCTTATAGTAGTTTTAGGTATTTTTTTTAATTTTTGCTTAAATTCCTGAATATTTTTGATAACTTTCAGATATAATGGTAGTTTGTTATAATATGTTATACCTAGTTAGAGATAAGTATTTTGTGTGTGCTTTGTACTAAATTTAGTGATTTTGATAGTATTCTGATATCTTGCTGATTAATGGAATGGTAAGTTATTTAACTGAACTTCTTTGTAAATTTGTAGTATTGAATATTTTTTATATATTTTGTCTATTGTAGGTAAATTGAATATTGAAAAGAAAAAAGATTAACAACTTTTTTCGAAATTCCACCTTTTTTCCCATACAAAAAGACGTACCTAGCTATTAAAAATTCTTAGTGTAAGGTACAAACTTGCCCGATAAATTTTCTCTGAGTCAGCCGGACACGATTGTGGCGACGTTGGTTTTGATTGGCGCGTATCGTAACAGCGGAAAATACCTAATAGTGCGCGCTGCACACGCCGGCCTAATTTTATCTTTTTACCAAAAAAGCACCCCTAAACATTGGAATTTCGAATAAAGTTATTTATCTTTTTTACTTACACTATCATGTAGAATCACCTCCCGAAGTTCATGCACTTTATCCCCGGAAACCCTGTATAACACAGGTTTGTAAAATCCCGTGTAAGCGTATATTAAGAGGGTATTACCAGAGAATACCGGAAATTAGTCCTTTTTAAATCAAATTCTAGACGTATTGACTCTTTTTTACAAAAAAACATAAATTGATTTTGAAAGATTGTTATTTTATCTGGTACACGCAGTTTTGAAATGTTGAAAAACTAAGTGTATTTTTAAGATACTAAGGTTATACCGTTGGTCGTTGGCAGATTTGTTCAATTTTCAAACGATAGATTCTATTAAACAACACAAATTTCAAATCGTACAACTAAATAAATCAATACATAATCTAATCAACACAGTTTTGAGAATTTTAATTTTAGTTAAATTAATATCATTAAAAAATAAATCCGAGAACGTGTTTTGTGACAAAAATACCTCACATTATCTATTTTTTTTTTTGAGGACTTATAAACTAAAATATTTAAAAAAAAATTTACACACTTATTTTGTTTTGTCATTATTCAAAAATGATAAATACCTACTTATGATCAAAAAATACTTACAAGAAGTACACGATATTATTTAATAATTTATCATCGTGCTTTTTGAGCATTTTTGTTGCTTACTTGAATGTAGGTATATATTAAAGCCAGTTTTGAATGAAATAAATCGTTATTAATTTTTTTTTAAATTGATACGGGGAATAATCGATATTTCTCATTGACACCTCCCTGTACAGTTGCAAGCATTTTTAAACTTTTATTCTCAGCCGCTGGTCAATCACTCTTAATATACGAGTAAATAATAAAAATACGATACCTATACCAGATACAGGGACAGATGAAAGATAAAAGAAGATAATACACTTACGACAACCATTAAGGAACTAAATGGATTATTTTATATAACGTGGTATTTATGCTAAAATACTTACAAGATATCGGCTAAAGGCGATCACGGAGAAACGCCAGCGGAAATGAAAGGTCAAAAATTAGTTGTAGCTAATACATTAGATATTATAAAAGTTGCGAAATTCAAAACAGCACCTAGTTATAAATATAACGGCCTTTACGCACGGGTATATCTATCTATGCGTTGACGGGCCCAAATGTATGGGGACTGACACATCAAAACAATAAATCATTCATTTGTCTTTAATTCATTAAAACATTGCGTGCTGCTCCTTAAAAAACTAACTGATAAATCTTTTCAGCTGTATAATTTTTTTTCTTAAATGAATAACACACAAGTGCTACTCCAACTGCTCTCGTCTGGAGCCAGTGAGACTATGGCACTCCCAATTGGGGTATGTTGTGAGGCTAAAGGTCAAGTAACACGTCTAAAGACATTTCAAGCAACGTTTCAATGGTTTTCTTATAACAGGGCGATGCTGGGAGTATCTTCCACTCTGGAACGTGCCACAAATATATACTATATATTATTTTTAATTAATTAATTGTGAAATACAACACACTGTTCTAATAAAATTTATTTGCGCAAGCTGGATTCGAACCCGTGACCTTCGGATTAGGAGTCAAGAGCCTTACCCCATTTTTTATAGAGAATACCTCGCAAGAGTCCCAACTGCTCCCGTCTGGAGCCAGTGAGACTATGGCATCCCCAATTGGGGTACGTTGTGAGGCTGAAGGTATGAAAGGAAGGTAAGGAGACGGGAAAGAGGAAGGTAGGGCAGTACCTGGCTATTCAGATCTAGTCACTAAACACGGCTAAAGCCATTTCAAGCAACGTTTCAATTCTTAATGGTCTCCCTCGACCACGCCGGCCGTCAAAGATTATTATGTGAAAAACGATTACCTATAATAAAATAAAATAATAATCTATTTATGTCGATCACGAAAATTTGAAATGCTGTACAGGACAAAATGTTAATAGTTCAGGAGTGCGAAAAGAAAGTTTTTTTTTTCAAAATATCATATCTCCTTTTTTGTAGACTTTTAATTAATTATATATTTTTTTAACTAACATTGAATAGATCTTTCAAAATACTTCTTTAACAACCGTAGTTAATTTATTTTTAATTAAATTAAACAAATAACTTTGTATCAACCACTATTATATAATCACAATTACCTACATGTTTCGAAACCGAAGGTTTCTTCGTCAGGGTAGTAATGACATTAAATAACAAAAGAAACAAACAAGTATAGACTAAAAAGAATAATAATTTATATAATGTAATTTTTTCATATTCTAAAATATTTTTTATATATAATTTTAAATAAAAAAAATTACGATATTTTTTAATTAATTAATCACCTCGCTCTATAATATTTTTGTCCATACTTCTTTTTAGTCTGTTCTTTTTAGTCTTTACTTATTTGTTTCTTTTGTTATTTAATGTCATTACTACCCTGACGAAGAAACCATCGGTTTCGAAACATGTAGGTAATTGTGATTATATAATTGTAGTTGATACAAAGTTATTTGTTTAATTTAATTAAAAATGACGCCACAAAGTGATTTTGCGAAGTTTGAAGAAATAATTTATTTCATGCAAGAATCCTCTTAAAGTGAACTTATTTTCCTAGAAATATTTCGACGACGCAGATCGAAAGAGAAAACAACGGAGAAAAACTACATATTTAACTCATTTTTGGATTTATTATCCAACTGCAAGGAATGGTGGAGCATTGTCCACCATTAAAACTACAGTAGCGGTCACGGTCCTCAGCAATGAAAGAAATACAAAAAATAAATCTCCAGGATACCATATGACACAATCGACAGAGCATAAAGCGCCATTCACATGGTTCACTGATCGCTCATTTCCACATTTCATTCGGCCTAGTTTACTCGGAATGACACGTCTGAACATGAAATGAATCGAAAGTGCCGAATACTGCCGAATGAAATCTTCAAGTGAACCGATCCAACAATGTTGGATATTTTCATTCGGCATCCTTCACTTGCGCGCGCATGCGCGCGGATGAGAGCAAAGTGAAACGTCTGAACACCGAGTGAAATCTCAATCAGTTTGTCTCGCGTCCTGTACGGGAAGGACCATGAAAGGACGCTATCACATCGCACGCAAAACGTCAAAATGGTATTCGTTCGGCTAATTTGTTTGCTTTTGGGAACACCTCTCATATAAATTTTTGGGTCTCCCTTATTATCCATGTATTTTATATGTTTTTTAATATATGTAAGATTATTAATTTGTAGGAAAATGTTCGTAATAAAAAAAGTAAAATCAAATTGTGTTATTATGTCATAAAAAATAAAAAGGTCTATAAGACGAAACTATACTGTTTTCTTTATTTATTTTTATTTAATTGTGTCAACCAAATTGCGTAAAAATCGATGCATCTGACATGTTTTTCCTTAAAATTCGGGGCCGGACCGCGCTGGAAATCAAACGAATTGCAGCGCGGTTGACCTCGCTCGGCGACGCTGTGGTGGGAATGGGCGAGTGAACGCTTATTTCTATAGCGCCTTGTGAACATGGAATGAAACAAAATGGACGATTAGGCCGAAAAAACATGGCGTAAATCTTCACTCGAGTGAACTGTCTGATTCCAGCTTTACTGACGCCGCGCTATTTCAACAAAGAACACACTCAACCAAATATCTAAATTATTTTGCATTGAGTTCAAAGGTAATTAGCAATTAGCCTGCATTAATGATTTCAGTTTCACGGTAATATCTCTGACCTTATTAGAAACAAAGCCTTTGCTGTGTTATGTCAGATTTCTAAATCTTCACACGTTTTAGTGAAATATGTGACTAAGTTTACTGTTGTCTCAAGGACAGGAAAACTAATTGGAAATATCAACTGACCATGCAACATGCAACCACTAATTTCTTTCAAAATTGTTTAAAATTAAACTAAACCAAAGCAAAATATTCTCTCTCTTGAACTGATGTTTGGAAATGCAAACATTTTTCTTTTTAACTTCAGTCAGTTAAAAAGAAGAATGTTTTCATTCTTATTTTATGGAATGGAAGCATGGACGCTTACTGAAGAACTGATAAGGCGACTTGAGGCATTCGAGATGTGGATCTACAGAAGAATACTCAAAATAAGCTGGATGGACAGAGTTGCGAATGAAGATGTTATGGTTCGGATGAATAATGAAAAATATGTTATTAAAACAATAAAAACCCGAAAACTTCAATATCTAGGACACGTGATGAGACATCCGGAGAAGTACGAGATCTTGCATCTCATAATGCAGGAAAAGATTGCCGGAAGACGGGGCTCTGGAAGAAGGAGGACATCGTGGCTGAAAAACCTGAGACAGTGGTCTGGTCGGTCTACTGTAGAGCTGTTCCGGGCCGCAGTAAATAAAGTCCACATAGCCAACAGAAGAAGAAGAACTTCAGTAAGAAAACTTAATACAACAAATGTCGATTCTGAATAATATAAATTATTTGATTTTTCTGTTTCAATTTTTCATTTGAGAGTCGCTAAATTTGTCTTCAATAATTAAATATTTTAATTTGAACTTTTACTTACTAAGTTATTTAAAAAATTAAGAGATTTTCTGCATCGGAAGTAGACAGTAATAATTTTCCTCTCGTTTTGAAGATCAAATGTGCAAAATTTCTTCAATCTCGAAATAAAACATAGATTTGTATAAAAAAATAAACCTGCTCTTTTTAAATCTTATTTAAAGTGAGAACCCGGCTTGCGTTGCAATGCCACTAAAAAAAAGAAAACGTTTGTTTATTTTTAATTGATATAATGTTTTAGACACGATATTATGCTTAGCACAAAGGGTAACAATTATTTTAAGCAATAATTATCAGCCTGAAACACTCATCCTCATTGAAACAATCTTCCGATAAAAGATACATGCCGCCGACGGGACGTATCTTTTCTCGGAAGATTGTTTCAATGTGGATGAGTGTTTCAGGCTCATAATTATTGCTTATAATAATAGAAAAGGTTTGTGTTTTAATTTTTTTTTTTATTGTAGTGCTTTTGGAAACACAATATTTTTTTTGTTATTCCAGAATAGATACACAAATAAATCAGAAGCTTTTCATATGATTAAAAAGCACTTTAGGAGGCGGGTGTGGGTACAGCCACCTCAAGAAGCATTTATTGGATATGGGCCACCTCCAAGTGGATTGTAACGTTTAGTGACTTAGCAGGGGTGCCCGGGTTAATGTGGTGAGGTTTTTCTTCGTTTTCACAAACTGCAAGGCGGGCCGGATCTGGAGAGACTGATTGCGGGAGACCTAAACTAGACCTTTCAATTCGGACTCTCCTCGAACCAGTGCCTTCCACCGCAGCAAGAGGGGTGGATTCATACGTCCGTCACTCCTGGACACATTGACCCCAGTTTTCCACCCACCTCTCATACCTTTTTTCCTTTGCAGAACTTCCTCCACTTCCTTTCCTTAAAAGACCCACCACACAGCATCCCCAAAGATGACGTAAGCTCTGACTGAATTTTTTTACCTTAGGTCCCAGGTGGAGCTATGTAAAAAAAGACAAACTGATCAAAACGTACATGACGTCATTCTAACGTATTTCTAAGCAATGTAGTGGGATTGACAATTAATGTGATGTCATCTGATTGAAAATCGTGAAAAAAGGATATGTCAAAATGTATTCTTCTTTGAAAACTTTTAATCGTTAGTTTCTCATACATGGTGATCCATTCCATAATTACTGACGAATGTTCAACGATATTTGATCAATTTATTCATACTTACATGTATCTTATTAAGCCTAAAATGTATTTACTCCATTAAGAAGTTACTCGTATTATTGTATGACGAATCGTCAGACAATGTTTGTTTAATTTATTCACACTTGTATCTTATTGAATTAAAATATATATTACCTAATGTGAGAACCTACTTAATGGGGGATTACGCGAGACATCAGAGTGTCAGATCTGTCAGGAAACATATTATTTACATCGCGCTGAAACTTACAGCCGTTGTGTCCAACCTAATAATCAACTACTGAGTCGAAATCTGGGCTCAACCCTGATCAAATGCATACATACATTCTTTCCAAACCACAATAATTGCCATACACTACTCAACGTAAGGAAGCTACCCTGGTGGATTGAGCTTTCCTCGGGATGCCGTACTTATAAAAACTGACAACAGAGTCTGACATCTGTCATCTCTGTGGACTCCAGATACTAATATCTACAGCCTGTATGTCGGACGAATATCTACAGCTCATATGTTGGACAAATATCTATGACCTTGAGAGTGAGGACTAATATCTACAGAGCTAAGGTCGGATTAATATCTACGATGGTCCCAGTGGTGACGAATATCTATGGAGCGTAGGTGGGACTAATATCTACAGGGGGCAGCTGAGCAAGAGGTTGTACGGAAAACCACAAATTACTTCAATCACGCAAAGGCTTAAACGTTTAAAGTACGTACATGAAGTTTTTGCATAATATTAATATTTTGCTGTAATGTTGAAATTGGCATAGCGCCTGCTCGCGTTAAGGCAAGAAAAACATCCCAGTATTCAAGTAGTTTAGCTCTATGCTAGGTTTGTGTAACATGGTTTTGTGATACAAAAGAAAGTGCCCCCTTCATAGCGCCTGCTCGCGTCAAGGCTAGAAAAACATCCCAGTTTTCGAGTAGTTTAGCGGCTACGCTAGGTTTGTGTAACATGGTTTGTGATACAAAAGAAAGTTCTTTAAACTGCAAACGCAATATTATTACGTTATGCCAATATGCTATATATAATTGCACATCCAACCTCTGCCAGTACTGTAGATATTCGTCTACATCACCTGTTCCGTAGATATTAGTCAGCAGTTTGAGCTGTAGATATTCGTCCTCACTTTGGTTCCCATAGATATTGTTCCAACATACCTCCTATAGATATTAGTCAACACCTGGATTCTCATAGATATTAGTCCACTTTGTTCAGTTTTTGAAATTCCTGTAGATATTAGTAGACGCCTCGTCTCTGTGTCATCTCATTTACACCAATTCACACTCCTGTCGGTTTTTTAAAATTGCGTTTTATAATTTGAATTATGGACATATTGACCACAGTAGATAATGTGGGATGGACGAAAATGCATGATGATTATATTATAGAGTCACGCAGGCTGCAATAATAGGCAGATATTAATTATATCGAAATAAATTATGGGAGGATTTTCCAACCGTTTTAAGATGACATAAAATGTGTTTTTTTAAATGTTTTGCGCCCAATTTTGCCATGAAATCAATTGCTTGTAGATATAGATAAACTTTATAGATCAATTGAGAAAACATCCCATAATTAATTATTATTGTATAAAAAACATATCTGCCATCAGAAACTAATTAAAATAAACCGCTCATTAATTTGGTATTATCGATCTTGAAATAAAGGTAATTTTTTTTTTTATATTTTTTTTAATATGTTTATTCAGTTTTAATTTTACAATAATTTATTTTACAAATCTTACGAAACTGATCAATCAGTTTGATTGTAAGAAATCTCTCATTTTTTTCTAATTATTTAATACAGTATACTTTTCAGTTTTACATAGTAAATACTAAATATAATAATACTTAATATTAAAATACTAATTATTACGACAAACTAATTTTTTAAAGAGTTACTTTAGCAAAACAGAATATATATTGGTCTGCAGTTTGCATTATGTGATCAATTGATGGCACTTTGAATCCGGGTTCAAATCCTATATAACTACATTTATTAATAATGAAAAATCCATTAACTTTAAACCTGTTGCAATAGTGTATGAAAGATTTTTTGGTTCATCTAAATCAGAACTGGTTTTAACATGAAACGACAAAAATGCAAGACGTCACTTTACCGTTAGATTTTCTCAGTATCACCCTGGAGGAATATTCAAAGTCGAATCGTTGTTTTAAATGGCTTTACTTTAGAATAGCCAGATCCTTTTTAATGCACAACCTTCCTCTTCCACCTACTCCTTCCTTCCCTTGCTCCCTTAAACCTCCCAACTTACACCGATTAGGGATGCCATAGTCCCACTGGCTCCAAACGGTTAGGAGTAGTTGAAACTCTTGTAACTCCACAATTTCAGTTAAATTAAAATCGTTAAAAAATAAATCCGAGAACGTGTTTTGTGACAAAAATACCTCAGTTTTTCTATTTATTTAAGGTCTTACAAACTAAAATATATCAATTTTTTTACACACTTATTTGATTCAGACATTATTGAAAAATCATAAATACTTATGATCAAAAAATACTTAGAAGTTCTACACGATATTTAATAATTTATCATCGTGCTTTTTGAGCGTTTTTATTGCGTACTTGAATGTAGGTACCTACATATTAAAGCAAGTTTTGAATGAAATAAATGGTTTATAAAATTTGTAATTTTAAAAAAAATGTTACGGGGAATAATCGATCTTTCTCATTGGCACTTCCCTGTACAAGTGCAAGTATTTTTAAACTTTTATTCTCAGCCGCTGGTCAATCACTCTTAAATGTAAAAATCAATAAAAATCATTCAATATATACTCACTGAGGTATTTTTGTCACAAAACACGTTCTCGGATTTATTTTTTAATGATTTTAATTTAACTGAAATTAAAATTCTCAAAATTGTGTTGACTAGATTATGTATTGATTTATTTTGTTGTATGATTTGAAATTTGTGTTGTTTAATAGAATCTATCGTTTGAAAATTGAACAAATCTGCCAACGACCAACGGTATAACCTTAGTATCTTCAAAATACATTTAGTTTTACAAAATTTTAAAACTGCGTGTACTAGATAAAATAACAATCTTTCAAAATCATTTTTTTTTTTTTGTAAAACAGAGTCAATACGTCTTGAATTTGATTTAAAAGGGACTAATTTCCGGTATTCTCTGGTAATACACTCTTAAGAAAAATAAAAAGCAAACCGGATCTTACCTATGATTCACAAGTAAACTACCAGGTAAGTAAGTAAGTATGGTCCTGGATATTTCTGCCTGTAGAGAGTATAAATAAATAAAATACATTTATGTACATTTTACGTAGCATTGCGTTCATTGATCAAATGCATTGTACATATAGTTTTGTATCAATAATCGAAGATCGATGGATGCAATATTTTAGCCATAAGTTGTTTAATGGTTTGACGGCTGGCATAGTCCAGGAACAAGGCTTTGGACTCCCATTCCGAAGGTCGCGGGTTCGAACCCGGCATTCGCAAAAAAAAAATGATTAATTTGTGTTATTTCACAATTAATTAATTAAAATAATAAATGTATACTATATTTGCGGCACGTTCCAGAGTGGAAAATACTCTCAGTATCACTCTCAGACCACCATTCAAAATTGAAACGTTGTTTGAAATGGCTTCTCACATCAATCTCACAACATACCCCAATTGGGGATGCTATAGTCTCACTGGCTCCAGAAGGGAGCAGTTGGGACTCTTGTGTGGTATTCTCTATAAAAAAAATCTAACCTGTAGTTAGAAGAAAGATTATAGAAATATATATTTTAAGTTGTATAGCGCCCTTGAGGTGATTTTCCACAAAAAAGGCGCTATACAAATCATCCGCGATATTTTTTTATTATTATGAGGCGTCTTTATTTATCATGTCGGTATTCGGTCAATTCTGTGACTACTACAACACAGGAATTAGCCTAGTATGCTAGTTAAAAAATGTAAAACACTGTAACTTTAAAAAATGTATGAAATAAAACCAAAAAAAAATTAAAAAATCTACCTATAAAATTTTAATTTACTTATTTTATGTTTGTCGTTTCTCACGATCATCCCCATCGCTTTGCATCGCAGTGGGAGGGATGGATTCATACGTCCGTCACTCCCGGTCACATTAACCCCCAGATTCCTACCCACTTCTCATACATGTTTTTCCTTCCCAGAACTTACTCTCCTTCATTTCCCTAAAAAGTCCCTCCTTACAGAATCTCCAAAGTTGACATAGGTCCTGAGAAGATTATTTTTTCCAGGGGCCTCCTGTGTGGAGCTAAGTAAAAAAAATAATAATAAATAAATAAAATAACTCAGCCTGATACATCTATACGTCCACATTTTTTATTTCTATTTCATATTAAACGAGAGTGATACATCTCCATACGTCCACATTTTTCATATTAAACGAGAGTGATACTTCTATACGTCCACATTTTTCATATTAATTGTAATGTTATTCAGTCCTGCAAAATATAAAATCCAAGAGGTTTAACACAAGGATCGAAACTAGATCCACTCCTAATCAAAATAATTCATGGAAAATATACCGCAAAATAAAACAACATCTACATAAACCTTGACAACATTAAAAGACAAAAAAACAAGAAATCTCTTTATAGCAGCTTATTTATTAACCATTTTATATTTTTAATTCTCGTGTTTTACCGTCGGTTTATCAAGACGTTTAATTCTAATTAAATCTGCATGAGCTGACTATTAAAAAAGTTATGCCATGTGAGAACAGATAATATGTCAATGTGTCGGTTAAAATGTAACGCCAAAAACAAGTTCGATATGTCAGTTAACAAATCTAAAATATTATCAGAGGTGAAAAAGGCTAATTATATATAGATATAAGATATATTAGGGATAGTAAAAGTCATGGAATAATAAAATACCTGTCTCTCATTGACATTGACAACCGACATTGTCCACAAAAGCTCAGTAGCAGAAAGCACTCTCTAGCCGGGAGCCTAACTTAACAATATGTTTACATCATTTTTCCTACGTAACAAGTCTATAAAGAGTTAATAGCCTATTAGAAAAAAGGGATTTCCATAATCCCACTTGCCTCAGGCAGTTGGAATGCGGCATTACATAAAAAAATCTCTGATCTGAAGATGAATAGATAAGTTGTTTGCATTCGTAATTTCTTTTTATAAACAAAGCAAATAAAATGTGGGCACTGTTGGATGTTGATCAAACTTGAAAGGCAATATTTATTTTCAATTAGCACTGACCTACCTACAATTTGATATTACGTAATGTTATATTTTTCCCACTGATTCGGCCTCATAAAGAAATCTTAGTTCATTCGTTTTTTTTTCAATAAATAACTAGCTGAAGTTCCCGGCGTTGCCCGGGTTTTTCTCAGAATTTATGAGATCAGATGTGGATAGTAAATTTCCTCTTTTTTGTTTATTTAAGTTTTTATTTCAGCCCATTCCTTTATGAAGTAAGTATTCCTTTATCTTGTAAGTGAATTTCAACCCATTTCTCGACACCCGATCAAGCAGAAACTCGCAGATAAACTCGTTGTCGTCTACAATGCATTATATCAACTTTTGATGGCAACTACGCACACACGCGGACATATATGCATCTCTCTGAAATTCTATGACAATACAGCACTGAAGAAAACTATGAGAATTACAAACAAAAAAATTAAATTAAAGTTCTTTAATACCACCTCATAACTTTTCTTATTGTTTGATATTATATTTTGCTTATTATTTCCTTCGTATCATTTATATTACTTTACATTTGTATTGTATTTTCTTGTCTTGTATCATTTATAACTCACCTATGTTTTTATTACTCTCAAATGTATTTTCTTATAAAATCACTAATAGTTTTTATAATAATAATCATAATTTAATAAAAAAAAAAAATATATAAAAATAAAATATATAGTTTTCCTCTCCTAAACACAAGCATCTGATTTATTAGGAGAATGATTCAAGTGTAATATTATATTAAGTTGTAAATATTGTGACACTAAATATGTTTAAATAAAAAATAAAAAAAGTGTTCTTACTGAAGTTCTTCTCGTGCCATATCCGTTCAACGGACGTTGGCTATCATGTTGGCTATGGGGACTTTGTTTACTGCGGCCCGGAACAGCTCTACAGTAGACCGACCAGACCACTGTCTTTTTAAAAAATATACACTTACGAAATAAATATCGGATCTACCAACTCGGGATTTGGCCCGGTTGGTAGCTTGTAAACTTTTTTACGGGTTGGTAAATTATTGATTATTGTAAACATCCATATAGATAAAATTTCACCAAGAAGAATCAAAATTCTGATTTCAGGGGTGAGAGAAGGTAGTTTATCGAAAGCTCGTTTAGACAGTAACTTCCCACTTGTTTTGAAGATTAAGTGTACAAAATTTCATCAACCTTGGAATAAACCTGTAGATTTATAAACAATACAATTCCATGCCGCTCGCCACAGACACTCCTCTTTATATTATTAAATATTTGTGATAGATTTCGGAGACGGGTATGAATACCTCCTTGCCGGGCACCATTTATTGGATAAATAGGAACTGCCGTTCAGGAAACCATTTATTGGATTAACAACTCATGTGCCACAGGTTCGCCACGTTTGGTGACAAAGCAGGGGTGCCCGTATTAATAAGGTGAGATTTGTTCGAGTCTTATCTACCTACTGCGTGGCGGGCCAGATCGGGAGAGACTGGTTGAAGGAGACCTTTTGACCTCTCCAGCAGAACTGCCTCGGAACATCGCTTTGCACCGCAGTGAGAGGGATGGATTCATACTTCCGTCAGTCCTGGACACACTGTTCTTCATACCTTTTTCCTTCCCAGAACTTCCTCTCCTACCTTTTCCTAAAAATACCCTACACATCATCCTTAAAGATGACATAGGCCGTGAGAATTACTCGTATTTTCCTCAAGGCCTCCTGTGTGGAGCTAATGTAAAAAAGATAGATATTGTCATTAAAATTTTAATCAACATACACATCTGAATGAACACTAGAAATGAACGTTGAATGAATGAATAGGGTTGGATTGACAGAAACGCAGTTTTGGTAGTTATTTTCGTCGAAGTATTTATAATAAATATATAATAGCTAAAAATTATTTATGAGAGTTTAGAGTTGTTTAAATTAGGGTTCAAAAGGTTAGACGATGTTTTCGTCTGTGAGTTTTTAAAATTAAAACATCATGCACGGTGCCCAGAAACTCGTAGTGCAAGCTGGAAACTGGTAAATCTACATCAACACAAAGAACCCAAAAAACTCTTCTTTTTGATCGAAGGAAGCAAATACTTTGGGGTGTGACATTGTATATTAAATGAAAAAACACCACTAATGGTGTTTTACAACGTGTGTTTTTTCATTTAATAGTCTAATTTTTTTCTTGGATCCAGCAGGTCGACACTTCGACAATTTTAAGAGACCGATTTTTTTTTTCAAATTTAACCTGAAAAAATTCCAAATTCGGATTTACTGGAAAACTAAAATTAAAAAAAAAAACGAGTGTGCTTTAGACCACACGACTGAAGTAAAACTTCTTTATCTCCAGCGCCCTTGAGGTGATTTCTCACAAAAACCGCGCTCTACAAATTATCCAATTATTTAATAATATTTATTTAAATTTATTATCGTTCGCCTCGCCCGTTCAAGCCGTGCGCATCGACGTCCGCTCTCCCCCGAGTTTGGTCCGTCACTTCGTGAAGGTACTGGAACGCACAATTTGTATTTCAAAATACTGACTGAGATATTTCATGCACTGGCTATGAGAGGAAGTGAGAAAGAAAATGTGCGCGCGCACTGCTCATTAATGGTAGAGCTCTCGACTGGCAGTTGAAGGGGTGCGGGTTCGAGTAACGTCGGCGACATGTATCTTTTCTCGGGAGGTTTTTTCAATATGGATGAGTGTTTCAGGCTAATAATTATTGCTTATAATAATTGTTACCCTTTGTGCTATGCACAAAAAAATCTTGTCTTAAACATTAGTTTATCAATTAAAAATAATTAATATTGTTAATTCTGAGGTCGACAAAAATTACTAATATTTGGTCCCAATGGTCGAGTTGGTTGAGGCATTTGTCCCGGTAGGACTGTGGGTTCGAGTCCCAGTTGCGACCGTTTTTATTTGTTTGTGTCTTGTTTTTTTTATAATTTCCTTTAGATTAATTGTATTATCTTCGTCTTCATTTTCAGTAATATATTAGATTAATAAGTATAGCCTTTAAAAGTTATCGAAACAAAAGTTATTTCAATAAAAATATTGTTATAGATCATCTTATAAAAGGCCCAAGTGACCTAGTTAGATAAACATTAAAATAAAAATAATGATGGCAATGTAATACTTACCTTGAGGCGTGTTGAAACAAAGACGGCAATCTCCAATTATTTTCATTTTGAGTAATACGCATAAAATGTATTTTTAGTTCTTTTGCTGTCCTATGAACAATTAATCATAATTTTTCTTATTAATTGTTTTCATTGATTCCACTCTACGTATATTTTATTGCGATTAAACGGAAATTTATGTTGTTGTCTTCAGATAATAGATGGAGATTGCCGCTTTTGTTCTGGCTCTTTGATTGGGCCAAAGAGACACTGCCGTTTTTGTATTGCCGTGTTTGTTGCAGAACTAAATACCTTTATTCAAAAATGCGTGGGTTACTGTCATTTATGCTCCGAACCCTTTGTAGCTGTCAATAGTCAGTGCTGGATTAAGACTACTTGATGCCCTAAGCAATCCACGCCTGTGGACCCCCCTACCCATAAGTAAACTAGTATCGGTCTTTAAAAAAAACATATTTAATACAACGAGATTAAATTGCGACTTGCTACTTTATTGGGCATTAAATTCGCGGAAAATAGTTTATAAGTCCAACTTTTTTAGCATATCTATATATGTAATATTGATAAAGCGTCGAGCCTTTCCTGCAACATCGTGGTTCTTTTTTCGTGTTATATTATTTTCAATTTCTAAAAATATCATTCCGCTGTGCAGTTTGATATCATCAGGCATAAAAATATACACAAGGCTGTGTCCACATTAGGGAACGTTGATTCACTTTTATCATAGTGAACTATTTTGTACAATTGTGGGTGGTTAGGCATTATAATATTTTTTGTTTTATTTGTTTGAAAAATTAATTAAAATATTTTTATTTTACATAAATGGTTGTTGACAATTTCTTTTGATAATAGAAACACTAATATAATGTATTGTATGTAGTAATGGAAATTCTCTCTTGGAAACTGTCGTCATGGTTATTATTATTATGAAAAAACTCTCTTCATTTTTTGCTGGATTGGAGCATACACACTTTTTGGATTGTGGATTTATTTCCGAAGTGTAATGATTGACTTCGGAACTTTGCTGAACAATTAATATCAAGAATTGGGCTGATATTCTGTGCCTCAATTTTGGGATTAAAAGGGAGGCCTCCTACACTAGCAGAGAACTACAATCAAAGGTTAGTGTTTCTGTTCTTTCATTAGGAATTGTCCAACAGCCATGTGATATAATTGTTCGCGGTAATAAATTCACAATCACATATTTTTGAGTATTGCACTCAGAGAGATCTGGGACTATTTACACGTCCCAGACTCGCATGTTATAAACCAGTGGGTAAGTTTGATTTTTTTTTGTTTGGTGCTGTTTCTGGTGCCCCCCAAGACGTGGTGCCCTAAGCAATTGCTTAATTTGCTTAGGGGCTAATCCGGCCCTGTCAATAGTATTTTTGCTTCTCTATCCATCACCATATTATCTAACTCATTTTAGACCAATGGTGGAGATAGCCGACATAGTTTCAATGTGTTTCAAATATGTGTAATGGATCCGTATTACTTAATGTCGGCCTGACACAAATGCAGGTACTACATCTTCTGCAAGTGAAGGTGTTCATATAAAAAAAAGTTTTTGCGTATTTATAGGCACGGACAAGTTACCTCGGCTACATTATTTTTTCTCAGAAAGACCAATTACCATTAATTATTATTAGAGACGCGTCGATGTATTGGCATTTAAAAATATTTTTTTCTATTAATTAACGATCACTTAACGATTTCACAGTCAGGTAAATGCAAGCACAACTTTTGTAAAGCAGAAATCTAACACTTAACTTGAAACCCGGTGGTGGAGAAATTTGAAAAATAGATTTTACTAAGTTGTAGCTGTCAATGTTGCTCTTATTCCACCGGATATTGAGCGAAAGGGACAATGCACCTCGGGCTACTAATACCTAACTAAAATCGAGTTTTTGTATTCCCCACTTTTATCCTCCAAAAGTGGATTGATTTTCAATTTTTTTACACTACTACATAAGAAAAAACTATTCTATGTCTGACCGTTTTGCTTTTTTTTTAAAAACATTGTCTAGTTTGTATACTGAACGTCTTTTGACGGCGTTTAAACCAGTCAATTTTATTGATTTTTGGAAGGTCATAACTTCTATAAAAAGTGATTTATCAAAAAAAAACAAAAATTACTGATACGCTAGTAATTGATATCTATTTTATGTAAAAACAATATTTTCTTTAGGGTTAAAATCCAGAGAGATAAATAGGGAATATATTTGTATGGAAATATCACCGCCGGGTATCCCCTTAAGGACATCGCCATAGGATGCTTAAATTATTCCTGTGGTTACGACACGGCCAATAAAACCATAACCGAAAAGGGGTTCGTAAGTAGATGATTTTGTTTGTTTTTTTTTTTTTTTTTTTTTTTTTTTTTTTTTTTTTTTTTTTTTTTTTTTTTTTTTTTTTTTTTTTTTTTGATGATTTTGTACTTTAAGAGGAATATAAACGCCAGAAATATTTGACTTCTTACCCCTTTAGAACTCTGCGTATTTTTGGTATTATCTGCGCGAGGAAAGTAGCGCCAAAGTTGTTTTTATTTTTTTTTATGAATAATTTTACAAGAAAAAAAAAGTTAGTCAATCAATCGAGTCAAAAATAATCTTAGGCATAAAGGTGTTTTTTTAAAAAGGTGTTTTAAAAAGTTTCTTATAGATATAACATCACAACACAAGCAACATCTTTCGCTTAGTGTGATGGTAGTAGGAGATTTTCAAATGTTGTCAGGTTATTCGTATCCTTTCAATTCTTTTTAAGAGAAAATAAGAGAAACTAATGAAAAAACCTACTTTGCGCTTATATTTTTTGTAACGTAATTAATAATTTTATTTTTATTCCATATTGAAAAGGTGGGAAAGGCTTCAATGTATCCATAACATATTTTTTTTCATATTCATACTGAAACCGATTCATAGTAAAGATAAATCTAAATAGTGATTTGGCGCATAGCTTCATCTTAAAACGGTTTTTATATGCCTTATAAAACCTCCCCTTATTTCAAAGACCAATATGTAGTCTATTCCCAGTATTTTTATCAAGCTTCTGAAATATTTGTAAGTAACCAAATTTTCAAACAAAGACATATAAGTTTGCATTACTTCGGAGTGTTTCGCCTTAAGGATTCTGAACTGTGCGAAAGTTGACCAAAATTCCTAAATATAAACATATTTGTAGATTATCTATTTTTCAAATTGAAGTTGTTACTGTCGAAGTTTTCATGAAATATTGTAGTTAGTGCTGCACTGCTCTGCATTTAAATAAATAAATAAATAAAGAAATCTTACTAATATTATAAACGCGAAAGTTTTTATGGATGTATGTATGTTTGTTACTCTTTCACGCAAAATTTACTGAATAGATTTTAACGAAACTTTACAATAATATAGCTTATACATCAGAATAACATATAGGCTATAATTTATAAAGCTAGCTATTTATTTTCACTGTATTGAAAATAATAATTATTGTTTAATAAAAAAAGTCAAAATTTGAGAATGACATTTTTCAAAACAATGATTGTTAAATCAAAATTCTATTTTAGAAAATATTTAAATTAGTGAATTTATTTGAAGTACTTGCCTAATTCTTTGAATCGAATCAAGAATTATACATATTTTAAATAAATAGGTTAAGAATTTAGGTATAAACGTAGATGGGACCTAGGAAAAGAAAATAGATTACTCGAACTATTATAGATTATATTATATAATAGATTAATCCTACGCAGACGAAGTCGCGGGCAGAAGCTTGTCAATTATAAAGGAAACATGTTTAATAACGGGTCATTTAAACTTGTTCCCACTCCCGCCTATCCATCGACCCTTTAAGTCTATGTGTATTGTTGTAATTATTTTAAGTAAACCCTGATGAAGTACCTAAGCATTGCTTACGAAACAAGATGCTTTTTTAAACAAGAAACGTTGTTAAACTAAGTATTCCATTACATAATTTTGAATAACTGTAGAAAACTTTCCACTCCACCTAAATTCCTTTAGGCACACCGACGCCCCGGGAACCATTTATTGGATAACCAACACCTCTGCCGTAAGTCACGCCAAGTGGTTCGCTACGTTTGGAGACTTGGCAGGAGTGTCCGGGTTCATGGGGCGAGGTTTGTCCGAGTGTTGGAGGCGGATGCGTCTGCCCACCAATTGCATGGCAAGCCAGATTGGGAGAGACTAGTTGAGGGAGACCTTTTGATTTCTCCAGCAGGGCTCTCTCGGAACATCGCCTTGCACTGCAGTGAGAGGGATGGAATCATTCGTCCGTCAATCCTGGACACACCGACCTCTCAGATTCCTACCCACCCCTCATACCTTTTTCCTTCCCAGAACATCCTCTCCTTCCTTTTCTAAAAAGCACCCTCCACACAGCATCCCCAAATATGATATAGGCCCTGAGGGGAATTTTTGTTTTTAGGGCCTCCTAAGCGCAGATATTCTAAAAAAATTTTGAGAAAATGATTAAGGTAGTTAAAATTTTTTTAGATGATAATAAAATGACTTTTAGTTTAGATAAATCTACATAGAATGATCCATATAGAGAAAGGCAAGATTTTAGATGGAGACGGGGGTATATTTAGAAATTTCAAAATTAAAAGTATGAAAGGGGATGAGGTTTATAAAACTTAGGATACCCACAATTGAATAATTAGATCATACTTTATGTTATATAAATACGTGCTGAACCAAGAGACTCCGATGCCGTGGGCTGGCTGACTAACCAACAACCTCAACTTCCCACTCTGACCTCCACAAACTCTCGTTCAATGTAAGAAAAAGGAGAATTCTCACACTATTGTGACAATAAATAATGTCGTGTCGTGACCGAGCAATGAACGTGAGACCGGACTACATGGTCAGAACTCGCTCAACTTTGATAACTGACCAATGGGGCTATGTATTACGACTTTTTTCAGATTCACAGCGGGATTTTGATATATTTATCTATTGAAGAACGCAACATGTGCGTGAAAACGTATATTATAATATGCAGTGAGAGATAAACTAATAGAGGTGTGTTATGATCGTGTTGGTTTACCAGAATTAGGCTCAATTATTCCTTACTTCATGTGAAATTGAGGCGTGTTGACAAATACGGCAATCTCCACAATTGGTCTATAATGAGTGAGATATGGCGATAGATAGAGGAACAATAATACTATTGACAGCTATGGTTTGGACCATAAATGACAGTAACCCACACATTTTTTTAATAAATGTATTTAGTTCTGCAACAAAAACGGCAATCTCCATTAAAACTTGAAGGGTACGTAACAAAAACGGAAGTTTCCCTTTTATATTTGGGCCAATCAGAGCGAGAGAACAAAAGCGACAGTCTCAATTTATTAATTATTAAAGATAACTAAATAATGTATAATCTAACCGCAATAAAATATACTCAAAGTGTAACTAATAGAAACAATTAATGACAAAAATTATGCTTAATTGTTTATAGCGCGGAAAAAGAACTAAGGACATTTTTGCATAACAAAATGACAATAATTGGAGTTTTCCGTCTTTGTTTCAACACACCTCAATTGATCAAATCATTTCGACGGTCCCGAAGAATAATTTTGGATGTGTGATTTTGTAGATTTGCAGTAGAGCTGTTTAAAGTTTCGTTTCTGCATTTTTACTGTTTTTGAGATCAAGAAACATAGTTTTTTTTTGTTATTTTGCCTTTCATTAAAAATTCCGAAAATGCAGACTGTTAAATCATCAATTGGAAATTAAAATAAGCCAACAAGACGATTTTTAATATTTTGCAGATCCGACTTTGTTTTTTTTTTTTTCAAATATCTTTTTTATGTGGGTCCAAGGGCCTACAAAAGTCCAAATTGTTCCCAACCTTCTGGAGTCAATGAGACTATAGTATCTCCAATTGGGGAATGTTGTGAAGCTAAATTTAGTGAGGAGGTGATGGAGATGGGGAAGAGTAAGGCGGGGATGTGCCTGGCTTCTTCAGATCTGCTCATCAAACATGACTAAAGCTATTTCAAGCAATATTTCGATTCTGAAGGGTGGTCTTTCACCAGGGAGATACCGAAAGTATATACGACTCTGGAACTTGCCGCAAATATACCAACCAATATTTTTATTTAATTGGTTATGAAATAACACAACTTCACAATGGGTTGATTTCTTGAACAGAGAACCAATGTTTGATCTATTAGCAGCCTAAGAGTCGAAAGGTCTTAGAAGTGTAATAAAGCGTGGGGTGAATTGAGAGTTGGCCCAAGGAAATTATTAAAAAAACATTTTTTTTAGCCACATTTACTAATTTCAAGCCCAAAATCGACCTTTATTAATAAGTTGGTATGGACCTCAAACGAATGTATTTACTTTTTTTACCACTTAACTTATTGAGTTAAACCTTAAATTATAATATACATATATATGTATCTTTTTCTGTTTCTGATTTTCGATTCAGTTTCCACTAATATTATCTTCATTAATTAAAATATTATAAAAAAATTAGGCATATTAGATTTGTCAAAGAATTTGTATATAAAAATGCAAAAATCAGTCATTTTAAATACATGTAGGATTATGAAAGATTTTTTAAATATTTATATTAAGGGATCTGTAGGATTTATCGATCAAATTAGGAATTCCACCGAGCCGAACCCTCTGATATGAAAATATCTGGAGTCGGTGAATTATATTCCCATTTAATAGTTTGGTAGATTAACATGTTGTTCTTGTATTGTTTTGTATTAATTATACTTATATAATACACTTGCATTACGTGGATTTACTAGATAATCATTTATATGGAAAAGTGTATGAAAGGGTTTAGTTTTTTCTATGGGAAAAACTAAACCCGGACCTGGGGGCCTAGTCTATATCTCTCACAGCGCCCGTAACGCGGGTTTAGCTACGTCACGAATCCGTATTAACCCTCCTCTGACCGTGCTAAAAACTTTCTCGCGCTCCGATGCTGTACACTCAGTAAATATTAGTGTAATGTATTTATTTAATCCAATACATAAATGTATTGTGGAGGAATACCTAAAATTTTAACTCTATGTTTAGTATATTTACAAAGATATTTCAGTAAATACAAACCATGACCGCTTAGTTGACAGCACCTTCAAGAAAGGTTAAACGGCAAACGTGCTTGTTTGTGAAACCGAAAGATCGAGACTAGGCCCCCTGAAAATTTGGTGCGTAAAAAAAAACAAATTTAACTCATTAAAAAGTTAAAAATAAAATACTCATCCTAGACTCGCAGAAAAGTCGATAGATGTCGCATATTAAATAAAAAGTGATAAATATATCCCGACACTATCTACAGGGCATTTAATTCAAGTTGAATCTTGCAATCATAGAACAAGATAGCGGCCAATAAAAATATGCGTTAAGAAGATGAAGATAATGTTGGTAGTTCTCAGAAGTATGAAACAGTTAAATATGACCGAATCGGAAAGGGATACATTAGCTCAGTGGTGTAAGCATCTGCCCGGAACGCGGTCCTGGGCTCGAGTGCCAGATATACCCGTATCTCTTTCTGATTTTTTTGTTTCAGATTTTCGATTGAGTTTCGCTAATATTATCTTCATTAATTAAAATATTCGAATTTATTTACAGTTTCGATTTTTTCTATTGATATGTAGCTCTAGTCAATACAGACAAGTATTTTTTTCTGAATGAAAATATTTTTTATAATAATAATAATAATGACAGTTGTGTTACTTTTTGTTATTCAGTTTTACAACCTCTCCGCACACTCCTCCTAGAACACTTAGTGATATTTTGTGTAAGTATGTATACAGGTTCACGGCGAGTTCATCGAAAACGAGTTAATCGAAAACGAGTTCAACCTAACCTAACCTAACCTCTCGTTGTCGATGAATTTGCTTTCGATGAATTGATTTTCGATGAACTCGTCGGTTACCATGTATATCGTATTTTCCCTAAACCGACTGCATATTAAATTCAAGTATGCCGGGGGGAGGCAATTATCGTGGCACCATATTATGGTATTAGTCACAGAATTTATGAAGTGAAAACAAAAATCCCATCATCCATAATATTAATCTGGTATTGGGGAAAAATAAACGTAATTGAAAAAATTAAATGATAAAGTATGTACAAACTTTTGCGAAAATGATGCCCACATGACACTACTAGGAATTGTCTATTCAGTGATGGATTCGCATGTTATCTGTAATACCATTAATCCAAAATGTCATCTCACGTTGTGTAACTTTTTGTTTCGTGTTCCACTTTCCCTGTTTTCTCTGTGTAATTAATAAACAATAATAAAATCTATATTGAACTGACAAATTACACACGAAATTTTGTTGCTCGCTAATTTAAAAAAACATTTCTATGCTGTATAAAGGCAGGGGAACTATGTCGCCACCCGGTTGAGCAACGTTATGAAAGGGATTAAGGAAGGGCTGTGGGAAGGGATTTATTAATCCGGGTCTCTTTAAGACCCGGATTATATAGGAGGGAAAACAGATGAGGGTAGCTCATTCCACATACAAGCCGATTTGCACAAAAACCAGTAGAAGAAACGACAGCATAAACCGTGAACTGGTGTTCCGCTCGTATCCGTCGAGTCTCATTCACGTGCGCCGATGCACCGGGCAGGCTCCATTAAAATTCCTGTAGAACAAACACAGCATGAATACATTGCGTCAAGATTATGACAACATGTTAAAAACGATTGACCAGCGGCCGAGAATAAAAGTTTAAAAATGCTTTCAACTGTACAGGGAGGTTACAATGAGAAAGATCGATTATTCCCCGTATCAAATTTTTTAAATTAAAAATTTAATAATGATTTATTTCATTAAAAACTTGCTTTAATATATACCTACATTCAAGTAAGCAATAAAAATGCTCAAAACGCATGATAATAAATGATTAAATATAGTGTACTTCTTGTAAGTATTTTTTGATCATAAGTATTTAAGATTTTTCAATAATGTCTATACCAAATAAGTTCATAAAAAAAATTAAATATTATTACGTGGCTCGCAAATTCTATTTGCGAGCCACTATTGAAGTCACTAGGTCACTATTGAAGAATATGCTAGCCCTATACAAACGCTTAGTTTCATAGAATAGAAGCCAGATTTACTCGGGCTTGTATGGAGCCCCGATACTTGAGCTGGTCTGATATATTTACTTTTTTGTTTAATTTATGAACATAATGGATAATCTAAAAGCATCTCTTGTGGAAAGAAAAAGTTGATTTTAATGATGATTTATATCTAACATTTCTAATGCACTTTATCAAAATACTTAAATGTTTTTACCTGCATAAAAAAACTACTATTAAAACATTATATTTCATCTGGCATTAAACGTGATATTAATTATATTGCAACTTTTAAAAATTGACACTTTGAAGATGCACGCAGTATCGCGAAACTGGTTTGATAAAAATAAACAAGTGTTTCTATATTAAAAGCATATTATTTACTAGTGGAAAAAAATAATTCATCTTATGCACCAGTGGTTCCCAAAGTTGTCGGTACGGACCCCCCAGGAGTCCTTTCAGGGATCCGTGGAAAATTAAAATTCATTTGGGGGTCCCTGAACAACATCAAGGGGTCCGTGCAAGGTTTAATTTAAAATTTAAAAAATTATGACACATCTAACGTCATTAGTACCTACCCAACCCATTAGCCCGTACGGTTGGTATTTAAGAATCTGACTCCGTATTTTTTTTAGATAAATTTGGCAATTCAATTTGGGTTTAAAAAAAAAATACTTCACACAGGTCATCTTTAGCGATGCTCTGTGAAGGGTACTTTTAGAGAAATTAAGGATAGGAAGTTCTGGGAAGGAAAAGATATGAAATGTGTGTGAGTGGTGTAAAAAAGGTAGGAATCTGGGGGTCAATGTATAAATGGTGGCCAATACGTAAACGGAGCGAAGGCGAACCACAGGCCGCCCGCAGGGCCTAGCAGCAAAAACCCGCGGAGCGAGTTTTTAATGCTAGTTTTTATTAATGTGGAAGTTATAATTAATAACAATGAATAAATAAGTAGAGATTTTTACGTGAAATAATTAATAAAATTTATTTTATTCAACTTAATTTATCCAAAACATGTTTCTTGAATTTATAATGTAAACCGATTCGTGGTAAATATTAATCGAAAATAGTGATTTTGTTTTAAAATCTTCATAGATGTAAAAAAAACACTATTCCTATTTTTATGTAATAGCTCCTAAAAGGGTGTTAATTATTAAATAAACAACTAAAACAATAAAAATAACTGAAGTGAACTAGAATTTATTAAAAAAAATCATCTCTTTGGTTTATATCGAGCATAATTCAAGGTCTTTGATGCAATTTTTCTAAGTTTAAAAGCATCATTTTTCAATGCTTTTTAAAATGCATTTGAATCTAATCGTAAGTCATAATCATCGAATTGATGCAGATTATCTGACTAATATAATATTACGAGAATCGCCAGTCAGACTTTATGACGCCTATAATTTAAATAATAAAAAAGATATAAAACTGATGATAAAAATGTTAGTTGACAAACAAGTTATGAGATCTCATCATGTGAGTAAATCAATTCACTAATGGCAGACCTTTATAAAGAAAGTTAGAATTTCGACACACGAACGAAAACTGAGATAAGTAAGTACCTACCTACAACCGATATGATCATTTTTGTTACATATCGATCGCCCATTTGATTAATCATAGAAAAATCGAAATTTGAATTAAGTATGCAGTTATATGTAAAAGGGTACCCTATATCTGGATTACTCATAACACTACCAAATCAGAATAAAGCAGAAAAACATGTAGTGAATTAAGGCCATTGGGTGCGCGGCAAGTTTCATACCAAACGTAGTTTTTGATTTTAGGTCAAAATACTTAACCAAACTGAAAAATAATTTTTATAATCAAAAGGTATGTCAAATTTCGATCTTGGACAAGAGCTACTTTATTTATTTTTGCTTTAATTTTTAAAATATAGGCTATTAAAAATTTTAATATTTAATGATTTTATAGGCAACTTGGACAACTATTTGAGAGTAAATGTATACATTTAAAAAAAAAAAATTGCTATATTTTTTTTTAAATATGATGAAATAAAAAAATTAAAATATGTTTTTTTTTAGTAACAATTTTGATGGGTGTAAATTTAAATTACAAATTACCTATTTACATCTGTACAAAAACTTGTCGTTTAAATTTTAAAATTACTACCCAAAGAAACGCATTTTTAACATTTTTTTATTTTATTTTTAATTATTTTAGAACCAAGGATAAGGCAGTTTTTTTTAATAATTATACATAACTCACAAAAAAATTCCAAAGTTGCTTCCAAAATGAACAAAAACTGATTTCTTTAATTACCTATACGTCATCATATGAAGCAAAAAAAAAGTAACTCCTATCCGAGATCGACATTGGACCTACATTTTTATCACATTTGAATCTATTCGTAAGTCATCTATATTACAAAAATTATTTTTCAGTTTGGTTGGGTATTGTGGCCTCAAATCCAAAACTAAGTTTTGTATAAAAGCGGATCTGAGTTCGAGTCCCAATTGCGATCGATACATTTTTATGTTCTGTGTTAGTCTGTTTCATATTTTTATTGAGAGTTGTTGATATTATTTTCGTCAGCGATTAACTCCTCAGGCCTCGGGCATATATTGTCGGAAGGTCAAAACATTTCCGCTTTGCAATAAAATCCAAATAAATTGAATATTTCTGAGTGTATCCGAAAACTAAAATCTGTTTTAGAAAGGTGATAAAGTACGCTTTCATTTTATAATTTAAAATAAACATTTAAATTTTAGGAAATAATTTTATTTAATGCAAACATAAAAAGTTTTTAAAAAATGGCTCACCAAAATTATAATTATTAAAAATCGAAATATTTTGTGCAACATTCACCAATTTGAAACCTTAAGGGGATACCCGGCGGTGATTTTTCTATACAAACGTATTCCCTATTTATCTCTCTGGATTTTAACGCGTGTCGGTACTTTTTGTTTTTTTTTTATAAGTTACTTTTTATAGAAGTTATGACCTTCCATAAAATAAATAAAATTGATTAGTTTAAACGCCGTCAAAAGATGTTCAGTATACAAACAAGACAATGTTTTTTTAAAAAAGCAAAACGTACAGACATAGAATAGTTTTTTCTTATATAGTTGGTAAAAAAAAATTGAAAATCAGTCCACTTTTGGAAAAGAAAAGTGGGGAATACAAAACCTCGATTTAGTTAGGTATTAGTAGCCCGAAGTGCATTGTCCCTTTCGCTCAATATCCGGTGGAGTAAGAGCAACAGTGACACCAACAATTTAGTAAAATCTATTTTTCAAATTTCTTCACCGCCCGGGTATCATCTTAAATCGACTTAAAATACCTATAATAATACCTTAGTATGGATATCAAACGAATTTATTTTAAGTGTTGATTTTTAGTATTTATACTCTGGTATATACAGTATATTATAGACAAGTAGTTTTATCTTTGATGTATTTGATTGAAAATATATTTCATACTTTTGTTATTGAGCGGTACATTCTCTCTGCACACCCATTCGGAGACACTTATTTTGTGTAAATAGGTATACCGTTTTTTCCCTGAAAAACGACTGCCTGTTGTAAAGTACGCCGGGGGCAAAGCCATCGGGAGATCAACGGTCATGGAATCATAAACCATCTCATAATAAATAGAATTTTTAAATCAGAGATAATATTCAGCAATCCATTATTCCGTTATTGTTAACAGCGCTGCGCGCGGATGTTGTTATAACCATGAAGCTAAACGGTATTAGTTTTACATTTATTGTGAAATGTTGTCAAAATGAGCAGCGCGAACAGACGACCTCACACAGCGGCGTCTCGGCGGCTAATGAATCGGGAGAATTTATGTCTCGAAATGCGATAAAAATTATCAAATTATTGAAGGTAAATGAATAAAAATTATATACTTCCTAAAATTAATTTTTAATCGAAATAATTTATAATAATGTCTAAACAAAATAAGAGTTTTAAAAAAAGTTTAGTTTGTAATAAGACCTTAAATAAATAGAAAAACTGAGGTATTTTTGTCACAAAACACGTTCTCGGATTTATTTTAAAGATTTTAATTTGTCTAAAATTTAAATTTTGAAAACTGTGTTGATTAGATTATATGTATATTGATTTATTTTGTTGTATGATTATATTATGATCTGAAATTTGTGTTGTTTAATAGAATCCATCGTTTGAAAATTGAACAAATCTGCCAACTACCAACGGTATAACATTAGTATATTAGAAATACGCTTAGTTTTTCAAAATTTTAAAACTGCGTGTACCAGATAAAATAACAATATTTCAAAATCATTTTTTGCTTTTTTGTAAAAAAGAGTCAATACGTCTAGAATTTGATTTAAAAATGACTAATTTCCGGTATTCTCTGGTAAAACACTCTTAATGCCAAAATTTTAGTTTGAAAAATTGTAGTAAAAAGGAAAATTGTTTTGAAGAATTTGTAATAAGTTGAGCACCAGATAAGAAGCTATTTCATCGTCAGAGATTATATAAAATTGTTTTATTTTTTGGATAAAGCATTTTTTTCTGGATTATGTCCCAATACAATTAGTTTCCCCAAAACTTCTAGAAAGTTACTCAAATAGATTGTCTAAGTTTTGTCTAGGTCTTGGCGGCACACGCGTTTACCCAGCTATTGCCTGGTGAGCCCGTTCGAGAGAGACTTGTTTTGTGAGACCTTTTTTACTTAATTTTTCGAAGAAAACTTCTTCGGAAAGGTTTTTACTTTGTGATGGCATTATTTATTTTAATGAAAAGACAAATAACTTTGTTTACATCACTTTTATTAATACACAATCTACATATTTCATGAACGATGTTCACATCATCAGGATCAAATGTATGCTAAACTTAAAAATTAAATATAGATCACATACACGGCGTAGTCCAGCAGTAGAGCGTTAGATTCCCATTCCGAAGGCCGTGGGTTCGAACCCGGCGTGCGCAAATAAAATTTAGTTAATTGATTTGTGTTATTTCACAATTAATTATTTAAAATAATATATATTGTATATTTGCGGCACGTTCCAGAGTGGAAGATACTCTTAGTATCGCCCTGGTATAAGACCACCATTCAGAATTGAAACGTTGCTTAAAATGGCTTTAGCCGTGTTTAGTGACTAGATCTGAATAGCCAATAGCCAATAGTCTCACTGGCTCCAGACGGGAGCAGTTGAAACTCTTGTGAGGTATTCACTATAAAAAAAAAATATTAAAAAAAAATATGGGAGGAAATGCTAGAAGGAAGGGGAAGGGGTAAGGGTGGGGGAAGTTTATTACAATTAGGGATTTCGAAGTCATTAGCAGGGAAAGACCGATTAAGTGGGAAAAGGTTCAAAAGAGGGTTTATAAAAATTTGCTGCTTATTTATTATATCTGCTTTATTATTTACATTTTTTCTAATTTCTAAAATCTCTAAATTATTTATCTGTGATGCCTTGTAACCCTTTTTTACCTCTCCAGTCGGACTCTCTCGACCCATCGCCAAGCATCGCAGTGAGAGAGGGATGGATTAATACGTCCATCACTCCTGGAAACATTGACCCCCCGATTCCTACCCACCTTCCTTTCCTTAAAAAGACCCTTCACAAAAGACCAACCCCAAATATGCCAAAGGCCTTGGCCAATTTATTGTAAAAAAATGTTAAAATAAAAGCTTCCCGAAACTTTTAAAATGTATCTACTTAAATAGCTTTCTTTAAATCAGATGGTCAGTATCAATATCTTGACCACTTCCGATGTTTTCTTGCATTTCGAATCTTAGATAACATTTAATTTATTTACGGAATCTTTTAATTCGTAGGTTGTTTTATATTAGGTGAAATTCTCCAACATCAGGTAATTAATTAACACGGTTATTGGATTTTTAAGCAACTAATTGTTATTCAGGGAGGTGGTAATAAACTTCTATATATTTTCACAATTCTGATGTGGCTGCGTGCGATTTCAAAATACGCAAAGTGAATCTGGCTGTCCAAAATCTCAAGTTGGAAGACGTGATTTATTGATCTCATATTCTCATACTTGTTGAACGGATAGACTAATGGACAGTTTTTCAAGACACGCTTAAAAAAAACAATAAAACAAAATATAAACTATATTTTATATTTTCGTTGTTTGTTTTTGGGGTGTTATGCCGTGTTGTGCTACCTCCTTCTTTAGCCGACGTTTCGGACAGCGTTGCAGTGTCCATCATCAGGGCAGATCCGGCAGATCCGTCGATATCACATCGACGGATCTGCCGGATCTGCCCTGATGATGGACACTGCAACGCTGTCCGAAACGTCGGCTAAAGAAGGAGGTAGCACAACACGGCATAACACCCCAAAAACAAACAACGAAAATGCTTTTGGCCGTGAAAATCTAAAAACGTATCTATATTTTATATGGTTGGTGTTGAATCCAAAACTGCTTACGAATTACAGCAAATAATTGTAATGGACTGTAAATACTAAAAATGAAAGGTAACGAATTGGTATTTGCTGGAAATGGGTTATAATATGTGTAGGAAAAAGAAGGTATGCAAGGAAAAGGGATAACCAATCGAAGTATATTAATACGGTAATGCCCGACTCTGAGTAAATCTCCGACGCCATAATGTATAGAAACCGTTCTGACCCGTCCGTGTACGTGCAGTTTTCCACGGAGCTGCTGCCGTGATATTCACATTTATCACTCGCTCAACGTGCGATATGCAAACGGAAGTGGCGCCATCTATAATACTACATTTAAGGAAAAAAAGTATGAAGGGTGGATAGGGATCTAGGGGTCAATGTCAATGTTGAGGAGTGACGGACGTTTGAATCCATCCCTCCCATTGCGCTACAAGGCGATGGGTCGAGAGAGTCCGGTTGGAGAGATAAAATATGTACCATCAACCAGTCCCTCCCTATCTGGCTCGCCACGTAGTAGGTAAGCAATCTTATCTGCCGCCAAGACCTAGGCAAACCTCATCCAATGAACCTGGGGACCCCTGCTAAGTCACCAAACATAGCGAACCACTTGGGGTAATCTATGGCAGGGGCGTCAGTTATCCAATAAATGGTATAGGAGAAGAAACATTTTTCGCTTTCATTCAATAATAAGAAGATTTATGTTGTGGTGAATAGTGTTCCTCTCATTATTCACGGTCTTAATGTAAGAATGTCTACTATTATATATCTACCTATTAAATATAAGTATTCTGTAGTTTATTGTTAATAGTAGTTAGTTTTGCAAAAGGGTGATGTCTTATAAGTATTCTATACGTTTATGTCTGGCATATAGATAGCTAACCTAGGAGAAAAGTCGCGGCCATTCTAAAAATTCTGGCACCGAATGTTCTCGCAGTTTCCCCCCCCCCCCCCTTCAGTTTTTTATGTATCCGCCACTGGGTCGAGTGAGCTATCATTTACTATGTTTTCATTGGTGCTGAATTAAATGAGAATGTACGAGTAAATTTTCATGCATGAATTTTGTAATTTTTTGTGAATTTATCTAAGTACCTATAACGGTGTTTGTTGAAGCATCTATATAAGCATAACATATGTTCCCATGCGCATTTCTGCAACCAATCTTCTATCCATGTATCTGTCCCTATCTGACAGTGTGTGGCCAATTTACCTAAGTGTGTGTGACATTTACAACAAGAAATCATGCTTCAACCAATCTATTAATAAACCCTGTGCAATAAACAACATTATTGATCTCTTTTAAATCCGGGCAGTGACCATATGGAACTCCCTCTGTGTGAAAGACAAGGGGTAAGTCAATCCTTTACAATAACTCCCAAATAGTTGTAAGAACTTGAAACGTATTGATTACATTCCACAAATTGATTCAAAGTCTATAAATGTAACTACAGAATTCGTTATTAGCTAGTTAGGCTAGTTATTCATAAAGCTCCGACCAGAACTGAACAACCAGGCCACCAGCCTTTGTTAGCCTAATCTCGGATGAAAGAAGCACTCTCACCAATTGGTATTTACGCAAAAGAGTAAGACATCAGATACTCCGGCCCGCCATCAGTGTTTTTGGAAGTTTCCATAGATCACTGACTTCAGGTAGCTTGTATAAAAAGAACTCACATTGTCCTAGTAAAGTCAGTCGTAAGAAGCCATTCAAACCTATCATCAACTATGGCGATCCCACAAATTGTGAGTTACATATTAAATTTAGAATTTTCGTCAGTTACAAAATGTGTAATTTTTAAAAGTTACAAGCATATATGAATTTTCATAAGTTTCGTATTTTATTTTATTTTTATATTGAAACTTTTTTTTCTGGATTGCAAGAAATGTTTTTTCGCATTCAGGATGTATTGAATTTTGCGCGTTCTTTTTTTAAATATTTTAACGGATCAGTTTTTGAATATTTTAAAGAATAATTTTCATAAGTTCTATATTTAAAACGTGCGTGTATTTTTATGTTGTTTTCCACGCAGAAAGATTAGAATTTAAACTGTTATTATTTTGATGAATTTCGATTTGAAGCAATTTTATGCAAATAATTAAAAGTCGAAAGACCTTCCCCTCTCCGTTTGTATCTACCTCACAACATTATACATATTGGGGATAGCGAAGTCCCATCTGCTCTGGACAGTTGGAAAATTGTGCAGTAACAACAACAACAAAAAATTAAATATGCCTTTTTTATAAGTTTTTTATTCCAAAAAAAAGAAAAATAACATGTTCACTTACGTAACTAAAATTCGAATTAAATTACATTACCTACATTACATTAGATTAAATTACATTATATTATCATACAATATTATTCACTTTCACTATATTGTTGTTTGTGGATATATTTTTGTTTTTTCAATTTACACACACTTTTTTCGTTTTTAATATCATCTGGGAGGCAATATATAAATTTCCCCCCTCGTAAGTAATGGATTGCTTACCGTAGTTAGTATGAATGGTGTTTAAATGTATGTTATTATGTTTTCGTGTAAAATGTTTGTGTACTTGGGACGTTTTAATGAATTCTGTGTTTATGTGTTAAAATTCTAATATACTTGAAATATATTAAACAAGAAATTAAATAAGTAGGTAGGTACCTATAAAAGGTTTTAAGGGACGTTCTTGGCTTGCTTTAACGAGTGATTCCTGACAATATTTGAAGTAAAAAATATAAATGAAATTTTTGTCTCCGGTAACTTTTTTGATATATTTTTTTTTCAAAACAATTTCTTCATAAACAAACAACAACAACATGCTTCCACGTGTGGTCACTGTTCACTCAGCCGAGTAACCGCCAGACGTCAACCCGCCCCTTACTGTCCAATTCTTAGTGATTTTATAAATGTTTGAAAACAATGTACAAAACTTCCTCTTCCAATGGCAGCAACATGCACAAGCAAATGCTTCCAATGGAAGAGTAATAAATAACTCTGAGATTCGCAAAATTATTAAAATGTATCATGTATAACATATTGTTAAAAATTAAAATTATAAAATTAAATTTAAAAAAAATTATAATTCAAAAAATTAAAATAAAATATTCTTCAAAAATGTCACCAGAAACTACAATTTCATTACCATTTTTTACTACAAATAATGTCAGGAATCACTGGTTTAAGTAAGTCAAGTACTTCTATTAACACCATGTATACTCCTAAATTCAATAAAAAACATTCCTTGGTTTTGTTATTCCAAATCAAAATATATTAGCGATTGGGAGAAAAAATTCCCCGCCTTTAACTCTCAAAGCAAATATTACTCTGCATTTTCCTAGTGAGTGCACACATCATGTACATTGATAATTAAATTATTCAATATGACACATTAAACTATGTTAACCCAAGAAAAAAAAACCCGCTTCTAAATTTACACAATTCCTGAGAATATTATCATATTAATTTCGGTGTTCGGGGAATGGTGGCGTGATTTGATATTGTATTCCAGTGAAATACGTAAAATTATTCAATGAAGTTCAATGAACTTTTAATTTTCAAAATTGGAACTGATAAGTATAAATCATATCAGACAAGCGATGGTGTAGGTGTGGGTAACTACGAAAATTATTTTATTCGTAAGAGGCAAGACTCCAAACGCGGAACGTTTACGTATTTCATTGTCTGTCATTCTGTACCGCTCACACACACTTACGATACATGCGAATGCGAAACGTGCAAAAGAGGACGACTGCCGTAAACTCTCATATTTACCTACAGAAATCGCTCGAAAAAGGGTTTCGGGAGAAAACATTTTTCTACACCCAAACTTTCACGAAATTGTAATTTAAAAACAAAAATGTGTTGTCGAAAGCAGAAGCTATGTTGGTATGTTTATATAATTTTGTAATTCTTCTCAGAGAATTGAGTTGGCAGCACCTTTTCCTTAAATAATATTTTCCGATAAATTATACATGTTTGACAGTGAATTTTTACGTTAATACGAAATGCGTCGAAAATTAAAAAACATGTAGATATAGTTTTCACCTTCTAGAAGGCAATATAAAAAAAAAAATATTCATTTCTTACAATTTTCGATGTAGAAAAGTGTTTTTTCCCGGGCGTCCTTTTTGTATGGGCCGAAAAGCGAAGTCTATCGTCTTAAGAATTGAGCTCTACTGTTAATTCACATTTTTTTAAATAATTTTTTTTTATAATGACTACAAGAGACAAATGATTTAAATGGGGAGATAGAAAAACGTGCACACAAAAAGTTATCAGGTTCTTAGTTTGGGTTATTTATGTATTTCTAAGTTGATGGTCTTTGCAAATTGGTCAAAATGTGGCCAAAACAAATTGGCGTAATGTAAGCCGGATTACATTACGCCAAATACGTTAGTTTTTGTGGCAGATGAGTCTCATCTGAGATATTTCTATAATAAGTGGAAACACAAACACTTCACAGCAAAAGAAATCAAATACGATACCCTCGAAATGTGGTTTTGTAGAAAAATTCTCAGGATCTCATGGACAGCCAGACATACTAATATATTCTGGAAGAGATGGGCATCTGCAAAAGTTTATCTACTGTCTTATCATGATTTATTTTTAGGGCATTATACCGTGTTGCTCTTCCTCCTTCTTTAGCCAACGTTTTGGACGGTGTTACCCGTGTCCATTATCACATTACATACGTATATATGTGTCACACTTCTGTGTACACCCATCTGCTCTGCTGATGGACACTGTAACACTGTCCGAAACGTTGACTAAAGAAGGAGGTAGAGCAACACGGCATAACAACCCAAAAATAAATAACAAAAATGTGTCTAGTTTTAATTTATTTGGTGAATAATATAAGAATGTCAAAAAGTTAACCGAGGGAAACTATTACATATTATTTTATCCATAAAATAGTATTTTAATGAAAAGACAAATAACTTTGTTTACGTCACTTTTTGTTAATACACGATCTATATGTTTCATGGTCGATGTTCACATCATCAGGATCAAAGTATACATTTGATCCTGTTGATGTGAACATCGTTCAGTGATGTAAACAAAGTTATTTGTCTTTTCATTTAAATAAATAATGCCATCACAAAGTGAAAACCTTTCCGAAGAAGTTTTCTTCGAAAAATTAAAAAAATTAAAAAATGGTAAGTAGTTTTAAAAAGTTGTTTCTTACATGCGTTCATATATTTCTAACTAGCTTCTGCCCGCGACTTCGTCTGCGCAGGATTAGTACTTCGATTAGCATATTTTCTTTTCCTAGGTCCCATCTATATTTATACCAAAATTCTTAACCTATTTATTTAAAAAATCTATAATTCTTGATTCGTTTCTAGGGTGAGTACATCAAATAAATTCACTAATTTAAATATTTTCTAAAATAGAATTTTGGTTTTACAATCATTGTTTTTCAAAATGTCATTCTCAAATTTTGACATTTTCTATTAAACAATAATTATTATTTGTAATACATGGAAAATGGCAAGCTTTGAGTATAAATTATAGCCTACATGTTTTTCTGATGTATTCATGTATGAATCATTAAGGTCCAATCAGTGGTTTTTGCGTGAAAGAGTAACAAACATACATACATCCATACAAACTTTCGCGTTTATAATATTAGTAATATGAGAAGCTGCATTTTAGTAGTTGACGCTTATATTTTTTATAAAGTAATTTTAAAAAATTATCATAATTCTATTCAACGGAAACTGTAGGAAAAGTTTCAATTATCCAAAATCATCTTTTTTGTCTTTATAATGTAAACCAATTCGCAGTAAAGATTAATCTAAACTAGTGATTTAGCAATAAGCTTCGCCTTTTAGAATTTTAATTATACCAACGACCGTGACTCTGATATTATATTTATAAGTCACATGAGTCAAATAAACAAAACAAAAAAGATCATAAGCTTTATCGTAGATAAATTCCTTCCTCAATTCTTTTAATTTAAATAAGTTTATAGTGGATATTAAAAATAATATATCGTCTAAGCAGCTTTAAAACTAAAAATGATTTAATTTAAATAATGCTTAAAATCGATCCTCAAAAGCTGTCTGTTTTTTTACATCCGAGGAATTACACTGTTATTATTAATTTTTACACTGAATTCACCAGAGCTTTAACTAATCATATTGCCATCACGCCGTTCCCCCGCAGGGGTATGCAGAGAAGAGGGATCGCCAAAAACAACTCGGTCTTGGCACACACTCATTGCCTCATTCACATTCATATAAGTTCTCTTACATATTCTTCTACTATTCTGTCTCTTGACATGGCCTGACTCGAGTATCTGATTTACTTGATTGTGTCATATGTTCCCCGGGCGTCCTCGACTTCTACATTTTGGGAGGCGGGAATGCGTGCCGCCGCCCTGGGAACCATTTTTTGTATAACCAACACCTCTGCCATAGGTCACCCCAAGTGGTTAGTTACGTTTGGTGACTAAGCAGGGGTGCCCGGGTTCATGGGGTAAGGTTTGTCTAGGTCTTGGCGGCGGAAGATCTAGATACACTGAACCCCAGATTCCTACCCAACTCTCATACCTTTTTCCTTTTCAGAACTTCCTCTTCTTCCTTTCCTTAAAAATACCTTCCACAGTTTCCACACAGCATACGCAAAGATGATATACCTGAGGGCGTCATATATTCTCTTTACACCCCTTTCTTCTTTAATTTGCTCTACATCAAACCATCAAAACATCCCTTATTGCATTCGCCTTGCATTTTTCTCGGATCTCCACATTTCTCACACGATGTCCTGATTCCCACTGACATCAATTACTTTCCTAGCTAGCAATTAAATTCTCTACCATTTTACATCTAAAATCTTTCCTTGAATGTTATGATAGGTACTAGAAATTGTTTTTAACCCATCACGCTAATTTGTTCGTTTTTGGAAACAACTCGTATGAATCTCATAGAAATCGTTATGCCTCCCTTTATTATATGATCTAAACGGAGTTAGAAAGAGAAAATACCACGCTGTATATTCAAATCTAAAAGTTAAAAACAGAAAAATTAAAATGCACACATACAAAATCGGAGTTTCGGACCGCGATTTGAAAAAAAAATCATGAAACTTTGTGATTTTTTTGTTTATTATAAAATATCATTAAAATACCTGTGTTTTTTCATTATCAGTAATTTTAGTCAGAAAAGACGTAATGTGAGCAAATTTAAAAACTTTGTTTATTTTTACATTAAAAAAATATATACGGGGTGTTAAGGTACTACGTACTATTTTTTTTTTTAAAAAGAAAAACAAACATTCCCGGATTACGAATAACCCAAAAACATTTAAAAATCTCCTACTACCACCACTCTAAGCGGAAGATGTTGCTTGTGTTGTGATGGAGGACTTAGCCAGCCGAGGAATCGAACACGGAACGCCTGGGTGGGGCTCAAACGCGATGCCCACTAAATCACTGACTTGACTTACTTCTAGTGATTCCTTACATTATTTGGAGTAAAAAATATAAATGAAATTTTGGTCTCCGGTGACTTTTTTGATGACATTTTTTTTCTTCTAAATCAAACAAAAACAAAAATTCTTCGGCATGACGTCACTGGTCACTCAGCCGCGTAACATCCCACCACTTACCCCACGCCAACTGTCCAAAACCGACTATTTTTGAAGGTTTTGATTTTTATTGATAAAATTTTATTTACATTTTTTACTCCAAATAATAAGTAAGTCAAGTACGTACCTTAACACCGTGTATTATTATTTCTAATAATAAAATTTGAAACCGTATTTCATTACCTTTCAAAAGTTTTCAGGTACGTTCAGAAATATTCCCTTTATTGGATTTTATTGCAAATCGGAAATAATCTGATTATCTAACAAAATATGCTCGAGGCTTGAGGGTTAGTAGTTAGGTTATTCGTAAAGCGGAATTTTTTGTCTTTCTTTTAAAAGTTAATAAAAACGCCTTGTTTTGAGGTTAGACTTATTTTTTACTCAATGATGTGTACTTAATATTATATTGTTTGTTTTTCCAGCTGTCCTTCTTGGCCTGCGTGTTTCTGGTAGCAGGTGAGGCCTCTGAAGGCTACGACTATCCCAAACCTGTCAGCTCCAACAAGGAATCCTTCGACGAGGTCCTTGGAAGTCTTGGAGGCGGTGGCAGTCTCGGCACTCTGGGAGGAAGCGGTTCCTCCTTCTCATCTTACCAAGCCCCCCAGTACTCCTCTGGGTCATCATTCTCTTCATACGCTGCCCCTCAATACGCAGTTCAACAGCAGCAATATGTAGCACCTGCAGTCTACTCGCAGCAGTCATATGCTGCTCCAGTTCAGTCTTACCAATCGTATGCTGCGCCAATCAAGTCATATTCCGCTCCAATTCAGTCATATTCTGCTCCAATTCAGACATATTCCGCTCCAATTCAGTCATACTCCGCTCCAATCAGGTCATATTCCGCTCCAATTCAGTCATATTCCGCTCCAATCCAGTCATACCAATCGTATTCCGCTCCTATTAGGCAAACATACTCTGCTCCGTCATACCAATCATACTCTGCCCCTATCCAGCATTCATATGCCGCTCCAATCCAGTCATATTCCGCTCCAATTCGATCATATTCTCAATACTCCATTCCTCAATCAGTTTCATATTCATCCGGTCATGGAAACAGCCATGGAGTCCAGTCCTTCAGCGTACCTTCGCAGTCCTACTCCTCGGGTCCTTCTTATAGCTCTGGATACAGCAATGGAGGAAGTTACTCCATCGGTTCTGGATCTTCCAGCTTTGGATCCTACAGCTCCAGACCATCAGTAGAGTACGGAGCTCCTGTTTCTACATATGTTCAACAAGTTCGCCCTCAAAGACCCCATGCGGAATACGGAGTACCGTTCTAAACTACGAATTAAACAAAGATTCTATTATATTCACATTTTATATTAGATTTTAAGTTTAAATCCAACAACAGGGTGGCGCAAGAGTTGGCTGTAATTTTTTTATGAATGAAACAATTTAGTTTTGCTTTTGGATTGTGTTTATTTGATGTCCGTGATGTGTAGAACTTCCGATGATAGGTTCTTACATTCTTGACGGATATTCTCTTTGAGGGCTTAAAAAGTCTGAGGATTGTTTACATATCAAGAAAGATTCAAGAAACCCCACAAAAAGATATCTGGAACGGTTAAGTCGGGCGATCTTGCCGGCCAGTGCAAATCACCAAAACGAGAGATTAGGCGACCCGGAAATGGATTTTTTCAACAAATTTCCGCGTTTTTGAAGAGAACGGTAAATTTTCGTCTTATTGACGTGTATTTTGTATCTGTTTACATCGTAAATGTTAAAGCAAAACTGAGATTTCCCGCCATTTGCAAAAATTATAGCATCTTCCGATTCGTTGAAGACTTTTGCGCCACCTTGTATTTGTGTATATTTTTAATGTATTTTTGACAATGCGTTGTAATAAAATTTCGTTAAAAACCACATTCTTTGTATTCTCTGTTGCTATGATTTGTGTATGATGATTTTAGATTTATTTGTTTAGTCGAGTGATTGATGATATTATTGAAAATGTACCTACCTACGCATTATGAAAGTGGTGTCAGTTTACAAACAATGATGAATTTCTTGATTGTGCAAACACAAAATACCCAAATGATTTCTACTAATGGCTACCTAAGTAATTAATTATGATAATGATCTAAAAATATAAACAAATAAAAAAGGATTGCTGTGAAAAATATTAAGATATTATAAATTTGTAATATATTCAGGTAGAAGGTAAAACAACAAACGTCGAATCTGATTAAATAAATTGTAGTTAGGAATAATATGGTTTTTTGTAACAAATCTTGAAAAATGATCAAAAACCAATAGATCTAAACGCTCCGGCCTAGTTGCTATTCGACACCATCTGAAACAACCCCGCGACGTCATCTGAAATAAACCGAGACGTCTTTCAAGTGAGATTGACAACTATAATGACTAATGACATAATCTAATTCAAAATTGTTTTGCACTATTTACTTCAAAATTGGGTCCATTTTGATGAGTTAAAAAAAAACGATCTAATAGGCCTTATTCACCATCCGATTCGCAGAAGTGCTTGCAGGTTAGTATGCTGTGGTTCTGCACATTAGATGGTGAGCAGGCAAAAGCGCCATGCCAGTCAAATTATTATTATTCCCTTTGACGGGCCGTCGGAATTATAAGGTTGGCGGTTCGGCATGCTGACCTTTTAGTCCAGTACTGAATACCGGCCTTTAAGACCGTTGTTCCCAACTTTTCGATCGATCAATCTGAGTATCCGATCAGCTAGGTGATTTGTTTAGTAACGCTCGATTCACCGGTTGGTCGTAGAGTTGCGTTGGGAAGAGCTATTTGTGAATTTGAGGAGAGTTGAACCATAATTTCGGCTCATTGATCAGTAGGATTGGGAACAATGGCCGCTAGTAACAGTTTAGAAAAAAAAATTATATGGTTGGACCAAAATACGGTGCCTGTGGATTTCCCACTAAATTAAAAAATCCTTTTCAACGATGTAAATGGTGTCGACAAAATTATATTAAAATATCAAATAACAAACAAATATAGCGATAACGTGTTTTATCGATAATGTATAAAATTAACATATTACTATTGTATTTATAAAAATCAACTCACGAAATATATGACCAAAGTAAATGATTAAATATTATTTTAAGTGGGTATGCCTGTTGACATTCGACATGGGTAAAATAAAAGATTTGTATGTATTCAATAAGAAATAAATAAAATTATAAGATTATTCTTCTCTGACCTGACATGACCTCACTTTTTGGCAGTCATCTGCGTCCTTTATTTAGTATATTTCCGCAGAGATTAAAAAATTTAGACGTTTTTTTAATCTCATTTTTTAGCAGTTATCTTTTCCTTTAGTTAGTATATTTTCACAACCTAATGGTAAATGGATGGGGTACGGGGAAGGGAAATAGATGGGGTTCGGGGAAGGGGAATGGATGGGGTACGGGGAAGGGGAATGTATAGGGAACGGGGATGGGGAATGTTCAGGGTGCGGGGAAGGGGAATGGATGGGGTATGGGGAAGGGTAATGGATGGGATACGGGGAAGGGGAATGGATGGAGTACGGGGAAGGGGAATTGATGGGTACGTGGAAGGGGAATAGATGGGGAACGGGGAAGGGGATGTATAGGGTGTGGGGAAGGGGAATGGATATGTACGGGGAAGGAGAATGGATGGGGTACGGGGAAGGGGAATGTATAGGGTACGGAGAAGGGAAATTGATGGGTACGGGGAAGGGGAATGGATAGAGTACGGGGAAGGGGAATGGATGTGTACGGGGAAGGGGAATGGATGGGGTACGGGATGGGGAATAATTGGGGCATGGGAAAGGGGAATAATTGGGGTACGGGGAAGGGGAATGTATAGGGTACGGAGAAGGGAAATTGATGGGTACGGGGAAGGGGAATGGATAGAGTACGGGGAAGGGGAATGGATGTGTACGGGGAAGGGGAATGGATGGGGTACGGGGATGGGGAATAATTGGGGCACGGGAAAGGGGAATAATTGGGGTACGGGGAAGGGGAATGGATGGGGTACGGGGAAGGAGAATGGATGGGGAAGGGATTAAGCTATTATGTAGTGCAAGATTAAATTACAAACTTTAAAAATCTATTTTCATTTTATAAACACACGTAATTATTATTGTAAACGCCGTCATGTATTATTGTTTATGAAATGTTTTCAAGGCACGGGGAAGGAATAGGGTGCATACAAGATAGGAAAGGGGTGGAAAAGTTGGGGGAGGGTTTTATGTGACAACCGCAATAACAATCCGAAGCCTGTGGCATTTCCAATTGAGTAAAATTTTGGTATGTTATGAGACTTGAGGGGTTGGGAAGGGGACGGGAATAGGGAACTCGCTTCCTTACTTCTTCACCTTCCTCTCCCCTTCTTCTTCCCCTCCCCACTATCTTCATCCCAAGTGATTGAGAGCAGTTGGGACTTTTTGCGGTATTCACATAAAAAGGGGAAGTGGGCAGTTGGGAAGTACCTGGCTATTCAGATTTGGCCACCAAATACGGCTAAAACCATTTCAAGCACCGTTCCTATTCTAAATGGTGGTCTTTCACCGGAGTATACCGGGCGATACCTACCACTCCGGAAAGGGTTTGGGAAGGGGTTGGAGATGCGATGAGGAACGGATGAGAGAGGGGTGGAGAAGGGATGTGATACGCTCAAATGTTTAAATTTCGGTTTTCTTGCTTGACGCATTCAAACCAACGCAGCCCTTGCCTATAATAAACAAATAATCATATCAGCAAAGTACCTAATTAAACTAATATACTTTTTTAACTGTTATCAGTTTAATATTAAAGTTTTACCTCCCTTAGCCGGATAATTTCATAATAAGTGAACCTGAATTAAAAAGTAAATTAAAGAAGTTTTTACTAAATTGGCGGCTAATAACAGGGGCAAAGGCTGATATTTTTAAGTGAATGAGTCCTTTTTCGTCCTTTGCATAGAAAAAATATTATCCATAATGATGATGTTTCATTTCTATGGTATTTCTTCTGTCAGCTGTCAACTGTCAGCAATGTCAAAGTTAATATCAGTGCATATGTAAATATGTTTCCTGTTTCAAACAATAATTACTTTATATCATAATGATTGACGAATGCAAAGATGACTATTGTCACATTGATCCAAACATATTTTACACCACTGAAAATATTCCTAGCACTTCAAAAAGCGATCCAGAAAGTCTTAGAATTAAAGCAGACTATAATTCCCAACAAACCATTTATTGTTGTTGTATTGTGTGTTCTGCAGCAGAAAAATGTGGCTGCCTGTTAAATTGTGAAGCAAATTACAACAAATTTGATAACGAACTTGTTGCAACTGATTCCACATTAAATTTAGATAAATTAATAATAGAATGCAACAGTTTATGTTCCTGTGGCATTGATTGCTGTAATCGGCTTGTACAATTTGGTCCCAGAACAAATTTAACTATTTTAAATTGTTCAAATGGTGATAAACATCAAAATTCTAAAGGGTTTGGTCTGTTTACGAAGGATTCTATACCTAAAGGAGGTTTTGTCTGTGAATATGCAGGAGAAATACTATCAAAAACAGAAGCACTTAATAGAAATATGTTTAACAAGACAAACAAACTAATGAATTATATACTTTGTGTTAACGAGCGTACAGCGAACAATAATATTCAGACTTTTATCGATCCTAGTGAATTTGGGAACATAGGAAGATATATTAATCATGATTGTCAACCAAATTGCATCATGTTGCCAATTAGAGTTGATAGTCCAATACCTAAATTGTGTTTATTTGCCATAGATAAAATAGAAGCAAACGCAGAACTCACGTTTGACTATGGTTCGAAAAGAGAAGAAGATATTGGACAAAGTTCAAATATGGAAAATAGAATACAATGTCTTTGCAAAAGTGAGAAATGTAGAAAATGGCTGCCAACTGAAACCTATGATTAAAAGAAGTGGATAATTGATTACAAAATTAGGAGAAATGGGAGCTATTCAAAATTATTTAAAGTTTTGAATATCAAAATGGAACTGCGGTTAGGTAATTTTTTCATTATTAATTTATATTATTAAGATTGTCTATGGCAGATGTCTAGGCAACAATGTAACAGATTTTAATTAATTTTAATTACGTTTATAATTAAAATTATAATAACTATTTTTCCTCTTTCAGAATGCCAGTGCCTAGCCATGTTAAAAGTCTGCGAATGATTCATATTGGTATTGTTATCAATAATGAAAAGATGGTTTGGTATAGTTTTGTTTATTAACCTCAAAGGGTTTAATTTGAAGGTATCTGAAAATACGTCTGAAATTCTCGATACACTAAAATGTAAAGAATATTTGCAGAATGGTTTCTGTCTGCGAGAGCATCGAACCACCGATGGTTGCCGTTGTCCTGAAGGAGAAGTCTCTCCGAATTGCGGCCAAGCTGAACAAGTGCCCATGGTGAAAGCCAAAGTGTTTGATTTGGATCAAAATTAATAGTACTATATTCCGTAGCTGATAGCGCGATAACCTAAATGCAGACATAACGAGCTTTCTTTATAATGATGTTTTACCAGTCAAAACACTGTGCTTTAAGGGGGGAAATGCGGAACTTGCGATTAACATTTCTTCTGATAGTAAATTACGACGACTATGAAGGTTTCGTTTCCAACGACTCCACTCCGTCCGCTCTCCCAAGGACAAGTCAATAAAAGCAGACATCTATTATAATTTTTCAATAATGTCTAAACAAAATAAGTGTGTAAAAAAAATCTGAAATATTTTAGTTTGTAAGACCTTAAATAAATAGAAAAATTGAGGTATTTTTGTCACAAAACACTTCTAGGATTTATTTTTTAATGATTTTAATTTGTCTAAAATATAAAACTCGTAAACTGTGTTGACTAGATTTTATAATGATTTATTTTGTTGTATAATTATATGATTGGAAATTTGTGATGTTTAATGGAATCTATCGTTTGAAAATTGAACAAATCTGCCAACGACCAACGGTATAACCTTAGTACATTATACACTTAGTTTTTCAAAATTTTAAAACTGCGTGCACCAGATAAAATAACAATCTTTAAAAATCAATTTATGTTTTTTTTATAAAAAAGAGTCAATACGTCTAGAATTTGATTTAAAAATAACTAATTTCCAGTATTCTCTGGTAAAACACTCTTAAGTTAACTAAATAAAAATTTCAGATATCAGATTCATCCTTCACATTAGATAAGTTTTAAATTCAAAGCCTTCTTTTAATGTATCCTATCCAAATATTAATGCATGTTTAAAAATTATATTTGCAATAACTGTTTTTAAGATAAGCAACAGATGGGTAAAAAGGTGGGTTAAAAAATATGGGAGCACTAGATTTTTATTAAATCTCAAAGTGGACGGTGGTCGAAATGAGTTTGAGAACCTGTGCTTTAGATAATTAACACGAAACGACTAATACAAATATGAAAAAATTATATTTTCTTCACAACAAACGAAACCAACCAATTTCAAAGACAATATTTTTATTTGTTCCTGCTTAAAACAAAAGAACTCGATTATTCACTTTTCTCTGTTCCATTTTTTTCAAATAGGTACATATGTAGTTTACATGCGTCCGCTGACGAGGCAACTGAAAATAAACCAGTTTGCAACTAAACTCGCTATCCTGTGCAAGTCAATATGATGGCCCGCACACTACACAATTTCTAAAAAATCCGTTGTCAATGGCAACGCATGCAGTGACTCGCCATGCTTGTTGCACAGACGGCGACGCGCCAGTTCCCGATTGCCAATAATAAGCCAGTTTTGTTGTCAGTTTTCGAGGTGACAGCTGAAATGTTCGTCGTCTATTGTGAAACAAGCTGAGAAAATTACTGAAATCGTAAAATAGCATGCGCCATGAGAAGTTTATCTGACAACCATAGTAATGCGCAGTTGTAACTGGTTTATTTATGTTTAGCCGTAGCAACAACCAGTTTCAGTTTCTCCGGTGAGCAGACCGCCTTAAACTGTGATGGTTGGGAAAGGTAGGTACTGCGGATAAATAGCATGAGGATAGGAACCAAACATATTACAGTGAAACCCTCTTAAGAAATTTTCCAAGGGAACGGAAAAAAAAAACTTCTTATGCAGGAAAACCTTATAAGGGGGAAAATGGGGCCATTTGGTCTTCAAGGGACCGAAAAAACCAAACTTCTTAAGCAGGAAAACATCTTAAGCGAGAACTTCTTAAGAGGGTTTCACTGTATTCTCAATTCGAAATTCAATACTTATAATATTGCGTTTTATTTCCTGTATTCACTTTTAATACCTTTTTATTACGTTGAAGATATTTGGAGAATTACCAGAAGAAATAAAATTAGAAGAAAACATAAAAACATTTCAAATTAAATTACGTAAATATGTGATTGATATTTTGTAAATGTATTACTTTATTAGTATTGTATTAGGACATAGATAACTATGTACCTACTTAATATGCCTTAATAAACAAAAAATAGACAATAAACTTTTAAAAATAAAACAAATTTTGTTATTTGTAGTCTTTAATTTAAATGTTGTTCATATAAATTATTTTCTTTCCTATTGCTACCGATGCACAAAAAATGTCAAACAACTTTATAACACAACATAACTAATAGAAAATAATAACATAAATAACGAAATAAACAGAAAAATAATGTTCCAAACACATGAATACGTAATCACATAATTTGGAATATATGCTAGTTTTTTTTTTTAATATACAAATAACTAATTCAAATAATCGGTTTCACCAATCAAAACTGATCGAACATTTAAAATCTCCCTCAACAGAAGATTCAATTTGATTTGATCAACATTTTTTGACTGAGTAAAAGTAATGTTAAAAAAATATATTGTTAAGCTTTTATTTAGCGGAGGCTCAGTTTAATTGGTGAAATCGGTCACTAGAAACACATATTATATTTAAATATACACACCTTATTATTTAAAACACAGCTCAGAACTCATTAAAATACAAAATTTAAACTAGATATAGCATACAGTCACTTGCAAACAGATTGAAGTTTGAAAAGAAAAATAAAAAGGAACTTTTTTTACATTCGCTCCACACAGGAAGCCCTGAGAAAAACAATTTCCCTCAAGGGAATCTTTAGGAATGCGGTGTGAGGGTCTTTTTAGGGAAAGGAAGGAGAGGAAGATCTGGGAAAGAAAAGGTATGAGGGGTAGATAGGAATCTGGGGCTCAATTTGTCCAGGAGTGTAAAGAGGAGAAATAAAAAGGTCTACCTTGACCAGTCTCTTCCGATCCGCCCCGCCACACAGCATCTACACTTAGTGTAGATGCTATTTGCAGTAGTATAGGTGAACAATGTTGGCGACACGTTGTTGCACGATGAAATTTAATAAAATAAAAAAAATTCTCAGAGAAAATAAATAACATAAAATCTATTATAATCATCAAACTGTATGCAAGCAAACCGCATACTAAATAGAACTGTCTTTATTTTTGTTGTTGCACTTCACAAAGTAATTTGATTTTTGAAGTCTACAGTTCCGTGTGGGTGTAGGCTTTGTTGGCACCTCCGAGGTCCGAAGCGTGGATGAACAGGCCCTCCTTGGCCTTCCACTCCGTGTATGCGCTGAAGAGGGAAGTCACTCCCACAACCTCGCCCTGCCCTTCGATAGGACGCCCAAAGTTCCTACCCGATGCGGCGAGATATCTGAACAACAAAAAAAAAATTATTAGAATTTTGAATTAAAAGGAGCACTTTAACCTCTGGATAATCAATTTTACCCTTCAGCACCCAGACTTTTTGTGGTCTAAAGATAATAATCTGCTTATTAATGGAGTTACCTGCATTTACCCTTCTTTCAATATCTCTAACAGCCTTCCGATTTCTCGTAAACATACTACCCAGACACACAAACTCATCCACCTGCTCCAAGTTCATAATTACATACATTGCACAATGCACACTGTTTTCGTACTCTCTCTCTTTCAAACACCATGACTTTAGACTTAGATACTTACATTCATCATTAATTTTATTTGTAACTTTATTTGTAACTCTTGTATATGTTTCAAAATGTATTTATGAAATATTCTTCAACTAACTATGTATACCAAGTGTGCCTGGTCTGTTTTAAAATATATGTACTTTTCATTGAACTCCTCTTTAAATTCGTGTTCTTTTGTAAAAATAATTTTCTTTTAATTATATAATGTTGTCCTTCCCGAAATGAGTTTTATTAAACTCACTGGGAATAAATAATGTATTATAAATATTATGTCATAATCTTGTAATATATTATCACAAATAAAATAAATAAATTAACTCATTCTTCATACATACTTCGTTCATTTTAGGCATGTAGATCTTACATACTGTTAGAAACATACATTCAGGATCATCAGCATACAACAGGCAACATGCTTTCAGATACTAGTAAAAATAATGGCAGATTATAAATAATGGTTGACAGATAAACGAGGCACAGAATATTGAGAGGTAGTATACAGTGGTTTTATAGGAATAATTTTGGATGCACAATTTGATGTTTTAATGTTATCGATATTTCATTATTAATTTGGTGTTTATTAATAAATGGGTGGAATTGCAGTTACCCACATTTTACTATAGATAAGTATCTTATCTGATATTTTGTTTTTAAAGAGCCATGTGGTTAATCATTGTGGTTTAACTACACATATAAATATATGCAGTAAATCATTAATTTATGGACAGGATTATAAATAAATTTGCTATCTTGACTATACAGCAAGAAATAAGTCTGAATGTCACTAAAATCTAGCAAATGGTAAATTGAAACACAAAATTTTCACATTTGAAATCCATAATTTCTTGCAACAATTTCATTCCTTTTTCCTTGCATACCTTGTTTTTTTCACACATATCCATTTGGTCTCATTTCAGTTTTAGTAATTACAGTTCACTGCAAGTGCATATGAAGTTATAATTCGTAAGCAGTTTTGGATGCAACATTGTGAAATAGTAAAATTAAAAAATAAGTCCATTTTACTCACACATCTGTGTCTACATGTCGCAAGTGAATGAATCCGTCCCTCTTCCAGTAGTCCTGGTTGCACACAATCTGCCAGTGGTCCCCCGTGTCTCCGAGCCCCTTCTCGTCCCCGTAGCACGAGATCTCCTGTTGCTTGGACAGCGGGGAGGTGAAGTGGTGCGAGTGCAGATTCTTGCGGGTCGCCACATGCTGCATTCGGATGGTGCTGCCGCATTTTATTGGATCTCTGAAATAAATTTTAAAAATCATTATGATGGCAACACTTTAACCCAGCCTTACCTGCGATTTGTATCTAGTTGCTTCTTGCATCTTTAATATCTTCGTAAATATGGAAAATTCGGTTTTCAGATTTTAGGTAATCCTCCGTTATACATTTACCCAATAAATGAAAAATGATTTTTCTACCTATCGGGCACACCAGAGGTATTTTGGGAAAATCGGAAATAAATTCAACAATGCAATGTAGCATATACAGCGATGTGGGTGAGATGTACAGATGAGTGAAGCACAAAACGCCGTCAGTAACCGCTCGGCATTCATTTTGAGTGGTCCCCTCGCCTGTTCTGTGAGGGTCTGGCGATGGTTTTTTCATGTTTTCAGCATTTAAACATCAATTATTATCATTTTTGACTTCAACTATAATTAAATATAGCAATTTGCTACGAATATTAATATTTTTCCGGTTTTAAATCGCCCATTTCAGCTTGTGTAGTGGATTTGTTTAGCACAGAAGGGGAAGGTTAATAATGCGTGAATTCTGCATTTGAATTGGGGAGGAATATACAATAACCATGAGAAATTGCACAAAAGTCGATCATTAAGATAATGTACCAAAAGACCAAGACTTTTCCCACCAATCAGTTATTTCAGGAAACTGAAATTATAGAACTAAGGCGGATCCACTGTTTCCAGTGTCTTAAATTCATATTTACTCGTCCTAACAATTTCACAAAAAACCCAAATCGCTTTAGCCAGAGACACACCACTTCTGTATACTCAGTGTCTCATTGCGAAACCAGGCTGGACCAAAGGCACATTAACTTATTGTCCCAAAATTGTTCGATTCCTTATCCAATTCCATCAACAAATGCCAAAACTTTAACTTATATAAAAAAAATGTTAAAAGTTGGGTAAAAAATTATTTGGAAGTAAATAACTTATATTATAATTATCCACGCAAAGGCTTCGCCATTGTGGGATTTTTTTTGTTACTCTTTTACACTTTTTGTTATAATGTATGTACCTGTATATATCAGATATCTGTATTAAAAAACTTTGTCAGTAAAAAAAAAATGAATGTTACAGCTGATGAACGAGGCTCTTCGTCATTGCTGATGATTGTGACTCCCACTCGAATTATTTTAATGAACAAGGATCCTTCACTCCTAATGGTCCAACGCTGTTCAATGACAGATGTGTCAGATGCCTGTCATACTTGATCAGTGCAATGCATTTGTGATCTTTCTTTGCTTCTCCTGCCAAACACTTTGTCAGTGATTATGAGTTTCTACAAATTAGAATTCTCAGTTTAGCGAGCGACTTGTCCAAAATATCTTATGATACTCTGCAGACAGTTGATATGATTTGAGATTTTCACGGTCAAAAGTATTGCCGTGATTTATTTGGTTACGGTGATTTATTTGTTTCAGACAGCGTCAACGTTAGGAGTGGAGGAGCCTTGTCCAAAATGGATGAGGGCTCACGATGCGAACCGACCTGCGAAGAAAAATCTGACTTATCTCTGACAAGTGATGAAGTATTTAAAGATACGTTGTCATCAACAATAAACCCTAAAATTAATACAAATGATTTCATTATAATAGCGTACCCTCGTTTGCACTGCTTGCCCGTTTCCGCCAACACCTGCCAGTGACTGTTGACATCTTCCTGCAGATCTATGGCTGTGACGGACTGTTGTCCTGATCCAGTTCCGTATTTAATGTCGTGGGAATGCAGTCGCAGAGGGAGGTCCTTGTTCAACAGCTTCAGAATGGAGCCGCACGTGACAAATTCTGTTGTGTGCCCTAAAATAAATAATATTAGAATGTAATAATTTTCACATTTTTATCACAGTCCATTTGGGAGGCTACCACCACCCCGTGTACCATTAGATGGATAACCAATACACCTGCCATCAAACATAGGTCTAAGGCAGCCTAAGGATAAAAATAAATAATATTAGAATGTAATAATTTTCACCTTTTTATACAGTCCATTTGGGAGGCTACCACCACCCCGGGAACCATTAGATGGATAACCAATACACCTGCCATCAAACATAGGTCTAAGGCAGTCTGGCTATCAAATTATGCATATTTCAATGTGTTGGTTAGTGTATTAAATCTCCCCAAAGACATTTGAATTGGGGGTTATTAATGAGCTGAACGGTCGGTGGTTGAGTGGGCATCGCGTTTGGGTCCCACCCAGGCGTTCCATGTTCGATTCCTCGGCTGGCTAAGTCCTCTATCACAACACAAGCAACATCTTCCGCTTAGTGTGGTGGTAGTAGGAGATTTTCAAATGTTGTTGGGTTATTCGTAACCCGGGAATGTTTGTCTTTCTTTTTAAAAATAAAAAAATTAATAGATTTACTTCTGAGAAATTACGGTAATTTTTTGTTATTGGTGGCCACGGTTATTACGAATAATTTTTAGAAAAAAACTTTAGATTCGCCTTAATCACTATAAAAGGAAACTTTTTGCATCACGGCCAGAGGAAAAAAAATCCATTTTAATTTTCAATTGCGTAAAATTTCACTTCACTTCGCGAACCGATACGTCATTAAACCGCCGCCTGCCGCTGTCATTTTGTTATGTTGGTATACCCGATATATTACCGTAACATAACGAGGAGCTAGAAATGACACTACTACGCAATCTATGCAAATTAGGTAAGTACTAGTTTGGCGAAATTCTGGAAATAAAATACAGTAAAATGAATTAAGACCTTCAGGCACGTTTTTTTGCATTCATTTTTTTATGTTAAAAGCTTTACCTAAAAATCTGTTTTGAGCACTAGTTTGGCGAATACTGGAAATAAGGGGAGAGAAATATGTTTCCGTGGCGCCGCCATTTGACGATGGATTTCGATAAATCAACCCAAATAAATCGTATTTTTTTTATAAAAAAATACATTCACTTTTGTATCACAAACCATGTTACACAAACCTAGCGTAGCCGCTAAACTACTTGAAAACTAGGATGTTTTTCTTGCCTTGACGCGAGCAGGCGCTACGAAGGGGGCACTTTATTTTGCATTACAAACCATGTTACACAAACCTAGCATAGCCGCTAAATTACTTGAAAGCTGGGATGTTTTTCTTGCCTTGACGCGAGCAGGCGCTACGAAGGGGGCACTTTCTTTTGTATCACAAACCATGTTACACAAACCTAGCGTAGCCGCTAAACTACTTGAAAACTGGGATGTTTTTCTTGCCTTGACGCGAGCAGGTGCTACGAAGGGGGCACTTTCTTTTGTATCACAAACCATGTTACACAAACCTAGCGTAGCCGCTAAACAACTTGAAAACTGGGATGTTTTTCTTGCCTTGACGCGAGCAGGCGCTACGAAGGGGGCACTTTCTTTTGTATCACAAACCACAATTTTGGGTTGATTTATCGAAATCCATCGTCAAATGGCGGCGCCACGGAAACATCTTACTCTCCCCTTATTTCCAGTATTCGCCAAACTAGTGCTCAAAACAGATTTTTAGGTAAAGCTTTTAACATAAAAAAATGAATGCAAAAAACGTGCCTGAAGGTCTTTATTCATTTTACTGTATTTTATTTCCAGAATTTTGCCAAACTAGTACTTACCTAATTTGCATAGATTGCGTAGTAGTGTAATTTCTAGCTCGTCGTTATGTTACGGTAATATATCGGGTATACCAACATAACAAAATGACAGCGGCAGGCGGCGGTTTAATGACGTATCGGTTCGCGAAGTGAAGTGAAATTTGAAATTAAAATTGAAAATTAAAATGCATTTTTTTTCCTCTGGCCGTGATGCAAAAAGTTTCCTTTTATAGTAATTAAGGCGAATCTAAAGTTTTTTTCTAAAAATTATTCGTAATAACCGTGGCCACCAATAACAAAAATTTACCGAAATTACAGTTAGAACTATAGAAGGGTGATCACGATTATATTCACCATGATTCATTTATTAATTTGATTTCTAATATATTTATCGTCTATGACAGTGTAAATTGTCATTGTCACATTATGTGTGAATTTTACTATAAGTTGGGTACTTTTTGTATTTGTGAAATACATCATAATTTATTGCACTATTTGAGCAAATTGGTGTTTAATATTTGATATCGGAAAGATAAGTTGTTAGGCCACGTAATTAAAATGTGTATTTGACAACCAATAGAAATTTAGCACGTCAGGGTAAGGAAACATTTCACATTTTCTAAATGAAAACGTGCTTAATACATTTGAAATTCTCGGTAATTATAACAATTAAACTTAAACAATAGTATTTTCACTTACCATTTGCTAAATTAATAATTAAACTACATACTAAAATAGTAAATACTAAAGATACGCGAGCGAAAGACGTCAAACCGGCGGCCGCCATATTTATTCTGTGAATGTCATAGAAAGATTACAATGATTCAAGGAAAATGTTTAAAATAGAATAGAAACGTGTCGAAAAATGATTCTCTTTTCTCTATGAAATAAAATAAATGTCAGGGACTACCCATGTGGAAACCTAAAATTATCGTAATTACTCTGTGCGTGTTTATTACGTAATATTACGAAAATCATAATTTAAACATCAAATCACCCCATAAGAATGTTTGTGTTTGGACTATCTGGGAGCCTTTTCTTATCAGCGAAGGAACTTGTTTGAGAATACCGATAAATCCACCCCTAAGTATAAATTAAATTGAGGTCTCCGTGGTCAAGGGGTAAGGGTTTTCACTAGCTATCTGAGGGCCACAGTACTAGCGAGTTTTACGGCCTCCTAACTACCTGGCTTTTCAGATCGACAGCCTCCATGGTTGTAAGGGTATGGTATTCGAAGGTCTCGGGTTCAAATCCCGGTGCGCAGGTTTTTTCTTTGATTAATTCATGTTATTTCACAATTTATTCATTTTAAAATAACATATTTAGTATATTTGTGGTGGAATATACTCCCAGTATCGCCCTGGTGTATGACCAGCATTCATAATTGAAACGTCGTTTGAGATGGCTTTAGCCGTGATTTTGCGCCTTTGGTGACCAGATCGGAATTGTCAGGTACTTTCTCACCTTCCTCTGCCCCATATCCTTCCTCTCTCCACTAGCTTCTGCCTCATAACATACCCCATTTTTAAATACCATAGGCTGGCACTGGCTCGCTGGCTCCAGACTTTTGGAAGCCATTGAGCTTTTAATATAAAAATTAAATTAGTGTGTCGTTTCACGATAAATTAATTATTTGGAACAATTACTTAATGAAGACTTGCAGAAATGTTGTTTGTCACTACAGTTTGATGAATCCACCGATGTAACCGACATTGCTGAATTGTGCGTTTACGTGCGTCTAGTTTTTTAAGACATGACGGTAAAAGAAGAGTTAATAACGATGATTCCATTGAAAAGGCAAACCAGAGGTGAAGATATCTACAGATCTTTTAAGTGTTTTGTTGAAAAAACTGAATTTCCGATTCACAAACTATCAGCACCCGCTATGGTGGGACAGAGTCGGTTTTATTTCGTTGTGCAAAAATGATGACAACATTCCAAGTTTCACCAACTATCACTGCATCATACACCAGCAAGTTTTGTGCTCTAAAATTCTCGAATCGGATAATATTATGAAAGTTGCCTTTAAAATAGTTAATTCTATTCGAGCCAGAAGTTTGCAAAGACTTTTGAAGAGACTGAATCCGAACACCCAGATCTTTTGCTACATACAGATATCAGGTGGCTTAGCCGTGGTGCCTTTTTGAAGAGATTTCGACAATTACTGCCAGAAATCAAAACATTTATACATTCGAAAGGAGAAAATATACCCGAGCTTGAAGATGAAAAATGGCTTATGAAGCTGACCTTCCTTAGTGACGTAACAGAAAAACTCAACGAGTTAAACGACAACTTTGATTTAAACTTTTAAAAATAAAATTCATCTCAATTAAAACGAAGAGAACTAAAAAATTATAAAAACATGGAAGAAGAATGTATGCACAATTCAAATCGAGATTTTAAAACTTTCGCTGAACAGTTGGAAAAAAGCTAGGGCATCTGGTAGTACAGATTTTTGGAAACTGATTTGCAAAGTAAAGTTTCCATGCCTAAGATTGTTGTATCATTAAAATATTTTAATATTTCCATATTAAAATATTTTAATGATACAACATCATTGGATTCACTTTTTTATTTAAATGATATTTTTACATTTGATAATCAAGTTAATTATCAGGAACTATTCAGAAGGATAAATTTGTAGATAATAAAACACAACCAACCAAGGAGACGCGCACAACAGAACGGCGTTCCGATCGTTCTCTTTTGTTATATTAGCTGTCGCTAGGTTACTGATCCAGTGTTTTAAATTATAAATGTTTTTGGTTGTTCAGTGCAATCTACACACTTCCCCTCCAGTTGTTAAACGATATAAGGGCAAAATTGACCATGCTGTGTAGGACACATTACACAAACATGTCGCTTAATATTTTGTGGCCCAACCATATATATGAAAATAATAAAAAATTCTAAATTAAAAACTCAAATAGTTGTAAAACATGAATACAGAACTATAAGTATGGTATCTTCAAATATCTATATGGTAAACAAAAGTAGTATTTTTTAACTTAAGTTTAAAAAATTATGTCTAGGAGAATGCTTCGACTAGATTTATTTATGTATCTATATTTTAAAAACAAATGTTTTCATCTACAAACATTTCGTTTGGAACAAGTGTTCAAAGTAACTGTGACTATGACACAATATTGTATATCTAATAATAACTGGATTCAATAAAACTTATATAATAGTATTTCTTAAAAATAAGGTACATGTTTATGAGACGCTATAAATTTTACAAAGCGTTTGATAATTATAATTTTTTTTTTTTTTAAACTGTTTACTGGAGTGCGTTATTGATGAACTCAACATATTTATTGAGTTTTTTGTAATTACAGTAAATTAGACTGGGTAGTGTATCATCCAGAATAGACATATTTGTTGTCATTAAAACTTATCGCTGTTATTTAAATAAATAAATATAATACATTTTATTATATTTAAACATTCACACGTCTCCGTAAACACTTGAAAAGAATTATTACATAATATAAATAAGAAATTTCAACGACATGTTCAATCAGATGTGAGTGCCATTATACATCTGAATGATCATGGTTAAAATAACTAAAAGTAAACATTTTTTCACAGTATATGATTTAAAAACTTATTTTTTAGTTGAGATACAAAGTTTGTTTAGTAACATTAATATATTACCTCTGAAATTTTGTTAATTTTTTTTGTAATTTTTAATCAATTTAGTATGATTTACAGAAGATAATTATAATCGTAAAAAATAATAATACCTTTTTAGGTTTTGAATTGTCCCAATCTGTCTGGAAAATGAACTTTTCGACCAGATCTTGTGGTTCTGGTAATTTCGGGAAGTGGTTTAGGTACAATTGTAGAAATTGGAACATTTTTTTCTACAGGAACAAAAACAGGCTTTAGACGGTCTATCGTGACGCGTTTTGGTTTTCCTTTTACGGTAATAACGAATGTTTTCTCATCACGTTCTTCAACTTTGTATGGACCTTCATATGGATTTTGGAGTGGTTTTCTTCCACCATCGGTTCTGAGAAACACATGTGTAGCAGTAGGTAGATCCTTATGGACAAAGAATTTTCCTGTACCATGTGTACTGGCCGGAGTCGATTTGATATCTTCGAACTTTCTTTGGAGACGTCCGACGTATGTATCGGGTTCTTTTCGAGGAGTTGCTGTGAAGAAATCGCAAGGTAATTTTAGAGTTCTACCGTAAGTTAATTCAGCTGGTGAGCATTTTAGATCTTCACGCACTGTCGCTCTCAGGCCTAGTAAAACGAGTGGAAGGTTTTCAACCCAATTCTGGTCTCCACATGCCATAAGTGATGCTTTTAAAGTACGATGCCATCTTTCAATCATGCCGTTGGCTTGTGGATGATACGCTGTGGTTCTCAAGTGTTTAATTCCAAACTTTTCTGTGAGTTTTTTGAAGAGATGACTCTCAAATTGACGACCTTGATCGGTTACTATGCTGTCAGGGGTTCCGTGACGAGCAATCCAATGGGTTGTGAGTGCAGTGGCGACTGTTTCCGCTGTCATGTCTTTCAGGGGAATTGCTTCGGGCCATCGAGTAAATCTATCAATCATTGTTAGTATATACTGGTACTCATTGCACTTCTGAAGGGGTCTAACTAGATCGATATGTACATTGCGAAATCGATCCTCTGGTAATATATACGTTGCTAATGGCGCAACAGTGTGTCGAGAAACCTTAGCTTTTTGACAATGAATGCATTGTTTGACAAAGTTTTTTATGTCCTTTGCCATGTTAGACCAAACAAATCTTTGTTTAATTGTCTGTGTTGTTCCCGAGATGCCAGGGTGGCAAACATTATGTACACTTTCAATTACTTGATTTCGCATGCAAGCAGGTACAAACGGTCTGACGTGACCTGTTGATATGTCGCACCATACTGAAGTTTCAGTACCAGGCATCACCATTTGACGTAAGGCGAGGGCGGTGTCATCTTTTGCCTTCATAAATTCGTCATCTTGACACTGCGCTTTTCCCATCTGCCTATAGTCAATAGAAGTAGGACAATTAATCTCCTCTATTCGAGACAGTGCGTCAGCTACTGTGTTGAGTTGTCCTGAAATATGTCTAATGTCCGTTGAAAATTGTGCTATATAATCTAACTGTCTTTCCTGGCGTGGAGAGCTAGAGGCACGTTTCTTGTTAAAGGCGAAAGTGATTGGTTTATGATCCGTGTAAATTATGAAATTCCGTCCTTCAATGTGATTTCAAAAGTATTTTACCGCTTCATAAACACCAGTAAGTTCACGGTCAAAAGTACTATACTTTCGTTGCGCGGGTGTGAATTTTTTTGAAAAGAATCCTAGCGGTTCCCAAGCGTTTCTGTTGGACTGTTGTAGTGAGGCTCCCATAGCTACGTCACTGGCGTCTACCATTATAGCTATTTTTGCATTGGGATTTGGATGTGCAAGTAAAGCCACGGTCGCTAGGTTTTGTTTGCATTCCTCAAATGCTTCCGTCAGTTCTTGATTCCAAACCAATATTCTCTTGTCATTTTTCTTGTAACCAGCAATGCAGTCGTATAATTTTGTTTGAGTGTTAATTGCATTGGGAAGAAATCTTCGGTAATAATTCAACATGCCTAAAAATCGTCGCAATTCCTTTGCTGTTTTAGGTAATGGAAAATTTATGACGGCTTCAACTTTTTCTTTAATAGGTGACATTCCATTTTGGGTAATTGTGTGACCCAAGAAGTTGACTGTAGGTTCGCCAAAATGACATTTGTTTATGTTTATTACTAGGTCATATTCAGCCAGGCGTTTAAGTAAAGAATCTAAATGTATTTTATGTTCTTCTTCATTTTCAGAAGCAATCAGAATGTCATCTATGTATACAAAGCAAAAATCCAAGTCTCTAGTTACCGCGTGCATGAAACGTTGGAAGCTTTGTGCTGCATTAGATAAACCGAATTGCATGGATGTAAACTCAAATAATCCAAACGGTGTGATGATGGCTGTTTTTTGTACATCTTCTGGTTCAACTGGAATTTGATGATATGCTCTGGTCATATCTATGGTACTAAAGATTTTTGCATTTGAAAGTTTGTGTGCAAAATCTTGTAGTTGAGGTATCGGGTATTTGTCCGGGATTGTTTTAGCGTTCAATCGTCGATAATCGCCAACAGGACGCCACTCTCCGTTGCTTTTCTTCACCATGTGTAAAGGGCTGGCCCAATTGCTTTTTGATGGCCTGCAAATCCCTTGTTCCATCAGATACTTAAATTCTTTTTTTGCTGCCTCTAATAGGGCTGGTGATAGTCTGCGGGCACGTTCCGTGACAGGTGGTCCTTTTGTTTCGATGCAGTGAGTCACAGAGTGTTTTTTTGTATCCGGTATTTTCATATTAGGCCTCATCAATGTAGGGTATTTGCTCAAGATGTCACGAAATTTCTGTGACGAGGAAATTGTAGAGATACCAGATGTAGGTCCTTTATACGTTGTTCCTTTGATCATTAATTTTGTTGATTGATCTGTGATTGTTGCCTTTCGTAAGTTTACCGTTAGGTTAAAATGGTGGATAAAATCTGCACCCAGAATTGGTCTTGATACGTCAGCAACAATGAAACGCCATTTCAACGCACGGCGTAGTCCAAAGTCGAGTTCGACTGTTCTCGTGCCATAAGTCTTGATGGGGTTTCCATTGGCTCCATACAATGTAGTTGGGCAGTTGTCGGAAGTGATATTATTTTTGTTATATGACGGTTTTCTAGGCATTACTGAAACGTCCGCGCCAGTGTCCACCAAGAATTTTTGTCGAGTTTGCAGATCGTATACGAAGAGACGACATGTGTTACTCGGAATCTCACATGTCTCTACTGAGAGGTTCCGCTGTCGTTTTCCGAATTCTTCTTTTTAAAAGTACAAGGTTCGTAGCATTTGTATGCATGTTCTCCAAACCGTCTATGGAAATAACAATATCCATCAGGATCTCTTCTAGGTGATCGACCGCGAGACCCAGACCTCGGTCTTCTAGCAGGATTCTCTCGAGATGAATTCTGATATGAATTATTTCGACGAGGGCTCTGATTTCGCCGTCCTCGGAAGGTTGAAAAACTGTTATTTTGAGATATTTTCAATTTTGACACTTCTTGTGTTAGCTCAGAAATTTGTTTTTGTAGCTGAAGTAATATTGAATTTTCTATTTTTTCGGATCTTGATGTGCTGGGTTTGTTATGTTGATCCATTGCACCACATTCTGTTGATGTATAAACATCTGTAATTTTGTCGGCAGCCAATGCCAGTTGGTTTGTGTTGTTATCAGGAAGCGCTGACAGGATTGCCTGGACATGTTGGGGTAGACGCTGTAGCCAGAGTGTACGTACTATTGCACTCTCTGCTAATGTGGGTCCAGCTAGCTCCATCATATACCGAAGAAGTCCGGAGGGCTTTCGATCTTCCAGTTGAATGCCCGTTAAAAGTCGTGTAAGTCTTTTTTCAGCAGAATCTTGTAGTCTGTCGATAAGTGCAGTTTTCAGATTTAAATATTTGTCTGATTCAGGTGGCTTCATGACAATATCACTAACACATTGTAAGGTTTGTGGATCGAGTGCTGCGATGATGATATTGTATTTTGTAAAGTCTTTTTTAATACGTGAGTTTGAAAATTGAGATTCGGCTTGAACGAACCATAGCGATATGTTTTCTTTCCAACATGGTGGTAATCTGACTGAGACATGGTGGATGTTTGATTCATTACTAGTTCCGCTTGATGATTCCATTGTAATTGAATCTGTAATTATCTTGTTGCTTGATGTTTGTAAACTTGATTCCGCTGTTTGCTTCGAGATGAGAATATTTTCTTCAGTTGTCATGGCATTATTTCAGATATTGACAATTCAACGCATATAAGGCGGTTACTTTAAAAAAATATTCATCAGCAAAAAATTCGAAAAAACATTAAATTAAATCATATTAAAATATACATATTTAAAATTATCGATAATTTATCAAACTGATTTGGGGTACCATCTATGCATTTTTCTATAAATCATAAGTCAGATGCATGTGATATTATCTTAGGCGCAAACCTTTTGAAAATCTACTAATTTTAGAACATTTTTATTAGTGTTAAATTATTTCAAATTATTTTTTAATAATAGAATAATTTCTCAAAACAGATAATAATCATTAACATTAAATTCAAATTTTAAATTTTGAAATTAGGTTATGTAAAAATAATAGTCTTTTGTTTAAACATTTACTTGACTTGAAACGAATTCCTAATGGTCTGCTGTCTGTGGTGATGTTTTTTTCTCAGCCAAACGTCTCTCGTGAAGATAGATTCGCTGCGATTGGGTACTGCGTCATGAAGTCTCCTTGTTGTGAAGCTCCGCTGCGATTGGGTACTGCGTCATGAAGTCTCCGTGATGTGAAGCTCTGCTGCGATTGGATACTGCGTCATGAAGTTTCCGTGATGTGAAGCTCCGCTGCTTTGGTAGTCTCTATGTAGTGTCAGCAAAACTCGTTCACCTGTGCAGCTATGGTCTCCATGTGCGATGATGGTCCCTAATTAAATCGCCATTTTCGATTTCTCTGGCCTCAGGATCCTATGCGTCGGTCGTTCTGACTGGTTTGTTGTGGTGCGAAAATTTAAAAAGAAATTGTTCGTATAATTGTGTCTAATTGCGTGGAAGGTCGGGTGGTCACCATTTTAATGATACAACATCATTGGATTCACTTTATTATTTTCATATATATGGTTGGGCTACAAAATATTAAGCGACATGTTTGTGTAATGTGCCCTACAAAGCATGGTCAATTTTGCCCTTATATCGTTTAACAACTGGAGGGGAAGTGTGTAGATTGCACTGAACAACCAAAAACATTTATAATTTAAAACACTGGATCAGTAACCTAGCGACAGCTAATATAACAAAAGACAACGATCGGAACGCCGTTCTGTTGTGCGCGTCACCTTGGTTGGTTGTGTTTAATTATCTACACATTTATCCTTCTGAATAGTTCCTGATAATTAACTTGATTATCAAATGTAAAAATATCATTTAAATAAAAAAGTGAATCCAATGATGTTGTATCATTAAAAAAGGTAGTTTTATATTTGACATCGTTTTTCGGTTCTACCTATCTTTGCGAATCAACATTTTCAACGATGAATGCAATAAAAACCAAACATCGTTCCCGCATAACAGATGCAAACTTAATCGCAGTTACTTCGTACACTCTCCAATATGATAAGCTTGTGGAGAATATGCAGTGTCAAACATCCACCTTAAAACGTAAAGCTTAATGAAAAAAAATATATGTTACATTGCTTTAATAAATTCTTACAAATTTATCACAAAATAGTTTTATTTTGTCACTTTTAAACTCTACCTGGCAGTCGACCGCAGGAAACATTTTTATAACGCAAGTAGACCGAACAGGTCAAAAGTTTGATATAGGGTATATTTGCGCCACGTTCACTTTAAGAATGGAAAATACTTTCAGTATCATCCTGGGGAAGACAGCCATTCAGAATTGAAACGTAGCTTGAAACGGTTTTAACTGTACTTCCCCTATCTTCTTCTTCCCATCTCCTTCCTTTCCCTGGTACCTTCAGTCTCAAAACATACCCCAATTGGGGATAACATAGTCTCAATGATGATTGGGAGTAGGTGGGACTTTTGTGCGGTATTCCCATAAAAATATAAACATTTTATCACTTTTTTACATCTCCACACAGGAGGCCCTCATGAAAATAATTTCCCTCATAGCCTATATCATCTTTCAGGATGCTGTGTGAGTGAGGAGGTTATTTTATGGAAATAAAGTTATGGGAAGGAAAAGAGTATTAGGTTGGGTTAGGTTAGGTCTTGACCCATCACCCTAGTGGGTGCAAGGCACACAACCGCCATCAAGACTGAACAGACCTCACCCTCTTTATACCACTTTTCAGTGTACTGATTAGTCACTGTTCTTATTTGTCATGTAACTAAGCCCAGGCACCCCTGCTAATTCACCAAACGTAGTAAACCACTTGGGGTGACCGCCGCCGCCCAAATTATTAATCTATATATTAATCACTGGGATCTTTATCTCTTATATTGAATAACCATTTTCAACAAGAAATTTAAAAAGCGGTTGTAATTGAACCACATTTATGTACTGTTGAGGCAGACCAATAAAAAGTAGGGAAAAAATAAAAACAATCAGCTCATTTCATGAAAACATGAATTATATTTCATTATAATCTGTTAGATTTCACAAAAATAAATACACATCACTTCAAATTCATTTGAATGTGCACAAATTCATGGGTTTGGACTAAAAATTAGCCATTGTCGTTTATACATAAAAATACAGATTTGAATAGTACCAATAATAATACATAATATTTATCTTGGCATTACATATATAAACAAATACGATCCAAGACACATTCATGTAGCATCATCTTTTTTTAATTCATTTGATTTACGATTTTGTTTAAATTTTTAAATCATGACAGCGATATTATTAAGGCTGCATAATTCAGTTCAATGTGTGGGGCCTTTTATATATATATATTTATGTTGTTTTTTTTTTAAAGTAGGTACTAGGAAGGTTCTAGATCCCCCTCTTGATGGGTTTAGGCGCCACATTAACTTTGACCGGCTTGCACAGATCTATGAGCGAGGCTTCTTTTCTAGCGAATCCAATTTGATCGGGGACGGCCAAGCAGAGAGTTATCTCTATGGGGCAGGATTCCGTCCAGACCTGATGAGATATCAGGACTTTGGTCAGCAGACGGAGGTTGGTCCCGTCTTCGGATTTGTTATCAGCTGCAAAAAAAAGCAATATTAGAAATTAATCTAAATTACAAGGCGTTTGGCTTCAATATAAAGAAGTAGAAGAAGGGAATAGCTAATGGTGCTGCCTTAAGAGGAACGGCTGCGCGGCCGGCTTCATACAAAACATAGTTTTGGATTTACAGCTAAAATATGTAATAAAACTCTTTTTTTTTCTAATCAAAAAGTGAGACATAAATAAATCTCGGACAGGAATCCAATTTTCGATTTTTGCTTTCAATTATAAAATATAGGCCCCAAAAGATGACGATTTATGCAAGAATTTAGGATGCAACTTTGACAATTTTTTTAAGACTGAAAGAATGCTATTTTTGAAAAAATATATCCTTTCCGAGGTCAGGCATAATATGATGAAGTATACAATAAAATTTTAATCTCCACTGAAAATCCGAAACTAATCAGCCACATTTTAAACGTTCATATAACCTCTTGGGCACATAAGCTTGTTTTCACGACAATTTAACGTAGGTAGACATAGGAATGACGTATGTCCCGGACCTGAGTTATTAACTAGATTTCTCTCATTTGTCTCATTTGCACGATTGCCAGTCTGTGGGAGTTGGGGCAGGGGTGAGGGCCGGGGGGTGAAGAGATGCCGCCCACTAAACATATACATATATCACAATGCTAACTGCTATCTATTTGAGATCATATTTTACTAAAAAAAAATTCTTAGGTAAAAAAGTGGGAAAAATTGGGTCATTTGGTCTTCAAGGGACCGAAAAAACCAAACTTCTTAAACAGGAAAACATCTTAAGCGAGAATTTCTTAAGAGGGTTTCACTGTATTCCGCTTTTTGTTAGCGTAGGTATTGAAAGACAAGTAGTAAAATACCGCCTAATTGTAATAATTGCCAGAGTGGAAGATACTGTCAGTATCGCCCTGGTGTAAGACCACCATTCAGAATCGAGACGTTGCTTAATAATGGCTTTAGCCGTGTTTAGTGACTAGATCTGAATAGCCAGGTACTTTCCTACCTTCCTCTTCCCCATCTCCTTCCCTTCCCCACTTTCCTTCAGCCTCACAACATACCCCAATCGGGGATGCCATAGTCTCACTGGCTCCAGACGGGAGCAGTTGGGACTCTTGTGAGGTATTCTCTATAAAAAATAAAAAAAAATTATATTCATTTTATTTATCTACCTGTGATTAATATACATTTCAATGCTTATTAATTCGGTGATGTTTTTAAGTTATAAAATATAATTTTAAATTTTTTAAATTGTGTACATTTCAATTATTTTCATCGTGGGAGGTGGGTATGAGCACCGGAACCCCGGAAACCATTCATTGAATAATCAACACCCCTGCCATAGATGGGTCACCCCGAGTGGTTTGCTAATTTGATGATTTAGCAGGGGTGCCCGGGTTTAGGGGGTGCACACAGCATCCCCAAAGACGGCACAGACACACATGATCACAATAAGCATATTATAATATGTTTTCTGTATCTATTTGTACATAATAAATTTAGCCTACGAATTAGTAATAAAATGTACAGTGTGCTTGAGGTGATTTCTCACAAAACGGTGTTCTACAAATTGACCTCTCCAGCCGGACTCCCTCGGCCCATCGCCTTGCACCGCAGTGGGAGGGATGGATTCATACTCCTGAATACATTAACACCCAGATTCCTACCCATCCCTCATAGCTTTTTCCTTCCCAGAACGTTCTTTCCCTGAAAAAGACCTTCAACGCACAATAGTATCCCCAAAGATCACATAGGCCCTTAGGGATTTTTTTTCCTCAGGGCCTTGTCGGTGGAGAAAATGTAAAAATTAAAAAAACGGATTTCTTAAAAAAATAACATATGTATATATGCCATATTGTTTGTTGAATGTTTTTCAATTGTTTAGAAGTGTTAATACTCAATTGTTAATAATTTTAGGTTGTAAAAATGAATGCGAGCCTAATTACCATCATCATGAAGTTTCCTCAAGTCACCCGACCTGGGAACGGCAACTCGGTAATGCTGATCAGGATACTTGACCCTCACCCTGAGGGCCGTGGGATCCCGAGCGTGAAGAATCTCAGCCTCCACGTGCACGGCAGCCACCAGGCCAGCTGTAAACTTGACAGCTGTCTCGGTCTCTCCGGTTGGGTCGATGATGCAAGAGCTGCACATCTTTATCTGTGAAATGATTCAGATCGGTTAGAGTTGCACGTTTTTATCTGTGGATTGATTCAATTCAGTTAAAGTTTATCTGAGGATTGATTTAGATCAGTTAGGCGCTCCGCTGACGAGGCAACTGAAACCAAACTAAAACCGGCTGGTTTCTATGTCTTGATTGGTCAAAAAGCTTGTTTAACCATAGACGAAGAACAATCAGCTGGCAACTAGCAACAGCCGGCCACGGCAATTAGCAGTGCGAGTCGCGAGTCACTGCTTGCGTTACCATTGACAACGGATTTTTGAGTGATTGTGAAGTGTGTGGGCCATCACATTGTCATACAAAGACAGTTGACAGTTTTCAGTTGCCTCAGTAAGCGGATCGCCTTAGAGTTGCACATCTTTATCTGTGGATTGATCAAGATCAATTAGAGATGCACATCTATATCTATGGATTGATTCAGATCAATAGGGCCCTTTGCTCATTGAAGAAACTGAAACCAACCTAAAACGGACAAACTGACAACAAACTTCTCTCACTGCGCAAGTCAATTTTACGATTTCAGTAATTAGCTCAGCTTGTTTAACCATAGATGAATAACACTTCCTCAGACATCTGTCGCTGTCATATTGGCACTGGCGACCAAAAACAAAAAAAAAACTCGAAAACTGACAACAAAAACTGCCACGGCAACTAGCACGGCGAGTTGCGAGTGACTATTTGCATTGCTGCTGTCAACAGGTTTTTGAGAAGTTGTGTAGTATGCGGACCATCACATTGACTTACACAGGATAGCGAGTTGAGTTGCAAACTGTTTTTTTTTCAGTTGCCCGTGAGTGGATGGACTTAAGAGTTGCATACCTTTATCTGTGGATTGATTCAAATCAGTTTTTAGAGATGCACATATTTATTTGTGGATGATTCAGATTAATTAGAGTTGCAAATCTTTATCTGTGGATTAATTTCGGTCATTGAAAAGATAAAAATTTAACTGAATTTATGACAAATCTGTACAAAATGTAGTGGTACAGCAACCCAAATTTATAAAAAATATTGGTAAATATCCAGATATGCTGGATTCTGGACATGCTTAATGCGTACAAAATATTTTAAAAACACTTCTTATCAGTTTAATAACAATGAGGAACCTATATTTCAGTCTCCAGAGAAGCAAAATAATGTTCTTTTTTTTTTTAAGAAAGACAAACATTCCCAGATTACGAATAACCTGACAATATTTGAAAATCTCCTACCACCACCACAGTAAACGGAAGATGTTGCCTGTCGGAGGAGGACTTAGCCAGCCGAGGAATCGAACATGCGACATCCTGGTGGGACCCAAACGCGATGCCCACTCAGCCACTGACCGGTCATAAATCCGGACTTTAAAAGTTATTTTAGTTTTGACATACAACAATAGGTTTTTAAATATTTTTTTAATTAAACCCAACCGAAGAACTTATTTTTGGATCTTAGGTTCATTGTATGGGAAATAAAAGAAGAAGAAAAAAAAACAACCAAAAACATATTTCTTTTAATTTCACCAAGAGAACACAATGAATTTGCCAAATATATTATTTTTCTTCTCCGGATCTGAAATGGATGCTCACAATTATAATTGAGCTGACACAAAATGTTTATATATGTGTGTATATTAAGGATATTCAGCGTACCTGGATATTCACCAAAATATCTTTGACCTATAATTTTACAAATACAAAACACCAATAATGTATGATAAATGGATAAAAAAGAAAACAACATTTCAGCATGTACGTATACAAAAACTCATGCGAGAATATTATGTATTGAATGAAAGAGCATAGAGCAAGATAACCCCAAAGCCAATCATTGATGAAAAAACCCATTTGTATAAAATTGTCAAACCGAAATTTTGTTTTTAAAGATTACCATATCATAAATTAGCAAAGATATTTTCTCAATGTACCATTTTCCAGGCTAATGCCAAGACCATACGAGGATAGTACAATATCATGTTGTCCCAGCTCCGGACTTTTAGTCAGGACAATAAACCAAGACATTGTCCTAGAGATAGACAAGCAGGCTATCTCCGCAGGACACTGTCTTGCCCCCACCGACACGCGTTGTCTGCATTTAAATGCGCATGGACAAGACAGTAGGACAAAAACAGCCAGTCGTTCCACGCATAAGTTTCGCAGCTCACGACAGTCGGATCTCGTTTTCAGCCTAAAAATGTCAAGGGAAAGTGCGGTGGAGGCAATTGTTTCTTCTTTCTGCTATGCAAATCCGGGTTTACTTATTTTTGTGCTGAATTTTTAGCGAAACTAGGCTTAGTGGCAATTCAAAGCAATTCTGACGACACTCTCATGCACATTGTATATACTCTCAAGGATCTTCCACTTCTAATTATTTAAGGATCATTACAGACGATCCCAGTGAAGATCTGTGCCCTATCCAATTCCTAATCCACTGTTTTATCTTTGTATTATTTAGTTCGTCTTCCAACAATTCCAATACATTTTAGCATAAAAGATAAGTCGTCATGTTTCCATTTTCGCAGCGTTCCACGTTTGAACTGTAGGTCAAGTTATTGTATTGTCTTGTTGCCCTGCGCATTCAAGGCTGTTCACAGAGCTGGGACAAGACAATATTGTATTGTCTTCTGTATTGTCATCGTGTGAACTCGGCATAAGAAATGATCAAAAAAATTATGATACATAATGATCTCTAAACGTTTGAAAATCATTTCAAAGGTTTATAATAATTTCACTGGCAATCTTTTCACAGTTTCCTTCGCAAATTTTGTCACCCACATCCAATGCTATTCAAAATGTAAATTTTTTAATCACATTTGTATATTATTTTGTAAGCATTCATTACATAATAATAAATAATATAATATTTTATTACTATGGACCACTTACATTGAGGTTAGGCCGGGGGATCTGCGGTTCGTGACAGAAAAAGATATTATTAAAAAGCGAATATTTGTCAGATTATTCACTAAATGCATGCGAAATAAATTTAATTCTGACGTAATTGTTCATTGAGAATGCTTCACAAAACAGCATCAAAAGTCAAACACAAAACGAAACGTTTCGCAAATGAGTACCAAAAGTCGATCGTAAGTTCTTGAAATGTTTTGCAAAACACTATCATCAAAGTCTTACCAAAACTACGAACATTTCACAAAACAGTACAACCCATGGAGGAAAAACAGGAGAGGAGGTGGTCATACAAACATTTCATACAAGATTTTTTTGTCACCAGCTTGCGGTGACTAAGAATGAAGTGCGGGGGGGCTTTAAAGGCAGTTTTAAAATCAAAATGCCCATCCGCTAGCGCTACGCCAGTGAAACATTAAGCCAGCTATTAAATAGATGGCGGTAATTAAAAATTAAATAAAATTTCTACTTTGAATAAACCCAACTGTGACATGTAACAAATCAAATTAAAAAGATTTCATTTAAATAATGATATTTTTCAAGTCAGATGATGTACATTAGATGTAATTATAAGGGCCATCTAGCAATATTAAAAGAAAATATAGACCCTTTGGAATAATAAATTCCCGCCTGAAAAAATAATGCTACGTGATTGTGAACTCTAAGGTGACTTTCTTGAAAGCCCATTATCACATAGCATTCTTATATCACATACTCTGAAAGAGTCGGCTACTACAAGACGTGTACCAGAAACACGTGGCGGAAACGAGCGATTTATTATAAAAATCAACAAATACTTTCACGTGAAAAGTAATGCCTTCCCAGTTTTTAACTTTCTTCCGATATGGTTTTTACAAATTTCACATTGTGTTTCATCATTTACACGTAGCAAATTCATTTTATAGTTGATAAAGAAACAGTCTGGTCACGAGGAGCGGTGAAATCATACTGGCCTATTAAGTCACGCCCAATTTTGCCCAGTTGAGTTTGTTTGTTGTGCTGTGCCCAGTTGCCCTTGTGCCATCTCCTCTCCCTTTTTTCCTCCATCGTACAACCCTTAGAAAGTTCTGGCCGCTTTTAGGAAACGCATTGACTTCTGCTGTCAGCCAGGAACACTAATGTCTCCATCCTTTTCCTTCTGCTTACGTGGTATACAGAACTCAAGCTGGAGCATAAAACTCAAAACTAAAAAAAATTCTACTTCAAGCTCAAGGAAACTACAAATTGACAACTGCAGACAAATCTACCTTGTCTGAAACAGATCTTTTATCTATCATAGAACATTGCTTGACATTGTCACTTATTGATCATGATTTATTTTTGGGGTATTGTGCCATGTTGCGCTACCTCCTTCTTTAGCCAATGTTTCGAACAGCATTCCAGTTTCCATCATCAGGGCAGATGTGTAATCGAAGATTGCGGTAAAAAGTAATCAGGTCAGCAAGATTTATTTTGGTACAATAACTTATATTACACAACATAATTTCATAATGTGGGCCTCACTGGGTGCCTTACCCATCCTGAGGCCCCTATTTGGGATCAATAAGTCTGAATCTGTAAGACTGGGGAACTCACGTTGACATTGGGCCGGGGTATCTGCGAGGGGGGCACACTCTGCAGCAGGGGCAGCAGGCAGCGAGCAACGGGGCCTGGTTTGGGCTCCGACAGCAGCGACATCTGCTGGAACACCCCGATGGTGAACTGGTCTGGGTCCATACCTTCAACAGCACAACAGTCAAGGAATTAGCAACCATGGAAATTTCATAAATGTGTCAATTTTTTTATATAAGGACAATATGTGAGTATTAATCTGTCACGTGCCAGGCGTATTTGGAAAAACCGCGCGGAAATTACCTTCCTGACTTTTTGTCAAATATCCGTATAAAAACAAAGGATTTTTTTTTGCGATTGTTTTCTGTTTATCAGATAATGTATCTTATTATTCATATATATTACATGATAATATCGTTACAAGTTTTCCCAGAATAGCTAACTTTAGCAAAAAAAAAAATTCTCCCACTCGGCAAACAAATATCAAAAAAATATATATTTATACGAATCTGAACTGATTTTATTGTTTCTACACAAACCTGAATATACATCCTACACGAAAACCATCAATTGAAGTGTGTTTTCGAAGAATTAATTACATTTATACTTCTTTAAAAAGTTGACAGCTGGTAAAGCGGGAAAAAAAATGACAAGCGACTGTCATGGATAATTAATTAAAAAAATATTCCGAGGGTCTAGATTAATAAAATTAACTGCTATGTCAAGAAAGATATTGGCGCAAGCGATTCTGACCTTGTTCTTCATACGGTTTCTTTATACATTAGGGTTAAAATCGCATTTAAAAAAAAAAATTAAAATTAGTACCGGGCGCACCGGTGCGTTTACGGCACATGATAGGTTAAAACAAAGAAGCCAATGTCTTAGTTATAAGGGGCTGTATTAAGGAAATGCTGGAAGAATAATTGATTTGTTTAAATGAAAAATACCAGCAAAGTATCGGTGGTCAGTATAAAAGAGATATGTATTTCTCAGGAAGACAAAACATTAGTAATGGTAGTCATCTAACCTCACTAACCAAAACCTATTTCTCCTTCAAACTTTATAACTCAAATTGACAGAATATGAGATCTTAATAGACGGCAGACAACAAAAGAAACGCATTATACATCATCAGATGTAAAGAAAAAAATTGGCAAACATCACAATAGACCGAGGGTTCACATAAAAAAATATAAATAAATTAATAACAAAGAATAAATACAAAAATAAAACTTATTAATAACTCAGGTACGCGGCATACGTCATTCCTATGTCTACCCACGTTAAATTATTGTGAAAACAAGCTTATGTGTCCAAGCGGTTAATAAACGTGTTTAAAATTTTACACAGCTGATAAACGATCATTTATGTCGAGTAAATGGTCGTTTATCAGTTGTCTAAAATTTAAAACAGATTTATTAGGAAGGGGTTAAGTACGTTAAACAACAACAACATAAAAACAAGAGACAAAAAGTTTGGGTCAAGCGAAGTCAAGTGAAAACAAGAAATTCGACAAATTTAGTAAAGTTCTGGAGGATGCTAACACTAATTATGTCTGGTATCTTGTCAATACAGTGGATATTATGCAGTTGACACATTCACACAAGAGGTTGGGAGAAGCTTAAGTTAAGAGCGATTTACCAGCGGCTGAGAATAAAAGTTTAAAAATGCTTGCAACTGTACAGGGAGGTTCCAATGGGAAAAATCGATTATTCCCCGTATAAAATTTTTTAAATTAAAAATAATATCGATTTATTTCATTAAAAACTTGCTTTAATATATACCTACATTCAAGTAAGCAATAAAAATGCTCAAAACGCACGATGATAAATTATTAAATATAGTGTACTTGTAAGTATTTTTTGATCATAAGTATTTATGATTTTTCAATAATGTCTAAACAAAATAAGTGTGTAAAAAAAATATAAAATATTTTAGTTTGTAAGACCTAAAATAAATAGAAAAACTGAGGTATTTTCGTCACAAAACACGTTCTCAGATTTTTTTTTTTCACCAGATTTACAGGAACGGGTTTTTGGGAAAAACTAAACCCTTTCATACACTTTTCCATATAAATGATCATCTAGTAAATCTACGTTATGCAAGTGTATTATATAAGTATAATTAATACAAAACAATACAAGAACAACACGTTAATCTACCAAACTATTAAATGGGAATATAATTCACCGTCTCCAGATATTTTCATATCAGAGGGTTCGGCTCTGTGGAATTCCTAATTTGACCGATAAATCCTACTGATCCCTCAATATAAATATTTAAAAAATCTTTCGTAATTCTACATGTATTTAAAATGACTGATTTTTGCATTTTTATATACAAATTCTTTGACAAATCTAATATGCCTAAATTTTTAATAAGAGAGCTAGGTATAATGCCAGTAGCCGAAATAACAAAAGGTAATATTTTTATAGTCTGAGAATGCCAAATTCTTTTAATTTCATTTCCTAAATCTGTATAATTTCTTATTTTTTCAGAAACAGATTTTTGAATATTACAGGAATTTGGAATAGCTACATCAATAATATAAGTTATTTTTTTAATTTTGTCATGTAAAACTATATCAGGTCTATTATGACCAATTGGTCTGTCTGTTAGTATAGTTTTATCATAGTAAATTTTAAAGAAATTATTTTCTAAAAATGAATTTGGTTCGTATTCATAATATGGTACTATATTATGACAGTCAATCAAGTTATGTTTAATTACCAAACTTTGGTGAATTATTTTTAAAACCTGATTGTGCCTAAATGTATACTCAGACGGCGCTAATATAGAACATCCTGATATAATGTGTTCTATAGTTTCCGGAAAAGCCATACATTTTCTACATAAATCATCTATTTGATTTGGATCTTTGATTATATGCTTCCTATAATTTTTGTTATTAATTACTCTATCTTGAATAGCAAGCATAAAACCTTCTATTTCTGCGCTCAACTCTCCAATACTCAACCATTTGTTTGACGAAAGTTTGTCAACATACGTTTGGTTGAGATAATTGAAGTGTTTTGCGTGAATAATTTTATTTGACCAGGAATCTAATAATTCCTGGTTGGTATTTATAAAAATGTTGGCATTCTCGTCGTATAAATTTAAAGGTGAAATATTTCTGTCTGCCTTGCAAATTATTTTATGCAGCTCTGAGCTATTAGCTTTTCTATGAAAAAAATTTCTTAACATTTCTACCTGATTTTGTTTTAAAGAAGTTATTTTGACTATACCTCTACCTCCTAAATTTCTAGGTAAATTAATTCGTTCTATAGCTGAATTTGGATGATGACAATTAAACTTTGTTAACGTAGTTCTAATTAATCGTTCTAAGCTATCTAAATCTGTATTAGACCATTTAATTTTACCAAATGAGTACGTTAATAGAGGTATTGCCCAACTATTTATTGCCTTTACTAAATTTTTAGCAGATAGATTGCATTTTAAAATTTTTCTTATCCTAGTTTGAAATTTAATCCTAATATCATTTTTAATACCAGTATGATCTAATCTATTCGATTGCGGGTATCCTAAGTATTTATAAACCTCATCCCCTTTCATACTTTTAATTTTGAAATTTCTAAATATACCCTCATCTCCATCTATAATTTTGCCTTTCTCTATATGGATCGTTCTACATTTATCTAGACCAAAAGTCATTTTAATATCATCTGAAAAAATTTTAACTACCTTAATCATTTTCTCTAAATTTGATTCAGAATTTGAAAATAATTTTATATCATCCATATATAATAGATGCGAAATTGTACTACTCTCTCCTGTATTTCCCTTAATTTTTATTCTAAACTTGCTTTTTATTAACATTTTGGATAGAGGATTTAATGCTAAGCAAAACCAAAGAGGACTCAACGAGTCTCCTTGAAAAATTCCTCTTTTTATTGAAATGCCCGGTACTACTATTTTCTTACCCTTTAAATTGATAAATAAATCTGTATTCCAAAATGACATAATATTTTCTAAAAAGCTAATAATCATTGGATTAATTTTATATATATTTAATACTTTGATAAGCCACGAGTGCGGGACACTATCAAAAGCCTTTTGGTAATCTATATAGCAAGTATGTAAATTACGTTTTTTATTTTGAATCTGTTTTAGAATTACAGAATCAATAACTAATTGTTCTTTACATCCCATATGTTTTCTGCGACAACCTTTTTGTTGTTCAGATAAAATATTTTTTTCATCTAAATGATTATATATTAAATCTGTCAAGCAAGAGGTTAAAATTTTATATATTGTCGGTAAACATGTAATTGGTCTATACTGAGAGGGATTATTAATATTTTCGCTTTTAGGCAACATATAAGTAATGCCCTTAGTTAGAAAATTTGGAAAATTTTGAGTTTGTCTAACAAATTTTGAAAGATGTTTTGCCAAAAGAGGATGTAACGTAGTCAGACGTTTGTACCAAAAATTATGTATCCAATCGCAACCCGTGGCTTTCCAATTATGAGTATTTTTAATAATTTTGGCTAACAATTCAACCGATATATCAGAAAAACTCATTTGTTCAATGTCTGAACAATTGAGTTCTTCATTTTCTATCCAGGGACCTGACTCATTGTGTTTTATATCTTTACTCCAAATTTTAGTCCAAAAATCGTGCATATCTGTTTTAGATGGCAACGGAATATTATTATTAGAAATAATATTTTTTTTATCGTCAAGTTTGGAATAAAATATTTTCTCATTTTTCTGGAATAATCTGTTATTATTTTTTTTATTATACGTATAATTATATCTTTTTAATCTACTAGCTTTTACACCTAATTTTTGTTTTAATAAATCCAATAAATCATTGATTATATTTTCATTATTATTACTATCAATGCTATAACCAAATTTTCTCCCAATTTCGTCTACATGTCTCAAAATATTACTACTTCTATTTCCATTTTTATATTCTATTATTCTAGCTATGCTACTTCTTAAAAATACTACATCATTTTCTAATCTAATCTGCCATTCTGGTTTACTATAACTATATGATCTATCATCAGAGGACTTTAATTCAATTCCTAACTTATTACATATAGTGATAGCGCTGGCATATACTATTGTATGAAGATCTAAAAAACTAATGTCCTCAAATATAATTTTTGGTAAAATTATATTATTTAAATCAAAAATTAATTTAGATAATTTTTTTGACGTATGTAATTTTGGTAATTTTGGTCTATGTGTGGGCTCTACATCTATAAATCTAATTATATTATTATGAAGTAAGTTAGCTAATTCTACTACATTATCATCTACTAAGTTTAAATTTGCAATATTGATTTCCCTAAGATTATAAATAACATCTTCGTTATTTGAATCTACTGTAATATCATTGGTCATGTCTACTAGATTATTATCTAAACTATCTACATTCAATTCATCTAATATAACATTATTACTTGTATTAATTTGTTCTAAATTATTCCCCTGTTGCAATCTATCTGCTACTTCATTTTTTATCTGATCTAATGTAACTACAGGAATTAAATTATTTTTGAATATTGCCCGTTTTTTAATGATTTTAATTTAATTAAAATTAAAATTCTTAAAACTGTGTTGACTAGATTATGTATTGATTTATTTTGTTGTATGATTTGAAATTTGTGTTGTAATAATGATAATAATAATTTAATAGATTTTAAATAATAATTTAGTTAATAGAATCTATCGTTTGAAAATTGAACAAATCTGCCAACGACCAATGGTATAACTGCGATTACCAGATTAAATAACATTCTTTCAAATCAATTTATGTTTATTTGTAAAAAAAAGTCAATACGTCTAGAATTTGATTTAAAAACGACTAATTTAAAAAACACTATTCTCTGGAAATACCCTCTTAATTATTTTGGAAAGGAATATGGAAAGTTTCAGGGTTTCTTAGTAGATTGATAATAATTTTGATTGTGGTTATTTATAATTTTGAAAAGAAATTCAATGTTATTATTGTAGTGTCCTTGAAAAACACGTAGTTTCAGTTGTTTTTGATAGAAGTCGGTAGGCTTAGAGCTCGCGTCAAGTTCCGACAGATGTCCAGCAGAAAGAGTAGATTCCGGTCAACGACAGCTGCTCTCAGATTCAATTCCTAGACAGTTATAGTTGGTTGTGTGACCCAGAAGTATAATATATTGTAAACATTTGGAATAAACCAGTTTGTTACAAGGACCTATTATTCTTGAAGAGCCCCAACACAATTACTATGCCTGTCTGTGGATAAGGGAAACACTATCTTCTTACTAATATTATAAACGTGAAAGTTTGTATGGATGTATGTATGTTTGTTACTCTTTCACGCAAAAACTACTAAATGGATTTTAATGAAACTTTATAATAATATAGCTCAAACATCAGAATAACATATAGGCTATAATTTATAAAGCCAGATATTTATTTTCAACATTTTGAAAATAATTATTATTGTTTAATAGAGAATGTCAAAATTTGAGAATGACATTTTGCAAAACAATGATTGTTAAATCAAAATTCTATTTTCGAAAATATTTAAATTAGTGAATTTATTTGAAGTACTCGCCTAATACTTTGAATCAAATCAAGAATTATAAATAAATAGGTTAAGAATTTTGGTACAAACGTAGATGGGACCTAGGAAAAGAAAATAGATTACTCGAAAAACTAATCCTACGCAGACGAAGTCGCGGGCAGAAGCTAGTGATTATATATATAGATGTTGTGATAAATGTATGTAGTTAGTCAGAAAAAGAAATATAGCCATTATCACTCACTGTACTCTGTGAGAAACTTGTCCAGGTCTTCAATCTCCTGCATGAGTGCGTGGCACGGAGCCAGCGCGGACTGGTTGCTACCGCGCACAATGTACACCAGCTGCAAGGCCAGAGCGCGCAGGGTCAGCTGCTTCACGGCAGACTGGTCCTCGATGGTGCATCCCACAAACAAGTGCTGGAGTCTGCAGAAGAGGAAAATGTAAACAATTATGAGACAGGCAAATCCAGTTGAGCTGAAACTCGGCAGATAGACTCATTGTCAACGCATTCTATAAAATTTTGGTGGCAATCACCCGCAGATTTATTACACATTTGCATTTCTCTGAAATTCAATATTGCAGCACTTAATAACTCGGGTCAGGGGCATACGTCATTCCTATGTCTACCTACGTTAAATTGTCGTGAAAACAAGCTTATGTGCCCAAGCGGTTAAACAATATTGAAAAATAATAAATATTTATGATCGAAAAATACTTGCAAAAAGAACACAATATTTATAAATGTATCATTTACATTTTTATTGCTTATTTAAATGTAGTTACTTGTATATTAATAAAAATTTTGAAGGAAATAAAATCGATATTGAATCATTTGTTAAAAAATTTGGTCTTTACAAACAATCTTTCTCATCGGAACCGCCCTGTACAATTGCAAGGGTTCGATCGCAAGTCGAAATTTGAATTTTCTGTTGCTGGTTAATGGGCGGCAGTCTCCACTTCTTTTCGTTTTGAGTAATACGAAAGAAATGTTTTTTTTTTTATTTTCCCCATACTTTAACTATAAAGTACAGTTTTTGTTAATAAATGTTGCAACACTATGCGTAAATTTTATTGCGATTAATTAGTAAATTATTGATTTATATTCAATTAATAGATGGAGTTTGCCAATTTTGTTGTGCAAGATTGAAAACTGCCCGTTTTGTTAGGAACTGAAAATGTCATTTTTTTTCGGTTCCAACTTCGTATGGGGCGGCCATGTTGAATATTATATTTCTGGCGTTCCGATTGGCCCAAAAAACTACTGTCGTTTTTTTTTAATCTAAAACCTAAAGGAGATTGCCGTGTTTGTTGCTGAAAAAAGTGTATGGGATACTGTCAATTACTTTTTTTTATTTAACGCACCAGACTTTTAGGTCCGGGTTTAGGTCCCCATAGGAAAAACTAAACCCTTTCACACACTTTTCCACAAAAATGATCATCTAGTAAATCTTTTGGCTTGACTTCATTTAACAATGTATATATTTATCTTTATATTTTATGTATAAGCTGTTTGTCTCTTACCAATAAATAATCCACGCTATATAAGTATAATTAATACAAAACAATACAAGAACAACATGTTGACCTACCAGACTATTAAATGGGAAAATAATTCACCGACTCCAGATATTTTCATATCAGAGGGTTCGGCTCGGTGGAAATCCTAAGTTGACCGATAAATCCTACTGATCCCTCAATATAAATATTACTACATGTATTTAAAATGACTGATTTTTGCATTTTTATATACAAATTCTTTGACAAATCTAATATGCCTAAATTTTTAATGAGAGAGCTAGGTATAATTTGTTTTTATTATTATTATGATAGTATTTTTGTTTCTCTATCTATTGTCATATCTAACTCATTTTACACCAATAGTGGAGATTGCCGTCTTTGTTTTAACACGCCTCAGATGTATTATAGTAAAAAAATTACTACTGTTACTGTATGGGATGATTTTTAACAGTAATAAAATGGTTATTTTAAATACGTAAATATCTTGTTAGACTTGAAGTTGCGTTGTTTGGTTTATAGTTTATACGCCTAAATCAGAAACCAGTTAGAAAGTTTTCTTTGCTTCACATGATCGGATTTTACAAACAATTTATAACTTCACTCACTTGAGGCAGTTGTTGATGAGCGTGGCGATGTTATTCTTGATGATGATGCCCTGCGGAGAAGCGAGCGCCGTTGGATTGTTCCACAGGCGGTTGGATAGCACAGAACTCAGGAGCAACTCGCTGCCCATGTACAGTGCTGTAAAGTTTGCCGCACCACTCACAGAGGGTTCAATCTCCGCCAACCTGAAATACATACAAATATAAGATGTATAGGATGTTGTGGAGAAGCAGAAGCAGTGACAATGTGTGCAAACTCCATTCCCGGCCCATCATCTGCTCTAGCGACAGGATTAATAACAAGTATTACCTGTTGAGCTGGTTCTGCGCCGCCTCCAGAATCGTGGCCCGTATCCTCGTGGAAGCCCCGGCGCTGTCCACGTTGGCCATGATGGTGTCCAGCAGGTGGCGCGTGTTGCCAGCTATCTGCGCCTGCCCCTTCAGCGAATAGGACAGGTCCATGTTCAGACCGGACGCGGCTGATAGCAGAGTGTCGCCTAAACAAAAAAAAAAGTGTAAACTAACTAACCATCATGCCGTTTCCCATCAATGATCATCTCTGGACCCTTAAAGACTCAGGTAATTGTAAGTTCAGCGCCCTTGCGGTGATTTTTTCACAAAAACGGCTATATATAAATCAGCCAAAAATTATTATTATTATTTACCCACATTTTTTACTATTGTTCAATAAGGGAAAGATTTTGATAATTATTTTTCTCCTTTCGCATGGTGGGGGGGTCAGAGGGGGACACTAGGTCTGCGAGCCAGTCTAGTTCCTCAGGTGTCGCTCCGAGGACCTCATCTATTCCGCTGGGGAATTAATGGAGCGAGCATTCGTTGACCACATGTTCGGTGGTGTGCACCGCACTGCATTCACACATCGCCGACTCAAGGCTCCACCTATGCATCATATCATATTGATGACGGACCAGAGTCTACGAGGCAAAGAGAACCCAGAGTGTCTCCCAGGTTTGTGGTGAGGTTTTGCACGAGATGGACATTTCCTACGTTTACGTCCGTGCAATCGTAGGAGCCTCTCTCCTTCCATCCAGAAGGGTTTTCGGAACTTCAAGCGGCGTACGACATAATGCATCGTGCAAAAGTATTACGCTTTTTACAGCGCTTTCTTGTATTCACTGAGGGAATGAATTGATTGAATAATAATAAATCTATCTTACCAATGGGCAATGGCGGAACAAGATGTGGCATGGTGTCTCGGAGATAAGAATAGTGTTTGGTGGTGTGTTCCTCAAATAGCTGCAGCATGGCACTGCTGTGTTGGGCCGCATTCAACACCAGAATCAAGATGCAGATATCTACCAATACCATGGTCAAGGAAAACAATGATATTTTGATTTTTGTTCATGATGACATTCGATTCGCAAATTTTCCCGCGACTGACAACTCTTAAAGAGGATTATGCGGCAAAATACGCTAATTATCTTTGGCGTTAAGGTAACCACTTTTAAGAGTTGGAGTCTTAACAAAAAGCGCAATATTTAGCTAATTAGCACGATACGGAATACCGCATTTAAGAAAACTATCAAAATGTGTCAAATATGGCAGATTTAACACGCGTTATGCTGTCACAAAAGAAACAAAATCAACCCTCTATTGCGTAATTTTGAAAGATAATACAGAAATCATAATATTGAAATGGTGAAAGGATACAGGCCGGGTCCTCTACATCCTGCTGCGGCATGTCGAAGAAAGGATGGATGCTGAGGAACTGTGGCACGAGTGGCAGAGTCAGTTCAGGATGTGCAGCTCCGATCTTCTGCAGGCACCGATATGTAGATTTCTTGTCCTAGTATCAAAAACAAATTATAATCATAGGATAACTACCATGCACAATAAAATAAAGATTTAATTTTTTGACAGGAACATGAAGATTTTATTTTTTTACATAAGCTCCACATAGGAGGCCCAATAATTCCCCTCAGGGTCTGCGTCATCTTTGGGGATGCCGTGTGGAGGGTCTTTTTAGGAGAGAAAGTTCTGAGAAGGAAAAGAGTATGAGAGGTAGGTAGAAATCGAGGGTCAGTGAGTCCAGAAGTGACATACGTATGAATCCATCCTCACAATGTGGTGCAAGGCGATGGGTCAAGAGAATCCAGCTGTAGAGGTCGCCAGTATAATATTAACGGACTTACGGACATTTTCAGTCCATTATGAATTGGTGAGAAAAGAAGGTGTATAAATAATACAAGTTGTATGAACCAACACCAACCTGTGGATACTTCTTGAGATTGTCCAGTATTTTGTTGACGCACATCTCCAGGCAGACCTTGGAGGCCAGGGTGCTTGAGGCCAGCATCCGGTGCAAACCTTCCCTCACGTCCATCGAGAAATCCTGCAAACATAAAATAAGAAATAATACAAGAGATAAAATTACAGAGCAAAAATTAAATGTAGAACATATAAATTACACTTAAACAATAAAGTGGCCTATCCTGCGACAAAATGTTTAACGAAACATCCAACAAAAGCTAAAACACTAGGGCAGGGTCACAACAGCACACAACAGCACACAGCAGGGTCACAGGGTGTTTCTATTGGTTACGGAAAACATAAGCATTGTGGCCCGGACCTAACCATCCACAAAATGTGTACACATTTTTGTCGGAGGAGATGCTGCTTAATATCTCCAATGTGAAGTTTTTAAAAGTTTTTTAGGAGAGTGAAAAAACTCATTTTTAACCTTTTGAAGGCCAGCATAGGAAAAATATTTTTTTTTCATTACGACGTAAGAAATTTGACATTTCATACAAATCCAATATTTATAACATTTCTTTTGTGATATATTACAAAAATTACATGAAAATAATGTAGATAAAACAATCTTTCTGATAATACCTGAAATATATAATTATATCAACAACAATGAAAGAATTTAGAGTTTCTAAACCAACTTTGTCCGTATTTTGGCATGGCGGCCGAATCAAGAAGAGGCAAGATGAGACAAGAATAAGTAAAAAGGGTCAAGGAGAGACGAAAGGCTCCCAGAAGATACAAGAAGAAGCAAGAATAGAAAAGAAGATACAAGAAAAAAACTACGAAGGGACAGGAAGATCCAAGAAGAGCCGATAAGAGGCTTCGGCATAAAGAAAGGAAATACAAAATCATAATGCTCAATCCATTTCTTTTCTCCTGCCCATCCTAAATTCCAATATTGGCTTATTAGGTTGCCATGTATACCGGTCGATTAAACTCCAACCTCCTTCCTATCCTCAGAGCACTTGTTACTAGTCCTAACAAATCAGTGCCCCCTGGTGTACTGGTCTTATCGGGACAGGATTGCTCCTGGCTGGGGTGGTACAATCGTATCGCATCGTATAAAGAAATTGTATCAAGAACAAGGTCAGAATACTGCACACCATCTAGCCTCATCTTAGAAACTCTATATTCATTCATTGTTTTTGATATAAATTCATTGTGGAGAGAATAAATTTTTATTTTGATGTAATTTTTGTAATATATCACAAAAGAAATGTTATAAATATTGGATTCACAAGAAATGTCAAATTTCTTACGTCGTAATGAAAAAATATATTTTTCCTATGCTGGCTTTCAAAAAGATAAAGGTCTACATTTAATTTTTTTGTGGATAATTTTTATATTTGAATATAAAGTGTGGAATTTTATCTTTCTAACACCATTTGTATCATATTTACTATGATAGTAAGGGAGAGACAACGACTTCTATGAGACAAAGCGAACAAATTAGACTGACGGGTTAAAGCTAATTAGCTCTAAAAAAAAATGTAAGATGCATTTTACCAATGCAATGTCAAGAAAATGTTAAAAATATTCTCACCTCTAGCGCACCGAGAATGGTCTCCAGCTGGTCCTCCCTCAGTACAATGTGCTGCGATATCTTGGTGAGACTATCGATGGCCTTCAGCCGCACGTCTTCGATCTCGTCATTGAACATGTCCACCAGGAAGTCCAGGCAGGTCACGGCGAACGTGGAGTTGTTCAGGGCGAGCTGGCATACCGACTCTACCGCGGACAGGCGAACCTCTGGAATAACGCAGAATTAAGGTTAAATATATATTTTTTTTATATTAACCTGAAATATACGGCTGTCGTATATTATGTGAACAATGAAAATTTACTAAAAAAACTCATTACATAGTACCAAAGGAAAATAATAATAATTCGTAATTAATAGATTACTTAGTTTTAAGGGCGAAGTTTCAGAAATAGCGCTAAACATCACTTTGTAATGTCATCGTACAAGCTATACTACAAATAATTTACCTGAAAATTATATAAGGGTAGTTAGAAAAATGTCTAAAGTTTAAATTCTATATAAAAAACATACTGCGACTTTATCTAAAACGTTTAAAAATGCCTTCGCTAGAATCAGTTTTGCGCCAATTATAGACTTTTTTTTTTAAATCCCTCCATAATCTCACATAACACTTACAACACTTACAAAAAACACTTACACGTCTCAAAAAACACTCGTATCTACATTTTTGTTGTATTTCTAGGAAAAGTCGCGCGCTTTCATTGCAATTTCGTCACCTGGATGAAAATATTATCGATGTATTTCATAGAAGGAATGAATGGGGAGACGGATGTTATACAAGCAATCAATCAGCCAGTAGAAATTAAATAATGGGGCGGGAACGCAGACGCATGGAAAAAAGAAGTGACACGGAGGGGTGGGCCCGAAGGAGAAGCAGAGGGAGGATTTGTAGAGGAGATGTACTAGCAGTAGGGGATAGCAAGGGATTCATTTAGAGAATCCATACTTCTCACACTAACAGGTGGGAAATGTGTGTATTTCATAGACTTTAGTGGCAGGAAGGGAAGGAGGGAGGTGGGAGGGGAACGAAGGAAAGAGGGATTTGCGGGAGGGGGGACATGGGATGGGGGAGGGGAAAGGGGAACACTGGAGGATGGGTGGGTGTTCGCAGGACATAAGGACGCAGGAAGGGGAATGCGGAGAAGGTGGAAGAAGAATGTGAGAGGGAAGGGGGCGGGAGGGGGGACATTTGGGAAAGGAGCGGAAGGGAAGAGGTGGGGGAGGAGAGAGTGACTGGAAGGAATTGCAAAGGAGACATAGTAGCGGTAGGAAACAGCAGGGGGTATATTTGGAAAAATCCATGCTTCTCACATGGACAGCTGTGCATCGTGGCCTGTTCCTGCGTCGAAAAACGTTCTGATTTATTCGTGTTCACCCCAGACAAAAAACAAAAAAATTTCTTATGTATCCAAGAAGATCCAAAAGCACTAATATATAGAATTCAAACGGTGACCCGACAATTGGACTGGCGACAATTGGCCCGCCGACAGTTGATCCCCGGACAGTCGGAGTTGACAGTCAGACAGTTGATCCCTCTGCCAATCGATCCTTTGGACAGTTGATCCCATAAAAGAGATTTTTCATTATTTTTCCCCTATTTCGTCAAGTAAGTATGCAAGGAGGATATAAGGCCGTACAACCAAAGTCAATTTACTTATATCTGAGTGGAAATATTTTTTTTTAAATTTCCACTTAGTCTTGAGTGGAAATCAGCTATACAAACATTTTTACTTGCAATAATGCACAGATAAATTTTATTTCATCAATTTGTGTTTTTAATTAAAAATAATATAAGAAATACATGCTGTATAAGTTTTTAAAATAATATAAGAAATATTTGCGGCACTTCTCTTTCTCTTCCCCATCCCCATTCACCTTCAGCCTTACAACTTAACCCAATGGGGAGATGTGTGGATGCCATAGTCTCACTGGCTCCAGGCGGGAGCAGTTGGGACTCTTGTGAGGTATTCACATAAACTCTTTTTTAGGGCAGACGTATGAATCCTTTTGCTTTTTGTTTATCTAAGCTAATATTGTGAAATATATTCTTTCTTTAGTAGGAAAAAATTAATCTAAATAAACTTTCAAAAACAAAACAATCTTTTGTCATTTCTATTGCACATATTGAAAAATATTTGTCGCAACTTTATTTCATGATCTCCTTTTATTCATACCCAATGGTAATACATATTATAAATACAATTATTACCATTATACAAACCACACAATCAAATATACGAAATAGAATCTTTTCCACGTCAAAACACCATAAGATTCTATGTCACATTGAGTAAAAAACTGAGACATCAAAAAAAAGGTCCGGGGCGTAAAAGATGTTTCTGTATATCCACTTATATGATTTTTAGTCTGTCAAATTGTATTCATTATTTAGTTAATAAATTTTAATTTTATAAAACAAGTGTATTTTTATTTCGTATTTTATTAAAATGCTGACTGGTGTATGAAAATCGAGTCAATCGTACCCGCGTCTTCTCCAAATAGACCGTTGAAAGTGCAGGTGTTTAGCAGCCTGCCAAATTTATTTACAAGTACTTAACTGCAGTGAACCCGAGGTTTGAGATAGGAGCCCTAACTACGTTTATTGTTTAAAAACCAACATGTTTCTAGAGCAATGCTTACTTCATCAGGGTTTACTTAAAACTAATTACAACAATAGACTTCGACTTAAAGGTGTCAATGGATAGGCGGGAGTGGGAAGGAAGAGACAGATAATAGGGCATAATTTACAAAGGGAACAAATTTAATAATGGGTCATTTAAAAATATTTTTTGATTGTTTATAATATTTGAATTAACACACATTTTCCAAACTTGTGTTCAGACATTATTTGTAATTTTTTTCATTATTTGTAAAATTTCACAACATGAAAAAGGTTTTTCTCTGCTGTAACTCGGCATGTGGATTTTTAAATTTCCCTTTATAAAACATAACTAGTTGCAGTCGGAACATGAAAAAGGTTTAAACGGTTTATGATTAAACGGGTTAAACAAAATTAACAAAATAACTTTTTGCACATCCAATCACTTTGATAATAAATTGAGAAATGATAAGAGGGAATCCAACATAGTGATTGCCCATTTTTTCACTGAGTCGAAGGTTTTTGACTAATTAAACGAGAACTCACCTAGGAATTCATCTTCCAAGCCGTGCACGAAGGCCCCGGCAGCGCCTCCAGCCATTATGGACACGGCTGACTGCTGCAGGCGTTCGCACGGAGCGTCCTGGCCCCAGCGCCGTCCGTCCGCCCACTCCCCGGATGCCAGGAGCATGGCGCCCCTTTCGTGCATAGTGTGCTTGCGCTGCAATAGAAACAATAAGGTTATTATGCTTTTGTTTAACCCCTAGGGTCTGATCAACTACAATAGCAGTAGAATGAAATCATTTCATTTTGAAGAGTTTTGTTTTCTGTGTATATTTTTTACCTACATTTTTATTTATCTACTACCGGTTTCGACACATCTGTGTCATTCACTAGCAAACTTAAAAGTAACTTAAAATTAATAAAACTTGTTTTTTTTTCTTTGTTGAAGCTATTCCTGTCTCAACAAAATAATAGTACCTGTAAATCGCCATTATTAACAATGTTCCCGTGTATTGTTGACTCCTCCCACTGTTCTCCCACCCCCGCCCCCAAAATCACCCTTTCCACTAACCTTACCTAATAAAATCTAATCATTTTTGTACTGTATAAATTTTAAGTTTGCTAGTGAACGACACGGATGTGTCAAAACCGGTAGCAGATAAATAAAAATGTAAGTAACAAATCAACATAGAAAATAAAACTCCTCAAAACAAAATGTCTAGAAATGGTTACATATATATATTAATGCTCTAAACGACCATATTTTAAGACAAGCCCTGCAGGCGAAAAACGACCACTCTCCCCCTTAAGTTTAACCGACCCGAAAGCTGATTATCGCGAGACAGGGACCGTGGATGAAATCACATACGATTTTTTCAGACCTGATTTGTATGGGAAAAATTCAGCCAGAATTTTACCAATTGCAAATTTTCATATAAAAAAACTGATACAAAAAAAATAAACTGCTAAAAAAACTGATGTATTAAAACCTAGCGGCGAAAACTAGAAGCGCTCATTATTCGACGAAGAAATTCAAAGTTATATTGCCAGCCGCCAGGTTCGCCGGTCAAAAAAGGAAAAATTTATCGTCAGACCTTCACAACAAAATTGTGAAATAGTCTCAGTACTGAAATCGTAAAGTGTATATTTTTTTAAATATAAGGCGTCTCACTTCAAAATTTTACATTTCGACGAGCCTCGGGGTAAATCAAAATTGCGACTTAAAAAAGATACCTGGCTTAGATGTTTTTATATTATTTCGACTATGACAGGTTTCGGAACATAAATAATATATTATATTTATGACTTTTCATGGAAATTTTGTCAGGATTTCTTTTCAAACGTCGGAAATTTCTGACGTTTACGAAAAAATTTCGAGTTCAAAACTGTTAAAATGTTCGCAGCCAGTAAAGTAAAATGCTTTATTACGTATAAAATAAGTTTCACTTGCCAAATAATTCGAGTTCATTTGTTTTTTCTCGGTTGTGTAATGTCATTTATTGATTTTGTCGACACCCAGCTCGAAAATACGAAATGGCTTTAAAAATATCGATCTGGGCTTTCAAAATTTAGTAAAACCTTTTCGACAAGAGTTTTACGAATGTAAATCGACAGTCACATTGACAATGTTTCTTGAAAAAACGTCCGTTATTTTAATTTCCAATCTGACATTTGACAAAAAAAACATCTCAAAGGCGCATTCGGAAACCTTTATAAAATAATGGTTGACATGATTTACCTGCGCCCCTAGCGGCAAGATTTAGTACCTCTTTAATTTACTAAGAAACATTTCAATATCGGTCGAAATTCAAATTATTCCCAAAGAAACTGGAGTGTTGAAAATTTCAATAGATTTTCATCATAGCTTCAAATATCGAATATCAAATGCACGGTGGTAAAAAAAGACCGCTGAAAAAAATATTAATAATTTTTTTAATTGTTATTAACGATTTTTTTTCTTATTTTTTTTTTTCGAAAATAGAGTCCGCCGGTCGCGAGTGACCTCGGCGCGTCACAAAAATATTTCTCAAATTAAGATGTTTAGAATTTTTTTATTTTTCCATACATTTATTGTTTTGAATAATTATTTATTACTAAATTACCATGCGTGTTCGTGAATCCAAAGAGTGGACTCTTGACCGGTGTCATTTCCAGAAAAATATTTTAATAAAAACACAACTTTTGTTTTTTTTCTGAAAATTCACATTTTTTAAATCCATTTATTTTTATTATAAATGCGTTAGAAAGATTTGTTGCATCCTGTTCTTTCAGCGAAGTTGAATAGGGATGTTCTATTTTGTTCTGCGTAGGTACCTACCGGCTTACTTGAGATTAATGTCGATGCATTTTAACCATAATGAGTAGGTACCTATCAATATTATCGGACTGATGTAATTATTTTTAATTAGAAAATTTGAAATAAATTGTTATGATATTTATTTAAATTATTAAAGATGGTAGCATATTTTTACCAACGTGCGTAGATAATTGTTGGTTTTTCTAAAGACATTTTTTTATTAACAGGTTTTTGAAACATTTTTTTCGGTAATCTTTTTATTGCAATGAAATTTAGTTTGATATAATATTTTTTTTTACAGTAATACGAATGGATGAAATTATTTCCTATACTATTCATCCGATTGGGATGAAACTTTGGGGATTTGATGTGTGCATGCCCGGGATGGTTTCTATGCGTAATAGTAAGCTCTGGCGTTATAAGATTATTTCATATACTATTCACCCGATTGAGATGAAACTTTGGAGATTTGATGTGTGCATGCCCTGGATGGTTTTTAAGCATAAAAGTAAGCTCTGGCGTTATGAAATTATTTCCTTTACTTTTCATCCGATTGAGATGAAACTTTGGGAATTCGATGTTGGCATGCTCGGGATGGTTTCTAAATCTAAGAGTAAACTCTGGCGTTATGAAATTATTTATAATACTATTCATCCGATTGCGATGAAACTTTGGGGATTTGATGTGTGCATGCCCGGGATGGTTTCTATGCGTTATAGTAAGCTCTGGCGTTATCAAATTATTTCATATACTATTCACCCGATTGAGATGAAACTTTGGGAATTCGATGTGTGCATGCTCGGGATGGTTTCTAAATCTAAGAGTAAACTCTGGCGTTATAAAATTATTTCCAATACTATTCATCTGATTGCGACAAAACTTTCGGGATTTAAGTATTTTTTATTCCATAAAAAAAGAAAATAACATTTTCACTTACTTAACTTGATTTATTTATTTGGTGTGTGCATGCCCGCGTTGGTTTCTACGCATAATAGTAAGCTCTGGCGTTATCAAATTATTTCATATACTATTCACCCGATTGAGATGAAACTTTGGAGATTTGACGTGCATGCCCTGGGTGGTTTTTATGCATAATAGTAAGATATGGCGTTATAAAATTATTTCATATACTATTCACCCGATTGAGATGAAACTTTGGAGATTTGATGTGTGCATGCCCTGGATGGTTTTTATGCATAAAAGTAAGTTCTGGCGTTATGAAATTATTTCCTTTAATTTTCATCCGATTGAGATGAAACTTTGGGAATTCGATGTTGGCATGCTCGGGATGGTTTCTAAATCTAAAAACTCTGGCGTTATGAAATTATTTCCAATACGTTTCATCAGATTGCGACAAAACTTTCGGGATTTAAGTTTAAAGTTTTTTTTATTCCAGAAAAAAAGAAAATAACATTTTTACTTACTTAACTAGATTTATTTATTTGATGTGTGCATGCCCGGGTTGGTTTCTACGCATAATAGTAAGCTCTGGCGTTATGAAATTATTTATAATACTATTCATCCGATTGCGATGAAATTTTGGGGATTTGATGTTTGCATGCCCGGAATGGTTTCTATGCGTAATAGTAAGCTCTAGCGTTATCAAATTATTTCATATACCATTCACCCGATTGAGATGAAACTTTGGAGATTTGATGTGTGCATGCCCTGGATGGTTTTTATGCATAATAGTAAGCTCTGGCGTTATTAAAATATTACCTTTACTTTTCATCCGATTGAGATGAAGCTTTGGGTATTCGATGTTGGCATGCTCGGGATGGTTTCTATATATAAGAGTAAGCTCTGGCATTATGAAATTATTTCCAATACTATTCATGCGATTGCGATGAAACTTTGGAGATATGATGTGTGCATGCTCGAAATGATTTTTAAATATAATAATGAGCTCTAGCGTAATGAAATTATTTACAATAGTATTCATCCGATTGCGATGAAACTTTGGTGAGTTATTGTGCGCACGCCCGTGAATTTTTCTTTATATAATGGAGAGCTTTGGCGTTATTAAATTTGTACAAAAATTTTCAATAGGTGTAACGGGCGTTATTAGAAAAGTGAGTGTATATCATATAATTTAGAAACAATTTATTTGTGAAAAAATTGAGCAATAAACTTTTAGGCCCCTTTTTGCGAGAAAAGGCCCATACTGAACGCCTTAACCAGGGCGACCAAAGTGTTTAAGTAGCGGGTGTACAAAATATAGCGATTAACTTACAGTACTCTTTTAGTAGTTCTCACAATCCTTGCTTCATCCACATTCAAACATCGATTTTTTATCTTCAAATATTTCATTTTTAAAAAATGTAGACACACACTTCTTGCTTCATCCACATTCAAACGTCAAATTGCTTAGTGCTTTAACCAATTAGTTGCCTTGCAACGGGCAAAAGCTAGTAGTTAATTAATGTCCATGAAATTAAAAAAACAATGAAATCATGACTAAACTACATAGGACTTAAAGGGTTTTGAACGCATTTTGTTACTGTCCATGTAAATTCCAAAGTAAAAAAAGTTGATATTGTAAATGCCTGTCAATTATTTCAAATATAATTTTCAATATTATATTTGGTGTTGAGATATTTACAGAATATTACCGGCTTCTAGGGAATAATAATAGTGAATTTTTTTGGACAAACCTAAAATGCATACCAAGGTTTGGACTTTTACTAAAATTTATAGATTTACCAAGATTTTGTTTTGTTTTATTTTAAATAAACATTTACAGTTAACATAACCAATAATAAACAAACATTATATTTAGTTAAGTAATAATAACATTTTTTAATTGCTGAAATCCAGTTGAAAAATATCTATGTCAGGGGACGAGTTATTTAATAACAGAATCATTTTTCCCAGCGGCATTACCAATGGCAGGTTAGTTCTTTGGAACAACCAAAGTCCTGTATCTGCGCGCTCTTGTGAAGTTGTCGGGAACATAAAACTCAAGTTTTTGTATAATATCAGCTATATATTACCGTTCAGAAGATTCGGATATTACCGTTCAGAAGATTATATGCCGTTATCAGCAAAGCAGTAATCCTTCTATCAGCGAGACTATTAACACCCAGCATTCCGGATAGAAAGGCTGATGGATATTATTAGGGATAATACCGCAAGTCCCCAAGTCAATCATCTTTTTTACATTCTCTACCATTAAAAGATAAGATGTTACACAAAGGTTATTTAGTTGATGGTACTTTTGTCAAAAATTTGACTTACCCTCATATTGCTCATAAGTTTCTTGTCCAGGGTCTGATGCAGGAACTTCTGGCTGACCTTCTGCATCCCGCCCAACAGCGAGCAGGCCAGCGCGCGCGTGCTCATGCTCAGGTCGTTCACCGCGCCGCAAATGCGCACAAACGCATCGTCCACCAAGCGTAGAGTAGACTCTCCGTCAGGTAAGGTCACAGTACTGGAATTTAATCATCGGTCAATTAGATTTGTGGTTTAGTAAGGTCCATGCTCTCAAAATCTCTCCTTGGTAGAAACCTAACAGCTAGCTTATCTCACTTCTGAACTGCAGGGGCAAACCTATACACTAGAGACATCTCTTGATGACTCCATAAATTTTAAGAGCTGGAATGTACGCCATCTATGCTATGTAGCTCAAACTATCACAAAAATTTACCCTCCATGATTGGGAGTATTTTTTTTAGATAGTTTAGTTGTCTTTCTTAAAAAGGGCAATAATGCCCCCTGATGGGCGCTGGAGGCTGGCAGTAAAAGGCTTAAAGAAAAATGGGGGGCGTTTAGGAAATCTAGAGGAGAATGGTATTGCGAACTTGACAGACCTTTATAAATTGTTTAATGATGTGAATCTCCCGCTTTCAAGGCGACGATTTAAACTTAATTAAAACAAAAAATATTGTTGCTGTTGTTGTAAGCCAAACTGTAAGAATATCGGCAGGCATTAATTTCTTAAACTTCTGCAATGAATCAGTAGTATCCTTCAGTAACGATGACTTGCTTATTTACTGTCAGCACTTGGAGAACCTCCACAATGAAATAATGTTAACTGTAAACTTCAATATCATCAATTATTATATTATCAGTATACTTCATCACCATAAATTATATTATCTGTAAACTTCACCCGCCATAACACAGGGACATCCCTAGCATGGCGAATGAAATAACACAATATCTATACAATGTACAAAATTCTTTTAGTAAATAAATGATTTTAAGAAACGATTCCAGGACATTTTAAACATGGACAGTTCCAATACGAATGCGGAGGGACAATTGATCTCAGAAATAGGATGTCAGTCACACACTATCTATCCATAGAACAATGCATGTCTTAAAAATATATTTGCAATACATAACTTTTTTTAAGGTACGCAACAGATGCTAATGTAAAAAGGTAATTTTAAAAATATGGGGGCACTATATTTTTTTTAAATCTCATAGTACAGTGGCCGAAATAAGTTTGAGAACCACTGGTTTAGTTGAAAAGAATTATGAACTGGCAAATGAATGAAAATCCGAAATGGAACTTTTGAGAGACGTGGCAGGAGTTACTTAGTTATTAACTTTATATATATAACTTTACTATTAATTAGTTGGTTTTGAATGAGAATCTCAAAAATCTAAGATGCACTTAGCATCAAACCGTGTATCGTCGATTGTGTCTAATGCACGAACGGTTACGGAAATAGCTTGTGATAGACCCATGGGCTCCGGGAGTGTTTGCGCGCCCAACTTCAAAATAACTCATTAAGACCATCCTATGGAACGGACATCTGGTCCAGTTAAATATTAATTGTAAACCTTACGATAATGTAAATAAAGCAACTTGTAAACTTGACGAACCTCAATCTTATTTTGGAGTTTTCCTGACCACATTTCAGTAATATCAATCGCTGGGACTTATATGTCTTTAATATCCAGTCGTCAATCCCGAAAATACTTGAATCTGCTCTGCTCTCTAAACTCTCGCCCGAAATCAATAAAGTTATTTCACATCGACAACATGGCTTCATAGCAAAAAGATCAACTCTAAAAAATTTAATGATATATCAGGAATATATAACTAATTCTATGAACAATCGTCTTCAAACAGACGTAGTGTATACAGACTTTAGTAAGGCTTTCGACAAAGTCTCACATAAAATTCTTATAAACAAACTAAGATCCCTAGGTATAAGGGGGCATATTTTAAGATGGTTCGAAAACTACCTTCACAAAAGAAAAATATCAGTCAAAATTAATTCACATTTTTCACATCAGTTTGAAATCTTTACCGGAGTCCCACAGGGGTCACATCTGGGCCCAGTGTTATTTTCCTTGTTTATAAACGACATAACTTCCATCTTTGATGGAGTTATGATACTTCTATTTGCGGACGATTTAAAAATTTACAAAACAATTACTAATTATAATGACTGTAGCGTATTGCAATTAAATCTTGTGAGGCTACAAGAGTGGTGCACCCTTAATGAACTCTTTCTCAACATTGAAAAATATCAATCAATAACTTTTACTCGCATCAAAAATCCCATTAAATATCAATACAGCATCAACAACAATTTCCTAAAAAGAGTTAAACAAATTAAGGACCTTGGCATAATATTTGACAGTAAATTAACTTTTGTTCCTCATATAAATGAAATAACCAACAAGGCCATGAAATGCCTGGGGTACATTCTGAGGACGATAAAAGAATTTAAAACAATTAATTCCTTTAAATTGCTTTACACTGGATTGGTGAGAAGTAATTTGGAGTACAACTCAATAATCTGGGCTCCATTTTATAAGACTCATCAGCAAAAAATCGAAAGAGTACAACATAAGTTTCTTAGGTTCATTAATTACAAACTTGGAATACCAATTGAAGAACTTAATTATACATGTTTAATGGAATTACTAAACCTAAGTGATTTAACTACAAGACGCACAGTGAGTGACTTAGTTTGCCTTTTCAATATATCAAATGGCAGCCTGGACGCCCTCGATTTAACGAGCTTAATTAATTTACGTATACCTACCCGCAATACTCGTTTAAATGCTCTATATTTTGTTACCAAATCTGCCAATAATTACTTCATAAACTCTCCAATTCAAAGGCTTCATACACTTGGAAACACATATAGTTCAATTGATGTCTATCGTTTTCAATCGGTTTCCAAATTTAAAACCAGTATATTAGAACTTTTATAATAAAACAATAAACATTTAGCTATTGCACCTCTGATCGAAATATTTCCTCATGTTTGACACAATAATAAATGTAGACTTCTTGCAATTACTACAACTGCATTATTTTTTCACATGTAATTACTGTAACCATTTAGTAAAAATGTTATTTTATTTTTAATTATTTATCAATTTACAAACTGGCTGGCTTTTGGAGCCCGCTAGTTCGTGAATAGATTAGTGAAGAATAAATTAATATATACACTAGCTTTTATGTGTCGCATAGTATTATATTAATACTACTACTACCTAATATGTACATATAAACTTCATTTTTATAAGAAATTTTTGGTTTTTATACCTTAGAAGTAGGTATATTCTTATTTTCTTACGACAGGTTTACACCTACAAACTATCATGTTTTCATTTGCTTTTTACTTGCTTTTATGTGTCAAACGGTTAAGGTTAAATTATTGCTTTTACTATTCTATACTTATAATCTTTGAGTATATTATTTTTTATAAACTATGTAAAATGGCAGAGCGAACGCCCTGGATTTAACGGGCCACGATAACTGGTCAAACGATCTAGGTATATTATGTTAACAATACCGCCAACAATTATTTCGTAAACTCTCTAATTCAAAGGCCTCATATTATACACTATATTATTATGTCGTATTATACCATGTTACTGCTCTCGCTGTCTACTATGTTCATATAAACTTTACATTTCTTTATAGCTAAATTACGTTTGTTAACCTTAGGAGTAGGCAAATTCTTATTTTTGTACAAGTTTATACCTACAAATAATCATCGTATGCATTACTAGTTACTTGCTGTTATAATATGTTAAATAGATAGATTATATTATACTGTAACTGTGAACTTACAATCTTATGAATATTTTTTTATAACTATGTATGTAAAAGCCTAATAGGCGTATAAATAAATAAATAAATAAAATACTCGTGGGAGAAATGCTTTTATGCTCTGAAAGCAAGGACTTCTGCCTATCAGAACGCGCCAATAAACAGAGCAACTCAACTGCTTAACGATTCTGCATTGATCAACGACATTTTCATCGTCACAGACAGTTCCGCAACAACTATCTTTTGACACATGTCACAAAAAATGAAACTGCCCCATATGCACTTTTTAATTTGTAATCTTCTCCAAGGTATATTGACGTATAACCGTTTTACGGAGAACATTAAAAAATAAATAAATAATGATGTACATAATACAGTAAGCTTACTTCTCTGGGTACTTGTTGCCCAGCTGCGCCACAATGTTGAGCGCCACCTGTCGCACAGTCTCGTAGTCGTCACACAGCGCCGGACAAACCTGGTCATAGAGCCGGGGATCTATGTCCAGCCCGCGGCGCTGCAGGGTCAGCATGGCCTGAAAGGCCTCGCACCGCACTCGCGCATCCTGTAACATTTATTATATCTCTTCAGCATTTCATTTCAAGTTTGAATTTATTGCCGTTTAACCAGTCGCAGGCCGCAGTCCCCTCGGTGGGTCCGGATTTTTGAAGCGATTTTGTCCCTTATGTATAAAGAAATTGTATGAAGAACAAGGTCAGAATCGCTTGGGCCATTCTCGTTCTTGACGTAACGAAATACTGCATAGCGTCTAGCCTCTCCGAATAATTCAAATTAATTCTCGATGATGCGGCTGGCATCAAAGATGGCTGACAAAATGGCCGCCGCATGATAATAAGAACGGAGTCGTAGTCGGAGTCTATATTTTTTCATTGTTTTTTATATATTCCTTTGTGGAAACCATAGATTTGAGTGATTATTAGGAAGATCGTTTTATCTATATTATTTTCATGTAATTTTTGTAATACATCACAAAAGAAATGTTATAAATATTGGATTCGCAAGAAATGGCAAATTTCTTACGTCGTAATGAAAAAAAATATTTTTCCTATGCTGGCTTTCAAAAAGTTAAACTTCAGCCATGTGTTTATAAATATATATTTTTATACAAGATCTGAATATTTAGGTGCTTCTGTACCCTTCACTTGTCTCCAATTTATTTCAATTTTTTTTTTTGTTATGAAACCCAATGAAACAAAGTATCAACCTGCGAATGTGCGTAATCTCCCAGCAGCTTCAGAATAGCCTCGATCTCTTTGGCCTTGGGGGAGCTGGGGTCCCTGTCATGCCCCACAGGGAACAGGCGGCTGAGCAGCTGAAGACACTGCCCCTTCACCTGATGGCTCGTGTCCTTCAGGTACTCTTTGGCCACGGCTATGAGCCGCGTGTGTAAGGCCTCGTCCTGTAGCTTGCTGCCTAGCTTCAAGATGGTGGAGATTCCTTGGGCGATTACCTGGAATTAGACGTTCAACTATCAGTATATCGCGCCAACCTTATAAAATAACTTTCCCCGTATTTTTGGCTGCTACCTTAACAAATGTTTACAAAGTTATAACTAGTTTGTAACCTAGATTGTGTCTCGGTTAAACATATCCGATTTTATTTATGTGAGACGCCCATTGACTTATTCTAAAAGTCTAAATGAATATTCAATTTTATTAGAATATTAAATATTCTTTTTTTTCTATTATTTCTGGCTTCCACCCTTCAAGGGTGTTCTAAGCCATCATTTAAAATTATGGAGAAATGAAAGGCGAATTTAAATATTAATTTTATTTAAATGGACAAATTTCAAAATTATAATGAAGATTGGAGTCGAGTGATGAGATATTGAATGGAGGTGAGGCAATTTTTGACAAGGCCTGATAGAGGAGAGGATACCTGTTTAGAGAGGGACAGCCAAAAAATATGTGATTGATAGTTTCATACTCCGCCTACTGGTTAATACGTAATAATTTTTATTCAAACAGTTAGATTTTGCTTTATTATTACGAAAATTGAGTATTTATGTCGGGGGAGACGAAAAAACATGCATTTTAAATTTCAATTTTATAAGATTATTTCACTTACGCGAAGTATTTGACAGCCACGTTTGGCCAAGTGAAACGGGACTTATACAACTTCAATTACTACAATATACAACTATTTACGTGCACAAAATAGGTTATTAGGTTCTTAGGCTGGGTAACCTAAGTAATTCGTGCGTATTTAGATTGAAAAAATCGCAAATATCAAATCCAAAGAAATGGCGGCAAAGGAAATGTTCCGCTCCGTATTATCCGTGTATCGAAATTCGAATTCCGTATTATCCGGTAAGCGGAGTAGTAAACATTTACCAATATGTGATCTAAAGTTCCCACTTCTAGACCACTGTTGCATCCGAAACTGTTTGCTTCAGATGCATTTGGTGAAATGGACTGTAAATAAATACGAAACGAAAAACTAAACGAACGAAATGGTATTTGTCGGAATTGGGTGATAATATGTGTTGGGAACAAAAATGGGAAACAAGGAAAAGGAAACCAATCACTTACCTCTCGGGAACACGACACAAACTTACAAGTAGGTACAGTTTATTTCACTGAGATACCTCGAGGTATTATTGCCCAACAACACAAACAAGTCTACTTTTATATGATCTTTTCAGTTAATACACGATTATATTAACACAACAAAACGAAACTTGCTTCAAAGAACTCTTGCTAGATTCCTCTTCCCATAAATAAACCAATCCCCCTCTTCCTGTCTCTGTGTTTTTCCGGAACAAAAACCCTCCAATTTTCCAATCACTGTTCCAAGTTTAAAATTTCTTTCAGCAAGTGATGTGGTAAGGATGGGGAGAGGTAGGTACTGGGTAAAATGACTTCCAGGTAGGAACCATGCATATTATCATTTCAAAACCAAACAACCACAGAATGTACAATCTGGGGAGTCAAGGATGTGAATTTTAAAAAGGTGAGAAGGAACAGAACAATGTCCGATTCTCATTCAAATAAGTGAGGAAATATCTTTTTTGGAAAAATTGGGGAATTGTTGAAACCATGGTTTTGATGGGATAGTCCTTTGTATTGAGGCATAGAAGGCTCCCTTGGATTGACTAGCAATGTGCCAATACTCTGCCCAAATATTTCGGGATCTGTCTTCGATGATAGAAAAAATGTCAGATAGGGGAATGTGGTTTACGAGGGTAACAACAGGGTTGGACGCTACTTGTTTTGCCAAGGCATCCGCAATATCATTACCCATTATGCCAACATGTCCAGGATGTTAAGTCAGTAATTTTTGTGGACGTTATGGTTTCACATTCGACAATGGACATTGGATCGAATACGCTACTCTGGGAGTGCTCTGGAGCGTCGGTAAGCGTCGGTCTGGTTTGACTTTCATACACTACATAGAAAAAGGTAAATTGTCTATGGATGGTCTATGGTTCACATCTGACATTTGCGGCAAACAGCCTGCGCTTTTTTTACATCCAAACATAATATATTATTACTACAGCAACAATGGCGGTAAGTTTTATTATTATTTATTACATTCATGTTTGTTTACGTTCGCAAATGTAATTTGTAAGATATCGGAACATTCCCAGAAATAATTAGTATATAAAAGACATTATAACCTGCAATTTGCTTTGAACGATTGTGTTTTTACATGTCAAGATATTACGTTATCTTAAAATTACATGTAAAACGTGACTATTTGTAGATTTCTTTTCAGTTGATGAAACTATTCAATTAGATATTGGGTACTGTAAACGTGACTGTTGTCAGGGTTGGGCATTATATGAATTACTTGTCAATTATTCCTTCCTAAAAATGTAATTTGTAATTGGTATTTGAAATACCTTATGCGGAGGTATTTTGTAACCAGTATTTCAAATATTTGTGGCTTCAAATTACATTTTCACAAAAACATTAAGTGATCTTAGTTAGATGAAAAGTAAGCTCCTCACATAGACTAAAAACACTAGAATCCAGAGCAATATATATATACATGTTATTCTTTAGAGTTGACAATACTGCATGTCAAAGCAAGGGACTTGTCAATCGTCATTTAATGGTTTCACAGTATTCATTTATACGTATTATTTCTAATTTGTGATTCTTAATTCCGTTATTTTGCTAACCGCATTTAATGTTGTTTAATGATAACATTTCATGTAGTTATATAATAATAATAATATTATTCTTTTACAGACTAAAAGGGCTACGAGTGAGCAGATGGATTTTCTGGTGTCATTACTCGGAGATAGGCCGGCCAACAAGAGAGAATGGGACGAGTTGGCCCAAAGCCTTAACGCCATCAGGTTTGGGACCCAGAAATCGGGCGACAGATGGCAGCAAGTACGTATTTAATAAAATAAAACTATTGAACCTGAAACAAATACCTTACTCAAAATAATCTTATTTTATGGGTTTCTGAATAGTAGTTTGAAAATAATCTTATTTTATAGGTTTCTGAATAGAAGTTTGACTATTTATCAATTTTTTCAGTCATGGAGGGACCTGAAAACAAATGCCAAGAAGAAGGCATCAAATATCCAAGTGGAGATGAACCGAACGGGAGGTGGATTGGTGAGATTCCCACCTCTCACCCCACTTGATGAAAAGGTCTTGGCCATCATGGGGCGATTACCCATTGATGGATTACCGGAAGAGTGTACGCTATACGTTGTATGTTTCAGATCATATTCATGCACATTTATATTTTAATATGGATGGTGAAAATCTAATATGCAGTTTATTACTTTCTTGTAGACTGAAATTGAAATCGATGCCCCGACTTGCCAGGTTGTTCCTCAATCGCCTGGCCCGGTGCTTGAGGAAGTTATCTCCACTGGGCCGGTGCTGGCCGAGATACCCGCAACGCCTGGGCCATCCGGCATCAAAAGAAAGGCGTCTAACAAAGGACTGTGTAAGTACTTACGATGAAATGTGCTATGAAAATCTAGTCTCCTTCGTGAAAGCAATCTTTCGAATAGGCCCGCCATTGATATGCTTGGTGTAACTATAAGAGCTAGTACGCATTAGCGGTCAGCCGCTTGAGCGGATCGGCTAAGCGGCTGGCCGCCTGACGTGGTTCAACCGCAGTAGGCAGAAAACTATGTTGCCTTGTCTCATCATAAATAAAATGGATGCTGTCGAGAGGTCGCTTGTGTCATTTATTTGTACCATCTACGACAGTGACGCAAAACCAAGAAAATAAAATATTTTACTTTACTGCAAACACGTAATGAATAAGGCCAGTTACTACAACTAAACCCCAACCGTCTAGTTCGTATAGTCAAGAAGGCGGTCAACCGCGAAGCCGTCCTCTGACCAACCACTGCGGTTTGAATTTTACAAATTTTTGTACAAATATAAGCGGTTGCATATTAAAATAAAAAAGCAGCCAGCCGCGCGGTTAACCGCCCACTAGTGCGTACGAGCTCTAACGGCCGCTGTTCCCAATCCTACTAATCAAATGCTAAGCCAAAACTTTGGCTCGACACTGCTCAATTACACAACTACGCTCTTCCAATTACACAAGTGTAACGATAACATTTTGTTCCTCCGGAAACTAGCTCAAAAATAGTTATCTTATATTAAAATAAATGCTGTCTTATACTTTACCTCCGTACTTTCGCCACTCTGCCATCTCACCAGTTTGGATCGCTTGGGTTGGTACAATGGGGATGAATTTGATTGCAAAGAACTATTTAGGTTTATGGATTTTAATTAGGTTTGGCCAAATTAATATATAATCTTAATTTTACTTATATCTAGTTATATCTAAATCTTAACTAGTTGTCATATGGTTTGGGGTCGCTTCTATTTTGTCATTATTAATTGTTCACTGTAACTACCTTCATTAGCACTGTTATCACTGCGTGGGTCTTTGTTCGGGGCCGAGGTCCTTGATGGCAGCTCCCGCAGTTCTGCAGCTCAGGCCCTCCTAGCCGAGTCTCCTGGTCTCCTGCCAGCACCGTTGTTTTCGCACTTTGGCCTCTGGCCGCGTCTGGTCACCGCACTTGGTCGTCTCACGCCCAGCTTTACGTCGCCGAGCGGAGGAACACACGTCTTGCGAATCACTTCATCGAACACATAAAACGTGACACGTAACTTCTTCATCCACCGCCTGATTTCTTCATCCACCGCCCAGCATCACGGCGCTGGGCGGGGAACCTGCTTGGTGTTCCACCTCTCACTCCCCCGTCTCGGTCTTGACTGTCTTCTTCTTCATCCACCGCCCAGCATCACGCCGCTTGGCGGGGAACACGTGGTTCACCACCACTCCTATCTCCAACTCTTCTCTCTCCCGTCTCGGTCTTGACTGTCTTCTTCTTCATCCACCGCCCAGCATCACGCCGCTGGGCGGGGAACACGTGGTTCACCACCACTCCTATCTCCAACTCTTATCTCTCCCGTCTCGGTCTTGACTGTCTTCTTCTTCATCCACCGCCCAGCATCACGCCGCTGGGCGGGGAACACGTGGTTCACCACCACTCCTATCTCCAACTCTTTCATCCACCGCCCAGCATCACGCCGCTGGGCGGGGAACACGTGGTTCACCACCACTCCTATCTCCAACTCTTCTCTCTCCCGTCTCGGTCTTGACTGTCTTCTTCTTCATCCACCGCCCAGCATCACGCCGCTGGGCGGGGAACACGTGGTTCACCACCACTCCTATCTCCAACTCTTCTCTCTCCCGTCTCGGTCTTGACTGTCTTCTTCTTCATCCACCGCCCAGCATCACGCCGCTGGGCGGGGAACACGTGGTTCACCACCACTCCTATCTCCAACTCTTCTCTCTCCCGTCTCGGTCTTGACTGTCTTGTGCCCTATCAACTCCGAGGACCCGTTGATCTACCCCGCACTTCTCCCTTCTTCCCTTTCTTACTTGCAACCCATGTCAATTAACACCTTCTTTGTCTTCGAATGCTCACGCTAGATATTCTCTTATTCAAATTTACTCGTGACGAAATTTGATTCGTCACACAAGCTTAAGCACACCTTAATCTAAGGAAGCCGTCCGATTAGGCTTTCGATTGAACCTCAACACCACATTGGCAGTTATAGTCGCATGTGGAGTTCTTCATGCATCAATCGTGGGGAGGAACATCCACAAGGTTGGATCCATGGCGTTGTCGAAGTTCCCAACAATGTGAGACATTATTGCAAATAATATGTATGTATGACTACTACTCGTAGTTGCTTGATGGGTATGTTTTTGACCCTGAGATCTAATATGTGTGTTACTTATTTCTTGTGTTTTCTATTTATGAAAGTAAATTGGTATTATTAGAGTAGACTCGTTTAATGACATGAATTTAATTTAATTTAATGACATGATTGATGAAAATTTAAATAAAAAGATTAAGTAAACAAAACAATTATCAAATTGTAATTTCTTTAAAATGATCTCCTGGGCTTTCCTCACAGTTGGATTTCCGATTGGGCCGTCTTTGTGACCCTCTCCTTCATCTCCTCTTTAACTTAACAAACTGATTGCAATCTTTAGAGCACAGGCGTCAGGTGCGAATGCTGTCCTTGTTCTACTAATATTACAATGGAAGATGCTCCGAGGAACTAGCGTCATTGATCCCCTCGGCACCGGTGCACGAGGGAAATTATTTTCCTCAACAACCTCCTGTGTAGAGTTAATGTAAAAAAAAGAGTAAAATCGTATTTAACAAATATATTTATAAAAAAATTACATAAAAATATTTTGCTTTCAGTTGGTAAAAGAGCCATCTCCTTTGACCACAGGTACCTTGTTGCCACTGAGAACACCAATCACGAGAGGGAAAAGCTTCTTCTGGAAAAAGATGAATTAAAATTGGAGGAGAAGAAAGTTGCGAAGATGGAAGAGTTGGGTGCGGCCATGCTGGCCAGCATTGCCGCGGAGAGGCAAGAAGATGCGAAATTCAGAGATGGCATTTTAGCTGAGCTGTTGAAACGGAAGTGTAAGATATAATTTATTTACTATTTTGTAAGCCCGCGGGCTTTCACATTGAGTACATAATGATTTAAAAAAATTATACAAGGGTTTCAAAATAAAATATAAGCACTTAATGCTTTGAAGAACCGTAAGTGGGAGATGCCCGAAGAACCTAAGGAAAAGGCTGTACTATATTAGACATTTACCCGTGTACTTAGTTGTACCATCTCTCCTTTACTGTATGTGTTCTAAATTGTATTTAATGAAACATTTTTTAAAATTTAAAATGAGGAATTATACAATTTGTCCAAAGAGACATCATTCCTAGGTTGTATTAAATCATCAATTTACCTTAGATGTAATTAATAAAGTAACGATTTAAATAATAACGAATTAAAGTACGTTACAGAGAAAAACTTGCTTTTATTTCATTTGATGATTGTTGTTTGTGAATAATGAATGCATTTATTTTTGTACTTTTCTAATTATTTTGTTATTTTTCTTTCACATTCTCGCTTTATCTTGAGTCTCCTCTGTTGCTGAGAATCGAGACTCCTACTTCAAAAGCCCTGATGAACGAGGATCATTCACTACTCGCGGTTCTTCGTGGCATAGGAAGCTGCTGACTCCAACATCCCAGATGCCGTGATACTTGGCCCCTCCGACATATTGATGTTGTTGTATTATGTACACTGCATTTATGTAAAATATATTGCTTAGGTTTTTAACTCTGAATCTCTTTGCGGAGGATGTTTTTTTCGGTAGTTTTATCAAAAGTTTTCTTTGGGGGATAGAATTAGAATCAATCAACTCAGTGATATTGACGTTTCCCTTCCAAGATGAGAAGCAACAACTTGTACATTTATTTTACTTGTCTTAACGTGTCTACACAGATTTTCAAAGCTTTTCCTAGAGTGTAGAAGCATGGACTGTTTTGTGGAGACTTATGTTTTCTTATAAATATAAAAATATAACACCACATACACAATTTTATTTGTTTTTGTAATTTTTATTGTTCCTCCCTTCAACCTCGACAGAGACGATATGCTATAAAATTAATATTACTGTAATCGTAATAAGTCAGACCGTTTTTCGCATGAATTTCCAAAACCACACTGCACTGTGTTTCATCATCATTATGAAATTCAAGTAAGTGTAAGAAAGACAGAGCAAAGGTAATTGGGTTAGAACCAAAAGACACTAAATCAGTGGTGACTTTAAAATCTACATGGAAGGCATTTGTATAGTCCTCTTCTATTCTATGACTAGTAATTTTTTTTATTTTTTTATTTTTAGGAAACAATTTTATAAAAAATCATTGAACATAACACTTGTGCCGCACACAGTGTTAAAAGTGCTAGCGTTATTTGTTTTGGCGTATTTCGTGGGAACGTATGGCGAGCGATATGCTGAAATAGGCCAATAACACCTATTAATGTTAAATGTTTTCATTTCGGTTAATATAAGTTTGGTATTGAGGATTCCAAATCACAGATACAAATTCGAGGTGAGATCTTACGTATGCCATATAAAGTAATTCAAGTGTAAAAGGTTTATTGAATGGTTTTGTGACTCGTAGAATGAAGCTTATTTGTTTTTGGGCATTTTCTAAGACGTTTTCAATATGATCTCAGTAATTTAGAGTCAAGTAATACTCCAAGGTCTCTTGATTTTTTCTACTCGTTGGAGAGGAACATGGTTTAGACGGTAAGTATGGATGATTTGGTGACATTTACGTGAAAATGTTATCACATTACATTTATCTATGTTTAGGACTAATTGATTTTCTATGCAATATTTATTAATTCTATTAATATCTTGTAATTTGTTACAATCATCTGCTGAGTTTATGTATTATATATTTAAATTGGCCTTAGACTATGCCTGTGTGTTAATATAATATTCATGTTGATTGATGTGTTCATTCCTCGACACAAGGTGATGGAGATATGACATAATGTTACGAGTACATAAAATAATTACACATTAGTCTGTTGTCTGAATATGCCTTAATCAAGATAATTAACAAAATATAATAAATCTGAACATACCCTTGTTTGACAGAATTCCTTTGTTGCTCGGTACTTGGGAATCTGATATGTCGTACCCTGATTTGATTAATAGCCGACACGATCTCATTCATGTGTCGGCTTACTGACTTTTGGGAAAGACTCAAATGAAAGTCATTTCCTACTATTTTTTTATACGACCCTGTCGCAAGGAACGACAGTGTCGTTAGAACCTTAAAAATAAATAATATATTATAAGTATAGCAAATACATCAAAAAATAAGATAGGCAGAAAGAAAACAAGACTATAACTGTTTATTTCACGTTAAAATTTCGATTTTATTTCCGGGAGTCCTGGGGCTCCACCAGGTAAATTATGTATGCATGAAGTCACCGTGTAAATCAAGGGTTAATTGAAATGGATTAAGATATCAATTTATCCATAGAGGAATCACGTGAAGCCAGTTAATAAAAACTATTTATTAAAAAAACACAACAACAAAGCAAAACCTTAGCAAACGCCATCTCTTATGACATTTATACAACAGACGAAGCCTCGAGTAGCACCACTGTGACCTGCTTTTAACATGTTCATATCTCAATTTACCGTCCACCATTATTCCAAGGTTGTGCGCAGCGTCAACAAAGGGAACGGTGGCTTCATGTATTTTTACAACATGTCCTCCATTCCTTACACATGATATTTTTTGCTTAGTTCCCATTAATAAAGCAACAGTTTTTTGAGGATTAAGAAGTAACACTCCTGTGCCCAAGTGCAAACTCTACGTAGATCATCCGTTACCATATCCACCGCCAGATGAGCGTTACTTATGTCAAATGATAAATATTATTGTGTGTCATTTGCGATATACAGTATTTAATAGATTGCATTATGTCAGCGGCATATATAGCAAAAAAACAATGGCCCCAGTATCAACCCCTGCGGTACCCCTCGCGTTATCTTTACATCAGATGAATGTTTTAGAGCCCTATTGATTTCCCTGTAAACTGTGCGCTGAGTTCTATCTTTGAAGTAACTCTGAAACCATTTTATTGTTTCATCGTTAAAACCAAAGTAATGCAACTTTCAAACAAGCAATGGAATGCTCAATAAGTCAAAAAATTTAGAGAAATCTAGAAGAACTAATACCGAGGCTTTGCCTGCATCATTGGAGGTAAGAATATCGTCTGTAATGCATTGCAGAGCTGTTGTGCTGTGACCTTTACGAAACCCCGATTGATGACGAGGTATAATCCCGCAAGTTTCAGTGTTGACACAACTTTTTCGAGTACTTTGGATAATGCTGGTATTATGCTGCTCGGTCTGAGATCGCTAAGACTAGTGAAAAATTAAATAATTTCATATTCACTTTGAGTTCCAAGGGCACTGCGATTGTTCGTCTACGTACAGGGACTATTGGCCGCAACTCCTCACACAAAGCTCTGTATAGGTCCTGGGATAGCCTGTAGTTTGCCACAAATACTGTGACAGGAATAGTCAAAGGGTTTGACAGATCCCTTAACTGCCGTCTTTGGACTGACTCATTTCTCAGCTCTTCGCTGCGCAGAACTCCATTAAAAAAATGTAGACGGAAATAATTGTCCATTGTAGACTGGCTGTGGCTAAAATAATACACATAAATTATTAGCAGACCCGCACCCTTTTGGTACATAATAATATACTAAAGGAAAATATTTCCTTGACTTCCTAAAACCAACAACTATTTTCTAAGGAGAGGTTATGTCACAAAATTCCATCTTTATTCAAGCTAAAATTTTCTTATAAAACGAGTCTTTGCCGGGTTGGTCTAAATACGCACAAAATACTTAAATAACCCAAACTAAGAACTATTTTGTGCATTTAAAAAGTGGTTTCTTATAGTAATTGCTGGAACGAAGTGCAATTACAATATTCTGTGCCTAAAAGTGCGGCGATTTATGTAAAAACATCTACCAACCCGGTTGATATGTCGTTAATTCGAAATAAATCATATTACTTACCTTAAAACCACTTTAAAACTATTAAATTCGTTTTTATTAACTTCAAGAAAAATGTCATTCGGCGATGTGTCAACTCAAAACGTTAGTAAGGATTCCAAGCCGGAGGTCTGTTGAGCTGTTTTGTGAATCAGGAAATGAATATGTCTCAGACTCACACATGGGACGTAGAGATTACCAAATTCAACGAGAACTGTCAAAACACAAGGAGAGACGCCCGGCGTCGGCCGAGAACGAGACGTATAAACGTAGAGACTACCAATGATTGCGAAACTTTGCGAAAGTGTAAAAAATATGGGTGTGTGCGTAAAAAAACGTATTCACGGATGTTTGTGAGAGGTACTGACTTCACGTCCAGGAATCCAAATCAGGGTTACGGTTTTTCCAGAGCTTTGAATGGAGGCTATCAGCACTCGAATAAGACATACAAAGTGATCACCAGGATGAAGAAGAGGACTGGATTTAAGTTTTTGGGGGAACTGAGAAAGTCAGAGAGAACAAGGGAATGTTCAACATTATTTTTGAAAATTCATTTAGACTTTTAGAAAAAGTCAATAGGTGTCCCATATAAATAAAATTAGATATGTTTATACAAGACACTACTTAAGTTACAAATTCGTCAATCATTTAAAAAAGCAGCCAAAAATACATGGAAAAATAGTTTCAGATAACATGGTTAATTTTGAATTTTAAATATGAGATTGACAAAAATGATTTAAAACAAATAGATCCCAATGGCCGAGTTGATTAAGGTATTTGTTCCGGTAAGACCATCCTGGGTTCGATTCCCAGTTGCAACCGTTACGTTTTTATTTTTCTGTGTCTTGTTCTTTTTCATATTTCATTTAGATTTCTTAGTACTATCTTCTTCAAAAATATATTACATTGATGGGCACAACCTTCAAAAGTTAGTATAACAAGTTATTCCAATAAAACTGAATACTATTTTTAGACGTTAGTGTCAAGCGTATTCTTGCAACAAATGAAGAAAAAACTAGAAAATTATCAATTTAATTACCTTTTATCGCAATTTCCGTAATATATCTTGGTAAAATAGGTTCCGTTACGTTAGGTTAGGTTATAAGCTATTTTTATTTTTTGAAATTTCACCACTTTTAATGATTATAAAGGGGTGTTGAAGTGCCACTTTGTTGAGTTGCCATGGAACCAAGTAAATGATAGTGCATTTTGATATAAAAGAGTACCTTGTGTGATGATTCATTCTTCAGCAGTGATATAGTTTCCTCGATCATGTGCGCCACATCAGCTCCAACGATTTCCAAACCGATATCGCACAACAGCGAAAGGATTTTAACGCGAACCGCCGATTCTTCCTCCAATTGGAAATGCTCCGACAGTTTCTTGATGGCTTCCTCGAGGTCTGTCTCTTGGAACTGCAGGGAATCGGAGACTCTCAGCAACAGTTGTAGTGAATCATTGCTTGATTTGCACTTCTCTAGCAAGCCAATATAGGCCGCTGCCGAACTGCCTATTAATGGCTTCTTAATGAGAAGTAACTTCTTAGCTTGGGGTTCCTAGAAATAAACAATAATAATTTTAAGTAATAAGTTTAAATACTTAAGTGATATTATGTTAGTAAATGAAGATAAATAAAGTAAATACCTGGAAGTTTTGTCCATACTCAGCAAGTGCGCGCTTTTTGAGTAATGCTGCCATGTTTATGTTTGATTTTATTATATTCAGATCAACATGTTATTTTCAGAGTTTACAATTTTGTACTTATATTCCTTTTTTCTTTTTCGGATTTTCCAAGTCAGTTGCTAGTGTCCGGTACCGCGTGAGGTTAGAATTATAATGGAATTAAACCAATGAAACAATCCGTTTTGTAGGAGATATACAACTTCGACAAACGTCAAAATGCGTCGAAGTGTCAAACTTAGGTTTATGGCTATATAATAAAATGGTTAATTATGTGTGGGTAAGTACTTGTCTTTAACTAGGAGTTTGAGAGTATTCTGCCAGTAATAATAATGAACCACTCACATTCTTCCGATCTGGAACATGCCGCAAACTCGCAGTATCTTTAATTTAATAAATTACAAGTAAAATACATGATGCATATTGATAACATAAATTATATTTTCTTATGCGCTATTTGAATCTGCCACCCCTGGATTGCTGCACGTGAGAAACTCAGCATTTCCAGTTTTAAAAATTGCACTGCTGTTTAGCGGGCAAGATGTGAGGTAGCAAAGCTTTTCTTAGAAAAAATATATTCATAAAATTTTTATTGTTGATTGTGTAGTTGACTTTTTTGCCGCGAGGTGTATTCATGAAAATCTGCATCTGAGTTTCTTTTATTGATGTTTTGTAAATGTCAGAAAGACAGAAAAGGATGACAAGAATATTATAGGTACATGTATGGTACATGTACTCAAAAATGTCAAATATGATTTTGGTTATTTTAATCTAGGTCTTATTTAAAATGATCTGAACGCGCGTACATTAAAATAGAATAAGACTGTAACTCTGTTTCGCTTTGTGATTTTAAAATACTTGTGTTTTTGAGTCGTGCGCTTCTCTCGGTGGATTCGAAATATTTTAATTTTGAGATACTTACATAACCTAAATGTTTTGTGTCAATATCAGATCATGGGGTCGTGTATTCCAACTGATAACAGTGAATCCTCATGAAGATCAGTTTGAGCATCCATAATAAATGAAGTTATAGCTAAATTCCTGTCCAAGATGGCCAACGTTACTTGGATCAGTGATGTAGATTGGAAGGAATTCGTATGCGGATGGGGAGCAGCTTTTTGCAATATAACCATAAGCTACCCTATGAACAAAATCATATTTCGACAGGTAATTAAGCATTCCTTCCACTAAATCTATTTGCGTCCGGAAATTATATTTAGTATGCTTTTTCTCGACTTTAAACTCTATTGGAACAAAGAGATTCTTTCTTTTCGCGTTTCCAATATGCTAGTTGTGTTAAATCTAGAGTAAACAGGTTTTTACCGACACATTACCGCCATTTCTGAGTAGCATTTAGGATTACAGTTTGTTTATATTACAATTAGCATTATTTGCTAAAACGTACATCTATCATAGAAGTAATAAGTGTAACTTGTAATGTTTGAATAATGGGTAGAATTAGCATTATCACTACAAACAGTAAAGGTATTTTTTACACCATAAGCAATAAAGGAATTAGAATCTCTCAGCAAGATTCTCTGGTGAAGACCACCATTCACAATGAAAACATTGCTTGAAATGGTTTTAGGCATCTTTGGTAACCTTCCTCTTTCTCATCTCCTTCCCTTCTTCACTCCTCTCATCCTCACAACATACCCCAATTGGGGATGTCATATTACCACTGGCCGGGGAGAGTTGAGACTCTTGGGTGAAATCTACAATAAAAGAAAACTATTTTTATTTAAAATTAAAAAACGCTTAGTTTTAACCAGTTTTATCTACTTGAAGTTTGTTTAGTTTTAAGTAAACCCTGATGAATTAAGCATTGCTTATTAAACATATTTTCAATAATAAAAGAGTTAAAACGAAGTGTTTATTAATTTTTAATTATAATAATATATCACCACAAAATAAGTTTGCTGTGTTTGAAAAACAATTTAAATTTTCTCCTACATAAGGTTTATTTGTGAAATTATCACAGATTCCTACAACAAATCAACATTTGATTTTAGATTAGATGAAAAATCTTTTTTTTCTTAGATTAATTATTACATAATATTTTATAATTACTTTTCGCAATAATGATTATTCTCAAAATACAAAATATTAATTTGGAATTTGTTACGGTTTTATGTGAATTATAATATAATATAAGCATATGGTCATTTAAAAAACTAGATGAAATTAGACTGCATTTAAAGAAGGCTTTAGGAATGGATTAAACCATTTGAATTAATTGGTTACTCGTATATGGAGATATTGCGCATAATTTTATTGTATCGCAATAAGTTAATGATATTAATTAATCTTTTCAGATGCTACACGGTGTAAAAACAAATTCTGCCTATCTGCAAATAAAAAGTGAAGGATTGTTATGTCTCTACCGTGGAATTTTACCGCCATTATGTCAGAAAACCATTTCCATGTCACTTATGTTCGGCGTTTACGCAGAATGCAAAAGACCGCTGCTGGCCACAGGTATGGACCCGTATGTAGCGAAAACAATAGCCGGGATCATCGCTGGAAACGTGGAAGCGATACTGATGCCTTTCGAACGAATTCAAACGCTTCTCGTCGATCCGGCGTATAACACGCAGTTCAAAAACACAAAACACATAGCGTACCACATCGCCACGAAATATGGTATTAAAGAATTCTATCGAGGACTTGTACCGATCTTATATAGAAACGGGCCGTCGAATGCTTTGTATTTCATTATCCGTGATGAATTACACGATAGATTGCCTACGCAAAACGTTGTGTTTTATCAAACTATACAAGCGTTCATTGCCGGTGCTTCGATCGGTGCTTTTTTAAGTACTTTATTTTACCCGCTTAACGTAGTTAAGTTTAATGTGCAATCCAAGATGGGCGTACCGTACGAGGGTATGGTTCATGCATTTATAACCGTGTATAAAGAGCGGGGAAGTAAATTTAGAAATTTCTATCATGGCGCCTCGATGAATTGCACGAGAGCCTTCCTCAGTTGGGGAATCATAACCGCAGCTCATCAGTTTTTGCACGAAACGTTATATTAAATTTTATAATTTTTTTTTATGAAGGGCTTCGGAGACTATCAAGCGGCTTGCCGGCAAGCACGTAAATTTGTTGTCTATTGTTTTCTATTATGTCTATGCTTAGCCGCTTGACGCGCCACTTAGGCAAACCTCAATCGAAAGGTCGAAAGTGAATTTTCTGCAAAATGTAATCTAACAGAGACAAATCATTCTTTATAATAAATGTTGTATATTAATTTTATAATATAACATTGATTAATAAAGTAAGGAAAATTATTTATTGCCCATTTCTCAGATGAATTGGATGGATTTCTACAAATTTAACACAAAAACAATTGTGGGACCGACAGGATCAGCTATAAAAGCTCAAGTGTTATTTGGTTTGGCGTATTTCGGCATATCGGTTGTCGTACATTCCGAATGTATGACAAGCGATATGCTGAAGTAGGCCAAGCTTAATAACGCTTGAGCTATTATAGCTGTGTCTGTTGGACCCCTTAATAGCTATTTTGTAATAATTTTATCTAATTTATATAATTGTTTTACATTACGTTATATCTAAAATCATTACTCATTGTATTGTTTTTGTCTAAAGGTACTTACTTATCTGTTGTCTTTGTCTATTCTCAAAAAAATATAAATTCGCATCAAGCCTACCGCCAGCACATAGTTATTGCGCAATGCTTGTGACAAAGTCGCAAGCCAGCTTTGGAGACGGTCAAAAGGCTTGCCACAAAATGCCATAGACAAAATAACTTTGTGACAACTTGATAGTGTCCGAAGCTCTTTTAGTCAACGAGATATTTTGGTGCTTGTCAGATGTGACTCAAAAGAAGTGGTTTGACAAAGAGGCAGTGATTTATTTGCATCAAATAAAATTCCCCGTTTACGTGGCCCATGTACGTAAGATAAGAATACAGGGAAAATCGAAAGGTTTTTTAAGGGACGAAAAAAAAACTCAATTAGACCATTTTTATTAAGCGCGAAAACTTATGTAAGAACCTAACCTTGTCTTTTTATAAATATGTATCCCATAAATAGACAATTGCCGAATTATTTGATGTCTGGCACCTAATTGTAGTCATTATAAATTTATTGTAAAATTATAATTGTTGGTGTCTATTTTAATCATAATTGTAATATTATATGTCTTATCAGTCATTTAAAATGATAATTGTTCACTAATTGTAAGAATTGTACATATATATTTATCCGGAATAATATACATTTGGCCATTAATTAATTTGCCACTTTTGTGATACGTTTTATCTATATTTGTAAAAATTAATGTTTCTTATTATTTCCTATACCGTTCATCCGATTGCAATGAAATTTTGGTGATTTATTGTGCACACGCCCGCGAAGGTTTCTAGACATAATGGTGAGATTTAGCATTATGAAATCTTTGTATACATTTTACAAAAGGTGGCGCACGAGTTGTTGAAAAATGTGTGTATTTTATATAGTTAAGCGGCAGGGAATAAAGGCGAAAAGGGAGGGGGGTCGCGAGAAGGGTGATGAGGGAGCCGGGAAAGAGAATGGGGTGCATGGGAAAGGACACTAAGGGAGAAACAATTTATTTGAGTAGCATTGCAACGCATGCCAGCTACTTACCAGTAGATTTTATAATATTTTTTTTTTAATTTACTGAGATCAATTTTTTTTTTCAATGGTGCCAAATGTGCAATATAGATAGATAATTATAATTGTTTTTATATTTTAACATGTTGAATTATTTTAAGTATTTAAATAAATGAATTATTTTACTATATGTGATACTGTTATTGTTACGTACAAGTTTATTTTGACAATTGGAATTATTTGTTACTATTTTACTGTTATTAGAGAAACTTTGTATATATTTTGCTTCTAATGTCATTAAAATATTAATAAATGCATATTGTTAATTGCTATTGTTTTTATTCAATCTACTGTAATATGTATCGAAAACAATAACATAAGTTTTAACCTTGTTAACAATTGGATCAAATTTGGATAGCACCGCCTTATATATTAGATAGCACACCCTTAAGCGATAGCTAGCCAAGTTTGGGTAGCACTGCTTATACCCTTAAGCGACCAAATTTGGGTAACACCGCTAATACCCTTAGGCGATAGCTTCCCAAATTTGGGTAGCACCGCTAATACCCTTAAGCGATAGCTTGCCAAATTTGGGTAGCGTTTTGGGTATTTTTTTTAAGACACGCTATAGCTCGAGTGGTAGAGCGGTAAGTTCTTTGGCTACAGCAAAACTAAGATTGAAAATAAATTAAACAAGTTTGTGTTTTTTTTTTTATTTTATGTTCAACAAAATACATTACAAATATTTCAACACAAAATTGGATACAATAAAAGTTCTGGCTGAGCAAAGTATAGTCAGATATGATAATTGCTTGTTCAACTACACCAAGCAGGTGTGACGGACATAAACCTTTGTTAATATCAAATACACACTACTTTGAAATTACAAAATATTGATTTTGATTTTATCATAAAGGTAATATTATAATACCAACTGGTTGATTTAATAAATTTCCTACCCAGGCGTCACCGGTTCAATCCTATATTAGCTAAGTCCCTCATCATTGCACAAGCAACATTTTCCAGTTATAGTGATGAAAGTAGAAGTTTTTCAAATATGCATTGTCTGATTATAATTTTTCTTTCTTTAAAAACACGTTTGTGCCTACGACAATAAATATACATGTAAAAACAAGCAAAGATTATCATAAAACTTACATACAATGTATGTTTTATTTAATTATACATAAAAGATTTTAAGTTTGTGGGACGGATTCCTTATAGAGCAAAATAATATTGCCATTAGATTCGATTTTAATTGTAGGAGAGCTTTGGGGCCACCTCTGGGCTGGAGTTCTAAAATACTTGATAAACCTACTTGATTCTGTGCAAAGTAGGGCGATTTATTTGAATAAAAATTCATTTTTAACAGACCGATTGATCTCTAATGCACAGATGCAATGTAAGCATGCTGAGTCTGTTCTACGAGTATTTCATGGAGTCTGCGCAGAGGAGCTAGCCATCAATAGAACTCTCTTGCAGAACAAACTACCGCCATCTGTTTTTCCTCCTTCATATAATCTGGGCCTCTTCAAGAACTGCATTCATAAATCCCTTTTTACAGCCCCTTCCTTATAACGGTGCCTAACCGGGAGGCTACATAGTTGCCCTGTATTTTCACTGTACAGACAATGGCGTTTTTGTGAGGTGTGTAATATAAAAAAATTAGACAAGACGGCATATAAAATTTCTTATAAAATAATATATCTATTCATCAACTACTGTTTTTATCACAGTACATGTTTATTTTACATAAAATTAGATATGCATTTCACTTATGCTATTTAAGTGGTTTTTTTTTAATCTCTTATCTTATAACTTATAAGATATGAAATATCTGACATAGGTAGGTACTGATAAAACTAAGTAAAAAAAAAGAACATTTTGATTTTTTTAAATTAGAATAATACTATTACGATAGGATTTAAAGATGGTGGACAGTTTTCGATGTGTCCAATTTAAAGAGATATTTAAAAATATTTATTGAAATTATTTTCTTGTTTTCCTTTTTCCCGATTCGTTGGAATATTTGATAAATCACAAGGCTAACTCAGTAATTTTACAGTTTAACGAGAGATGTCTCGCATATTTTCTGAATTATTTGTTATTGACATTCCGCAAACTGAAATTATTGAATTTTTTTTTTCACAAATTATTGAATTTAAATTTACATCTGTGATTATCAACTAGGCCATAGACAACATACAGACAGTGGCGTAGCTAGGTAACCAAGGGCCCTGGGGCAAATTAAAAAAAATGGGGCCCCACTGCTATGTAAACTGATTAGGTTTTATCAAATAAAAATATGAAATATACAAATAACTTAAAAATGCTAAGCTACTTAAGCTCCTTTTTGTGCACTGCAGGGCAGGTAATAAAAATATTGAACAGTAACAACATAAATTACAATTAATACTTGGTGTAGGTTTGGCTAATAAAACGAAATAGAGAAGATTCAAGGGTTTACTATATAAAGGTCGGGCCTACCAACTGACTAAATAACAATTGTATTTACAATTTTTTCCTAGCTTTAGTTTTCGCAAAAGTATCAATGACTTCGTTTAAATCCAGGCTTGATGCGGTTTTGATTTCAATTGCTATTAGCGATAAATGTCGGAGTCGAGTTTGGCCCATCTTATTTCTTAAATATTTTTTAAATTATTTTTAATTTGCTAAATGACCTTTCAGCTGCCGCAGAAGTGACAGGAATTGTAAAGAATAATAACATTGCTGTAAATACTTCCGTTAGGTCGCATTCTAGCACTCCATATTTGTTCATTATTTCCTTACATAATTGGTGAACAGTCCGTGCTTGAGTAAAACTAGGTAGATGGTAAATATTAATAAATTGAAGTGAAAAACTAGGGCCTATTATATCTGAATATTTTCTTTGAAATTCATCACACTTCTGTAATAAAGTTGCTTCATCAACATGTTGCAAGTTGCAACCTGTCATATTTATTTTGAAAATGGGAGAAATTTCCAAAAATTTCGATTGAGATTTCTGGTAAGGATTCGAGGGCCCCCTGAGCTTGAGGGCCCCGGGGCACTGCCCCGCGTAGCCCGTAGGTAGCTACGCCACTGCATATTGATCACTGATCATTGAATATTGCTCCAAATAGGTACCACAAAAGGCAATTTTAAAGTAGTTAATATGCAGAATTCACGCGTTTATAAATTAAATTATTTTTTATAATGTTTTTATGAATCCTAAAAATATGGAATAAACGGTCAAAAATAGGTGCATTCAATGGCTCTCTAACACCATAAGCAGTTTAAATGAAAAAGTGCAGAAATAGTTCTCTTAATCTATAGATTTGTACTTATTTGGATGGCATCTATCATGAAGGCACTTATGCCCGCTTTCACTAATAAAACTGAGCAAGCACTAAGATAAAATCAATCACAGTCTGGGTGTTACCAATGCGACAAAGCTCAACTTTCGCTCAGGAGAACACTTAAAATTGAGCAATATATTAAAAATTCATAATTTTCTCTTATTGTTAAAGTTGCCAAAGTGACATTTGCATAATCTAAGGAAAAATTAAACATGTGTAATCCTTTGCAAAATCTTCTGCTAAGGAAAAATTAAACACGTGCAATCCTTTGCAAAGTCTGCTGCTAAGGAAAATTAAACTTGTGTATTCTTTGGGCAAATTCTTCTGCTAAGGAAATTTTTTCCCGCGCTTGCTCAGTTTTCATTGGTGACAGTGCGTCGCTTCAGTTCGTTTTTATCCAACAGACCATAACGCAAATCGGGAGAAATGGCACTTTAAACTTTTTTTACGATAGAAGCACATACATTTTGGAGGACGTAAGACAAAGTGCGTTTTGAAAAACCCTTAAATAATTGTTTATAATTTTTTTTTGAACAAGTATCGTATAAATAAAGGTTTTTTGAGAACATTTGCATACTTAATTCAATTTCACCAAAAATGGTCTGTTGGACAAAAACGAACTAGAGCGACGAGTGGCTAACATTATTATATAAGTATTGGCAAGAAGGAATTTAATATGATTATTGTACTTTAGGTTTACTTCCTCGTTGTAAAAATTTCTCACTAGCACAACAAGTGGCAAAAATAGATACCTATACCTTTAAACCAGAAGGGTGGTTCTGTATCTTTCGCAACAGCGTAACGCATGTTAAATCGGCCTTATTCGACACATTTTGACAGTTTACGATGCCAACAAGCAAAAAAACTGCACTTGTGTTGACACCAACTCTTAAAAAGTAGTTACCCTAATGCCAGAGATGTCAGTCGCGGGAAAATTTGCAAGTCGAATGTCATAGCGTACAAACATCAAAATAATATGACAGACAGATAGTCATTTATAAACACCTATTTGGCTTAATTTTGCCAATACGATTAATATTTCAAAGAAATCTTACATTTTACTCCAATTAATTAATTAGTGTAGTTTCCCTCCAAATTTTCTTATAAAGAAAGTGTGAAAAACAAAGCTCGACTTTCTTTATAACAATATATTTTGTAATATAATAAATTGATTGCAAATTATCTACCACTGATAATCATAAAAATTAAACTTTTTAAGTTTTCGTGTATTAATTCATGTCACAAATAATAATTCAAAAATCTTATTCTAATTTGTTTTAAACATTTAACACAAAATAAAACATTTATTCTTAAATCACTTCATCAATATTATAAAGTTCTTATAAAAACAATTATTAAAAATTATTGTTGTAAAACAACTACACACATCAAACATATTTTCAAAAAAATTATGCATTCTAAATTAATACATATAAGACAAACTATTTTATTTGATTTAAAATAAAACAATAACTTAGTAAACATCATTTTTATTTTTTATATACTTTATGTCAACCGGGTTTCGCTACAACCTTAGCTTCTTCAGGACAATTTAGTGGATATTATACTGCCCTGAAGAAGCTACATTGGTAGCGAAACCCGGTCGGCATAAAGTATATAAAAAATAAAAGTGGGGTTTACTAAGTTATTGTTTTATTTTAAATTATAATGTCACATCACAAAGTATCTGCTTCATATGAACAATTATATTATTTGAACCTAAATATTAGAAATCAAAAAGATGATTAGACTAAACTGACAAGTAAAGACACAGTGTCTTTTGAGACTCAAAAAAACTGCGTTTTTACTTATCACGGCAGTATACCTACTCTTATAGTACGCCTTGACACACTTAAATTTGCAGGTTAAAGAAGATACTAATAAACAAACAATTTTTTTAAATCCATAGATTTTTTTTTGTGTCCACAAATTCTACCCTAGGATTGCAAAGAACTGCAAATTTAAGCGTGTACTCTCATAATATATTTTTAGTACATAATTTCTTAAAGAAAATTTGTACTTTGGTTACTTCAATTCATTGTCAAACGCTTAATCCAACTCCATCTTTTTACTGTAAATTTAAAGAATAGTATTTTAGAAAGGGAGGAGAAGGAATTTCAACTTCCAGTAGACTCTTTGTAGTGTATGTGAATATTATGTAGTTTAAATGTCTCTCAATAGATGTCATTAGTCTAGGTTGTTATATGTAGTTTTAATGTGTCTCAACAGAGGTCAGTAAAGTTGTACGATATGAGAATCAACTGTCGCCTATTCTAATACCTGAATGGTTATGGAAATAGCCGATTGACAGCTGGACACCTTCAGTGACCAGTTTTCCTGCCACTGAACAGAGAGCACTCTTTAAAATGGATGTTATGTCCAGATAAATATTCATTGAAAATAAGATGATAATAAACAAGACTGTATATACACAACATTATATGTATGAACGTTTGAATCAAAAAATTACTGGCATCGTATTCATTGCAAGTCGGGGCCACAATGTTTTTACTTAACGTTGTAACCCTGCCCCATGTTTATGGTATAATGTTTGAGGTATTGTTTGTGAAATTGGTCGCAAGAGACCGGCCTTTATGACCACTATTTTTTACTTTAATTTTGTTAGACAATATTGTGTCCGTATGTTTTTAAAGTAATTGGTAGAAGTGGTCTTATTCATGTGCATCCTTTGAGAGTTGAGCGCCACAAAATATAATATATTGGAAAGAAAAGGTAAACGGAATTCAATTCAGAATGATGAACTCCTCCCAGGACAACGATATGTATTTGGATGTCGGATACAGTTAAGTTGGTGTCCGACTCTACTTTCTGCAGCACATATTAATTGCCTTGTCGTTGTGTGTCCTTTGAAAGTTGAGAGCCTCAAAATATAATAAATTGTAAAGAGATGGGGAAAGGAAAAGTAAAGGGGATTGAATTCAGAAACAGGACAGCGACTCACATCCGATTTGGGAGGTTTTTGGTAGGATGAGTTAGGTTGGTGTTTGATTCTACTTCCCGCAGCACGTGTTGGTTGCCTTATCCTTGTGCGCCCTCTGTGAGTTGAGCACTACCACGTAGATCCAGGCGAAGCACATAAACCAAGCGGCCACGATGGCCAGCTGCAGCGCCAAGCCAGTGTTGATGAAGTCGCCGCGTCGCTTGTCCAGCACGTCGGGCTGCAGGTAGTCCATGAAGTCGTAGATGGCCTGGCAGTTGAGGCGCGAGTGGATCGCTCGCACTTGGCTGCCCGTGGCGCGGAGGGACTGCAAAACATAATGGCGTACCTCATGAAAGTCATATAATACATTCAATTTGAATATATAAAAACAAAGTACATGGTGTAGGGTGGTCTGTTTGATAGATTCTCCTATCTTAACAATCGGATTGCAAACTTTAGAACACAGGCATCGAGTGGGAATGCTGTCCTTGTTCTACCGGCATTTCAATAGAAGATGCTCCGAGGAACTAGCGTTATTGATCCCCTCCTTTCCTTTCCTTTCCTATAACGCATGCCGGGTTTCAGCTAATTTAATATGCTATGAATTTATAATTTAATTTAATATAATATGAATTTGACTTACCTTAATCAACTCCGCTCTGTACTGATTGCAGGTCTTATAGTATCCGTCTGTTAGCAGGGCGGCTATGGACAAGGAGTAGATGGCAAATAGCACCCCGAGCACGGAGGCAGGAATCCAGCAGTAGGAGACAGGATCCGTATCACGGACTTCGGCCCGGGTCGTCATCACTACAACTTCGCCTTCCCTGGAAATATAAATAAACAATTAGCCAAACTGAGGACTCCAACTTGAATAAACTCATAGTCACTAGTGCATAACTTCTGGAGATGATTCTACATGATAGTATAAATAAAAAAGAAAAATAACTTTTTTAGAAATTCTAACTTTTAGGGGTACTTTTTGGGTAAAGGATCAAATTAGTCCAGCGTGTGCGGCCAGCACTTTTATATTCCGCTGTTACGATACAACGGCAAATCACAACAATCCAACGTCACCACTATCTGCCTGGCTGACTCACACCAAATTTATCAGGTAAGTTTTTACTTTACACAAAGGATTTTTAATAGGTACTTTGCGTATGGGGAAAAAAGTTAGAATTTCGGAAAAAGTTGTTAAGTTGTTTGAAAATCGTTTTTACTCCTACTATCATGTAGAATTACCTTTACAAATTACATATACTTGATAACAGTAAATAAAATGTATATTATTACCTTTGTTCAATGGTTGAATGTTCTCCCTCATATTTCCCAATATTGTTAATAAATACCCTCAACACATGGAAGCAAGCCATCACAAAGGCAACACCAATAATGGGGATTGGACCATAGATAACAAAACTGCACGAGGAAATATGGCCGCCGGTGAAATAGGTGTACGCCGAAACACCGTAGAGAATGCAGCCGCAGTTCTCATCAGGACAGACGTCAAGAACATACTTCCAGTGGTGCCAGGCGACTGCAGCGCATATCGTTGTTATTAGTCCCAGGGATACTATCAGAATATAGACAATTGATAAACGCCTCTCTGTCCAGTATTGCCCCATGGTTGATCAGTCTGAAAAAAAAAAAAATTTACATTAACTCCACACAGGCGACTCTGAGGAAAATAATTTCCCTCAGGGCCTCTGTGGAGGGTCTTTTTGTGGAAAAGAAGGAGTCAACCTGGGGGGAAAGACCCATGTTATAGAGGGAGGAAACACAAATCATTCCACAGCCGAGCTGTTGAACTCAAGAATGAGTCGTAGGAACGACCCGTTCTCATGTGACAAATGTTGATGTGTTTCCCAACTGCGTACCGGTGTAATGACACTAGTTCCTCGGAGCATCTTTCATTGAAATACCGGTAGAACAAGGACAGCCTACCCACCCGACGCAAGTGTTCTAAAGATTGTAATCCGTTTGTTAAGACGGGAGAATCTATCAAACGGACCGTCGAGGGCAAGACTCTCAACTCCCAATCCGAAGGTCGCGAGTTCAAACCCGGCATGCGCAAATAATTTTTATTTGACAAAATAATATACATATAGTATATTTGCAGCAAGTTCCAGAGTGGAAGATACTCTCAGTATCGCTCTGGTGTAAGACCAATCAAAATTGAAACTTTGCTTAAAATGTCTTTAGCCGTGTTTGATGATCAGATCTGAATGGCCAGGTGATTCCCTACCTTCCTCTTTCCCATCTCCTTCCCCTCCCCGCTACCTTCAGCCTCACAAAATACCCCAATTGGGGATGCCATAGTCTCACTGGCTCCAGACAGGAGCAGTTGGGACTCTTGTGCGGTATTCATATAAAAAAGAAGAAAAAAAGGCGATGAGCCAAGAGAGATCAATCTTTTAACCAGTCTCTCCCGATCCTGTCCATCATGTAGTACCTGGGCAAACGCATCCGCCGCCAAGGTCTTAACCTCACCTCATGAAACCGGGCACCCCTTCTAAGTCACCAAACGTAGCGAACCACTTGGAGTGACCTATGGCAGGGGTGTTGGTTATCTAATAAATGGTCACCGGGGCGGCGGTGCCCATACCCGCCTCCCAAATTGAATTTATAAATATTTATAATAATAATAATATAATTGAAAAATCTGTTTCTGAAAAAATAAGAAAGTATACAGATTTAGGAAATGAAATTAAAAGAATTTGGCATTCTCATATTACCATTATTTTGTTATTTCGGCTACTGGCATTATACCTAGCTCTCTCATTAAAAATTTAGGCATATTAGATTTGTCAAAGAATATTTATATAAAAATGCAAAAATCAGTCATTTTAAACACATGTAGGATTACGAAAGATTTTTTAAATAATATTGAGGGATCAGTAGGATTTATCGGTCAAATTAGGAATTCCACCGAGCTGATATGAAAATATCTGGAGTCGGTGAATTATTTTCTCATTTAATAGTTTGGTAGATTAACATGTTGTTCTTGTATTGTTTTGTATTAATTATACTTATATAATACACTTGCATAACGTGGATTTACTACATGATCATTTATATGGAAAAGTTTAGTTTTTCCTATGGGAAAAACTAAACCCAGACCTGAAAATCTGGTGCATAAATTAAATAAAAAGCCTTTTATTTCTTGCAATAGGTATGTTGCCGAGTTATAAAAAATAATATTTATTAATCGACTGCAAAGTTAAGTGTGTCTAACTGTCCGTCGATACCCGATTAATTAATTCGAATCGTCATTATTCATTATATTCATATTATTTCGAAATCGAATATTTCAAATAACAAAAATGTATGCCCATCACTACTTACTACTGAATAATTCTATTTCCCGCCAAGACAAATTTTTTTTTTGAAAATAATGTTGTTCAGTCATGGTTCAGTCAGCCTGTGGCATTTTTCACTCAAAGCGCAAAGGGTTTTTAGGTCACCGTTTTTTATGGAACCCGCCCGTAGGTAATTAGTAATTACTAATTGGTAGTTTGTTTAATAATTAAGAGCATTATTCACGGATTAAAATTCACATCGCGTGTTTTCACACTCCCTGCGAGACCTGCCTAAAAAATGGGACCTACCCAAGGACTTTGCAAACGGCCGAAATAGGATAAAATGGCATTTTATCTTGATTAATGATTAATGATTTAACTTCGCATTTCGTTTCGCTTAAATGGGCAATTTTACGTTATTTACATGCATATTCAGTTACCTACAATACCTCAATGCATCACGCACATAGGTACATAACATCCGTCGACAAAATGAAGGTTGATTCAAAACGAAATTTAATATATACAGAAAGAAATATGTATGCAATTACATCTAATTGAAACATTATTATGTGGATCGATTCTGTGTGAAGCAGGAAAATAAGTGAGAAAATATGTCTTGGCGCCTGAAATTAAGCTGTTCGCCCGGGCGGCGTTTTTTCCATACAAACGTATTTCCCTATTTTCTCTCTGGATTTTGACACTACTGCAAATATTTTTAAATATAATATATATATCGACCAGTAGCATGACGGTGCGTTTTGATTTTTTTGATAAGTTACCTCTTATAGGATTTAGGACCCTCCAAAAATCGTCAAAATTGTCTAATTTGAACGCCATCAACAGACGATCAATATACAAACTGTCTAATGTATTTTTTTAAAGCAAAACGTACAGACGTAGAGTATTTTCTTCTTATACAGTTAGTAAGAAAAATCTTTAAAATCGGTCCAGTTTTGGAGGAGAAAAAGGGGAATGCAAAACCTCGATTTTGATGATTATATTTAGGTATATCAGCCTGGTGTGTAGTTGTCCCTATCGCTTATATTGCCTATTTAGGGGTGTAAGAGCGACAGTGACATCAATAGTTTGGTAAAATACCCATTTTTTCAAATTTCTCGGTTACCGGGTTTCCTCATATGAATAAAAATGGTTTCAAATAGAGTGATCATACCGTAAATAAACCACGATCATACTATTATGAATGTTTTCGAATGTTTCTAAATAAATGTGTTGTTGGTAATTTCAAATTCCGACCCAAAAAAAAGCTTTTAAACATATTTATATATCACCTACTTTCAATGTTGCTAGAGAAAAATTGATTATATTTTTTAATATAATTTTTGAATTTCCGTTTTGTTTGAATGGTTGAATGAATAAAGTGGAATCTTGTAAGTGGAAATTAACCCACTTCCCGACATTCGATCGAGCTGAAACACGGCAGATAGACTCATTGTCGATGAATGTGCATTATATTGTGGCAATCGCGCACTCACAAGCGAACATTACGCATTTATCTTAAATTCGATGACAAATAAACGTTGGTCTTATCCAACTAAGATTTGGTACAGTTGGTAGCGCGAATAACTCCAATTCCTGGGTAAGAAGGTTCAATCCTCAACAAAACATTTTTGTAAAGTAAAAAGACATTTGAAAATAGATGTATTTTAGTAAAAACGGCTTGCTTTTTACATGTTTTTTTTTTTTGTTTTCATTTAGTCACAAATAATTGGCAAGGTATTGCCAATATGGCCTATAGTTTATAATTAAAAACATAAATAACTGCTAGTTACCTATAGGTAGGTATATCTTTCATCTATTGATTCATGTTTAGTTGAGAATTTTAGTCGTAAATAGAAAACAAAATTTTCATGAAACACCAAACATAATGGAGTCTACGTAAGTACCTTACTTACCTATCCCATTTTTTTCTCAGATTTTCATGAATAATCCCTCTGTATTTCCCTATAAATTAGATTTATAATTTGGCTAAAATACGGCTTGCCCTAATTTAATATAGGTAGGCACCTAGTACCTACCCAATCACTTCCAACTTTCTCGATGTTTTGGCGGAAGATTTCCCTTTCAATGTTTGAGATCGTGGGATTCGAGATTTCTAACAGAATGAATAAATAATATGGACATTGTATTACTTACTAAAAATATACTTAATTTACACAATAAAGTGTCCCCAATTCATTATTTCTGTGTGTTGGATGAAAATGCAACAAATAACAAGTATAGGTAGGTACCAAATGAATTGAAATTCCTATCAAAAAGTACCGTTAGGCACTCCGTTTGGCGCGTAAACCTGAATTGATAATAATAGGTACGTAATACTAAAATAAGATAACAGGTGAGAGATAGGGAGTTACTAAACCGATGAGCAAACAAAACCCTGGCCCTACCTACGAGATATCGATAAAATACCACGAAAATAACACTTCCGATTCAAAAATACAGAAAACTTACTATTCAAAACTTCCAGTGTGATCCAACCGTTAAAAAATGACAAAAAAGGCGAGATCTTCCGCGAAAGTCTTTGTTTTTCTCACTGGAATCTCACTAGCCTCCAAAATGAAACTTCAAAAACTATTTTATTGTTGTTTTCATCACAGTTTTCACTCAATTTATGGCACTTTTACGTGTAATGGGTGGATGTTTGCTACGTGGACGTTGTGTTATTGTTTACGCATTGTGCTAGGCGTATATTCGAGCTCGGTTTGTAAACAAAACTGGTGCAGCATTGCGTGACGCGAAAATGAAGGAATTGAAGAATTAATTCCTCCCCCCCAGTTCTTAACCGGTTAGCCAATAGCGCTTGAGACAAGATAGGATGACCACGCGGCATGAAATTAAAGCATCTCTTATACGTGGGAAAAAAAAACCTGTAACAATCGACAATGATGAGATAATTTTTTTGTAAATATAGAAGTTTCCAATATATTGCGGTAGGTGCGCATCGTTGTCGTCTACCTACTTGCTTTGTCAGTTCATAGATTTTTTTTACAGTGAATAACCTCACAATAGTCCCAACTGCTCCCGTCTGGAGCCAGTGAGACTATGGCATCCCCAATTGGGGTATGTTGTGAGGCTGAAGGTAAGTGGGGAGGGAAAGGAGATGGAGTATAGGAAGGTGGGGAAGTACCTGGCTATTCAGATCTAGTCACTAAACACGGCTAAAGCCATTTCAAGCAACGTTTGAATTCTGAATTGTGGTCTTACACCAGGGCGATAGATGTTGATAAAGACTTCTGAGAAGCACATTAGGATAATATTATGAATTACTAAAACCCTTGAATGGTGAGCCCTAATGTTAGCTGTAGGTAGCTACCCCATATAATCATAAATTCATTTTTATCCGACTGCAATAATAACTAATAACCCATAGTTGTATTTATTATTTTATCCTTTCTTAGTAAATGCATTGCGGCCTTTAAAATTTTGGTGCGTGATGGAATGCTTTGTTTGTTCTGTATATATCTCAATGGAAGATGTTCTAGCGAAAATTATCGCTTCGACACCACTGTACAAACCGGGAGATATTAGTTCAAATGACAGCAACTCAGCTGCGGATTTTTTTTTGTTTGTCGACTTTGTGTTTCATTTCTCTTACAAAACGGGTTCTTTTTGACACCTTCGTTCACTCTTTCATTTCCTTGATAGCATCCCCAATAATTACACATTGTTCTGCCTCCTGTGTGGATTTAAATTTGGAAGGCGGGTATGGGTACCGCCGCCCCGCGAACCATTTATTGGATAACCAACACATCTGCAATAGGTGACCTCAAGTGGTTCGCTACATTGGTGACTTGGCAATGATGCCCGGGTTCATGGGATGAGGTTTGTTCGGGTCTTGTTGCGTGGCGGGCCAGATCGAGAAATACTGGTGGAAGGACGCCTTTTGATCTCTCTAGCTGGACTCTCTCCAGCCATCGTCTAGCACTGTAGTTGGAGGGATGGATTCATACGTTTATCACTCTTGGACACACCGCGACCCCCATCCCTCGTACCTTTTTTCTTCCCAGAATTTCCTTTCCATAAGAAAGATAAAACATGACGTAGACCTTAGGGCAAGGGCGGATCCAGCTTTGGCGCCAGGGGGGAGTTACATAGTAAAATTCAAATTTTCGATGCGTTCGTTCCCGAATAATGCGTTTGCCGTCCAACAAAGTATTATATTTATAGCGACCTGTCTAGATCGCACTGTTTAGCACTGCATAGCCGTATCTACCTGCTGGTACCTACTTGTTACACCGATTTCGAATTATTGTAAATTATTCCATATTTGTACGTAGCCTTTGTCTCGTTTGGTTTTGAAAAATGTCTACGAGTCAACATGGAGTCTCAATGGAGTCAATCATCTCGTATTTTATTCAGTTGTACTCTACAAATTGTACTGTAGTAATTTAACGCTTTAAATTATATTTGTAAATAAATAACTTGTCCATTAAACGTTTAGTGCCATGTTCAACGCCAACCTCTACATATTAAATTAATTAATAATAAAAAATATATATATAAAAACATTATGTTTAACAATTTTATTTAGTGGTCCACCTAGGTCTTGGGCCCAGCCCAGGGGGGGGGGGTCACGACCCCTTCCCTTGGATCCGCCCTTGCCTTAGGGAAACTATTTTCCATATGGTCTACTGTGTGGAGCTATTGTATATAATAAATATGGTTAATAATAAATAAAGGTAGCATGGTCACCCGACGTCGATCCCACCTAATCACTCGTACCTCACCATAGTATGCACCATTCCAAGGCGTTGCCGCCAGGTAACTTATTTACATGTCTTCCACCTATAATATTATGCAGCATAATGCACGTGGACTCGAGTGCCTTTATTGCTTAGATTAGGCTTACGATATGGCGATTTTTAATGGAGAATAATTCGGTTAATGAGGGTAAATTGGAGGAAGCGGCAAATTGTATTGTTTTTGTGAATGTCATAATGTCACGTCACTCATTATTGACGTACCTACCTAGTAGTTAAAGATAAAGTGCATCACGACTTTTACGACATAAGTTGAAGCATTTTAAATTGTTTTCTATTAGTGAATAACATGAACCTAAAGGACCTTTTTAGGTTCATGGTGAATAATGCATTTCTTTTACGATTATGTTATGTACCTACCTAAATAGAAAAATAAAATGTGGTTTTCTTTCGTATTTGTTGTCGGCGAATTCGAAATTCGCGCCATTTTTGTTTATAAAAATGTTATTATATTTTATTAATTTTTTACGAAAGTTTAAGAGGGTACAACCAGACCATACCGGAAAGTTGTCATTTTTAAATCAAATTCTAGACGTATTGACTCTTTTTACAAAAAAAACATTAATTGATTTTGAAAGATATTTTATCTGGTACACGCAGTTTTAAAATTTGGAAAAAACTAAGTTTATTTTTAATATAGGTATTAAGGTTATACCGTTGGTCGTTGGCAGATTTGTTAAATTTTCAAACGAAATATTGTATTATACAACACAAATTTCAAATCGTATAATCAATCATACAGCAAAATACATCTAGTAAAGACACTTTTCAGAATTAAAATTTTAGTTCGATTAAAATCATTAAAAAATAAATACGAAAACGTGTTTTGTGACGTAAGCACCTCAGTTTTTCTATTTATTTAAGGTCTTACAAACTAAAATATTTCAGATTATTTTTACACACTTATTTTGTTTAGACATTATTGAAAAATTATAAATACTTATGATCAAAAAATACTTTCAAGAAGTACAATATATTTAATAATTAATCATCGTGCGTTTTGAGCATTTTTATTGCTTACTTGAATGTAGGTATATACTAAAGCAAGTTTTGAATGAAATAAATCAATATTAAATTTTTAGTTTAAAAAATTTGATACGGGGAATAATCAATCTTTCTAATTGGAACCTCCCTGTACAGTTGCAAGCATTTTGGAACTTTAATTCTCAGCCGCTGGTCAATGGGTCTTAAGGTGAGGATTAATCTTTACTACGAATCGGATTACATTTTAAATATAAAAAATATGCTTTGGATAAATTGAAGCTTTTCCATAAATTGAAGTTTTTATTGAGTAGAATTAATATAAAACTGTTAATTATTTTGTAGAAAGTATAAATGATAAAATATGTATTTTTTCATTAGAAACCATATAAGAAACAACTTTAAAATAAAAATACAATATTAAGAATAAAATTATCTGTGACAGTTTCCATTGATAAAATTTTTCTTCCTTATAAAATTACTCACAAAATATATAAAAACCACTTTTACACTTGACACCGTGACCTCAGGGTTAGACCCGCGATAATGTATGGCTCCGAATGCTGGACCATGTACAACTCCTACACCAGGCAACTTGAATCAGCAGAAATGCGAATGCTTAGATGGTCGGCAGGAGTGTCACTAAAAGATAAAATTAAAAGTTCACGCATTCGTGGTAGCCTGGGTGTCACGGACATAAACAATAAGCTAGAGGAACGACAGTTGAGATGGTATGGACACATAAAACGGAGACCACCAGACCACACAGTGAAGCAGGCAATGTCTATGGAGCTTCATCGACAGTCATCTAGAGGAAGACCAAAGAACTCCTGGATGACTCAATGCTCTAAAATCCTAAGAAGAAATGGCCTGGAAGAGAGCGATACTCAGAACCGAAGAAGCTACAACCTGAGAACGAGGAGAGCCGACCCCAACAGCCTACCTAAGCAATGAGTTGGGACAGTGCAAGGAAGAAGAAGAAGATCGTGACCTCAGGGTCCCTAGCATACTCGATCGATAACGATTGATAGGATTACTTTCGGTAACTTCTCATCGTTCCCTAGCATGACTGCAGATCGCCAACGAATAAGTGACAGTTCATAATGACTAAGTGTCCTTAACATATTCAACATCAACTGTTGACTGTATGTTAGCGATGTGCAGTTGACCTAGGGAACGATGAGAAGTTACCTATAGTTATCGATCGAGTATGCTAGGGGGCCTGGACTCCGTTTGCCAAGCGATTTTTATGCCTGTTACCTATATTTGTGGCGATATAAGGCACACTAAGAATATATGCATTTTTGGTCTGTGGCTTCTCTTAATTTATTATTTGTTCTTATTACCTAAGTATTTTTATAACCTAAACTTTTATTTTTTAATACCTTAAATTATATTCAAATAGATTAGATATTAGTTGGCCATTCAATTAATTATTTAAAATTGTTAGATATAAAATGAATAAATTAAAGTTTTACCTGTCTATTTTATTTACCTGTATTGTTTTGGTTTATTCAACATTATTCCTGTATTGTTTTTATAATTATAATAATATGCATTCTTGATATTTTATTTTTCTCAAAATGAAGTAGACGACTTATTAGACACGGCCCAAGTTATCATAGCAAGAAGGAAAAAATAATGAAATATAAAAGATAAAAAATACATCATTCAACACCAATGTACATTGATGGCCTCCGTGGTCGAGGGGTAAGGCTCTCGAATCCCAATCCGAAGGTCGCGGGTTCGAAACCGGCGTGTGATAATAAATTATATTTGATTAATTTATGTTATTTCACAATTAATTAAATAGAAATAATACATAGAATATTTGCGGCACGTTCCAGAATGGAAGACACTCTCAGTATCGCCCTGGTGTAAGACCATTCAGAATTGAAATGTTGCTTTTTTTACATTAACTCCACACAGGAGACCCTGAGGAAAATTATTTCCCTCAGGGCTTATGTCATCTATGAAGATGCTTTATGGAAGGCTGCTTGAAATTACCAGATGTGAATAGCCAGGTACTCCCCCACCTTCCTCTTCCCCACCTCAACATCTTCAGCCTTACAACATACCCCACTTGGGGATACCATAGTATCACTGGCTCCAGACGGGAGCAGTTGGGACTCTTGTGCGGTATTCATATAAAAATTTAAAAAAAATCTTTTTGAATAAGTTATTATAATAAATAAATCTCAAGGTATGGAAATTTAACTTATTTTTACTCATCTTTATTGTATTTTTATGGTTCTTTATTGTTTTAACCGCTTGGGCACATAAGCTTGTTTTCACGACAATTTAACGTAGGTAGACATAGGAATGACGCATGCCCCGGACCTGAGTTATTAATAATTTTCCTATTGTTTACAAATCTTTATACTTATTATCAAGCATAAAAAATCAAATAATAAACAATAAAACTGACATAGATCACCACAAGTGGTTCGCTACCTTTGGTGACTCAGCAGGGGTGCCCGGGCACATGGAGTCTGGTGTTTAGATTTGATTAGTTTTAGGGGAATGCGTTTGCTCACCTGCGTGGCGGGCCGGATCGGAAGAGATAGATCTAAGCTAGACATCTCCTGCCGGACTCTCTCCACCCATCGCCTTGCACCGCAGTAAGAGGGATGGATTTATAAATTCCTTCACACTTCGAACTTCAAAATTCCCACCCACCCCTCATACTCCTTTTCCTTTCCAGAACTTCCTCTCCTTCCTTTCCTTAAAGAGGCCCTCCATACAGCATCCCCAGAGACGATGTAGACCCTGAGGGAACTTTTTTCCTCAGTCTGTTGACCTATTATATTAAAAAAAAAGTTTTTTTTGCCTTAGGTAGGTACCCCCCGACCTTCCCAATCCCATCTTCTTCTCCCCAGCATCATAACATACCCCACATGCTGGATCCGGGCAGTTGAGACTCTTGTGTATTATTCACATTAAAAAAAGAAAGATACAATTTTCAACATTGATTTATTTATTACATTTGAAATTTAAATTCTCGCTTTGACAAATCCTTCCTCCTTATTTAATTTGTCAATCTTTGAAACATTGTAACAATTAATTTGTCGAGCTTGATAAATATTACTAATTATAGTTTGTGATTCGTCTATGGCAATTTCTTCATCTACTTTGAGTAAATGGTTTCTTTCTACTGAAGTTTCAACATAACCTTCAATAAGTTGGTCTATTATCAAAGGTGGTTCTTCAATTGCAATTTGCGATGGACTGTTTTCTTCCGTAGCAGGTTTAGCCGGAGGTTTGGCTTCATTGTGGTATTTCCTATTGTGATTTGTCAGGTGATATTTAAGAGTGAAATGTTTTTTGCATAGTTCACACCTGTAAACAGATAAAAAAAAAACATACTTGGGGTCATAAAACAGTCATAATATTAGATTGATTTTTACAATTATCCGTAATAAGGCATGCTTTATGCGTTTTGAGTTTTCCCAGGATCTCTGAAGGGATATTGAGCACGTAATTTTTATTTGCTTACTATAATATAGTTAAATCTCAACTCGATATTTTGTTGCGTAATCTGACGTAATTAGTTCTAATTTAAGAACCCGACTCCGAATAAATCTTTGACGCCACACTGTATGGAAACCGTTCTGGCCTGTCCGTGAACGTGCACTTTTTAAAGGAGCTGCTGCCGTGATATTCACACTTATCACTCGCTAAACATGCGATATGCAAATGGAAGTGGCGCCATCTACAATTCTATTGGATAATCGAGTGGCAGATTACTGAGAGAGTACTGTATTGAATTTATTACACATAGAGAGACTGTTGACTTACGAGAATGCCTTGTTCCCCGAGTGAGTCAGTTTGTGTCTGTTGAGGACGTAGGAATATGAAAAAGTTTTAGGGCACATTTCACATTGGTAGGGCCTCTCTCCTCTGTGACATCTGAAATTAAAAAAAGATATAATATTAGGTAATCATTAGAGATAATATTAGCAAATCATGTGAAACATAAAAAGATTTGGTCGCATTTAGGAATGGAACCTAGGATCTCATGAAGATATTGTTGGTAGTTCTTAGTCGAAGTATGATACACACATATATACACTACGCACATCACCCGGTAATTACTGATTATACATACCACAAGACATTACAAAGAAACACATCATAGGTACCCAAAACGAAATATTATTGAATATCTGTAAATTGTCTCATCACTGTAACCAAAGTACCGTTTGTTTCTTTAATATAAAATAAATAAAAGATTTTGCATGATAAACCAAAATGGTGCCACAGAAAGAGGTGGATAGATTGCGTGGAAGAGGGTAGAAGCAGGTCAGGAGGAATGGAGGACTGAAGGAGAATGGCGAGAAACCGCAGCCAGTGGAGAGGAAATCCCATCCCCGGGATGTAATGCCATATGGACTACACATAATTTTTATTTTTTTAGCAAATATATTTTAATACTATATTTTTTATAAGATACATGTTAATAACTCAGGTCCGGGGCATACGTCATTCCTATGTCTACCTACATTAAATTGTCGTGAAAACAAGCTTATATGCCCAAGCAGTTAAATATATATAATAATAAAATAGATGTTTATTATATTTGTAGTCCTCCTCACTAGGAGATCCTGTGATGAGGTAGACTATGTTTTGGATAAGTTTTCAGCGATTTCTTCATGGGTGAAGTTTTCCAGAAACTTCTACGACGATGTTTTAAATATACTAGTAAGTTCTTTTTCCGATACTTCCTTAAGCCAAGATTTAATGTAGTTATTTTTTGTTTTAATTTGTTTGATACTAAGTGGGAGTTTGTTATATACCTTTACTACTAAAAATTTTGTATTAAAAATGCATGCTGTGTTTACCTCTCGTGTTTGAAGCGACTGCCCCAGTCGGTGAACCTCCTCTCGCAGTACTTGCAGGGATATGGTTTGGTGCCAGTGTGAGTGTTGGAGTGCTTCTTCAGCTCATTGATTACGTAGAAGGACTTGCCACAGGTACTGAAAGTAATAACTTAAGATGTAACACACTCAAATACATGTAAAGAAAATGTATTCCCTTTAATTTTGAATTCTGTAGTCAGTTAGAATGTAAATGTCAATTGTCACTCGTTATTGTCACTTATTATATTGGACTGTTTGTTAATTCTAACTAGAATTAACAAACAGTCCAATTTTAAAGTTGTTCCCTTACTCCTTATTTTTTTTTTATTTTTTTTTTTTTATTGTTTATTCCAGATCTCGGGGAGGGTGGTGCAATCCCACGAGCTCCATATTATAAATAGAACATATTATCAAATTAATATTAAAAATATACATATATATTGTGAGATACTGCACACATATTGAGATAAAACAGAATAAAAATAATACAGAAAAAAAAAAAACATGAAAATAAAGTTTTTTGTTTTTGTTTTTTTTTTTAACTCATCAGGAGTTGGCTCCATCGCTTGTAAATAGGACCCTGCCAGAAGTGCAGTGCTGCCATCACAAGACCGTTTTCACTCGTGGCTAGTCGCGTTCTAAAGCTGGTGATCCGTTTTTTGAGTAGTGCTCGGAATGCAGGAACACGCCCTTCTACAAACATCTCAGTGGCACTGCAGTACCAGGACAACCCAAAAAGTATTCGGTATGAATTGTTGTACTGTACTTCCATTCTTTTTAGAGATGCTTTGTTGTAGTTGGTCCACAGCTCCGAGGTATATAGGCTCGTGCAGTATGTGTTAAAAAGTTGCCTTTTTGCTTCTGGGCTACACTTATTAAATCTTCGAGAAATCATATTTGCCATAATACACAGTGATCTTCTCTGTCGCTCAATATCAGTATCATCATTGAGTTCCGCTGTTACGATATGTCCTAAGTATTTGACCTCCGGTTTTTCAGATATTTTTGTGTCGTTTAGGCTGACGGGTAGTACCTTTGTAGGGCCTGCGCTCGATTTCAATACAAGTAGTACAGATTTAGTTGGGTTGTAGACCATGTTATGTTCAGCGGCATATTCTTCGCATATCTTTAACAGCTTCCTCAATGCTTTAATGCTTGGAGACAAAATAACCATGTCATCTGCATATGCAATGTTATTTACGCAAATGTTTCCCAGGTAACAACCTACCTTTGCCGAGGTGAGTTTATCGCTTAAATCGTTCATATAGACGTTAAATAAAATCGGTGATAAGCATCCCCCTTGTCTGACGCCGCATTCCGTATTCACTGGTGCTGACATTTTATTTTTCCAGATAACTTGGTTCTCTTGTTGATGATGCCAGACTGCCAGAATGTTAATTATTGAACTGGGCACCTTCCTTTCTTTTAATTTTTTCCAAAGCAGTGCATGAGATACTCGATCGAAAGCTTTACTTAAGTCTAGAAAACAAGCATACACTGTTGTTTTTCTTGCCTTATAATATTCGATACTTTGTTTCAAACTGAATATAGCCATATCTGTTGACAATTTCGATTTAAAACCAAATTGGTTATCGGACGTAAATAGTTTGCCTTCTATGTGAATTTGTAAAACCCTTTCAAATATTCTGGATATAATCGTGGCAAGGGATATCGGCCTATAGTTGGAAGAACTGGATATGTCTTCTTGTCTGGATTTAACTAATGGTACTATAATTGTACGCGAGAAGTTCCTTGGCATATGCGTATGTTGAAGTATCTGTGTGAATAGCGTTGCTAGAAGCGTGTATATTTTTTCACCGGCATTTCTAACATGTTCAATGCTCAGGCTATCGTAACCGGGCGATTTTCCAGCTTTCATTCGTTTTACAGCTGTTTTGACCATACCTTCCGTAATGATTATGTTTTCGTCCTCATCTTTGCATGGTTTTTCTAAGATGGTGGGTTCGTTTCTTTCCGATATTTTTGAAAAGTTGGTTATAAAAATATTAGCAATCTTTTCTGCGTCCGATTCTCCTTCAATATGAGTGGATATCTGTGCTTTAGATTTTAAAACGTTGCTAGTTTTTTGCCAAAATTCTTTAAAATCGCTGTTCTCTATTGCACCTGAAATTTTGTCCATTTTTATTTGTTCCGCTGTTTTTTGACATTTTCTTAACTCACATTTAAATTTTCTTCTCAATATTTTTCTGTTTTCCGCTAAGGGACCCGACCGGGGTTTTCCATTTTCAATCCATTTTTTAAGTGCATTTCGTGATGCTTCATAGTGAATTGAAACATTGTCATTCCAACCAGGAATATGTTTAGTTGTGGTAGTATTATGTTTGCGCCCACTTTCAAAGACGTTTTTTGCGGCAGTGCATAGTGACTCTACAATCCTCGTATATAATTCGTCGATGGCTTCTTTGTGAACGTTATTTTTGCATCCTGACTTTTTACAGAGTTCGACACCGTTGCTGCATTTAATCCGGTTTGTTAAAAATGATGCTGTTACATAATAGGACATGATCTGCGATGTAATATGTGCTCTCCATTTTACTGGATCCAAAGCTATCGGGGTAATTTCCTCCGTGGCGGTTATACCTATTGTTTCTAAACAAATCGACATGGGCCGGTGATCTGTCCAGTCAACATCGTACTTTACTGAAATATTTTTTGTCATCTTTTGAATCGTGGCTGTCCCTATGCAGTGATCTAACCAGCTCGTTGTGTTATGTGCATCGCTAACATAGGTGTAAGAATTTTCTGGCAGTTTTTCAACATCGATACAGTGATATTTGTTTTCTTTGCAGAATGATAATAAATCTTTCCCAAATAATGTTCTTGGATCGGCATTAAAATCACCCATAATAAGACAGTTTGTATATTGTTTATCTTCTATAAGTGAATGCAGGTTTGCCAGGCATCTTGAAAATTCAGGTACGTTATCATTGCAGAAGGTTGGCATATAAACTGTGAGAATGCACAACAATCCTTTATCCAGCGTTATTTCTATTCCCGATAACCTATTGTCATTGCAGTCGATAGCCTTGGCCTTTATTGTGCTGCGCCACAATATTCCAGTCCCACCGTGGGGACGCCCTCTAAGTATGCCGATAGATGTATCTACGGCAGATGTGCCCAAGCTTGAAAATTTTGGGTGTATTTCTGAAAGGTAATTTATGTCAGTGGGTAATAGCCATGTTTCTTGTAATAAAATTACATCATATTCTTCACATATGTCGTGAATAAATTTCACTGTCCTTCTCACTGATCTGCAATTGATAGTAATTATTTTAAGAGGTTCCATCACGTGTTTTGTTTAAACTTTTGTCCGGGCTGTAATTTCTTTCTTTGAAGATTCGGTACACTATACCTTCGGGCCAAAAATCTTTCTCCATAAAAATACCGATTTTTTGAGCGAGGATTGATATCTTGAACGTTTTGAATGGGGTTGGTTTGAACGGTTTGATCCATTCTACGTCGATATAGGATTGATTCTGGGAAGAAATATACTTTTTGACTTCATCAGTACTCGTTTCCGTGTCAAATCTCGAGGCATATATTGCCGTTCTTAAGGGAGCTGCCTTGATGTTAGATACAGGCCCTGTACCCTTGTGATTTTTATTGACTTTTCGTTTTTTCACGACCTTATGTAACCCCCACCCTTCCTTTACCCCGCCCCCTACCCCTCCACCAACCAGTCTATGATGTTCTCTCCCTCTCCCATATATTGCTTTCTCTCTCTATTTTGTTTACCTTATATTGTTTCTCTGTATTATGATTTAGTTTATTTTATTATCCTGATGAAGATTGAGTCCAATCGAAACCGGTCGACAAATATAATAATAAATATAAAGTGGTTTAAAACTAAGTTATTTGTTTTATTTGGTATAATGTCAAGCCACAAAGTGTTTGCTTTCTTCGATAAATAATTTTATAATGAAAGAGCTCACTATCCTATAACCATCCCGGGCATGCGCACATCATATTCCCAAAGTTTCATCGCAATCGAATGCACGGTATGGCCGCACATAACATACGAACAAACAAAAATTAATTTTTATATATTAGATAACAATATATAGGTCTCAGAAATCGTTGTATCTCTCTTACTATCATAGTGAGAAATATCTAGATCTAAACGGTGTTAGATAGAGAAAACATCACGCTTTATATTACAACACAAGCAACATCTTTCGCTTAGTGTGGTGGTAGTAGGAGATTTTAAAATGTTGTTTGGTTATTCGTAACCCGGAAATGTAACGTAACTTTAAAAAAAAAAAAAAAAAATTCAAATCTAAAAGCAGTGGCGGCTGTTCCATAGAGGTCTTTTGGTCAAAACCCCCCAAAAGTATGCAGCAATATTATGAATTTAGTAACGTAACGAATTAGGTACCCGACTTTAAATTTATTCTAAAATTTGTGCAGATTCGTATCGTAAAAGCGGGTTCCATTGCCATCTAGCGGCCAAATATGAAGCATACATTAACCGTGGGTCACTCGCCGTTTTGACCGAAAACTATCTCTTTTCTCTTTCTTTGCTATAAAGACAAAGGAGATAAACTCTATCATATCTGGGGTATGCTTGGTATTGTACAAATTATATTTTCAAGGGACGGCAAGGTTATGACCGTGGTGCAACAGGGATACCTAGATCTATAGATATTAGAGTGAGATGTCAAAAAATGTCAGTCGAAAATATTTAGTGTGATAAATAATAGCCATCTTGAATATTAGTTCATAATTAGTTCGCGAAAGCGACATTTTATCATTGTTGACATAATTTGCTTGGAATAATTTAAACTGTCTAATTCTGTATTGACCAAACTAGTGAAAAATTCGTTGAATCTTGAGATGTTCTGTTACAAGAGATAAAAATAAAGAGCTTAAACAATATTTCAATATACAAAGTTATAATTTGCGAGTGGATCAGTGCAATAAAAGGAATGTTTACTTCTGTTTTCATTTTTTACTTCTTTACTTAAATGGTAAACAGTAGACCGAGATTGGAGTTAATAATTTAAAACACTAAATAGAAAAAGATTTTTTTTTAAACATTCTAACCCTATACTGATTAATAATAAATTAATTACTAAATAAAATGTATTAAAGTTATTGTGTTAATAATTCGATAAATAACCTTAAATTAAACATTGCACTGGCTTCATAATGGGTGAGTACCGGCAAATTAATCAATATTTTGGCGTTTTAATAATATTCACTACGCATTAGCTCTGTTAATATTAACTTGGATTAATATTTTTCTTTTGACCTTCCACCTCTGCATCTCTAGAGCCGCCTCTGTCTAAAAGTTAACCCCACAAAATAATTAAAATGCACATCTTTATGAAACCAAAATTTCCAACATTAAAAAAACAAACTTTTTGAATAAATTATTTTTACATGAAACGACAAAAAAGCAAGGTGGCAATAACATTTAAAATACATTTGTCTAATAAAATACATGTGTTGTAATTTGTTTTCGTTATCTGTAATATTAGTCAGAAAAAACGCAAAGTGAGCCATTTAAAAAAAAAAATTGTTTCCATTAAAAAAATTTTATGTTTAAAAAATTATGTTTATTTTTAATTATAAAAGTTGATAGCGTATTTAATCTCCTTTCAAAAACAGTTTTTTCTTTTCGTATACAGGGTGTAGCAGGACGTACCCGAGAGATTTTACCAGCGATTCCTGAGCATATTTGGAGTAATAAATGTATTTGTCATTTTGCTGTCCGATGATATTTTTTTTCTATTAACCTCTTGTAGGGCGCAGTCCCCCCGGCGGGTCCAGATGTTTGAAGCGATTTTGCCCCTTATGTATAAAGAAATTGTATGAAGAACAAGGTCAGAATCGCTTGGGCCATTCTCGTTCTTGACATTATGAATTACTGGATAGCATTTAGCCACTCCGAATAATTCATATTAATTGCTAATGACACGCCGGGCACCAAAGATGGCGGACAAAATGGCTGCCGCTTGATAATATGAACGCTGTCATATTCAAAGTCTATATTTATTCATTGTTTTTTTATATAAATCCATTGTGGAAAGCATAGATTTGAGTGATTATTAGGAAGTTCGTTTTATCTACATTATTTTGATGTAATTTTTGTATTATATCACAAAAGAAATGTTATAAAGAGTAAATTCGTAAGAAAGGTGAGAACTGTCAAATATCTTACGTCGTATTGAAAAAAAATATTTTTTGTATGCTGGCTTTCAACAAGTTAAAAGAAAAAAAAAAATTTCGATCACACGTTGCTACTGATCCTATAGCTATCGGAAATACCCCACCGCGATGGGTTTGAGCGAAACATGCGCTATTTCGTGTATGCGGCATGCTGCTAGAATGAGACACAACGCTTATCAAGAAGCGCTAGAATATGTACGCGCTTCTTTTGTAACAAACTCAGTTGCGACGCGTGGTGGAAAAATATTTTTAATGTTTTTATTAGAAAAAAAATGTCGTCGGACAGCAAAATGACAAATACATTTATTACTCCAAATATGCTCAGGAATCGCTGGGTAAAATCTCTCGGGTACGTCCTGTTACACCTTATACATTCAGAAATATTCAATTTATTTTCTGAGTGGAAATATTATAACCTTCTGACAAATATGCCTGAGGCCTGGGGGTTAATGACCCCAATTGTGCATAAAATAAATACCTGCAGGTAAACGGTCTCTCTCCCGTGTGGCGTTGTTGATGTCCCTTCAAGCTTCCCATCAGTTTAAAAGCTTTCCCGCACTGATCGCACACGTATCTGCAAAAAAATAACATTACTGTAATATATCAGTGCCTTTGAAATGATTTTTCACAAAAACAGCACCATACAAGTCATCCAAATATTATTATTATAGGATTCCATTATCTATGTCTATTGTCTTTGCTACCCTCGGGTCATCAAGTCCCGAAGTTGGCCGAACACCAAGGAGCAAGTCATTCCCTTCTCAGAGCTCTCTTCAGATAGAATCTAGCTAGCGAGTCCGAAGAACATATGTTCTCTTAAACCATATTTGTATTTGAACGTAAAGCAATAAACATCACTGTGATATTCAAAGAACTTAAGTCATTTCAATTAAACTAAATAGTACTGAGAAAGGTCCAGTACTAACACACAAAAGACGAAACCAGTTCTGTAAAAGATTACAGAACAACAATTATTATGATACGTTTTTTGATTTTCACGGTCAAAAGCATTTTCGTTGTTTGTTTTTGGGGTGTTATGCCGTGTTGCGCTACCTCCTTCTTTAGCCGACGTTTCGGACAGCGTTGCAGTGTCCATCATCAGAGCAGATCCGGCACATCGTCGGATCTTCCGGATCTGTCGGATCTGAACGCTGTCCGAAACGTCGGCTAAAGAAGGAGGTAGCGCAACACGGAATAACACCTCAAAAACAAACAACGAAAAAACAATTATTATATTTACAATACACTTCTCTCTCACTAATCCGCCACCCCAAAAACCCTGCAAGTGTCCAATTAGTGAAAGTGACAGATTATAGTGAATACATACAAAATATGCTAAAAATTAAAACAGTTATTTCGTAAAAACACAGATCTTTCACAGATCTTTTGCAAAATTACAATTTTTTTTTTGATTTAGCTCCACACAGGAGGCTCTGAGGAAAATAATGTTTCTCAGGGCGTATGTTGTATTAGGGGGTGCTGTGTGGAGGTTATTTTTAGGAAACGAAGGAGGGGAAGTTCTGTGAAGGAAAAGATATGGGGGGTGGATAGGAAGCTGGGGGTCAGTGTGACCAAGAGAGACGTATGAATCCAGCGGTGCAGAGCGATGGGTTCAGAGTTTGGCTGGAGAGGTCAAAAAGCCTCCCTCGAGCAGTCTCTCCCGATCCGGCCTGTCACGCAGAAGGTGGGCACGCCGCCACCAAGATCTAGACAAACCGCACCCCATGCACGGGGGGCACCCCTTATAATGTCGCATAACAAAGTATCTTCTACATATGAACAACAACAAACAATGTGGTCACCAAACACGGCTAAAGCCATTTCAAGCAACTGGAGGTACACAGCAGGAACATACTCACAATGGTTTGTCAGCCGCGAGTTGGCCACTATCATAAATCTTCTTTGGTCTTCCTCTCCGCCTCTTAGTTTCAGGAACTATTTCTTCTGTAGTTAAATCCTCATCAAAACTGTTGTACACAAAGTCATCTTCCAGTTTCACAGTTAATTCGTTCTCTTCCTCTATTGAAGACACTAAACACTTTGCTGAAGCTGAAAATAAAACACACTTTAAACAAAGAACCAAGATTTGCTAGAAGCTCACCACACTTGTCTCGGTTTTATGGTATTTTGAACCTTAAAAAACACCCCTAGCATATTAAAATACATTTTATTTGCTTGGCAAGGAAATAATGTAAATTGATATTATTCTAGCTTGTCGTTTCGTCACTTGCAAATATGTTTATTTTATCTGTGAAAAAGACATCACAAAATTTCATAATTCCGATTTTTTTAAATCATATTACCATTGTTATTTATTGAGAAAGCTTCATATGAATTATTTTTATTGTGAAAATGCTTATTTAGCTGGAAAATATAATGAACTGTAAGAAAAAGTATTTTTATAACTCAGGTACGGGCCATACGTCATTCCTATGTCTACCTACGTTAAATTATCGCGAAAACAAGCTTATGTGTCCAAGCGGTTAACTAACTGAAAACTAAGAAAAAATTGTTTTTAAATAATCAATACAACTGTAAAAGTGTGCAATATTCGTTATATCATACAGGCTTAACCTTTTCCACTCTGTAGGCCAGACATTCTGGCCGAAACGATTTTGGTAGGGAGCTCCGTGGGCCAGAGGTTCTGGCCCGGCGCAGAAATAAGTTTAAGCCCCGATTTCTATCTACCTAGGTATATTGTTCGATTCATTATTTCCGAGAAGTACAAATAGACGTCGCGACATTTTGGATAAATTCAAATTTCTTCATTTTAATTTACCGTTAATTAGATGTACTCTTGGAAACATAGATGTATCATTTTTAACTTATGGATTATTTGTCATATTCCAATATTTTCGGATCAGTCAGTTGTCCATCCTACATTTATGACGGTTCTCCGAGGCTACTCCCACCTCCTGTGACCATAGTTTTTCGTTTTGTGGAACTATTAAATTTCTTATCGCCCCAATATTGATATTAGTACTTGAAAATAATAAAAATAGTAATCTGTAGATTTTTTAAATATGGGTAGTTAATTAACCGTCATGGAAAATAATGAAAGTTTTACTTCTAAGTTTAATTATAATGACGGATGTAATTGTATAGATAATAGTGATGATAAATACCTTTTTACATTAATAATATTGTTTTTTCGAAGAAAACTTCTTCGGAAAGGTTTTCACTTTGTGATGTCATTATTTATTTTAATTAAAAGACAAAATAACTTTGTTTTCGTCACTTTTAATTTATACACAATCTACATGTTTCGTGAACGATGTTCACCTCATCAGGAACATACATTTGGAGTATACATTTGTTCCTGATGAACATCGTTCACGAAACATGTAGATTGTGTATAAATAAAAAGTGATGAAAACAAAGTTATTTTGTCTTTTAATTAAAATAATAATATTGATTTCAATGACAATGATAGTGTGATAGTAAGTGATAGTGAAGAAGTCGTTAACAATCCAAGTGATAGAGATAGTGGAAGTGACGTTATCCCGCCGAAAAGAAGGAGATTTGTTTATTTCAGCGAAGATGGTGATAATAGTGATGAAGAAAATATTGTGAAAAAAGTGGAGAGGTTTGAAAGCGAAAGTATTCAATGCATTTTATGGTGTTATTATTGATAATAAAACCTTATCCTCATCTTCAAGATTTTTTTTCGACATACAATGGTGGCGCAAGCTTTTTTTAGGGGGTTTAGAAGTTTCGGTTGTAAATTCATATATTTTGTACAAGGAAAATAATATTAAAAAAACAATGAAAACCCAATGAGTAATATTCAATTTTTGGATAGGCTAATTATTTAGCTGGTTGGAAATCATAGAGAAGGTGTAAATACAAGAAAAGAAGACATTCGGTAGACCCAGAACAGCGTTTAAATCATGTCATAACGACTTATACGTAGAAAATGTATAGGGATTGTGTCGTTTGCGGTTCTGATAGAGAAGAAAGGCAAAGAAAACGAACAATGTATCACTGCAAAAGTTGTGACAACAAACCGGCACTTCATGTGGGAGAATGCTTTGAAAAATATCATACTCTAAAAAACTGTAAGTGATTATACAATACATAAGTAAGACATAAATTTTTAATAACATGGGACCGAATCGTCAGCTTATTTTATTGTGATAAAAATACTCAGAAAGTGACATTGATGTGTACAGTTTTGCACGCCTTGTAAACGCCTTGTAGAATGTTATCGAATTATTATTTATTGCATGTCTTGTGGGCTGGTCTATCTTTTGTTTTCTGTATGAAGGTCGAAACCTAAAGTAAAGTCACCAATGCAAAATAAGATCCCGTTTACTGGCCATAAAACCTAAGCCAATCAATTGTTCACGAGTTCAGGTAGACACCGGTCATCCCCCATGCGGTACAGGACAATTAGAAAGGAATGAATACCAGGATTTACATTCTTTGTTTGTGTATTTCACCTATATTATACAAATTAATGCTATGCAGCAGAAGAAATTATGCAAATAAAACACATTAAAAGCACATGTATTATCCTTTAGTTACTTTATGTGTGATTTAGCAAGTACTTTATGCAAAATATGTACCAAATTTATCAAACATCTAATAGTCATACGAATTATCAGATAGGGTGCTCCGAAAATAAAGTATCGAAAATTTCATTTTTAAATAAAAAACTTAACTTAAACCGTTAAAAATTTTAACCAGAGTAGCCAATTGGTTCTGAGAAAAAATGGTCAGAGTGGAAAAGCTTAATAAAAATGGGTATACATAATATAACTTTACCTATTTTTTCGCAGAATTCTTTGACAGAAACATTTTTGGCTTTCTTCAGTTTTTTGGGACGTCCTCTTTTTTGCTTGGCTATTAATGGTTCTTCTTCACCTACGCCATCCGTATCTGAAGCGTTCCCTGAAACATACCATCAGAAATATAACCTACCGATACTATGTTACGTTGGGTGTGAAATTTTTATAAACATTTTTCCAACAATTCACCATAAATTCTAATTTAATTGCCTTTCTTCGCGACTTTCCATTTAAAACTCTTAAGAATTGTTAGTTTATTGTATTTTAAATATAAAATGTTATGAAACGTAACAGATTTTGTCTTTTCCATAATTCCAGCTCAATTGTAATAATAAGGTAATTGTAATAAATCTAATTATTTTTGAGCATATATTGATAAGTATTCAATCTCTCTCATTCCCGCATAGTCTTACTAATTAGGAGCGAAGGGTGCTATTGCTCAGATGTTGCACCCCGCCACACAGGTTTACAGATGGTCTGACCGATATAAGGTCATGTTTTAACTCTGTTAACCACTGGAGCAACAGAGCAATTTAAAACTTTTTTTTCAGATTGCTAAAAGAAATTTTTCCATCCACATTAAAAATATTGTACCTTCGAATTTGAATATGGAGACATACAAACTGATTACAGTTCTATATAGCCAATGAATTCACCTATCTTTTGTCTATTTGTCTATTATCATGTATTCGTAGGATTTATAAAAAAAAAATTATAAATTCGTTAACTTTAAAACTTTTTAAAGAATCTAGAGAATATTTGCCATATTTTGGCAGCAAAGCAATCCGTGGTTTTGGAAATAGTGTCATATTGTGGCAAAAAGCATTCGAGTGGTTATGTGAAATTTGCCTTCCGGTCAGAATGGCGCATCTTCAAGAAAAAATTTCTGGCAGGCCTGAATTAGTTTCAGCTAACCCAGAGTGAATAGGACTCGTAACCCTTTTGTTAAAAGATGTAATGAGTGGTTGAGGGAACAATTAGGTTTCCTTTGAGTCATTGTTGAAGTACTCATAAAGTTATTGTTGAAGTTTTGTACTGTGTTACGATTATTGAACTGTGTCATGCTTGCAAATTGATTGTAACTACTTCACATAAAGACTATTTGTGTTTACTGTAAAATAATTGTGGATTTTATTTAATTATTCCGCTACATAATTAATTTCTGAAAGAAAGGAACAAGGAATTATACCATTAAGCTGGGTGAGAGTATCAGTGATGAGAAAGTCTTGCAAGGATTGGTCGCTCGCTTCACATTGAACTTTGAAATTGTAGGCAGTTTCCAAATTATGCAAACACTCTTTGCATATATATTTAGGGAAGTCATCTGTTCTTTTTATCTGCAAATAAAACAGTATTTTCTTTCATTAGCTCCATTCCTTTTAAGGAAAGGAAGGACAGGAAGTTCTGGGAAGGAAAAATGTATGGGGGGTGGGCAGGAATCTTGGGTTCAGTGTGTCCAAAACTGACGGACATATGAATCCATTCCTCGAAACGCGGAGCAAGATGACGGGTCGAGAGTCCGGATGGAGAGATCAAAAAACCTTCCTCAACCAGTATTTCGCAATACCATCCGCCATGTGGTAGGTGAGCAGGCACATCCGCCGCCAACACCTAGACAGACCTCACACGAACCCGGCACCCCACATAAGTCACCAAACGTAGCGAACCACTTGGGGTGACCAATGACAAAGGTGTTGATTATCCAATAAATAAATACTGCGCTCCAAAATTGAAATAATTTTATACATTCCTTTGCTATTGAATTTTGAGTAATTTTAAGTATAGATTTATTTACCGTAACTGTTGCACATTTCATAATTTTTTTGAAAATTTTTTCTTGGTCCCCAATACTTGTAAATAGTGAAATAAATTGAGATGCATTATTCCAGTGCTTTTTAGTTTTTAAACAAACGCGACACATGTCTTCCATGTTTGCTTGTTATTGCATAATATTGGTGTAATCAATAATACATAATTTACTTTAACAATATTAGGTTATTGTTATCGGATTTTGCCATAATGTATTATTTCAACTTTTCATTATCTTTTGACATTTGGGGCTTTGGGCATTTGAGATTTGAGCTTTTGAGTTTGGCATAGATAAAATATTATTGTGTTGCCATAATTTTGTACAATATAGGTACTTTCTTAGAAAACATTTTGCACCTCTAAGTCCAACCGCTCACGAGGCAACTGAAAAAAAAACCAGTTGGTAACTAAAGTCGCTATCCTGTGTATTTCAATGGCAGTCCGAACACACAAGGCAACTTCTCAAAAACCCGTTGTTAACGGCGACGTAAACAGTCACTCACAACTCGCCGTGCTAGTTGCCGCGGCCGTTGCAGTTGCCTGGTTGCCACGGTTACATCTCACGAGCTGTCAGTTTTCGAGTAATTTACGATACGTCCGATGCAGTTGCCAAACAATTTTGTTAGGTTCCGTATTATTATTATTTTACATCGATACTCCACCCTCACTCTTTCTTTTTGTTATTAATAGGCGCTCCGCCCACTGAGGCAACTGAAAACCAACTAAAACCGGCTTTTTCTCTGTCTTGATTGGTCAAAAAGCTTGTTTAACCATAGACGAACTACGAGACAGCTGACAGCTAGCAACTAGAAATGGCCGCCCGGGGCAATGAGCAGTGACAGTCGCAAGATGGTCGCAAGTCACCGCTTGCGTTACCATTGACAACGGGGTTTTGTGTGATTGTGTAGTGTGCGGGCTATCACATTGTCATACAAAGCCAGTTCGTCGCTTTAGTTCGTTTTTCTCCAACAGACCAAAACGTAAATCGGGAGAAAAAGTGCTTCAAAGTTTTTTTTACGAAAAAGGCATATAAAATGAAATTAGCTCCAATTTAAGATTACGGAAATGATGTATAATAATAGAAAATATTATTTTTAAGTGAGATATGTTCTAAATGTTTAAAATTAAGCAGAAAACGCGTTTTTTAATTGGATGTAGGACAAAGTGGCGAAATCTTGTGTGTACAAGATGGATATAGGAGAAAGGACACTGGATGTTGGACAAGAGCACGTACTCTTGCGTGAGGTTCATTTATCTAACAAGCTAGGTATTACAGGGAGATCGGAAAGCATTTCAAATTAATATTATTATAACATTGAAATTAGATCTTTCATTAAACTTTTGTTACTTTTGGGTTTAGCTTAATTGTTAATTAATAACTCAGGTATGGGGCATACGTCATTCCTATGTCTACCCACGTTAAATTATCGTGAAAACAAGCTTATGTGTCCAAGCGGTTTTAATAATATTAAATTATTAGTTATATTTTTGAGGTGAGACTGAAAAATTCAGTTGTGATTTTTAAACAGTTTCTTAGATTTTTTTGCGACAATTTAAAAAAAATTATTTGTTAGGTACTTGATTGGGAAACAAGTTTTAAGAATGAGTTTTTGTGCAATAATAGCGTTGTAAAATCACCAATTAAAACTTACATTTTTGGACAATCATACTAATAAAAATTATATTTCAGTAGGCGGTGAATTCATTGCTTATTTTATTGTTTAAGAGCAGCAGTCGGTGAATGCAATCAGTGCAAAAAGTAAGTTTTTAGTAAGATCCTACAAATATTAATCATTATTATAAAGCGCCCTGGAAGTGATTTTGCACTAAAATGACGGTAATCAACTGCTTCCAACCGCCTGTAGTAAGTGAAGGCTATGGCATCCCCAATTGGGGTATTTTGGGAGGCTGAAGGTAGTGGAAAGGAGATAGGGAAGAGGAAGGTTGGGAAGTGCCTGGCTTTTCAGATCTAGTCCCAAACAAGCAACACATTCCAAGCAACGTTTCAATACGAAATGGTGGTCTTACGCCAGGGTTATACTGAGAGTATCTTCCACTTTGGAACCTGCCGCAAATACAACGATATTTTTAAAAATTGTTATTTGCTCAGAGGTTTATATTTTTTTTTATAATTGAATTGTGAAAAAACACAAATCAATACAATAAAATTTACTTGTGCGCGCCGGGATTTTAACTCGGGACCTCCGAATTGCTAGTCAAGAGTTACCCTTCGACCCAACAATAAAAACAATAAGATATTTCAAAGGATTTCGAAGCACAATAGGTACCTACGAATCTTTAGAAATATAAAGAACAATAGATGACGAATTCTTTTTTAAAATGATTTTATGTTGGAACACATGGGTTAGGACAGCCCTGGCCAATCTGCGGCCCGCGGCGAAACTAACGAAGATACAGCTTTTTAAGCGACCGGCCCTTTTCGATTTTCGACAGGATTTTCGAGTATAAAAAAAGTTCGTGAACATCATAACTCAACATCTACTATTTCTACACATAAATCAACATTTTTCCATTTAAAAAAAACAAATTCATTGAAATTTTTTAGTAAAAATCGCCTTATTCACTTCAAAATGATGCCAAAAATAAAACAAAAATAAAAAAACTCCCTCTGACTACCTAGGAAAACATATATCACCTTTTAAACGCATTTAATTTCAGATTATCCGGTAAGGAGTTATGATGTTCACCGAATAACCGAATAGCAATAGTAACAGAATAACCTGTGCGGCCCTTGGAAAATTTTAGGTCGTCAATGCGGCCCGTGGTGCAATTTGAGTTGGCCAGGCCTGGTTTAGGATATCTACTGCACCATATAGATTTTTTAACAAAAAGGTCATAAAACCTTTCCTACCACATTTTGTCTCCTTAACAAGTTTACTGTTGCGGTATTTGAGATATCGACCACCCATTATGTTTTACCACTTAGTTGGGTGATATAATTAGAAGGATTACGAAAGGGGCTGGAATGGAGTAGATTGGAAATGGATGTTTGTAATTAAATTAAATAAATAGTATCATCATTAAATAATGTACGAATAAAAATAACGTTTTTATTAGCTTTGCGATAAACACCGCTTTTTTTCTAAAATATAATACTTGCACAAAAAATAAAGAAATAGGTAAGAAAAAAATGAACATAAAAGAAATATTAGGCACTATGTTATATAAATTTTCTGGTTTAAAATATAAAAAGTATAATTCTTAAAATGAGATTTGGTAAATAAACTTAGGTACGTATTGGGCGTTAGTAAGTTAACTAAATTTACCGAAAACAAAAACTTGGGCAAACTTTGGGCATGTGAGCGAATGAATGAAGAAAGGAGTGTAAAGAGAATTTATGACGCGAATGTGAATGGTAGAAGAAGCCGAGGACGCCCAAGGAAGACGTGGCACGATCAAGTAAATCAGATACTTGAGTCGGGCCATGTCAAGAGTCAGAATAATAGAAGAGTATGTATGAGAAGATGTATGAATGCGGATGAGGCAAGGATTGTGTGCCAAGACCGAGTTGTTTGGCGGTACGTCCTCTCTGCCTACCCCTGCGGGGAAACGGCGTGATGGTTAGTTAGTTAGTTCAAAAACTCCTTCGTTTCCTTATTGTATTAATTGGCTTGTTTTAAATATCACAGGTTGAAGTGTTACGAGATTAAATCATTTAAATAAATAACAGCTTGGTCATGATCGCCTGCTACAAAATCAAAGTTCATAATTCTTTTAGCATTGTCAATTTTGTAACAAATAAAAAAAAACATTGGTTAGAAACTACCTTTACCGTTCTTTTATGTCTTTGTCGGGGTAAAATAAAATTTAAATTTTATAAAACGAATAGGTACGTAAAGTTAATAAAATTTAAGTTTTATTAATTAAAAAAATACTGTCGTTCTTTTCAATAAATTGATTTAACTTCAATCATGTTGGATTCAATCAATTAATATTAATTTTGCGATTAAAAGGGGGTCGACATTAGGTTATTTCAATTTTTACTACGATATTTCACCATAATGTAGAACTTGGGAAGTATTTTAATATATTATGTATTTATGATTATAATAATCGAAAAACACAATGTTATTATAACCACCCTGTGTAGAGCTGTAACGAACGATCAGTTGAAACAATTTGCAGAGAAAATAATAAATAATTAGTTGACTGCTATAATTTCCTATGAAAATTTTATCCTTTTCTACGGTGTACATCATTAGGCATTTTATGGGGAGAAATCTCCCAGAAAACCACTAAAATAACTTTGTAAATAACAAAATCACAAATTAAGATATTTACTTCCTCGGCGCTATTGAACGAATGTTTGAAATGAGAGCAATCACGTGATCCTCCGCTGCGCTGCTATTGGCTGTTTGGTCTGTTAGAGTAATACGTTAGTAACAGAGCGTTTGAATTTGGTACGTAGGCTAAGATGCGGCTTGGATGTTAGACATATTTGTATGAAATACAACTGAACGGCAGGTTTAAAAACGAGGGGTTATATTGGCCAACGTGTGGATGTTGGAGACACACGAACGAAATGTTGTTTCATTTGGGATGACGTAAGACAAAATGCGTTTTGAAAACCCCTTAAATAATTTTTTAAAATTTTTTTTTTCACTTGTCAAGTATAAATAAAGGCTTTTTAAGAACAACTGCATACTTAACTCAATTTCACTAAAAATGGTCTGTAGGACAAAAACGAACTAGAGCGACGAGTTGGCAGTTGAGAGTTTTCAGTTGCCTGAGTGGGCGGAGCGCCTTAGTCATCCAAAGTGTGATTCTTATCATCAGTTTCATCATAATTAATTAAGTTTTAAACTCAGGCGAAATCACTTTTTGTCATTTTACAGATTTATACGTAATAGGTACAAACCCGTGTAATTTATTTAACATACCTTACAACTTATATTTAATGTACTGTGTATATCTCATAAACAAGTAAATAAATATATACGGAGATTTAATTCCTTTTGCATAAACACTTGTGTTGCTGTTGTGTAACAAAGAAACGACATGTATGTTTATTATATCAATTTCCTTTTTATGATTTCTTTTAACAAACCAACTGACATTTTACAATAAAATAATAAAACAAATGACAATTGTCATTTACATTCTAACTGACACTACACACTATACACTACACTACACGATTCAAAATTAAAGGCAAAACATTTCCTTTACACTAAAATATTTTTGGTGACATCGTGGACGAATGAGAATTCGTTTCCACAATGTGACAATTTTTTTTTAAAACAACCGACTATAGTTCATACTTACTCATAAAATAATGCTCAAATTCCCTGCTAAATGGATTATTTCTGGATTCCATGTTTTTGGCGGAATAATTTCGTCTATGACAATCGTTCTGTCACTCTCTGTCAGTTTAAATGTCAAATCAGTCAGATCATTGGTTTATTTATGAGTGGTGATTGGTTTATTTATGAGTCAGATTATTTGAAAATGGGTCGTTCGTTGCTTATTTTGATGGTCTTGTGCTTTGTTCACAAAACAATTGCTGGCACTGCCGAAGAGGAACATGGCGTGAAATACGCCGACAAGTGCGAAGCGTGCAAGATACTGGCCATCGAGTTACAATCGCGTCTGTTGGAAACCGGCAAATCTCACGACGTGATAGAAATCGGCTATTCCTTGGACGATGTGAAGCCAAAGAAGCGAACTAAATATGAGAAATCCGAGCTTAGACTAATAGAGTCTCTGGAGGGAGTTTGCGAGAACATTCTTCAGTACAATCTGCATAAAGAACGCGAAGACAGCACGAGATTTTCTAAAGGGATGAGTCAAACATTTCAAACGCTCCACGGCTTGGTAGACAAAGGAGTGAAGGTGGATCTTGGGATTCCTCTGGAGCTATGGGACAAGCCTTCTGTAGAAATTACAGCCATGAAGACGCAGTGCGAAACAATGCTGGAAGAGAATGAAAGTGATATTGAAGATTGGTACTGGAAGCACCAAGACGTTTCATTGATGGAGTACTTGTGCAGACAGAGAGTCCTGTCAGAAGGTAACTCGGAATGCTTAGATCAAAAGTTAAAGGGCGATACTGGCAGCCCTGCCAAGAAGACTGAATTATAATTACCATCGCCTGTGTAAATCTGTTAAAGAAGACTGCTGTACGAGAGAACCAGCTGCCTTTGTTGAGGTGGTCTCCAATATAAGGAATATCCAAGTATTTTAATAAATCGCACTCCTACAACTAACTGCTATTATATTGTTTTAAGGGTGAGGTTCGAGGATATTTATTGTATGAAGGCCTGATTTTTTACTTATTTCAGTGTAGTTGTGGGGATGTGAAATTTAATGCGTGTTCAATATCTGTTTGCGATTAGTCATTCCTGTTAGGCTGCTAGAATTTCATAAAATAATACAACAAATAATATCCAGTGTACAATTAAGGTTTTTACCCGATTTTCTGGCATGTTCCCAGGATATTTAATATTATTTTACAAAAACTTATGAAAATGAACTGTGCGATCAACAAAATAATTTTATACTGTGAATATTTTATACATACTTTTATAATATTATTCAAACTTGTGAAGAATCGAATTTATTTGAAAAATACATTTTATGTGATCTTTGCAAATAGCCTTTTTAATATCGTCAATGGAAATTTACCACCGCCTAAATCATATATTATGTATAGAAACTTTCTTCTTAAGTCGGTTCCTCATTGCTGAGGATCGTGACCCCTACACTAATTCCCATGGTGGACAAGGATCTTCCACTCCTCGCTGTTCTGCGCTCGTGGAGAGCCAAGGACACCCTAGTGCCGGACGCTACTGATACTTGGTTACTCCAGAGCATTGGTGACCGTCATCTGCTTCTTCTTCCAAACACTCTGTCAGTGACTATGAGTTTCTCAAGTTGGAGCCTTCAGTTTGGCGAGCAACACGTCCAAAGTATCTTAAAATATGTTGTAGGCAGATAGTTGAGAGGCTGGATTTTTCTCCAGCACCATATTTGGAGGGTTTCTTTCCGCTTTCTTTGGCTGGAGAAGTGTCCATGTTTCCACACCGCATAGAAATATGTTGAAAATAAACACCCGGAAGCCAATAGTCACTTTAAAGGTGAGATAAAAAAAAAACAAACAGTAATTTCATGGAAATGTAGAATATTTTTTTTTTTACATTAGCTCCGCACAGAAGGCCCTGTGGAAAATAATTTGCCCCAGGACCTATGTCATCTTTGGGGATGCTGTGTGGAGAGTATTTTTAAGGAAAGGAAGGAGAGGAAGTTCTGGGAAGGAAAAAGGTATGAAGCTGGGGTTCAGTGTGTCTAGATCAACCACCACCAAGACCTAGACAAACCTCACCCCATGAACCCGGGCACCCCTGCTAAGTCACCAAACATAGTGAACCACTTGGGGTGACCTATGGCAGAGGTGTTGGTTATCCAATAATTGGTTCCCGGGGCGGCGGTACCCATTCCCGCCTCCCAAATTTGAGATGTGCGGTGAAACTGTTTTCATTGTAGGACATATCCCATTGCATCGAAAAATAATTGTATAATTCAGCTATACAGTTAACATGCAATTTTAAAAAAATTACACTTTGTTTTAACTTCATTACTACAAGAAACAACGAGATAGAAACACATGCACAAAATAGGTTCTTAGTTCGGGTTATTTAAATAATTTATGCATATTTCCTAACTTTCAAACGAAACCTGTCAAATTTAATAACATGTGAAATTTTGAACTTTGAAAAAAAGGAAAAAAAAAGTCTCTTGTAGACATGAAGTTAAAACCGTGCAGTGAAATTCTGCAATTTTATCCATTTTTTAACTCTACGTATGTCGAATGTCGAGGTGATGGTTTGACATTGCAGGTTCTAAAATGTACATATTACTTTGTTTTTATAATTCTTTGTGCAACGATTGTTTTAGCTACTATTCATTAAAATATAATGTGGATACTAAGGGGGTTTCTCACCATCCTCCAAATAGTTTATCTACACTAATAACAAATATTATTAAAAATAAAATACTCGCAGTGGTTAGAAAACTCGGCAAACTTATCCAATATATAGCCACTATTCATAGGTTCGAGTACTGAATTATAAACTCCTACAAAATAAATAAATAAACCGTAAATTGAAAATATTCATTATTAGTGTAGATAAGCTATTGGGAGGATGGTGAGAAACCCCCTAAGGGTGAAGTCATAAAAATGCTAAATAGTATTACCACTGCTGAAAAGCAGCTGTATTCCGGGAGAAATCCTGAATGTCTAGCTGAGCAGTAACCCTTTTGTTAATAAAACCAAAGTAATAAAAATAATGACAATAAATGTAAAATAATTTTGTTTTAATTCCACTTTATTATATATTTTTAACCAACCGGTTTCAGTTCGACCTGAACCTTCATCAGGGGTAAATAAAATACAGAGTTACATAGTATTTAAATGAAATATAGAAGATGGAGGAGTAAAGGAAGGCGTGGGGAAGGGAAATATGTTAAAAATGGGGCTGTATATAAAACCAATTTCAGAACAGACTTTGTCTCTAGTGAGGCAGGTAAAAGAAAACCATGTAAATAAATTAAAATAAAAAAAAAACTGAAAAAAAAAATAGTAAATAATCAGTTAGATTTGTCAAACAGCCTCTTTTTTAACATATTTCCCTTCTCCACACCTACTTTTACCCTCTTGGGTACCGCCCTCTCGCCCTCCATCTAAGTTGATGTTCTCCCTCCCTCTTCTACTTTTCATTTAAATACTCTGTATGTTTTTTTTTTTTTTCGTTGTTTGTTTTTGGGGTGTTATGCCGTGTTGTGCTACCTCCTTCTTTAGCCGACGTTTCGGACAGCGTTGCAGTGTCCATCATCAGGGCAGATCCGGCGGAGTTATAAAAGATTATTTAAGGGGTTTTCAAAACGCGCTGTCTAACGTCCTCCAAAATTTATGTGCTTTTATCGTAAAAAAAAACATTAAAGCGCCATTTCTCCCGATTTAGTTTTGGTCTGTTTTAGTTTTTTTGTTTAGTTTAGTTTTGGTTTGATAAAAACGAACTGAAGCGACGATATTATAATTTTTTCAGTCCGGCTCCGGCGGATCTGCCCTGATGATGGTCACTGCAACGCTGTCCGAAACGTCGGCTAAAGAAGGAGGTAGCACAACACGGCATAACACCCCAAAAACAAACAACGAAAATGCTTTTGGCCGTGAAAATCTAAAAACTCTGCACGTTGTTTAATATATTTTATTCACCCCTGATAAAGGTTCAACTAAACTGAAACTGGTTGGTTAAAGATATATAATAAAGTGGAATTAAAACAAAGTTATTTTATTCTCATTATTATAATTATGTATACCCACAAAGTGTTTTTTGCTACATGCGAAAAAAAAAGTATAAATATGTAAAAATCTATTGTCAAATATTTTTTTTTTATTACATATCATCGCTCTAGTTCGTTTTTGTCTAACAGACCATTTTTCGTGAACTTGAGTTAAGTATGCATTTGTTCTCAAAAATCCTTTATTTACACGATAATCGTTTAAAAAAAATTATAAAAGATTATTTAAGGGGTTTTCAAAACGCGCTGTCTAACGTCCTCCAAAATTTATGTGCTTTTATCGTAAAAAAAACATTAAAGCGCCATTTCTCCCGATTTAGTTTTGGTCTGTTTTAGTTTTTTTGTTTAGTTTAGTTTTGGTTTGATAAAAACGAACTGAAGCGACGATATTATAATTTTTTCAGTAATATCACGCTTCAACCCTCATTTTGTAATATTCATACAAGTATAATTTTTAAAAAGTTATTTTTTGTTGAACTGCCATTGTTATATTACCATTTACAGAAAAAATCTTGACAAAATAAATGTGATTTAAAAATATGTATTGTGAGTTTTAATGACTTCTGACGGGTAAATAAATAGTGGATCATTATGAGTTATCTGTGAGGATTGTTCATCGCTTGCATATCGCTGGGGAAGAGAAATAATCCATGAGAAATAGTTAGGATGCAGGCCAATTCCCTAGTTATTGTTTTATATTGTCTTGTTAATTACTGTCTGTATCCGGGTTTTCTCCTCAACAAAAAAGAAGGACCTAAAAATTTGAAACATATTTTCATAATTTTTTTGAAGATATGTATAATGTTGGTTTATTTATTTTATATACACATTATAGTATAATATCTGCAGTATATTTAAAAAAAAATTCAATTAAAAATATCAATAAATAATGTGAGAGCAAATCTCCAAAGGCGCCTCGAAAAACAGTTGTTATGCGGTGAACATCATAACTCGTTACCGGATCATCCGAAACAAAAAAATTGAAATGCGTTTAAAAAGTGATATGTTTTCTCAGCTAATCAGGAAGAGTTTTTTTTTTTTTAATTTTTGATAGGATTTTAAAGTGAAAAACGCGATTTTTGCTAAAAAATTTTGGTAATAAAAAAATTGTAAAAAAAAAAACTCTGCCTGACTACCTGTTAATATTTATGTGTAGAAATAGTGTACAAAATTTCACAAGGATCGGTCAAGCAGATTTTGAGTTATGATGTTCACGAACTTAAAAAAATTATTTGCGAGAAAATCGATTTAAAGTTTTTTATACTCGAAAAGGGGTAGTCGCTTGAAACGCTGTATCTTCGTTAGTTTTGCTCCAATTAACTTAAATTTTAACAAAACACTCTAAACTTGTTGTATATTTAGAAATTTAAAAAAAAGGTTTTAAATCTTTACCCCCCCTTTAACTCAGGCTAGCTATTCTCCAAGCTTCGTCGCCCGAAATCGCCGTCGAAAGTACGTCTGTTGGTCGACTTGGTTATTCTTGAGCTTGGTCGAAGGAACATACTTACACATTAATATTCACAAGGCTGCTAATATAAACATCACTTCGACCGTTCGACGTTCAAGAATATGTAAAATTGAAACATTCGTCAAAGTTTGTCGCAACGACAAGTAATTTTTCGCTTGTAGATGGTGCATAACGAGCAACGATCGTTGCTCGGGAATAGCAACCCTGGTTGCAATACTTATAATCACCATGTTCAAATGAACAATATTTGTGAGGAGCTGATATTTATAAAAATCTGTGGAAACAATAGTGATATTGATCGTTGAGTTGATTAGTCAGGGAACTCCAAATACTAAGTTTTGAGATAAGAGGAAAGCAAAATTCAAACACTCACCGTAAATCAAATATTGTTTAAATGTGTCTGTGTTTTACATATTAAATACGCTATAAAATAACACCGGGAAGCTTAACAGTCCAGTACGCTAGTAAGAAAATTTGAAATTTGTCACAAATTAAGAAACTAAGACTGTAATGACTAGTAGGCGGCTAGGCGGTGGCAAAACGAAGAATTCCAAGTTGAAAATTCGCAAAAACATCATTCGGAGATATTGAGGTTTGAAGTTTAGAATTGATTCGTTATTAGTTATTACAAAAACATATCATTTCAAAAATTCAAATTTCAATATCTCTGAATGATGTTTTTGCGGATTCGTGACTTGGAATTCTTCGTTTTGCCACCGCTTAGCCGCCTCCTAGTAATGACTATAATTTAGGTTAAATTAAGATTGGCTAGCTCAGGAGTATGACTTACAAGGGGAATGTGTGCGTGAATACTGTAACTACATAATAAAGAGAAGTTTATGAAACAATGTTAATTTTATTTATAAATACACACACAATACTTTGATAATGGTAAGCATGATTTTAGTTAGACTCTAAATAATAATCTCGGGTCATGTGCAAGCCCAAAGGAAACTTGCAGATTTAATTATATTCTATAGCATTTCAAAATGTGAATTTAAATGGAAAATAGGGGCCAAGCTTGTTTATTAACCCAACGGCTAAGGTACGCTAGATAAAGAAAGGATAAACCAAAATGTTTAAATAAATTAAACTATTACGATTTTGATGAACGATGTAGGCCGACATTTTCTTCCAGGCTGGTTTCCGCAGGTAACAACTCACTCCAAGCTTGATTCTTCCAAACTGATCCTAGCGATGAGTAAATTCTGCATTTGACTGATAGAGCAGTCCCGCCAACAGCATGATTTTGTAGAACGCTCAGGAAGGTACTTTCTTAAATGCTGTCAAATAAGGGCTCTTAGAACAAACTGTTACATTTACTGATGTTCTATGTACTGATGACCCAGAAAACATCAATTTTGTTTAAGTCACTATAAGTTTTTGTTCATTATATTTGATTTGATGGTGTTTATAAAAGTAATCTGAGTGTAGTACCAGATAGAGGATACACTTTTACATGTAACTGTTTACTCAATTCAAAAATTTTCGAAGATGTCTAACTAATTAATGATCGAGATATGTTAGTGAGTAAAATAAGAACACAAGAATAATAAATAAAAAATCTTTACTTCATAACTTTTTAGACAACAAGATTCTTCTGTTCTAATAGCTGCAGAGAAACAATAACAACCAGAACAACAGTTCCCCTGTGGTTTTAAAACAAATTATTATAGGAATTAAAATAATTAATAAATTGGAGATGTGCACACAGAACATACAACACCTAGATCAACACTCATACAACCATAGATAAAATAATATGTAGCTCGTATTAAAACTAGACAATTTGATGTTGTAGTTGTCTGATTTGTGTAGTGCATATTTTCAGCAACGGTTTCCTGTTCATTTAATATCATTTGTTCAATGTTCATTTAGTTTCTTGCTCATTTAATATCAAAGTATTCTGATAGTGTTGGAGGGTCAATCTTGGATTATTTTTCAACGTGTGAAGGAGAAACGTGTTAACAGCACAAGTAATAAAAATACCCATTGCAATAAAAGTATTATTGTATTATTTCATGACATAAAAAATAGATATTATAGTTGAGTCAGTGAAAACTTAACAGCCTACATAAAAATATTTACATCTTTCTGAGTTTCATGTTTAGGTAATATATGAATAACATTAAAAATAGCTAAATTAATTTAACAAAAATTAAAAAACAATTTAGTGGTTCGGAAAGTAGGTTGTAGGGAGAGTGGGGGGGAGGTCGATTTTGCAATTTGAACAGAGATTATAATTATTGTGATTTATCTTTGGGGTATTATGCCTTGTTGCGTTACCTCCTTCTTTAGCCAACGTTTCGGACAGCGTTAGTGTCCGTCATCATGGCAGATGTGTAATGGGATGGTGGTAAAGTGTGTGCTTTTAGAGATGCAATACCGTGTTGCCAGCTCCAATATGAGCTAGTATTACAGTATAATTCCGGTATATAATAATGGCCAGTTTCAATTAAATACTCGGCATTTGCCGATTGAAACCGACCATTATTTGGATTTTGTTCCTGAAGTCCTTGGAAGACCCAAAACACATTAAGGAAGCTTAATTACTGAGAAAATTGAAATTCACAAAAATCCCATTAATATTAATAGAGACGACTGGACTAAGTTCAATAGTTCTTGGTATCCTGTAATTGACGGTTACGCCAAAACTAAATGCAAAAAACCATTTTAAAATTATACTGTAATACCAGCTCGTAGAGGATTGCAGCTGGCAACACGATATCGCATCTACATAAGCACACACTTTACCACTATTGATTACTACACATCTGCCCTAATGATGGATACTGTAACTCTGTCCAAAATGTTGGCTAAAGAAAGAAAGCGCAACATGAATAAATTACAATAATACTTTTGGCTGTGAAAATCTAAAATCATATCAGAGATATTGCTATTAGAGGTACAAAAAGTAAAGTAGGTAGGGGGATAAGAATTTAGAGAATCAAGGGGGGGGGGAGTACAAAAGTTTTGGAATCGCTGAAATAATCTAATTAACCTATCAAACTTTTTGGAAATTATCAAGAAAATAATACATACGGAGATGTTCAACTGTTGCATCCATAGAGCAAAGAAAACTAGAAGTTGCTTCCATACAAATTTGAATGGAAACAAATGTTCTAATTTAGCATGCATTCTGTCTCACTTACACTCACCAGACATCGTAGAGCTCCATCCCATTTAAATTTCATAAACACAGTTTTGCATAGAAAATTTAAGGCCTGTATGGCCAAATATTTGGATCATAGATATCACAAGCGTAGACAACCAAATTGATAGACTTGCCCTAACATGAAATCTGGGTATCATTTTGACGAATTGGGGCAAACCATGTGACCATATTTTTGGCACCAGGGGGGGATTTAGAATGAAATAACAACATCAAAGAGTGCACATTGAAATAACAAGAAGCTGTGCAGAAAAGTAAAGATCAATAAAGTAAGGCAACGGTTTGCAGCGCAGTCCATTGTGGGACTTTTCTGCGCAAGATCTGAATGTTCCCTTTTAAACGGACCGTCTGATGTTAAAAATGAGTGATGTGGGTAAATTGTAACGCATTTGTAAAAGTGTCTATCTAATTTTGTAATTTTAAATAACACATTTGTAAAAGTGTCCATCATGTGTAAAAGTGCTATCTAAATAATGTAACAAAATATGTATTAAATTTTGAAAAAAAGCACAAACTTTTGTTTACCTGATTTGGGATTTGTAGTCAAGTTTTTACACAGCCAGCAATTTGTGCGCCATTATAAAAAGGACTAGTAATTCATAAGAATTTAATTTATTTCAACTGCTTAACGATTCTGCATTGACCATCGACATTTTCAATGTCACTTACAGACAGTTCAGCAACTATCTTTTAGCACATAAGTAGTAAAATGCCCTTGTGTACTTTGTAATTTATAATCTTCTCCATGATATATTGGTGTATAACTGTTTTATGGAGAACATGAAAAAATAAATAAATAAATAAGTAGATTATTTTCGAGGACCAAATAGTGATATTACAATGCCAATTACCTGTACACTGTCAGATTCATTTATTGACAACTCACAGTGCAACTTCGTTGGTTTCCCTTTTCCTGATGGGTTCGTCTATCAATAAGAATGTCTATGGAAACAGAAAATTTATACTGGTTCCACTTTATACTTGGTTTATTTCTTTTTTCCTAATTGGCTAGTCTATTAATTTAAATGTCTATTATTCACAAGGTATTTCTTATGTTTTCTTTATTCCATGGTTGTATCACATATAAATCGATTGCAAGAGATTTAAAATAAATACCTAAATAAAATATTTTAAATGCATTGTGTCTGCATTTCAAATTGTGATTTTAAAAATAACAATGATTGAAAATAGCTTTTTTTAATTGCATTGATAAAAAAATTAATCGCCCTTTGATAATGATAATTGGATAATTTCGGTTTTGTGAAAAATCACCTAAAGGGCGCTTTGTTTTCCCAATAAGCTGAATTTAAAAAAATGACCATGACGTATCTGTAGTTAAACATACTATTCTGTTCCGTTGACCGGGAGAGAACAAAACAAATATTTAAAAAATGTTTTTTGTTGTGAATACCGCACAAGAAACCCAAAGTCCAGAGCCAGTCAGATTAGAGCATCCACAATTGGGGTGTTTTGCGAGTCCGAAGAGAATGGTCAGAGAAAAAGGGAGGTTGGAAAGTATCCAATCATTCATATCTAGTCACTAAAAACGGCTAATAGTGCCATTTTAAGCAACGTTTTGTTTCTGAAAGGAGGTTTTATTTCGCCAGGGCAATACTGAGTGTACCTATCCCTTTTTATATACACATTATATCTACATTAATGTTTGTAACTCTGTAAATGTTGGAACAGAAATATTTTATTGTAAAATGTTGAATTGACAATAAATTTTTTGCGATACAGGCGGCGAAACGTTAAAAACGGAGTACCTATCTATCGTGACGCAGAAGATATTATTAAAGTACGGCGTTATTTACACAAATATTACATAAATAAGCACCACTTAATAAAAATAAACGCCAACTTACGAAAGTGAATTATGATGCATTACAAGAATAGTTCTTACAGTAATTTAAATTCATGGATTCAGCTTTTCATTCACACATAAATCGCCCTAATTTCTGCCACTCTCTCCTCAGATTATGTTTTAATCTTCTTGTGACTAAGTCATTTCAAGAAACGTTTTCTTTTATACTGAAAATATCTTCCACTCTTTATCCGAAATGAACATCCCCAGAGATATAGTTTGTTTACTAGAAGATAAAAACATTCGATATTAAATTATTGCAGTATTTTGGGGTGTGTACTTTACTCTTTTATGTGTTGATAAATTAACTAAAGTCATAATAATATTTTAATTATTTCAGGTAACATTATTTGTCATCCCATAGAAAAATTGTGTGCGTTTTGACTTTTGTATTCATATAATCGAAGAAAAAAAAAATTCGAGCAAGAACTTTTTGTTTCAACTAAATCTGCAATTTACTTCAAAATGTTATTATTTTTATGATATTATGTGATAATTATTTTTTTTTTATATAAAATAGAACTTTGTTTAGCTTGAAAATTTTAGCTGGTTACAAATTTTATATTCTAGGATGCATTTTGTTTTTCACTTTCAAAGCAATATTATAAAGCTTTAGAAAATTCTTTTGTATATATAGATACAAAAATTCTATATTATTCAATTGGATTTTCTGTATACTATATTAAAATCATTCCACGTTTCTTCACACATAAATTAATTTCGTTAGAGTCATACAAAATAACATTACACTAAACGGGTTTGCCGCTGGAAAATTTGTGGTCATCAGGTACCTACCTTAAAACCTTATATTTTCAATCTGTCTCTCTCACTATCTGGCAACATTTTCAATTAAAATTTCGACATAGTCAACCATAGATGACAACATTATAACACAGCAATACTTGTGATTTAAATGAGAACTATTAGGCGCTCCGCTGACGAGGCAACTGAAACCAAACTAAAACCGGCTGGTTTCTATGTCTTGATTGGACAAAAAGCTTGTTTACCCATAGACGAAGAACAATCAGCTGACAGCTGGCAACTAGCAACGGCCTGCCACGGCAATCAGCAGTGCGAGTCGCGAGTCACCGCTTGCGTTACCATTGACAACGGGTTTTTGAGTGATTGTGTAGTGTGCGGGCCATCACATTGTCATACAAAGACAGTTGCCAGTTGACAGTTTTCAGTTGCCTCAGTGAGCGGATCGCATAATACTTCAGGTACTTGATTTTGATTCCAATTTCAAATGATTTTATGTACTTCAGTTTTAATTCAAGTTTGCCTCACAAGATGGCATTGGCAAAATGTTGACATTTTGAATAACGGAAAACAATCTTATAAAATTGTTATCTATGGTATTTAATTTGATCAAATAAATTATTTTAAAATGAGAAAAATATACCACCTATGAGGTATAAGTTGTCTATGCCTTCTATGATGAAATGGACTACATACTTTCGATTTCTTGTTTGTTTTGACGGAGCTTTGAAGCAAAAATACAATTTTTGTCACGGGCTCACTTCAAGATATTTAAATTTACACTTCAAAAGATATGATTCAATTATTTATTGCTCCTAAAGTCTTCAGAACTGAAAATAAAATAAATACTTTGAAAATTAAAAAAAAAAAAAACCACACATTTCCTCGCTAGTTGATAAATGTCTATTAGCAATAATAATTATTTAAGATATTTTGAGAAAGCGAGAAGAATAATAATGGATGATGAATGTTACACACAAAATATGTCTATTAAAAATAGTAATAATTTATTTTATATTAATTATTGTTCATCACTGACACGCTCACATTTTAATATTACTAAAGATAAGCCACTTATTGTTTTTGGAGTTAGACCTGCGAGTCACTTGCTCCTCGATGACGAGATTTTTGCTCGCGATTGACGAGTAACTTGCCCATTCGACTGAATCACTTGCGTATCAACAAGCGTTTTTCTTCCCACTGAACCATTGCGAGTCATTTGCTCGAGTCGTCTGCTCTTGTCCGGCTAGTTAAATGCTCACCACCGACGAGCCAATTGCTTCTCATTGGAGCAAGTAGTTGATTTATTGCTCGATATCCGCCGAGCTGAATTTTCACCATCTACTTTTCATGGATAAGCATTCAAAATTTTCATTGTTTAAATGTTAAATTGACTTCCATGAGCAAAAAGTTGATTATTTGCGAGATAATTCCTCATCATTTACTGCTTCTAATGGGCAACTGCTCTTCTCCTACGAGTACAGTGCTCACCAAGAGCAACCTGCTTCTCATCAGCAAGCAGTTGATTAGTTGTGAGAGATATGCTCACAAGCAGTTTGCTCATCAGTTGTGAGAGATATGCTCGCGAGCAGATTGCTCATCACGGGTGAGCGGCGGATCTGTGATTGCGAGAGAGCCGATGGCCGTCAGCGAGCTTTCCTCTCGTTGCGGAGTCAGATGCTGGTGGCACGCATGGGGCAGTTACTTGCTGCGCTTGGGGGCGCGAGAGGGAGGTGGTGAGTCTTCGTCGCTGTCGTCGTCGGAGATGTCGTCGGTGATGGTGCGGTGGCGTGCGGTGGACATGGAGCCGCGTTTCCATCTGCGGTCGCCCGAGGGGCTGCCTGAACTTCCTCCTGCTGACTGGGTGCCTGGAGATAACACAAAACATAATAAATTATTATTAGTCATTATATCGTTAGTCCAGTTGATTAGTCCGACATCTCCGAAAAACCAACATTTTGAGTTGAGCACGCAGTTATATGTAAAAGTGTACTCTCTATCTAGTACAATACTCAGATACTCATAAACACCATCAAATCAATTATAATGCACAAGAACTTGTAGGGAATTAAACAAAATATTGATGTTTTCTGGGTCACTAGTAGGATATTTCAAAATGTCATACTAATGTGCCGGACCATTATGCCTCCTGGTGTTATTTTATATTTTATCATACACAATATGTAAAAAAAGACACAGTGAATAATATTTAATTTATGATGAGCATTAGAATATTGCTTTCCTCATTATCTCATAACTTATTATTCGGAGATGTCTGACTAAACAACTGTACGATCAATTTCTCAGATTTTGCTGTTTTTGATTTGTAACATTCTTTTACGGGATGTGCAACACATCAAATATATATTTTTGATGAACTAATAATACATTCTAAGGAAGAAGAAATCTATGTGACATTAACAAAACGCTTGTTGAGGGTTGGTTTGTACTATGTCCACAAAAACTCGTATTGAGAAAATGAGTTTTGAAGTTTAAAAAAATTCTATTTTTGTTTCCTTTACCTCAAACTAATTGTTATAAATAATAATTTTAGTCACTGATAAGTGGTAAATTTATTTAGGTGGGTCAAGAAGTGTCACTTCTCTCAGAAAAGAATCAGAGGAAGAAGTAGATATATTATATACGAAAAGACACTCACTAGAGACAATGCTGTTGTTGCGTTCCAACCGCCGAGACTTGCGGGGCGGCGGGGAGCCCCCGCGCTCTCCCTCCTCGCCCCCGGAGCCTCCCGGGCTGCCCGGGGGGCTCAGCGCCTGCATCAGGCGGCCCTTGGACTCGTTCCAGATGTTGGACTGGAAACAACACAACCACACGTTAGTCACGGCCACACAAGTGACAACAGTCCACCGGGCTTAGTGAGATGTGTCAGTCAAGACAACAGTTCACTGGGCTTAGCGGGACATGTCGAGTCAAGACAACAGTCCACCGGGTTTAGCGAGACATGTCGAGTCAAGACAACAGTCCACCGGGTTTAGCGAGACATGTCGAGTCAAGACAACAGTCCACCGGGTTTAGCGAGACATGTCGAGTCAAGACAACAGTCCACCGGGTTTAGCGAGACATGTCGAGTCAAGACAACAGTCCACCGGATTTAGCGAGACGTGTCAAGACATGACAAAAGGCCACTGGGTTCAGCGGGATTTTGGACTGGGAACAATCAACATGTTAGTTACTGTGACGTGCAGAAGAGAGATGGGGAATGTGACAAAAGTCCACCGGGCTTAGTGAGACGTGTCAAGTCACAACAAAAGTCCAATGGATTTAGTGGGACTTTGGACTGGAAACAATCAACATGTTAGTTACTGCAATGTGCGGAAGAGAGACGGAGAAAATGACAACAGTCCACTGGGCTTAGTGTTATGTCAAGTCATGACAAAAGTTCACTGGGTTTAGTGGGAATTTGGACTGGAAACAATAAACATGTTAGTTACTGCAATGTGACAACAGTCCACTTGGCGTAGTGAGACGTGTCAAGTCATGACAAATGTACACTGGGTTTAAATTAATATAACAGTCCACTGGGCATAATAGAGGCATAAGTGACGGGATGGTGCTGAGGCAAACACGGCAATTAGGCCATAAGGAACTGATGTCAGATTGGAAACAACACAAGACTGAGGGATGTTATTGGTATGGAAGAGAGACGGGGGGATTAAATCAGGTTAGGACATTAAAAGGCTTAATGGAGGCCTAAAACTCGGTGGTTCCAGATGTTGGGACTGAAAACAATTAAATCCGAGGCAAATTAAGTTAGTTACTGGAGTATAATGGAGGCTTTATAGGGTGAAGACGAACACCGTAACCTTTGCCGTAAGGAACTGGAAGGAAACAAGGCAGTTCGAAAAATTAATGTGTTGTAAGGAAATTTTATTCAAATCTATTTCCATAGTTACAATACTAAATTCATTTATGTATTTCACAGCACTCTCCTGAATAATGCACAAACTTATCTGCTCATTATAATATAAATCTACAAATGAGAGATTGCGATAACAAAACCAAAAAAGGTTTTCTTTTGTTAGCTTAGTACGCTTAGCATTCTTAAAAAAAAAAAATAAGGAACTATAAAATTTAACTAAGGGGGTTTCTCACCATCCTCCTAATAGCTTACACATACCATAAAGTTTATTTACGATTTACGGTTTATTTATTTGTTAAGTCTGAGTTTATTATTTAGTATTCGCACCTATGAATAGTGGCTATATAAGTATTTAAAAAAAAAATAATTAATTATAGTATGGATAAGCTATTAGAAGGATGGTGAGAAACCCACTAATTATTATTATTTGAAAGGTGGGACCATTTATTAGATAACCAACACCTCTGCCATAGGTCAGCCCAGGTGGGGTGCCCGGGTTCATGGGGTTAGGTTTGTCTAGGTCTTGACGGCGGATGTGTCTGTCCACTAACTGCGTGCCGGGAGACTGGTTGAGGGAGATCATTTGGCCTCTTCAGCAGGACTCTCTCGACCCATCATCTTGCAAAGCAGTGGGAGAGATGGATTCATACGTCCGCCACACTTGGACCCACTGCCCCTTAGATTCCTACCCACCTCTCATACCCTTTTCCTTTCCATAACTTCCTGTGCTTCTTTTTTTTTAAAAAGACCTCTACTCAGCATCACCCCAAAGATGACATAGGATCCGAGGGAAATTGTTTTCCTCGGGGCCTCCCGCGTGGAGCTAACGAAATACCGCAATGAAGCCTCTTGTTGATGCAATTATACACATCTCCCTTCCTCCAGCCAACCTGCTATCCAATGTGTCCCTATCTGACGGTGTGTCGTCAATTTGCCTATGTGTGTGATAATTTACCTATCTCTAATATCACACAAGTCCCCCTTCCCTTTCAAACACGTTGTGAAACATCGCAATTGTTGACGTAACTATGTATATACATCTCCCTTCCTCCCCCAACCTGCTATCCAAGTACCTGTCCCTATCTGGCAGTGTGTGGCCAATTTACCTACGTGTGTGACGTTTACAACAACAAATCATGGTACAATCAGTCTATTGGGAAGTGACCACCTGGTACTCACTCAGTGTGTATACTTTCGAATATCTTATGTGTGATTGTGCAGTGAATACTAAAACTAATACTCACATAGTTGTGTCAACTTAAACGTATTTAAATTTATTGATTACATTCCAAAAATTGATTCACAAAGAATATACGCGACTACACCTCTCATTCCATCCATAAAACATTATATTATACCACATCTTTCCTGTCGGAAGTCCTTGCTGAAGTCGCTAACTTTCTGCATATTATGTTGGATGTTGATCACTAATCTTAAATATATAAAAATGAATGTTTCTTTGTTTGTCCCTTATGCGTTTCAAAACCAATCATTCGATTGCGATGAAACTTTGGGGATTTGATATGTGCATGCCCGCGATGTCTTTTATGTATAACAGTGAACTCTGGCATTATGAAAATATTTCTTATACTATTCATCCGATTGCGATGAAACTTTGGTGAGTTGTTGTGTGCAAGCCCGCGAAGGTTTCTATATATACTGGTGAGCTCTGGGGTTATGAAATTTGTATAAAAAAATTGCAATAGGTGGTGCGCTAGTTGTTTGAAAAATGTGTGCATTTTAAATAGTTTAGCGGCAGGAAGGAAAAGCGGGAGGAGGGGCGTAATCCGGGAACGGGAACGCATGGAAAAGGACGCAGGAAGAAACAATTTTTTTCTTTGAGTGGCACATCAACACAAGCCGGGTACTCGCTAGTTAATATAATACAATTGTCTCACCAGTCGTCCCTCCCTGCCGAACATGAGCAGGAAGGCCTCGATGAAGTCTCTGGACTTCTCCTCCCACTTGGTCATGACGTCGCCGCGCTTCTCGCCGATATTGGTCATCACCTTCTTGCCCTTGTCCTTGAGCTCGTCCATCTTGTTCTGCAAGCGGAACTTCTTCTCCGACAGGAAGGACACGTTCAGCTCTTTGGCCGAGTAGCCGCGCGCCAGGTTGCGCCGTACGTAGATGTCGTAATCACGTACGATGCGCGCCACTATATCCGAGGTTGATACGCCTAGAAATGAAAACAAAAACATTGTAGAAATTATAGTTTTACTATCCTGCGACACATGGAAACTATTTATTCTACATTACATTATATATTGTATACACCAAGTACATAACTTACACAACCTAACCTTGTGAAACCATGAGGTTTAGAGCACTCTTAGAACACCCACCCTTGACTCCTGTACTGATTCTTCTATCTTAGCAAACGGATTAACATCTTTAGAGAATGCTTTCCTTATTCTACCGGTAATTCAATGGAAGATGTGCCGAGGAATTAGCACAGGAAACACACCAAACATGCCTCCACCATTTGTACACAGTCGGCATTTGTCACATTTGTCAACTGAAATTCAAATTCAAATTCTCAATAGAAATGAACTGTCTTTTTTTTGTTTTTATTTTTTTTTATAGTGAATACCTCATAAGACTCCCAACTTCTCTCGTCTGAAGCCTATGGCATCCCCAATTGGGGTATGTTATGAGGCTGAAGGTATGTGGGGAAGGGAAGGAGACGAGGAAGAGGAAAGTGGGGAAGTACCTGGCTATTCAGATCTAGTCACTAAACACGGCTAAAGGCATTTCAAGCAACGTTTCAATTCTGAATGGTGGTCTCACACGAAGGCGATACTAATTTACTATATAGGTATTATTTTTAATATTTAATTGTGAAATAACACAAATCAATTAAATAGAATTTATTTGTGCAAGCCAGGTTTGAACCCGCGGCCTTCGGAATGGGAATTCAACGCCCTACCGCTGGACTAGGCCGGCCGTACTAAGTCGAGTATAACTTGTACTTGAGTTCAGCAGCTCAGTTGAGGAACGATTTACCGTGTACTGTGTTTCCCCCTTCCTACAACACGGGTCTCTTTAAGACCCATGCAAACTCCTTCCTGTCCCCAATAAAACTCCTACGCAGCATCCCCAAAGTTGACATGACATTAATGTAATAAACCTTTTTTTTTAATAAGAATCTTAACTGCTCCCGTCTGGAGCCAGTGAGGCTATGGCATCCACAATTGGGGTATTTTGTGAGGCTGAGAGTAGTGGGGAGGGGAAGAAGATGGGGAAGAGGGAGATGGGGAAGAGGGAGATGGGGAAGTACCTGGCTATTCAGATCTGGTCACCAAACAAGGAAGCCTCAAATCTTAGCACTTTTCGTAGGACATGTGCTATATATGTTAAAAACAATCTTTGATTAGATTACAAATATTATACTGTATTTCTTAAATTGTAGTTAACTGTATTTCTTAAATTGTAGTTAACTGTATTTCTTAAATTGTATTTTTTAATTTGTATTTCTTATACTGTATTTATTAAATTGTATTATCGTATTTTCTTACTAGATGTATGAAAAAAATGTGCATACATCTAAATAAACATAACAAAAAAAAAAAAAAACATGGCTAAAGTCATTTCAAGTAACGTATCAATTCTGAATGTCAGTCTTACACCAGGGCGATACTGAGAGTATCTGCCACTCTGGAACGTGCTGCAAAAACGCCATATTATTTTTAATTAATTAATTGTGGAATAACACAAATTAATCAAATAAATTTCATTTAAGGGTACAAACTCGCGTCCTTCGGACTGGGAGTCGGGAGTCTTACCCCTCGACCATGGAGGTCGTCATAAAATAAAAATTGTAGTTTTATAAGAGAGTGTTTTAGTTACTTGTTTGAATTGACAGTCACCCGATATTACGATATCTAAAGTTCCTAGAGTTCCATCTTTATAATATCCTGTGTACTACGTAATCTAACGTAAACTTGGAGATGTTCTCTGATGTCAGTGCCTGATGTCCAAAAACGTCTACTGGCAGAACTACAGCAGGGACCCAAGAGAAAGCCATTAAACAATATCTCCAGTTCTTACCTTCCGTCCTCTCCGTGGCCACAAACATTCCCTTCTCCTTCAGCTCTCCGTAGGCGTCTCGCCCGTCCTCTGTTAGGTATGGGTAGTCATCATGAGCTACGAAGTCCAACTTGTGCGCCTCAATGAAATCGTCTGTCAATTCCCAGGGGGCATCTCTGACCACCTGGAACACAAAATAGACAATTATTGCTTATGAAGCAGACTTCTGTGGCATTTAGGAGAAGAGGCATGCAAAGTTATCACTTATGGTCCTGCCGCAAGAGTCCCAACTGCTCCCAATGGTCCGGAGCCAGTGAGAGTGAGGGTATGTTGTGGGGATGAAGGTAGTGGGGAGGGGAAGAAGAGGGGGTACAGGACGGTGAAGAGGTACCTGGCTTTTCAAATCTGGTAACAAAACACGGCTAAAGCCATTTCAAGCAACATTTTAATTTTGAATGGTGGTCTTACATCAAGGCGATATTGAAAGGATTTTCCACCCTGGAACGTGCCGCAAATATATTAAACATCCTTTTAAATGAATAAGTTGTGAAATTAATCAAATAAGTTTTATTTGCGCACGCCGCAATTTGAACCTCCGCCCTCAGGATTGCCAGTGTCTGAGTGGAGAGCCTTACCTCTCGACCACGGAGGCGTTCTCCGAACTCAGTTGTAGCCTCTCTTTCTCTTTTATGCATTGTTTACCGTGTAAGAGGGAAAAGTTGCAACAGATCCATCAGAAGTACACCGTAATAAGAAAAATCAGAGGAATTTAAAAAAAAAATTATTAAATTAACAAGTGTTGAAAGGGTAAAAAGTTAACCTCACTCTAGTTTAGACCGCTTTTAATGACTCATTCCTTTTTTCTGTTGAATACAGAAATTTCCTGGTAATTGTAATAAAAAATTTATTAATGTTCACCTTCATTTCCCCAACCATTTTTGAAGGACATAATAAAATTCAAAGTCAATAATATTATTTCTAAATAAGTAAGCAATTTCCAGCATTTATCATAAACATATTTATGTTAGATTAACTGACTTAAACTGCTCAAATAAACTCATCTAAAAATAAATGCAAAAATGATAGCGTACAGTAAAAGTGTTAAAAATGGATTTGAACAGTGATAGAGGACTTCACACTTTACACCCGATGGATTCTAAGAAATAACATGTTGACTGTTTTCTAGTGGAGAGAGGAGGAGTGTGTGTTGACACAGAGCATTATCAGATGACACCTCGACACACATCAGCGAGGAAGTGTGGTATAAATGAATATTAAACAGATTACTTGGCTTGTAGTGACTTCATTCACCGTTCCACCCATTTGGGTTGTCATACTGTAAATACAACTTGTCAACTTACTCTTTGCTTCATTCACATGCTTACATACCCTTCTATTATTCTGACTCTTGACATGGTGTGACTCAAGTATAATTTTTATTTTTTTCTTTATTCATAAAATATTTTTGTACATTTTTTTTTATTTTATAGAGAATACCTCATAAGAGTCTTAACTGCTCCTGTCTGGAGCCAGTGAGACTATGGCATCCCCCAATTGGAGAATGTTGTGAGGCTGTAGGTAAGTGGGGAAGTGAAGGAGATGGGGAAGAGGAAGGTAAGGAAGTACCTGGCTATTCAGATCTAGTCACTAAACACGGCCAAAGCCATTATTAACAACGTTTCAATTCTGAATGGTGGTCTTACACCAGGGCGATACTGAGAGTATCTTCCACTCTGGAACGTGCCGCAAATATAGTATATATAATTTTTATTAATTAATTGTGAAATAACACAAATTAATCAAATAAAATTTATTTATAATAGGCTTCGGCTCCTTTCTTCGTTCATCCACTCTACATGCCCAAACCATCTAAAATCTTATTCATTACACTTACCAGCCTTGCATTCTTTGTGGATTATATACCAATTTTTCACACCGTCATACATGGCTTTACTACACATTCATCTTTTACACCATTTAGTCTACTTTATTCCTTCCTCTGCCAGTTCCTTGCCTCACCGCCATACATACACTTTATGCAAGCTGTGTGTCTAGTAATTGAATTTATTTTATCATCCAGACCTCGTTGCTTTTTGCAATTTATATATAAAGTTGGGTTTCTTCCAATAAGTTTAAGATTCAATTGATTACTAGTTTGTTTATTGGTTATCTTGAACATTTACAAAGTTATATTAAACTGGACAGAGGTCCTTACAAGGCTAGATCCAAAATAGTTTTGGTGCTCCCGGCAGACGACAGCGGATTCCTCCCTAACTTACTGGAGCATTTAGCCATCATTGTAACTGTATGTGCCCATAACACTGTATGCAGGGACATTTGGAGGTCTAACTTCGTTCGTATACATTTAGAATCGTTCTTACAAAAAATTAGAGTTCTTGCGAGAGCCTTGAAGGAATAACCTCAAGTTACTTACACCAGGGCGGGAAAGTGGTGGGGGCCTCCAAATGTTCGTGCCTAAAACACTAGATGGTGCTCTTCTAATAATACTGATTGAGCTGCCATCTGTTGGGATATGGCAGAATTTCTAACCTATCGACATCTACTAAAAGAAGCTGAAACTATGTGTGTGTACACTCAATACATTACGTAAATCATCTCATATTACATCTAAATCCAATTGAATTTTATGGTTCTGCAGAGTTATTTGGGGCTGCCTGTCGTCTGCAGGGTGAAAGTTGACCTGATGAGAGCCAAACTCCGATCAAGCAAATATTATTAAAAAAATTTATGTAAAAGTATTCTTATCGCAAGGCATTTTGAGGCAATATTATAATTTATTTATTGGTAAACCACAGAGAAAAGTTTTCTTTACAGGAGTAGGTACTAGCTTAGTGTCAACACTTACCTCATCGACGTAACGACAATGGCGTACGGCATCATACCTCTCTTCATCCGTCATGACGGTTCTGCCCTTCTTGCTGTGTGTGAGAGCATCACTGCAAACTAAAGAGAATTACATTATTAGAACAGATTAGGAAAGTTTTTTAAACCCTCAGGCCTCGACCATATTCTGTTAGAGTCAAAATATTGCCAAATAAATGAAATATTTTTGAATGTATTCGAAACCTAAAATTTCATTTATGTGGATTTTATTGCAAGCGGAAATTTTCTGACCTTCTGACAGAATATGCCCGAGGAATAAGGGGTTAATTGAAAAGTCTATGTAGAGATGTATTTTAGCATTGGGCAGGAATCAAACGGGTCAATATGGAGGTCATTTCTGTGCATTTATGAATGGTAATAAAAATAATAAAAAAACAGAGTAGACAACACAATAATTAACCTAATAAATCAATAAACTACATAATATTTACTAGGTATCTGATAAGGGAATGATAAATATTACATTTGAGTAAAATATGGCTCTCCCGCAGCCAGACTGTCCATATGGCAAAATATTCCAAACTGAGATAAAGGACTTTGAAGTTTTGCATCCAAACAATATAATATCGACCCTTTGGAATAACAAGGTTCCATCTGTTGCGGAAATGTCACGCGGTTATGGGATCTATGGTAAGCTACCTTAGAGTTCATTATCGCACGACGTTAAAGCAACAGATGGAACCTTGTTATTCCAAAGGGTCGATATGTTAATTAATGAAGATAATATTGGCGAAACTCAATTGAAAATCTGAAACAGAAAAATCAGAAAAAAAATACGGTCACATCTGGGATTTGAACCCAGGACCTTCGGCTATCCGGGCCGCATTACCAATTGAGCTAATGTGTCCCATCCGATTCAGTATAAATATTATAATTTGAGGTTTTACCTATTAAGTTAAAAATAAATATAATATGTACATGGATTATATATTAACTTGAAATACGAATATTAGCTTCTTGATCGCTGACATTAAAATTTCTAATTGTATTTTCGCAATAACTTATTTGTTTTTTGCAAAATGATGTTTGTGTAAATTGTACCGTCCTACCAGATAATGTGTTAATATATTTATAGAAATAGTATGTGAACTTTCTCCATACCCTCATATCCCACATATGCCCATTCAAAAATACCATTTTTGCAGCTGGGTACGTAATACCTCCAATGTGAAATTTTTAAAGGAGAGCGAAAAAACATTTTTAAGCAGGAAAATTATGGGAAATTTAGATATCTTTTTATTTACTATTTACATTAAATTATTAAAATAAATTAATATTTTTTATAGGTTCACCTTCATTTTCCTGTATCAAAATTTGTTTTTTCACTCTCTTGCAAAATATAAATATATGAATATAGATATGTAGTTTACCCAGAATAGCTAGTTCTTTTCAGAGAAATGATTTTTAATGAAACGCTAGTGTTCAAGAGTTTAAACACAGTTTTTACTGTTATTATCATCCTAACATCCATCATTAAATTGGTTCGATGGGTGAAAAAAGGGCGTAGTACTTATGTGCAATAAAATGCATTTTGTGAATATTTGGGCCAGATATTTAATTTATATATCACCTCTTTACACCCAATTCTTATCTAATCTTTTAATAACTCAGGTACGGGACATACGTCATTCCTATGTCTACCTACGTTAAATTATCGTGAAAACATGCTTATGTGTCCAAGCGGTTAAGGCGAAGCAATTTGTACAAGATCGACAAATTCCAACGAAATCATACACTCCTTACGCTGGTGGCGATAATATTGAAATTACCACATAATGCCAACCTTCATATGCGATTTATGCAAAAAAAACCTTGCCTTAAAGCATGTATAATTTTATTTAGTGAAAGTTCACACAAGTAATGTTTTCTGGACAGAATTTCAAAAAATTAATTTGCCACAATTGCGAACCGCCGTTTGCGGTTGGTTCGTTCCTTTCCCATGATTTCCATGAAGTGGTTCGACTTGCAAGTGTACACGAGATTATCTTATTATATAGATAAACATTATCAGTAACTTTTCTTAGAAAAAAACGTAGGTGAGCCATTTTTAAAACTTTCCTATGTTTGTTGATTTCTAATAATAAAATTTGAAAGCGCATTTCATTACCTTTCAAAACCAGTTTTTAGTTTTCAGATACATTCACAAATATTCCACTTATTTGGATTTTATTGCAAAGCGGAAATACTCCGACCGAAAGAATATGCCCGAGACCTGAAAGCATCTATAATATTTCTATGGAATAAAATTATAGAACCGGATGATTTTGCATTATTTTGTTATTCATGGCCTTAAGGCGAACCCTACACGTTCAATATTTATTGTGATCTGTCAATATTTATCAAATATCGTCACATTTATTGAACGTGTAGGCTAGCGTATTGACGGATATTGATGATATTGACGAATCACAGAAGTCTAGATTCCTGAATTCCGTATCGTAAACCCACTGATCGTGATAAATATCGATGCGCAGGCTACACATTCAATATTTATCACGATCCATATCACAATCCGGAATTACGAATTCAAATCAATCGATATTTGAATGTAGAAAACGATTAGATCAGTCAATACGCTAGCCTCCACGTTCAATAACGATATTTGATAAATATTGACGGATCAAAATAAATATTGAACATTTAGGGTAGCAATCTGATCCATATTGATGGATCACGATCCATCAATTTTGTGATATGGATAGTGATAAACCTTGAATGTGTAGTCTACGCCTGAGAGATCTAAATTAGAGATGTGGCATTTTCTCTAAGTACTCTTTCTAATGAATACATAAGTAGTAAGTACTTTACTAAAAACACCTTATTTTAGATTTATGGTTGCTTAGTTGTGATAGTGCAATGCAACATTGTTAATATTATATTTACCAAGTTTACGTTGATTGTTTCATTCAAACCTCGGGCATATTTATTATACTAAATGTGAGCTTGTCACAATGTTGGTGAATAAATTATTATTACGTTACCTGAAAACAATTCTGAAAATGTTTTGTAAATTTCCTAATACCTTTGTTGGATGTTATCACTCTTTGCGCGGATAACAGAGTTGACTTAAATTATCTCTCTAACAAAGAAAACCACAAGTCTTCGCAGTACGCCGGCATTGTCATGCACAAATACATAATAAACAATCCGCAAAGTAGTGCGATAAACTGCCGTGTTCTACATAATTCAATTTAGTAACAAAAATTGACTGCTTATCAACATCAGAACATACAGAAAAGAAATTCTGCAGAATTAAAATGAACACATCAAATCATTATAAGATTCCATACCACCAAAGACTGAGATGGTCTGCCGTAGCGGAGACACAGAGGCAGGCAGAGGAAAAGGTGAACTAACCGTGTGGAAAAAAATTGGAATATATCGGAAAGAAATCATGAAGACTGAAGAAGAACGGTAATTGACCATTGACATTGATTATCATGAGACTGAAGATTCTTAAAGAACTTGCTACCATCAAATAATCCTAATCTGGGTACTAGTGCATGAAGGAGTTGAGGGCAACGAGTGGACTGACGAAGTAGCAAGGAAAGGAAAGAAAGCACCACTTGCTGAATCCGAGCTGGCTGCAGGAGTATCAAATTGCCAAACCAAATTACATATTGAAAGGTAGGTCAAATGGAAGGAATGGGAGAGGGCACCCGAAATGAGGCAATCCAAAGTACTCATAAACAGACCAGACCCTAGACGAACCAGGCAAATACCCAAAACTGACAGAAACTTACTGAGAGAACTGGTAGGACTATTAACGGGACACTGCCACCTCAGGAGACACATGCAGCTATTAGGAGTGGAAAACACTGAAAGTGGAATGTGAAGAGGATGAAGAGACTCCAATTCACCTGGTGAGAACAAGGCCCAAATACCTGGGGAGACACATTGTGGAACTATAAGACAACCCTGGTGAACTTTATAAAAGGGACTGGGTTATTACTGAAGGAATGAGATAAAATACGCAATGTATTCCCATAATCACAATGGGCCTTTGTGCACACGGGAAATATTCATAAACCGGAACTTATAATGGTGAAACTATTCCAACTGACCATTACTGAGAGGCCATATTCCAGCCAGAGCAAAGCACTGCGATGATGCTGATGTGGAATGACAGACCAGAAAATAGACAGATAGTTCGGACCCAAAATTTCCAACTTTCGTCTGACAATAACCACTATACCGAGCTACAGAGCGTAATTTGACTTTGTAATAAATTGGCAATCTCCTCAAAGTAAGAATTAAATAATATTGTCACGCAAAGCATTCCAATCGCCTAATCAGCAGCCAAACAAATGTGGCGTGATGTTTGTATCACTAAATAATTCGATAAAAGCTGCTGTAATAAACATCTAAGTACACATAAAGTAACAATACTACAAACTCAGGGCAAAGAGATGAATAAAAACATTGAATACATTATCAGTATCCGACAGTTGTTATCTGTCTGTACCCAAAACAGTGGGTGATTTTGACCTGGAATGACCCGACCCGACCTGACCTGACCTGACCTGACCTGACCTGATCTGACCTGGCAGTGAAAATACACTTTCCCTCCTAAGATAGGTATACTCGTATGACGTGATACTGAATCAAGTGTCACAAGTGTTGATGGGAAGGTCAGTGGTACAATATAAATCAATGGAAATGATACTCAAGTGCATTTTGGGTTCTTTCGTACCTAGTGTGTATTCAAATAGAATAATCAAATAAAATCTAAGGCTGCGTGTTGTGTATACACATGACAAAAAAAAGAGCGTGCCGAACCACGAATTATGGGAAAGCAAACTCAAGTGTTAATCAATATGGACTGTGGATGGGATGTCCGAGGGTTGTTTATTCACTTAGGCGAAGAGAGAGACAGAGAGAGGTGGGAGGAGGGATAGGTGAGAGGTGAGAGAGAGATTAGAGAGGTGAGAGAGGAGAGAGAGGAGAGAGAGGAGAGAGAGGAGAGAGAGGAGAGAGAGGAGAGAGAGGAGAGAGAGGAGAGAGCGGAGAGCAAGGAAAAAGAGGAGATAGAGGAGAGAGAGGAGAGAGAGGAGATAGAGGAGAGAGAGGAGAGAGAGGAGAGAGAGAGGAGAGAGAGGAGAGAGAGGAAAGAGAGAGGCGAGAGAGAGAGAGGAGAGAGAGAGGAGAGAGAGGAGAGAGAGGAGAGAGAGGAGAGAGAGGAGAGAGAGGAGAGAGAGGAGAGAGGGAAGAGAGAGAACAGAGGAGAAAGATAGGAGAAAGAGAGAGGAGAGAATAGAGAGGAAAGAAAGGAGAAAGAGAGAGGTAAAAATAGACAGGAAAGAGAGGAGAAGAGAGAGGAGAGAGTAAAAGGAGAGAGAGAGGTAAGAAAGGGAGAAGGCGAAAGAGGAGAGAGAGGAGATAGGAGACATAGGAGAAAAGGAAGAAAGAGGAGAGAGGGAGGAGAGAGGGAGGAGAGAGGGAGGAGAGAGAGAGAGGAGAGAGAGAGAGGAGAGAGAGAGAGAGAGAGGAGAGATAGTTAATGTAACGTACCGCCCACGATGAGGTAGACGTTGGGGAAGATGTTCTTGGCCTGTTTAAGTTGGCGCGCGTGTCCCTGGTGGAAGAGGTCATAAATTCCATCGGCATAGACTCGCACGCGGCGCGGCGCAGTACCCGTGGATGCTTGCGCCTTGCTCACGCGGCTGGAGTAGTCGCAGCGCGCTAGCTCGTCCAGCGCGGCCGGGTCGTCTGAGAAGGGGGCCTCGGCACATATCGACTGAAACAACACAAACATTAAAATTAATAAAAATTTGTAAAAACAAACACAAAAATCAGAGGAAGCTGAGGAAAACACCCGCAGCAAAGGCTGTGCGAGGATACGCCAGGCATGCAGTGAAGTGGCCGAAGGGCTGAAGTGGCCCAGGATAAAGGATGCCTGTGAAAAGTAACATCGGAGTTCTGCAAGGTACCATTCTTGGGCCGATCTTATTAATTAATTATAACTTCTGCAATAAGTTACTAGATGTGAAAATCATTTTTGCAGAAGACATACTTTTTACGGAGAATTTTTGCAATGAAATCAAATAATTCAAAACTGGACTTCAGAACGCACTTAAAACCAAATAATAAAGGTTTAGCATTAGCAAGAGAAAGTCCAAGAAAATCCGAAAAGAACTCTCAAGAATTTTAGAAGATCCAATATTTCGATTTACCAATGTCAAATTTATTTATATTAAGATAGTTTTTACATCAAATTAACAAATTACTAGAGGCGTAACGACGGAGGGAAGTAACGACCCGCGGGGGTCAATGCTAGAACCAGAATAAATATTGCTCTGTCACGGTGAGCGACGGTGGGTTATTATCCAGCGATACCAGTGTTATAACAGGTATGAAATATAGCCTGAATGAAAAAAAATACGAAAGATTTGAGGCTTCCCTTTCTCTCCTCTTTCGACATCAATGATGCTATTGTAAAACAATCAGGAGAATATTTCATAAACGTTTTAGGTAACATAACTTTCTGTCATCCCCCTGTCACAAAACGTGTCGCAGTAAATAATAAAACGTCCCTTTATCGGTTTTCCGTGGGTTTTTGTCGGCAATGCTAACATTGTCACGTCAACAATTAATTATTTGTATCGCCGTTTTGTGTAGCTTTCGTGACACGCTCCATAACGGCGTATGAAATGTACATATTATTTATCGTGCTGTCATTACCATAGTTGCTTTCTGGTCCCTTGTGCCTTTGGCAAGGTCAAAATATATAATTTATTAAAATAACGTGATCATTGTTCACGGGACACATAATATCTTTATTGCTTTAATCGTGGAATGTTCGCTGCTCGCCACTCCCACCGAGCCTCGATACCGTACATTAATAATTAATATCATTATTACCTATTGTTCTGACAAGTTTTCTACGGATTGTGGTCTTATCGAAAACTGTCGATCACATACGGAGAACTAACTTTAGAGTCCAAACAATAATTGTTTGCAAATGATACTTTTCTGAAAATTGAATGGAAGAAAAACGACCGATAAATGGGATGGTGTGGCGGATATGTAGGAAAACATTGCAGCCTAGGGTATAACGAGTACTTCCCACCTTCCTCTTTCCCATCTCCTTCCCCTCCCTCCTACCTTCAGCCTCACAACATACGTCAATTGGAGATAACATAGTCGCACTGGTTCCAGACGGGAGCAGTTGGAACTCTTGTGCGGTATACACATACAAAAATGAGTGCGTCTAGTCTTTACGCGCGGTTGAAGTAAAAATTCTTTGACTGATGTGGCAGGTATTACTATTCTAACGAATGCGAGAACTCTTTAAAACTATACCCTTTAACACAGTTGGCAGTAATTGTACCGATATCCGAACGTCATTTCCGTTTGAAAACGTTATTTCCGCCCGAAAATTACCTGAATTGCTCGTCATTTCGCGCCTAAAGAGGTTTTACTTTTAAAAAAAAACAGCAGGAGATCAGCAAGAGTATAGAACACCTGTTCTACGGAGGCAACTATGATTAAAGAGCGGAAAAATGCAACAAAAATCAATTAAACACACGACGCCTGGCTGGGACCCAAACGCGATGCCAACTCGGTCACCGAGCGGTCTAAAACTAAACGTCTGTTGATGGGGTTCAATCGAGGCAATTTTAAGGATTTTTGGAGGGTCCTAACTCCTATAAAAAGTAATTTATCTAACTAACTAACCGCCAAACAACTCGGTCTTGGCACACGCTCCTTGCCTCATTCACATTCATACATCTTCTCATACATACTCCTCTATTATTCTGACTCTTGACATGGCCCGACTCAAGTATCTGATTTACTTGATCGTGCCACGTCTTCCTTGGGCGTCCTCGGCTTCTTATACCGTTCACATTCGCGTCATAAATTCTCTTTACACTCCTTTCTTCATTAATTCGCTCAACATGCCCAAACCATCTAAGCGTCCCTTTCTTAATCTTACTTACTACGCTCACATCAGCTTTGCATTCTTTTCGGATCTCCACATTCCTCACACGATCATACATGGTTTTACCACACATACGCCTCAGGGATCGCATTTGAAAAAAGCAAAACGTGAGGACATGCTCGTAGTCGACATCTATATTTTATTAAAAAATATGTGCACTGGTGCCAAAATTCAGATACGAAATAGGGGAATACATTTGTATGAAAAAAACGCCCCTTGCGTTTCCTTTTAACTCTTCAAAAATAAAACTATAACAGTTTTAACTGTAAGCTACAGCGCACACTGGCTCTAGCGACCACAATTACATACAAACAAGTTTAGTCAGTTTGGTGGTTGACTGAAACCTAGACACATTAATAAAGCCCCTTCTACTATAACTAGACTATTCTATAGAGAAAATAGAAAATACAAGTCCAGACGGTCAGTATTACAATATTATGGTGGGTCAAGACGCACTGTACAGATAAGCCTATAGTAGTGTTGTGGAAGTTTCAGTGTCCCCGAAGTAAGCTCAATTTTTCCTTACTTCTGCTGAAATTGATTAAAACATTTTCAAATATGAGAAAGCACGGCGAGCACCCGCATATTATGTACTATGTAGTTAGTAGTTAAATAGAAACAGAATCGCTACTGAAGTTGTTCTTTTTAAGGTTAAGGACAATTCCTTACCCTTAAGTAGAACCGGAATCGCCACTAAAGTTGCTAATTTTAAGGATAAGGATATTTCCTTAGCCTAGTAGAACCGTAGTAACCTAGTCGCCCTTAAAGTTGTCAATTTTAAGTTTAAGGACAATTCCTTACCCATATGTAGAATCGGAATCGCCACTAAAGTTATTAATGTAAGGTTAAGGGCAATTCCTTATTTGTAAGTAGAACCGGAATCACCTCTAATGTCGTTAATTTTAGGGTTAATGACAATTCCTTACCATTAAGTAGAATCAGAATCACCCTAAAGTCGTTAGTTTTAAGGGTAAGGACAATTTCTTTCACTTAAGTAGAAGCGGAATCGCCCCTAAACTTGTTAATTTTAATTGATTGATTAATTGACAATTCCTTATCCTTAAGTAGAACCAGAATTACCCATAAAGTCGTTCATTAGAAGGTTGCGGACAATTCCTTTACCTTAAATACAACCGGAATCACCCCACATATTCCTTTCAAATCGGTGTGAAGCACCTTCTCTGGATTAGGTACCTATCAGTTCAGTGTGGCGGTACCTAGTTAGCTAGACTACCTCCTATATATTATTATATATAGTAATAGACGGAGATAACTTCCCACGTGGTGGTAATGGAAATGCTTTCTAAAGGCTTTCAGTTTTCGCCGGCGGCAATTCGATATTTTAAAGAGAACGCTTCACATCTATATACATGTAGGTCGGTACAGGTTGAATTGACGGGAAAACTTGCTGATGGAAATAAGATTATGATGAATAGAACGAGAATTAGATTACATATACAGTAGAAGCAGAAATAGCAATTTACACTAATCTCAACATTATTGGAAAGTGATAGTACCTTTCCGAATGCAGTTTTTTTTCTGTCATTCTTTAGAATAAATACATTGGAGGAATACACAATCCAACAATGTGTATATTCTTAGGGTGCCTGATAATATCACCACGAATATAGGTAAAAGACATAAAAATCGCTTGGAAAAGCAAACGGAGTCAAGAAAGGTCAAAATAGTTTAAAAGATATATATTTTGTGAATAATTTTATAAGAAAGAAATAAAAGTTAATCAAGAGAAACTGTCACAGATAATCTAAGCCAAAAAATTATATTTTTAAGAAGTTGTTTCTTATATGCGTTCACGCATTTCTAATGAAAAAAGTTTTCACTTTGTGATGGCATTATTTATTTTAATGAAAAGACAAATAACTTTGTTTACATCACTTTTAACACAATCTACATGTTTCATGAACGATGTTCACATCATAGTTTAAAAAATAGGTACAATAGATACTAACAGAATGCAGGTTGAATGATACTAACAGAATGCAGGTTGAATGACTCATATCTCACAAAACAAATTGCAGGTTATCATGAATATCATACAACACAACAATTAAATCAAAACAGTGGAGTGGTAGCTTACGTTCGCGACGACATCCACTCTCATGTTAATGAAATTCGTATCAGTCAATCAAATTGTCTGAAATTAGTCATTAATGGATATTTATGTATTTTAGCCATTTACAGATCACCATCATTCTACGATATTCACGAATTTCTGGGTAATCTCCTATCTGAACTCAAAAAATGTAGTAACTTCAAACAACAAATAGTAATGGGGGATTTAAATATTAACACACTTGGAAATATACACAGACAATGTCACGATTACCTCTGCGCCATGGCAGAAAACAACTTCAAAATAAATATTAAAGGTCCTACCAGGGTTCAAGATAATAGCATATCATGTTTAGATCACATAAATACCAAAAATATTACAGCCTCTAACGCATTTGTTATTCACAATACAATAACTGATCACTATACAACCGCAATAAGCGTTCCAGACACATCTCTTAAAAAACAAGTAAAAACTAACCACTTTACACCATCCATCTGCTTTGAGGGGTTAATTAAGGATCTAAATGGTGAAACATGGCAAGATGTATGTAGAGAGACTGAAGTTAACAATGCACTCAACTTATTTATTAACAAAATCAACATGTATATATCCAAAAATTCAAAAGATAAACTCACTGCACATAAAAAAATACAACTTACTCCTTGGATTAGTAGTGGTATTGTAAAAGCTATACACAAAAGAAATCACTTACATAAAGTGGCAACAAAGGACCCACAAAACACTCTTAAACAACAGAATTACCGTAGATATCGTAACATCTGTAAAAATGTTATGCGTAATGCAAAAGAAAGGTACTATAAGCAACAGCTCGACCGAGATCCATCCAGTAAAAATATGTGGAACATCGTTAAACAAATTACCAATACTAAACATAAAATTGACTCTGATATTAACGAACTTCTGATTACAAACACAGCCACCAGTGATTTGGACATAATTGCTTGCCACGCTAACCAATATTTTACGACAGTTGGATCTAAGCTTGCGGAAAATATCCTAAGTTTCACCAAGGAAACTGAAGATTCATTGGCATCTGCAATAGAACCAAAACAAATTCATTTTTCGTTTAAATTCCCACCTACGTCAAATGAAGAGGTCATAAAAATTATTGACAATCTTAACACTACGCATTCAAAAGGTCCTGATAGTCTTAACACTCATATTCTAAAAATCATTAAACACAATATCGCATCGCCTTTGTCGAACATTTTCAATAAAAGTTTTTCTTCTGGGGTTTTTCCTGACCATCTTAAAAAATCTATAATAGTACCAATCTACAAAAGTGGACCCAAAAACCAAGTGGGCAATTATAGGCCAATATCCCTGCTGAGTGCAAACTCAAAAATTATAGAAAAAATCTTTAAAAATAGATTAAGTAATTATGTAGAGAGCCGAAAACTTTTAAGCAAAAATCAGTTTGGCTTTCGGCCGGGGAGAGGAACGGACGATGCTATAGCGCAACTTACAGAACATATTTCTGGAAATATAGATCGCAGAAAGAAAAGCATTGCACTGTTCTTAGACTTAGCCAAGGCTTTCGATACAATTTCTCATAAAATACTCCTCAAAAGATTACAAAATATTGGTGTTGTAGGTATGCCTTACGAATGGTTAAAGAGTTACTTAACGGGTAGAAGCCAGCAACTCAAAATAGGCAATACAGTGAGTAACTCACTAGACACCAACTTTGGTGTACCACAGGGAAGCACACTGGGACCTCTTCTATTTATAATTTACATCAATGAGTTATGCAATCTACCAATAGGCGGAAAAATTATTACGTTCGCGGACGATACGGTAGCTATATTTGAAGGAGAGGATTGGGCTGAAACTCATAAACATGCTGAAAGTGGAATCAATGCGATAAAACAGTGGCTTGACAAAAATCTACTAACACTAAATATAGCAAAAACTAAATACATAAGATTCAGCTCAACCATAAAGGGACGACCTAGTACATCGTACACAATAAAAACTCATAAGACTAATTGTATTTCCTATAATATGGACTTTAACTGCAACTGTGAAGCTTTGGAATGTGTGAACAACATCAAATATCTAGGTGTTATCATAGACAATCATCTTAAGTGGAAATATCACATCGACAATCTTTCAAGTAGGGTAAGAAAATTGATATACATTTTCTTTGCATTGCGAAACATAATTAAACAAAAAGACCTAAGAAAAATATATTTCGGACTGTGCAACCCCATCTTAACGTATGGTTGTATTGGCTGGGGAGCGTCAGGAAGAACGATTTTAGATCCGCTTGTAAAGGCCCAGAAATCCATAATTAGAGTCATTATGCGTAAACCCTACAGGTTCTCAAGCGACAAACTCTACAAAAAATTTAACGTTCTTGATGTTCGTCAAAACTTCATAAAAAAGATTATTATCCATGTACATAAAAATATAGAAAATTTTAATAAAATTGATCACAAATACAATACAAGAAGTCACAACAGAAAGGATCTCTTCGTCCCAGGGAGCAATACGGCAAAGTATCAAAAGACGTATGCGTATCTGGGACCGAAATTATACAATAAAATCCCCCCAGACTTAAATATTAAAAATTGCAAAATGTCCTGCATTGGTTCAATAATAACTAAATGGTTGATTGGCTTGGGTAGGGAGGAGTCTGAAAAACTATTACATAATGTGACTTAAAACGATACATGGTTACCTATGAATGGCACATTTAGTAAAAACTTAGTACATAGGTATTAATTAAAAAAAAAAATAATAATTTAAATTGCATTTGGCACTTTACACACTTTGGTTCCTTAGAACAGGCAATCTGCCTAGCTAGGAACTAATATCGACCTAAAACAACGTAATAAAAAAAAAAAAAAAATAAAATAAAAAATAAAATAAAATAAAATAAAATAAAATATAGAACATCGTTCATGAAACATGTAGATTGTGTATTAATAAAAGTGATGTAAACAAAGTTATTTGTCTTTCCATTAACATTTTTTGGCAGTTTACGCTTATATTTTTCATAAAGTAATCCAAGTTTTATTTTAGTTCTACTCAAGCGAAACGATAGGAAAGGCTTTAATTTATCGAAAGTATAATATTTGATATTCATAATGTAAACCGATTAGACGTAAATATCAATCTAAAGTAGTGAAAAGTAATATAAAGCTTCACCTTAAGACAAAAATTTGAGTAATGTGATCTATCTACATAAAACTTAATATCAACCATTCTACTGACCCAAAAGCATTTATTGGAGACTGCGACACTAAAAACCAAAAAACCTGTTTGTTGTATATTTCAATGGTATATATAAAAAATGACCTTGCGGAGAAAAAATCTATTTATAATGACACAAAACACGGTTCCCGGAAATGCAATGGATTTCATGCAAATTATCTATAATTAGCATAGGAAGAGCGGCTTACAGGCTCCAAGTTAACAATCCAAATATAGATGCTGTGTGGAGGGTCTTTTTTGGAGAGGAAAGAGTGAACCTCAGTCTTGAAGAGACTCACGTTGGAGAAGGAAGGAAACACAGAGGCCGGCAAATCATTCGACAACCGAGCTGTTGAACTTAAGAACGAGTCGTAGAAACGACCCGGTCTCATGTTACAAATGACAACTGAGTACAAATGTTGGTGCCGAAGGAATCAGTGACATTAGTTTCTTGAAGCATCTTCCATTGATATTCTGGGTTATTATTCAGAACGAAAATAACAAATAAGAACCGAAATCATATATTAACCTGACAAATGATAATAATAAAGTCAGAAGAAGAAAAAAAACGTCTTGACTGCCAAACGCATGCCTGAAAAATCGTAACAAGCATAAAAAAATGTCGCGTAGCATAATTTTTGCCCTCAATGAACACGTTTTGACGTGTTTTGTCCCCCTTTTTTAGTTATAGCAGTCAAATATTATTAGAGGTATTATTTTTAGAGACTTGCGTCACTGTTCCGTCACGGCGGAGCTCGATTCACGGTCAGCATTTTTTCGTTGAGAATCTTAACATTTTTTACGTATTTTTCGAGCTTCGCATTTCAAGGCTTTGTGCCAAACGCAAAGCGAGACGTATATACAGATACGAAATACGTGAAGGAAACGTGAATACGATAATAAATTACTGTAGACTTGGATCATAATATTATTGTTATAATGTCAAAGATACGGAGTGACGAACAATAACGAAGACCACCGAGATGAGACTCGTCCGGGCGATGATTTTCTTCATATTTCTTACGGTGTGGAAAAATGGACACTTAAAGCGAAAGAAAGCGATAGACGCCCTCGAAATGTGGTGCTGGAGAAAACTGTTCAGGATTCTATGGACGGCCAGACGCTCAAATGAGCTAGTTAGTCATCCACAATAGGCTTTCAACTATCTGCCTACAACGTATTTTAAGATACTTTGGACACGATGCTCGCCAAACTGAGGAACACCAACTTGGAGAATCTCATAGTCAGTGGCAAAGTGTTTGGCAGAAGAAACAGAGAAAGGTCGTCAATGCGCTTTAGTGAGCAAGTATCTCTGGCGTCCGGTACTAGGGTGTCCTTGGCTCTCCAGGCAGTACAGAACCGCGAGGAGTGGGGAGCCTTGTCCACCATGGAAATTGGAGTAGGGGTCACGATCCTCAGCAATGAGGAACCGACTTAACAAGAATGTCAATGTCAAAAATCTGGTAAGAGAATATAATACTCCAAGTCAAGAGTGCTTCACGTGTAAATATTCAGATTTCACAAGATCTTTTTTCCTCAAAATGCACATTTTGTTAGTTTCGGCATTTAGAATAATGAAAGTTATTTATCTCTCCGATAGTTATTAATTACTATCGTAGACCCGTCAAAATTCACGGGATATTATAATTCTCTTATGTGTAGAAAAAATTATTAACACAGAGCAATAATCAAAGAATTGGCTCCTCTCAACCGAAAAAGGGTATGTTTGATGATGACCCTTCCACTGCTACATAAGAACACATTGATTTATTAAAAATAGCACCAAGATACACTTTTTGTTGGCATTCTTTCATGACCCGAAATAAATACCTAGCATAAAATATGGTAAATAAGTGACATTCCACAAAAATAGACATCGAAATACATATTACATAAATCAATCCAATAAAATTTACTTGCGTACGCCCGTCTTTTAACCCTTGACCTCTGGATTGCTAGTCGAGAACCTTACACTTCGACAGAGTGATCAACGATCACTCCAATGAGTTTTTTAAAGCGAGCAAAGATCATTATCTAGTTTGCCGGGGGCAAATCGATAGTGTACGACGTTACGAAAGTTACACCTAAAACCTGAAAAAAAATTACATACCTTCTGAGTCATCAGTTATTCATTGTCAACTGTGCAATGTTCGGAACAAACCTTCTACAGGTCGGAAAGGATATGTACATTATTACACATTTCTTCACATAAATTCGTGGCAACTTTCACGTGCCCTTCGCCTCATCTTTCAAAATCCCTTAATACTTGAAAACAACCTGACATACATTTAAGATGTGGCCGTGGCGCCAACAAGTCTAGAAAACTCAGGAATAGCAACCATCAGAACGGCGGCAGGCGTGAAGCGTGATGAAAATGAATGAAAAGGTTTATTTATTTCAAAAAATACATTGTTGCCAACAATGTGCAACGTATTTTAACATCAATCTAACTCGTGGCTCATTATGTGTTACGTAAATGGTTCATGGCACTCACAGAGTTCCTTGATATATAAATACAGTTACTGGCATTAAAAATACATATTTCAAATAGTACAAGATTGACACTCGCTATTTCTCTACTAATCAAATTAAAATTTGAAAACTATTGTTGCCGCAACTATAATAATAGTAATAATTTATTTTGTATTCTTATACCATTACAAATAATGTCAATTTATTACATACCTATAAGAAATAATTCTAAATATACATATTTATACATAAAAGAAATTTAAAGGATATAAGCAATTTAAAAAAAGAAAAAATATATATATCAAGGCAGTGGTGATGGTTTCGTCAATGAGGAGAGATCCTTTCAAGAATGGAAAGAATTTCCCTTTTGAATCTCTCCTCACCGACGCCAAATACATCATTCTCGGAAGAGATTTGGTTCAGGAGCAATATACTCCTCCTCACCGGGAGAACCATTGGCAGGTTAGTTCTACAGGTAGGAAGATAGAATAATCCATGATGACGCTGTCATCTGGAACATAGAGACTCACGCGCTCCAAAACGGCCGAGTTCTCAATATCGCCTCGCAGCAGTCTGAATAAGTGAAAATCATCTTTTCTGAGCTGCAGGGAGTGAAGTCCCAGCATGCCCAGAAGAAAGTTCATCGGATATTCGAACTATATATACATCTCCCTTCCTCCACCCAACCTGCTATCCAAGTACCTGTCCCTATCTGACAGTGTGTGGCCAATTTATCTACGTGTGTGATATTTGTAACAATAAATCATGGTACAATCAGTCTAGCGATGAAAAACATATTGATCTCTCAGCGCAATTTAATATCGAGTCCATTTAAAATCTCTGGGAAGTGACCACCTGGTACTCCCTCGGTGTATATAATTTGGAATCTCTTATGTGTGATTGTGTAGTGAATACCACCAGAATCCTCCAAGGCCATAAGAACGATTCTTACCAACAAGAATACCAGAAGGCAGGGACTAAGTCAGTCCTATACAATATCCCAATCTTTACCAACTTTACTTCCACGTAGTTGTGACAGTTTGAAACGAATTTAAAATTATTGATTACAGTCTACAAATTGATTCGCAGAGGATATACGCGACTACAGTAGCTGTAGTTATGTTGACATAGAAATGACGACAGTAAATTCTGTGTAAATCACGAGGCGGAGCTAACCATTCAACAGATTGCCTTCACTGTTTGTTTTTGGGGTGTTATGCCGTGTTGTGCTACCTCCTTCTTTAGCCGACGTTTCGGACAGCGTTGCAGTGTCCATCATCAGGGCAGATCCGGCAGATACATCGACGGATCTGCCGGATCTGCCCTGATGATGGACACTGCAACGCTGTCCGAAACGTCGGCTAAAGAAGGAGGTAGCACAACACGGCATAACACCCCAAAAACAAACAACGAAAATGCTTTTGGCCGTGAGAATCTAAAAAACGTATCAGATTGCCTTCATGTCATGGAGTAAGTCGTTTCTTAGAATCTCGGTATTCATTCATTCATTATTGAGACGACACCGTGAAACGTGTTTTGGAAATGATGTCGCATGCAAATACGTAACTCTACCACATTAGCGGCCAAGTGGTCAGTAGTGGATGTAGTGAATAGTAGCCGACATGTGACTATAACTGGTCACTACTAGTTCATAGTAAAAAGGAAGATTGGTATGCGGTTCACCGCGTTCTGGCCGGACGGGTTTGCTGAACCAATAGGTACTGTATTAAGTCAAGGTATAACGCTCTATGGCAAATCAACTAATTCTTCGCAGTCATCACTATTTGTGACACTGTCAATGCAACGTTTATGCTCATTAAGCTTGACTTTTTATACTAATAATAACAACCTTTGTGAGTACCAATAGAACATGGGATTCATCACAAGAACCGAGATGAAAACACACTTCGGTAACCGTGACCTAAGTCTAAATTTAACTTTGATAATCACAGGAGACCAAGTTTGTCTAAGCTCACATAGGTATCATATAAATCATTATACCTTCATATATTATAAGCAATAATTATTAGCCTGAAACACTCATCCATATTGAAAAAATCTCCCGAGAAAATATACATGTCGCCGACGGGACTCGAAGCCACACCCCTCTGATTGCCGGTCAGGAGCTCTACCATTAAGCTACGGCGCCTTATCTGTTACCCGCCAAATGATTCAATATATACCTAGTGTTTCATTCAACAATTACCACTTATTACTTTTTTTTTAAGAGTTAAAGTATTTCACCAAAAAAGGTAGATATAATATGTCTCGACGCCACCTAGTGAGAGAGTTAGCACTTACATGCCTTTCTCATATAAAAAATAAATTTGGTTGTTTGCAGGTGAAAAAATGTAATAAGCGGTAATTGTTGAATGAAACACTAGGTATATATTGAATCATTTGGCGGGTAGGAGGTAACCCGCCGTAGCTTAATGGTAGAGCTCCTGACCGGCAATCAGAGGGGTGCGGGTTCAAGTTTCGTCGGCGACATGTATCTTTTCTCGAGAGATTTTTTCAATATGGATGAGTGTTTCAGGCTAATAATTATTGCTTATAATATTACCTTTTGTGCTATGCATAAAAAATCTTGTCTTAAACATTAGTTTATCAATTCAAAAATAATCATTATACCTTCGTTACTGTCATGGTGACAAATATGATCTAAACGGTGTGAGAAAGAGAAAACTTCCACGCTTTATATTTAAATGTAGAATTTAAGCATAGATTTTTTTTAAATTTATGTTCTAAACTAATGGATTGCTTTTTTCAGATTGGATATGCAGTTTTTCAGGTTAACCAAGAAACTTGTGACGATAGGCCACAGTGAACTCGGCTCAAGGATAAAACATCGATTAATCCGGGCTAAATAATGGGTGATTAATTTCTTAGCTTTTAGGATTCATAAAAGTTCTTGCGGTTTATCGACTTTTAGTTTGTGGGCGACTTTTCTCCGGCTTTGGCGTTGTGATTAACCTTTAGCGTAAGGGCAGAACTTGGATGAAAAAACACGTTGGACGTTGTGGAATTTCTATCGAATGAAAATATCAGACAGCGCATGGCAGTCAGCACAATAAACTGGTGTTCAGAAATACAGTACTACTAAGGCAGCGTTTCTGCTAGTTGGAGATGCTTCGATCTTCGGCCCATTAAGCGGTGGTATTTGAATTAATACAAATTACCGCCGAAATATACAGCGTGAAAGCAATAAAAATTTAATAATTTGTTAAAGAGATAGCAATGCTATGGGTTAGGTACGCGGTGTGCTGTATAATCTCATTTCATCTTCTCTCCTTGTACAATTAGGCTTGGGAACTAGTGATGGAACAAAACTCATAAGGCGATAAACAAGTGATGTAAAATTCGGGATCGGGCCGCTGACAATAACACTCCTTTTATAGATGGCGATAAGGTTTAAATTCCCGCTTAACATCAGCCGACTGTTTTGACTTAAGGAAGAAAAAAACATCGCCAAAAAGTGTGTTTTATTTTATTTTGTTGATTTCAGACACAAATATTTAAATGTAAAAACTCAATTTGCCACATTATAATATAAAACTATAACCAAAAACACGTTCGTAAGTAAGAGTTATTGAACTTATTTTTTTCTGGGCTTATAAAAAGACTTATGCGATATTAACCAAATTGTATACATTCATAATTTCAAAATTCTAATTACTTGAAGTTTGGACATGGGACCACCGTTTACGGTCAAATATTACTAAATCATTATTGCCCTATAACCTTTATATACTATCAACGTTCAGTCCAAACATCGAAACGTTTTTTAATACTAAAAGACTTAAGGTGGGCTTACGTTTTTGTGGTATATAGGATTATGAACGTAGTTTAAACATCCTTCTACGTGTCATTAGTATCTATAGAAAATTAGGGTGTCCGGGGGTAAAGTACATTAACTTCGGGAGGGGATTCCACATATTGGTAGGAGTAAAAAAGATTAACATCTTTTTCCGAAATTTCAACTGAAAATCCTTAGTGTAAGGTACAAACTTACCCGATAAATTTGCTGTGAGCCTGCCGGACGCGATTTTGGCGACGTTGGGTGGTTGTGATTGGCCCGTATCGTAACAGCGAAAAATAATATTGCTGGCCGTACACGCCGGATTTACCAAAAAAGTACCCATAAAAGTTGGAATTTCAAAAAAAGTTATTTTTCTTTTTTACTTAAATGTACTATCGTATATATAATCACCTCCCGAAGTTAATGCAATTACCCCCGAACATTCTGTATGAAGTTTTGAGGTGTCTCAACAGATGTCAGTTAAGCAGTACCTTAGAAGAGTGGCGATTATCGACGTTCGTGTCTAATGCACGAATGGTTACGAAAATAGCCGATGTTATACAATAGATATCTAGGCAGTGTCGTGATCTTGGGCTTCAGAATTACTTAGAGAATCCAATAGGACGGACGTCTAGTCCAGTTAAATATTCACCGCAAACCTTCCGATAAACTAAATAAAGCAACGTGTAATCTCAACGAGATTCGATCTTTTTTTGGAGTTTTCCCAAACATATTTCAAGTAATCTCAATCACTGGGATTGAAGAACACAACTTTTTTTTTTTAATATTATAAGTGGGGTTATCAACGAGAATAAAAAATGAACGCATAGACAATCAACAGAATAATTAAAATCAATTGATGATTGTATCCCATCCAATCTTTACTCATACTTATTATACAAAGCATTACGTCACGAACAACTTAAGCATAATATTATGAAGCAACAATTAACAGTAAGAAGTCATTTTACACATAATTTAAAAGACAGTATAATAATGATCCATTCTTTAATTTCAAATATTGATGGGCATACCCAATCGAAATGATCGATTTCGAAACGTTTGAGCAAAAAGGATTTTTTTAATCGAAATCTCTATTTTTAATATGAATACTGATATTTTCAAACAAAAATAATAGTTTTAAAAAAGTTTTCGGCTACAAAGATATTATTCCCATATTTTTTAAAAATAATATCATTGAGCTCACTCACAACCCACATTCGCATACGGCCGATTTGGAAGGGAGCGAATGACAAGGGACACATATAGGACCTACATAAAAATACATTATTTTTCGATAATTTTGTCTAAAGACGAAAGTCGAAGACTTTCATATTACATAGGCATGCTGCTGATATTACTTCTCTCTCTCATAAACAACACAATATGTAACATAGTTACAACGGAGCTCTGAGCGGCAGGACCATACTAGTTTAAAAATAGTTGTCCTCTTACTTACTTACTTACAACTGAGTTATTTGACCACTAATGGATATAATATGTGTGACAATTCAAAACATCCATCGGTTATTCATAAAATTTTGATTATTTCGAAACCTCGATTATGGTCCTCCCCCATCATTAATTAATTTAATATAATTTATTTGTAGCACACTTTATACGGTGTTAATCTTGAATATATTGTTATAACTAATATTATCTGTCATACACGACAACATTACTTGATATACATATTCAAACATACATTATCTACTATTGACATCATTCGTACTCAAAACAGGGCTCGTCGCACCATGTATTTCTATACGTGAGTGGATTTACCAGATAATCATCATACACGTGACAAGAAAGGATATTTGCAATAAATTATACTAATTATGCAAATCAAGACGTTGATAGTTTTAATTATTCAAAAAATTCTTAGTGAAGTTATTTATGTAAAAATTGTGGATCACCTTCGAAATATTTGCAATTCATTCACAAAATAGATTACAGCAAAGTTTTTGCCTAGATCTGAAAATAGAAGATGGAGATATACTTCTAAATATACTAGGCTAACATAAATAAGACGGAAAAGTAGAGATATACCACATCGTGACATCATCTGTTAACTGTACCTGTACCTACGACGCATCATCGTTGTTTACGTAAATCGTCTCGATTACGAATAATAAGTACCTACAATGCTTTTATTTCGAGTGATATGACATCACTAGTTCGAAAGGTTGAGCAGAAAGAGGGAGAAATCTAAAATCATTTCACTTTAGAATAGGCCCGAGAGACTTGTCAGCTGAACACGCTAGAAAAAAACATACAAAAGGGAGGCTTTCCACCGAAGTAAACTGATAAAAAAAAAATAAAAAAACGATACACAGTGCGTAAAAATTATTTAAAAAACTGTTTGAGAAAATTCGTTTCGAGCGATATTTCGAAATAAGGTCAATTTTTATCGCAAAAGATAAGAATTTTGACCACTTAAAGGAAGAAGTCAATGGACGGCGTGATTGGGAAAGTGATCAGTCGTGATCGTGATACCAGTTCATCTGTTCGCCGAGTGCAGGGCCACCCGGTACCCCCGTACCCTACATACGGCACACTAATCAATCCGGATCAATGCGCAATCGAATGCTGCTAACGTTAAATATATTTCAAAAATACATTATATTACAAACAAAATTTGCATGCAACAAAAAAAAATTATAAAAAATAAAATAAATAAAAAGTTATAATATTTACAAAAAATAAAGAGTATATTGCTTTTGGCCCTAAATCAGAAGACAACCTTTTTTCGTTTTACTGTCTCAAGTTTAGTTGAATGATTCGTCGTTTACGGACTAAAATTCATATAATACTGCAAACTAAAGAAAAATACTAAATTGTATTAGTTTTGGATTGTTTTTAGTACATTAAAACGCATTTTTATAAGTAACTTTTGACGCTATATAGATAGTATATTTAGATTTTTCCCTTATTGATTTTTGGGGTGTTATGCCGTGTTTCCGAGCCCGAAATAAGTTTTTCAACATAACCGCCCCATACAAAGTGTGAACCGAAAAAAATTGTCTTTTCAGTTCCCAGCAAATCCGGTCTCCAACCTTGCACAACAAAAGCGGCAATCTCCATCTAATAATTGAAAATAACTCAACAATTTATCAATTCGCAATAAAATATACACAGAGTGTAACTTTTATTAAAAAAAAACAGTACTTTATGTACTAAATGTAATAAAGAAATATAAAAAAAGGTATGGGAAAAACACAAAAAAGAAACATTTATTTCATATTACTCAAAGTGAAAAGAAGTGGATACTGCCGCTTTTGTTTTAACACGCCTCATATTATGATTAACGTCATCGATATTTATAAGTTTTCAGACCCCATACGTATAAAATTCGATAGAAATCTTTAACAGTCCATCTTAGCGTACCGTGTACAGTACAGTACAGTAGGGTGAGGTGGATGGGAGGGTAGTCTGTTGTCTTTATAATAATAATAATAGTATGTAGGTATGTGTGTTGGTGCGCGTGGCCCAGTTAAACTCGGCTGCACCCGATTGCAATGTAAAAGGCGCAGCACAAGAGATCTTTGTAATTAAAAAGTTGGGTCGAAACTACATAATTATTATTGATATTTGAGTTCAATTTTGGGCTGCCAAAGCGAATGGTAACCAATTTAGAAAAAAAAATTCTGCGATTGCTAATTAACCTTTAACGGACGGACCGCTGCATTTGCAGTGACGAAGAATCTTGCCCGCTACAGGAAGCACTGCAATTGCAGTGTCGACCTTTTAGCTTTCGAAAATTATCTCTAGTTAGTTAGTATAATACCAAATGAACAGAAACATATGGAAAAGTTCAGATATTAGGAAGTGTACCAAATCTAATTATTTTCCAACGTATATTGGATAAGTATTCAATGTCGACTACTCTCTTATTCCCGCATCGCTTCGTGCGGCGAGGGATGATATTGGTTAGATGCCACAGATGTTCCGACCGATATAAGCTCATGTTTTAACTATGTTAAGTCTGCCCTCCAGATATACCCGCACAGCTTTAGGTAAATATTTGGCAGGACTGCAATACTTTCAGCTAACCCAGAGATAATAGATTCGTGTAACCCTTTCAAATGGTTTAACGAGCGGTTGAGGGAATAATAAGGTTTTCTTTGGGTCATTTAAGACAGAGCAATTACCGGCTTGTTTCATAACAGTACCCCTAAAGTTATTGTTGAAGTTTTGTACTGTCTTACTATTATTGAACTGTGTCATACTTGCAAATTAATTGAACTTACCCAAATAAAGACAAATTGTGTTTACAGTAAAATAATTGTGAATTCCGTTAAAGAACTTCATATAAATATATAAATATTCTGAACGACAGACTAAGGAAACTAACATATATATTTAGATGTTTAAGAGATATTTTAAACGAAAAATTACTTAGAACCACATACTTCGCATTCTGTCATTCAATTATGCAATACGGCATTATAGGATGGGGCGGTACATATAAAAATCAAATACAAACAATTTACATATCACAAAAACTAATAATAAAAACCATTTTAAAAAACCCTATTCATATTCATCAAAACTCTTATTCAAAGAATTTAAGGTCAGAAAATTAAGTGAATTATACTTTTACCATGCAACATTACAAATTTACAAAGATAATATTCAAAATAAAACTGCACCCTTTAAAAATAACAAAAATCTTAGACAAACATCAATACTTCCTACTCCAAAATGTAAAAAAACAATAGGACAATTAAATCATAAATATCTCGGAGTAAAATTCTTTAATTCATTACCAGAAAATATTAGAAACATGAATACCAATTTAAAAAAATTTAAAACTCACCTTAAAAAGCACACTCAAAACCTGAACTAAATCATAACAAATAAATTAAAACTATATAATAACACCCCTCCCCCCATACACACAAGCCCTACTTTTTTATGGGGGTACATCAAACATATATATTATATAATTAATTAGTGTATAAAATGTATTTGTAATTTATGTATCTTTTTTGAATTATTAATTAAAAAAAATATGTTCCAGATTAAACAAGTTGTGTCTGATCACATAATTGTTTGAACAGATGCTATAAAATAACATGTTTGTTTGTCCAAATGTCCACAAGGTTACTTAGCTTTGGAATAATGATATATTTAAATTAAATAATTATTAATACCAAATATTTCTTAATGACACCATATGCTAATGGTTTGCATCATTATTATATTATCACGTAGTAGGCGGCTAGGCGGTGGCAAAACGAAGAATTCCAAGTTGAAAATTCGCAAAACATCATTCGGAGATATTGAGGTTTGAAGTTTAGAATTGATTCGTTATTACAAAAACATATCATTTCAAAAATTCAAATTTCAATATCTCCGAATGATGTTTTTGCGGATTCGTGACTAGGAATTCTTCGTTTTGCCACCGCTTAGCCGCCTCTTAATTATCAGTCTAACTAATAAACCTGGTGAAACTTTTATACAATAGATAAACAATCGTGAATGTGAAACCTTACTAATATAGAAACTGACATAAAATAGATAATGGAAAGACTTAAAAATCAGAGAGGCTTAATTTTTGTTTACAAATTGTTTCGCCTGCGCCGTATTTAATGTCCCCTGATGCAGCCGAGTTACATCAATCGTCATCAACATCATCAGACATCTGGGAGTTGGCAGTCGGCACTCCCATAGCTCTCAGCCAATTCAATAAAACCACTGAATACAAAGTCACTAGAAGTGTAACACAAATACCAATTTGAAATAACACTGATGTCGCCAATTCACTGACCTTTCGACTCCTAGGCCCCAGACAGCCTAATGATAGTTACTGTCAGAATCCCTTGGTGATAGACAAACAATCGGAACAAACTTGGCAATAATGATGGTAGATACGAGTATATGTATGAAAGTATTAACGATATTAATTTTTCGGGTAATATGACGTTTTCTATTAAATAATTTTCCTCAGGGCATATGTATCTTTGGGGATGCTGTGTGGAGGGTCTTTTAAAGGAAAAGAATGAGCGAAAGTTCTGGAGAGGATTAGGGGTGGGTAGGAATCTAATGTAGGAATATACTCCAGGAGTGTAAATCCATCCCTGCCACCGCGGAGATCCCAGCTGGAATGGCCAAATGGTCTCTGATCTGGTCATAAAACTGTATTTTAAAAAAGTTGATTCTTATATATTTTTTAGTAGTTTACGCTTATATTTCTTATGAAGCAATAAACAGTTTTATTTTAATTCTAATCAATGGAAACGGTAGAAAAGGATTCAAATCATCCAAAGCATATTTCTTTGCATTTATAATGTAAACCGATTCGTCGAAAAGATTAATCAAAAAGTGATTTAATATTAATCTACACCTTCAACTTCACAACATACTCCAATTTGGGATGCCATAGTTCCACTTCCATCAAATTCAGGTAGTCGGGAGCAGTTGAGACTCTTGTGTGGTAGATATTCGCATGAAAAAGAACACGGATATTGGAAAATGAGGCAATTTTAGTACTAGAAACATGTGAAAAATTTAACGTCCACAATGCACTTCTAATGGTTTATATTTCCGGTGTTTCCAACAGATTTAATATATACTACAACATTATTATAAGACGGGAGGGACAGGAGTTCAATGCACCCAGTTAGAAACCATACGGTGCCAAGGAACAACATTCGGTACCTAGTACCTATGTATTTGTATCGTTGTATCGAATGTAACAGAATCATCGACCAACATAGTCTAGACAGGGCGTGTGGATGTTGAAAGTGACAATGAAACCAAAATGAATGGTTCCAAAAATTGGGTTACGAAAACATAATCAAAAAGAAAGTGCATTATTTCGCGGTCAAAATATCGCAAGAAGCATTTTATTTTATTTAATACAATACATTAGTTACATGTATATAGAAAAATAACTTAGTCATAATACTATATAACTGAAAATATTTTAGAATGTGTACATGTGTTGTAATGTAGGTCGCCATTAGTTCCTAGCTAGGCAGATTGTCCGTTCTAAGGAACCAAATGTTTGTGAAAATGCCAAATTTATGCTGTAAAAAAATATTGTTTTTTTTCAATTATTTATATACTAAGTTTTATTAATAGGTAGCCATTTATAATTTTAAGTGACATTATTTAATAGTTTTTAAGACTCCTCCCTACCCAATTATATTTTGTTGATTTTGATCAAATTTTCTACTAACATAATATGTTCGAAGCGAGGCCACGGAATCAGATGGGAGTTTGTTCACAAAATTACTCGTAAGTGGGAATTACCAGACAAAAAATTCGGCTCACAAGGGCCGAAAAGCCGAGATGTGCATTTACCAGGCAAAGTGATCTAATAATGTGACCGAGATTGAAACAACCGGACTTAATTCGCCTGCATTCATCTCAAGCTGATGCTACAATAAATGATCATTATTAATATTATAATAAATTAAAAACACGCAGATATTATGCTGTGGGTAGGGTATGTGTGTTGTAGAGACGTTGATAACTGGATATGATTAGAATTGCAGATCTATGTACGCTTAGTGACTTCACCATTGTAATGGATTTTCTCTAATGTTTGCGATTTCAATCATACTAATAGAAAACATTTAGGTACTTGTGATTTGTGGCGCACACTTTGGCGAGGTCACGGCATTCCGAGAAAACGTCTTTTCGGTGAGGTCATTCTCGTACAGTCTACGAATCAATATTCTAAAGTAAGATATCGTTTCACGTGCATCTTATAGCAGATGCTGTACTATGAGATAAATGGACCAACAGTGAATTTATCCTAATGGCTGTAGCGCATGGTAGCCTAATGTTGCATTCGAAACTGTTTATGAATTACAGCTTCAGATAGATGTACCTACTTGTAGTGAACCGTAAATACTAAACACGAAACGAGACGAAATAATGTTGCTGGAATTGGGTGATAATAATATGTGTAGGAAAAACAAGGTATGCAAGGAAAAGGGATGACCAATCACTCTCACTACTCAATGTATCTCTGCGTAGGAGCACACATAACAGTCACGATATAGTTGCATAGTTCCACCGCTATACCTCGAGATAATTATCGCTACAACTACATGATATTATGTACTTCCGAAATGGTCAAATTCATTATTTTTACTTAAAAAAGAGATTGCGTACACGAACAACATCAACAACTCGCTTTCAAGGTAGTCCAAAATCTTCTTATTTTTTTCAAAACAAATGCACTTAAATGCAGGGACGCTTAGATATGTTGGGCGTGCAAAGCAAATGAACGTAGAAAGGAGTGTTAAGGCTGGGAATTCCGATGTTCTGACGATTTATAACATATTATGTCCCTTGAACACTTTAAGTTTTTAAATTCTAAAAAAAATACGTTCATTTTTAAGATAATCTCTTGATACTGTCGAGCCGAAACGGTAATCACATAAAATTAAAAAATAGAAAAAAATCGCAAAGAATGCTCTGAAAATTATTTATTCTCCGGTATTTGTATGCCCGAAACAGGGGAAACAAATACCGAGTTGTGCGGTCCCCAACCTCTGCGGAGACACATGAAAATGAAAGAAGGAAAAATATTGCAAAAATTGAGAATACTTGATCTTCAATAAAACAAGTAATAACGTAATAGAGGTGTTTGAGGGGCTTTTCATAGAATCCTTATCTGTTTGTGGCCCCATCAAACTAACCATCCAACTAGAAGACGACCACAACACGATATCACATGATTCTATATAAATGTTGTATGCCAAACCTTTCCTTGTTATAGCGATATTTTAAACGTCGCCAAACCTTTTTTGTTATCGCGTTGAATTGCGACGCCAAACCCTTTCTGTTGTCGTGTTATTTTAAGCGGCGCCGAAATTGTATATGCTTATCAAGCCAGGTGCCGATCAACTGATTAATTAATAATATTATTTTCGGAAACAATATCGTAAGCTAACTTAACTACAGAGAAATCAATCAATAAATAGGGTTTTATCTAATCTTATCCGATGGTATTCAGTTGAACAAAAACTGGATAAATTCGGATTAATCCGCCAAGGTCGAATAATTGTTGTAACGAAGTGTATAATAAATTGTGGTAATTTAATAATTGTTTCAAGATAGGGAATTGTAATTAGTAATTTTATCGCGTGTTTTTCTGTCGTATGGAATATATGCATTCATTTATTTAACACCAATTAATAAAGTAGGCAAAATAATTTATTCCCCCCTTCTTAGTACACGAGTATTTACAAAATCTAAACAATATAACATATCCAAATAATTCACAGCAGTAACGTCATTATTAAACAATCAAGAACACATTAACAATTAGGCGCTCCGCCGACGAGGCAACTGAAAACCAACTAAAACCGGCTGTTTTCTCCGTCTTGATTGGTCAAAAAGCTTGTTTAACCATAGACGAAGAACAATTAGCTGACAGCAATCAGCAGCGCAAGTCGCAAGTCACCGCTTGCGTTACCATTGACAACGGGTGTTTGAGTGATTGTGTAGTGTGCGGGCCATCACATTGTCATACAAAGACAGTTGAGAGTTTTCAGTTGCCTCAGTGGGCGGAGGCGCTTAGTGCGGGGAAAACAGATTTCAAAATACCCTGGGGGGAAATCTATTGTTACAATTATTTTCTCAGCAAATTGATTTAACCGGTAATAAATCAATTTATACACCTTCGAAAATGACATTTCAAACCGTATAAACACGTAGTCTCAATGTAGTGTAACCACAGTTTGAAAATGGTCTTGAAAGCCGAAACAGCTGACACAATAATGAAAAACTAAAATACTCGCAGAACTTTATAATAACATTATTAAATTTAGTAAACAGACACGTAGTATAAAAAAAAATATTTCACGTCTACGAAGCCAGAAAAGCGTGTTAAAGTGCAAAGTGTAACGAGATTATTAAATAAATACAATAAATGCACAATTGTCTTCATTTTGGGTACAATCAATTTGCAAATATACCATGTAATTAGAGCAGTTCAACAATAGTAAAATAATGTAATAAACTTTAACATTAACATTCATGGTTTCACTGAAACACAGGTTACACCTGTCGGTCCTCCCAAAGGAAACCGAATTATTCAATAACCCTTCGTTTTATTGAAAGGGTTTCAACGAGTATTTTCTCCCTCTGGGTTAGCTGAACTCTGAAGCTGACGGTTTAAGAAGCGTCTCTTGGGTCAGTATTGTTAGAGGTTCCACTGAAGTTGCGCGGTAGTCGCGGTAGGCACCGGAGGTAAATTGCTCTCTAGAGCTAAAATATGACCTTTCATCGGTTATCACAGCTGTGACATCCCTTCCAGGGATGACATCTGTAAGCCTGATCGGCGAAGTGATAAAACTCTCCAATAGCATCCCGAAGTGATGCGGGAATGAGAAAATATTCGAGATCGAGAGCTAATCAATATACGCTCAGAAGTCTGCACAACAATTTGACACAATTAGATTGTTTGATACACAACTTCTTTAAAAAGGTGCTAAAGGTATCATATTTATTTAACATCACTTGAATGGTATACACTGTTAACCTTAAAACGCGTCTTAAGTGTAGTAACCTAGTTATGTCAACAATGAAGTAAAAGCAAACAGAAAACAAACAATAAATGATTGTGCAAATGATCTACACAAAGATAAAACAAATAATACAACAGCTGATCGGAGTTTCGGTGTCAATAAGCAAGCAGCGAAGCAGCCAACATCTAAAAGCCGGCACAAACTATCTTAACCTAACCTAGTTCATTGCGATAATTAAATTATGAGAGTTGTTGTGTGTCTTAGCTGAACAGGTGGGATTTATTAATTATTTTTTGACATATATCGATGTATAACTAACTATAACATAGCGAAAATATTATATCTTCTATAAGATAACGTGAACTCGGAAGGAAAACCACAATTGTGGTGTGATGTCGTCGGTCCAGTACCGCCGAAGAACAATTTGTAAAAAGTTCAGGAGGTACAAAAAACTATACAGGGATATAGGTACGCGCTCTTGCATGCTTTTGTACTGAGATGGTTCATTAGCGGTATTGACTTTAAGCCAGTAGGTACAAGTAGTCTATCGGTCAATTGCAAAATTGAAAGCACAAATCAATGAGGCTCGTGCAGTTCAACTGAAAGTGCCAAAAAACCTACTTTTGTAGTATTAAAAATACAATTCCATTAGATTAAGTACCAAAAAATATATTTATTAACAAATCAACGTCTTGAAGCGATCATTATTCAGGTGGGTGTGTACTTGTAAAATTACAGGTATCCGTCTTATCAGTATATACTTCAATTCTAACAGAAAAAAGTCGGCGCAAACCTAGAACCTAAGACGTGACTTTTCACTCGTAGAAACCTGTGTAGATAATTTACTCTGAAACAGGTAAGAATGTACTTGAATCGAATAGCTGGTAATTATTAATGACAATGACTCTTATCAATGACTATCAGATATAGATAGAGGCGAGGCTTCAAATCATCGGCGGCGTTAACACTTTGATTTTGAAAATTTTCAAAAAACACTTTCATTTTTCCAAAAAAGTATTTATTGGTAGACAGCTTAATGGTAAAATATAAACACAGTCTATTTTAATTACGAATTTCTCTTCATGAATGAATGAATGAAAAAATATTAAAAGTGGAAATTAACCCATTTAGCGTCATTCGGTTGAGCTGAAACTCGGCAGATAGACTCATTGTCGGTGACAATGCATTCTATCATTATTTTGGTGGTACTCACGGATACACAATTTTTTTACGAAATTAGATGACATTAGATATATTAAATTTTTTTGCATAAGTGTTAGCGGTGTTCACTCATTTTAGTCTATCTCCGGAGAGGAAGGTTCAATTCTCAGTCAAACATTTTTTCTTTCTTTGAAATTGGATACTAGTCGGCCCAAGAGAAAGTCTACATGCTCAAGAAAATTATACGTAAACCGTATCCGCTCTATAAACATTAGAGCTGTAAGATTCTAAATAGAAAATCTGTATTTTAGTCAAATATAACCATTAAAAGTACAGAATCTAGAAAAAAAACTCTTAAAAAAAGGGATTCAATGTGACATTATGGATGTCAAGATTATTAAACATATTATTTAATGTACCTCTTTAAAAATATATAGATATCCATTAATAATTAAAAATATATCGGCAATATTTATCTGTTTCATTAAATTTGTAAACAATTATTTTAGCGCAAAAATTATAAACCTTTTTTTTCCTATTGCACAAATTGAGGAAAAACAAATAATCTAAAATTGAACAGCCTTGAAAAGCAACTACAAACAACAACTACTTAAATTTAGTAAATGCTGCAACTTCATTAATTATTACATTTTAATTTCCTTATTTATAAGAATTTCGTGTACGCTTGTCCTTCTGACTGTCAAATATTGTCGCAAACAAGTTAGTGTCGACGGAAAATCTTGTTATTTAATTAACAAGGAAGTGTTAATTTGTTGACAGGTTGGAAGCAGTTTACAATGTCATCAAAATTGGGCGATTGAAGAAGCGATTTTTTTTTAACACCGGGAGATCGCAATACTATTTTAAAGTCACATCAACAGCCACGAAGGCACTGTTAAATAAACTATACATCCAGTATTTAATCACAAAATTAAATAAAACAGAAAGTAAACTACGATGAGTATCTAGTTGTGAATCACTCAATTAAGGAAATGATATTCTGTTGTCAATCACACATTATTAAGAAAATCAGAAATCCAGTATTCCATCACGATATTAATGTAGCAGAAGGTAAACCACGATATAAAATCTCGCGATAATAATCTATTTGTCATTCACTAAATCAAGGAAATTGGAGATTCCGTTGTCGATCGTACGATCAAGAAAATAAGAAAATTATTTTATCACGAAATTAAATAAAACAGAAAGTAAACCAATGTATTATATTCCATAATAAAAATCTACATGTTAATCACTCAATCAAGGAAATGAGATTTTTCGTTGTCAATCAGACATTCAAGAAAATAAGTAAGTAATCCTGTATTTCATCAAAAAATTAAATATAGCAGAAAGTAAGCCACGGTAAAAATATAAACCTCTATCCCGAGGTAAAAATCTAGTAATGAATCACTCGGTCAAGAAAATGGTAGATTCCATTGTCAATCACACAATCAAGAAAACAATAATTAAAGCTTAAACAATAAATTTAATTATAATATTAAATAAAGCAGAAAGTAATCAAAGGTATTACATACCTTAATAAAAATGTATGTGTTAATCACTCAACCAAGGAAATGAGATATTCCGTTGTCAATCACACAATCAAGAAAACAATAAATCTAGTATTCAATCAACTCCTTGCCTGGTGAGGCGGGTAAACTACATAAGAAGAAATACAATAAAAAACGCACGTGTTTCCGGCAATGAAATGTCAAATCTCAGTAAAATAAATCACACAGTGAAAGAAAGAAGTTTTAATCGCGCAATCAATGAAAGAAGAGATCAATATCCAAAGAAATTTAAAAAAAGACATTCAGTAAAGTGAATGCAATCAGTCGGTTGTCGAACTCAGGTTTAACTCTAACATAACAAGTCTGTATGAATTTGCTTGCAGTTTAAAGTGGATTTAGAGTGTAACAAGGGCTGCGCTAACCGCTAACAGGGTTACGAAGAATGAACCCAACGATGAATCCTCAGTGCAAGTCGTTGTCCTACTTTCTGTAAAGGGTCAGTTAGGAGGTCGGTTCGCAGAGCCATATTTACCCGATATTCAACCCGTTCAGATATAGGGAAACATTCGTACAAGTTTAAAGAGTTATTACTTATTACTATAAATTTTATATAACAATAGCAAGTACCCGGCATGCCTTGCAATGCCACTTAAAAAAAGACATTGTTTCTTCCTGTGTGTCCTTTCCCATTCGTCAACGTTCCGCTTCCGCCTCCCCTTCCTTTTTCGCGCCCCCTTCCCTTCACGTGTTCCCCCACCATCACCCCCGTCTTCCCGCCCTCCCCTTCCCCTCCGTCCCTCGCGGATTCTCCTCCTCCTTCCACCTTCCCTGCCTGCCGCTAAACTACATGATATACACACATTTTTCAAACTACTATTGTAATTTTTTTTATATATATGATTCATACCAGAAGAGCTCTATATATTTGCGAACACAGAAACATTCGCGGGTGTGCGCATAACAACTCACCACAGTTTCACCGCAATCAGATGAAAGGCTTAGGAAATAATTGCATAACGCTAGAGTTCAATTCAGAAGGCGAGTATGGGTACCGCCTCCCCGGGAACCATTTATTGGACAACCAACACCTCTGCTACAGGTCACCTTAAGTGGTTCGCTACGTTTGGTGACTTAGCAGGGGTGCCCGGGTTAGGTTTGTCCGGGACTTGGCGGCGGATTTGCCTGCCCACCAATTGGGTGGCAGGCCAGATCGGGAGAGACAGGTTGAGGGAGACCTTATGATCTCTCCATCCGGACCCTCTCGACCCATCAGCTTGCACCGCAGTGTGAGGGATGGCTTCACACGTCCATCACTCCTGGACATATTGATCCCCAGATTCCTACCCACCTCTCAAACTTTTTCCTTCTCAGGACTTCCTCTCCTTCCTTTCCCTTAAAAAACCCTCCACACATCATCTTTAAAGATGACATAGGCCCTGAAAGAGTTTTTCCCTCAGGGCCTCCTGTGTGGAGCTAATGTAATAAAAAAATATTTAAGTTTTCGGATACATTCAAGCGGAAATTTTCTGATCTTCTGACAAAATATTCCCGTGGCCCGAGGGCTTAAAACCACTCGCAACAGACACTAACTAGGTGGGCAAGTCAAGGTTCACGAGTATAATTGCCAAAGTCCGATAAGTAAAGGATCATAATAATAATAACGCTTTAAAACTCGTTAAACTTCAATATAATATACCTTTGGTCGAGGTTGCAATAAAACAACTTACCCAGGTACTTTGGAATTAATTGTGAACTGTTCACTAACTGAGCGATATTGAAATAATTTTTTTATACAACTTAAATTATATCTTTTCAAAGCTCCATGGTTCATGGTAGAGATATTACAGCGATCTGATAAAATAGCGTCGTCCTATAAATTCTATTCTCAAAAAGCTGTGCAAATTTCATGACGCCAGAGCTGCGAAATCAAGAGTTTCAGGTGCTTCTTTCTATATATCTACCTATCGGTAATTTTTAATAATAGTTTTTTTTTTAAATCGATAATGTCGCTAACTTGCATCGTTCCCGAGCATTACTGCACATCGCCAACGAACAAACAACAGTTCACAACGATTAAGACGATATACTTCGCTTTTCAGCCCATACAAAAAGGACGCCCGGGAAAAAACACTGTTTTACGTCGAAAATTGCACGAAATGAATATATTTTTTTTAAATTGCCTTCTATAAGGTGAAAGCTATGTCGGCATGTTTTTAAATTTTCGATGCGTTTCGTAGTAACGTAAAACATTCACTGTCAAACATGTATAATTTATAGGAAAATATGACTCAAGGAAAAGTGCTGCTAACTTAATTCTCATAAAGAATTACAAAAATATAAAAACATAATGACATAGCTGCTTCTTTCGAGAACATATTTTTGTTTTTAAATTACAATTTCTTTAAAGTTTCGAAGTGTAAAGTGTAGAAAAAAGTTTTCTCCTGAAACCATATTTCGAGCAATATGAGTATATTTCGGTAAATATGAGCGTTGTCCCATTCGCACATTTCGCATTCGCATGTATCGTAAGTGTGTGTGAACGTATTGTGAGCGGTACAAAATGACAGACGCGTGTATTCCGGTGTTGTGAATAGTCTAGCCTCTTAAGTGTTCTTTTTATTCAACGTGAACTGTTGTGTGTACTTTAGGGATCTGCAGTCGTGCTCGGGAATGATGACAAGTTATCGAGATTATCAATAAAACCCTTTATCGATCGACCGTGCTAGATACCAAAAAACAGATTGTACATTTTGTGGTGAAGTGGAAACTTTAGATCACATATTTTTCGGTTATCCCTCTCTAAACAAATAATATCCTCTCTTCTATCAAGCCTTACCTAAAATTGCCTCCCCTCCATTCAATATCTCATCTCTTCTAAGTCTGAACTCGACTCCCATCTTCATTACAATTTTATTTCACCTTTCATTTCTCAATAATTTTAAATGGTGGACTAGTCCTTGGAGGGTGAAGGCCAGAAATAATAAAATAAATTAAAAAAAAAAACAGAGTTTAAAAAAATTGTCGACAAGTTCTTGGTGGGGAAAGTGCAAAGCTTGATGTTTTTTCTAGTATTCTTAAAAGGCACTGCTGAAAACCAGCTGCATTCAAGGAGAAATCCTGAATTGCAGCTGAGCAGTCACCTTTTCGTCAATAAAACCAATGTTTAATCAAAAATGTATATATATGTAAAAAAAAAAAAAAAACGCCTTTGAGGTGACTTTTCACAAAAATGGCGCTATATAAATTATATACATTTATATAATTATAAATATGTTTTAATTGGCAATCGTCCGACGGTGAAACAATGAAAGGATGTTCGTCACTCGATCGAAACATTGAAACAGCGAAGCAGTATGGCGCGATACCCAAATACATAATTGATTATTCTATTCATTTCATATCGCTATCGCTATCGACATTCCTGCATTCATTCACACGAATGTAATGTAACTAACGGAGAAAGCAGATTACAGTTTTTTTAATAATCTGTGATAGTAAAGTTGCGATGGCCTCATTTTTTTTATATCATTACGTAAATTGCAATTAAAAATTGCCAAATTTTGGTAATTTTCGACACTCTTCAATAATAACACTGTCACAGGTTTGAATAAAATGAATGAATAAACTACCTAATATCATTCTGATTTTCTTTATTTATTTTTTCAAATATTTCTGACCCAGAACACCATTCAAGGATCATTTCAAATTATGGACAGAGGGAAGACGAAAATATATATGTAAAGAAAAACATAATTTTTATTAATTTAAAACAAAGCCGAGCTTGTCTCGCCATCGTGGTTGTATGTATTGTAGACTGTCACTGGATATGCGCCACAGTACCTACTTAATAGTCGACTCAATATTTTATTCTTAATGTCATTTCTTTAATATATATTAATTTCAAAATTACGCGAAAGATTGGAGACGAGTGAAGAAAAGATGAGATGTTTAATGAAGGGGAGGCAATTTTACATAAGGTAAATATTCATAGAAGAGAGGATATTTGTTTAGAAAGGGACAACCAAAAAACACCTCTAGACACATAAGGTACAATCTGGGGAGGCAACCATAATCAATCACCAATATTGTAAAAAGGTAAGAAGTAACGAAATAATGTCTCATTCATAGAGATATATTTTTTTTTATATTACACCTCACAAGAGTGTCCCTGTCTGCAGTGTCTGCATAGAACTATATAGCCACTCGGTTGGGCAGCGCTGTGAGGCGGGTTAAAATAAGGGATTTGAGGAAGGGATTTATTAATGCGGACCTTGAAGAACGAGAGATGAAAACATATTACACATGCGAACCGACTTACACAGAAACGAGTATGCATAAGCAATTTTAATGATCTTGAATATATTAACCAAGGCAAATAAAGGCGTAAAGTAAAGAGAAAAAAAAGGTTTTAAATGGCTTTATCCAAGTTTAGTGACAAGATGCGAATAGCCGATACTTCTCAACCTCCAACTCCTTATTTTCTTCAATTTCGCAGCATGGCTCACTTCTTCGCAGGCTTCGTTTTTTTTTCAAATTGCTTAATATCATGATCGCTTGACACGTTTTGTTAAACATCGTTTTACCCTCTGTCTAACAGCGAATGATTACATCAAAGCGTAACTGACGCTAATTAACTTACGTAAATTAATATCACTTCTTTTTCGGCTATCAAATAACGATGGTGGAAAAGTAAATGAATAAAAAGCAGCGGCAGCTAACCAAATTAGACCGAGGTGGAAATGTTATGTGTTGGGAGAAGCGGCAGAGGTACAATAATACGTCTACCTAAAGGGCATTGGGACGATCAAGAATTGGGTTAACGAATCAGAACTCCGGTACTTATACTTGCCAGCGGCCGGCAACACAGAACAAGTATGCTTTAGTACTTGAGTCGATTTGTGTGACTAGATTGACGTCACGATTCAGCAGTGTGTAGGTATATAATCAGACAAAATGGAAAGAAACAAGCAAAACTCAAGTGGCAACTAATTAACAAATTTGTAAATAAGTAATAAAAGCAAATAATGATTAACACTCAAAGCAGGTGATCGGATTTGACGTGAACTACAACGTAAAGTAACCCATATAAAAACCTAACGCAACCATATCAAAATGATTCCGGATAAATCAAAAATACAACTGATCCATATTGCAGAGACTGTTGGTATTCCACAGGGCACGTTTCTCGGACTAGTGTTATTTATTAAGTAAATAACTGATTTGATTAATCAGCTACATGGTCCAATTTTCCCATAAGACAATAAATAAGAGAAAAGCATTGTAAAAATCATACTAAAGATATTTATCTAGAATCTATTTATCAAGACAGATATTTAATACGTGTTTTTTTGTGCGTAAAAAAACCGGTATTCCATATTGGGTTACCTTCTTCTACCTAGTCATTTATCAATGTCAGTAGCATATATCTACTATAAGATTCAAATAAAGTGCGAAACGAAAACAAGTCTTAAATTTGGTCTGCAGTAATCGCGAATCGAATTCGCAGACGATAGGAATGTGGTCGAAATGATGTTCATGGTTCAACCAAACGCGAATGGAATATTAAAGTGTAACGAATAAAACTGCTGTAGTACCTCTAATATAAAACAAAGTGAGCTATTTTCGTTGTTTGTTTTTGGGGTGTTATGCCGTGTTGTGCTACCTCCTTCTTTAGCCGACGTTTCGGACAGCGTTGCAGTGTCCATCATCAGGGCAGATCCGGCAGATCCGTCGATGACATCGACGGATCTGCCGGATCTGCCCTGATGATGGACACTGCAACGCTGTCCGAAACGTCGGCTAAAGAAGGAGGTAGCACAACACGGCATAACACCCCAAAAACAAACAACGAAAATGCTTTTGGCCGTGAAAATCTAAAAACGTAACCAAAGTGAGCTAGATTACTTCAATGCAGTGTGATTCCCAAGGGAGAGATACATTTATACGAAAATATGAGAGTCCGAATCCGGTATTTTTTTAAATTTTACATTAGCTCCACATAGTAGGCCCGAGGAAAAAATATCCCTCCAGGGCCTATGCCACCTTTTAAGTTCTGAAAAGAAAAAAGGTATGACGGGTGAGTAGTAATCTGGGGGTCAGTATGTCCAGGAATGTAGGACAAATGAATCCACAAATTCACTGGGGTGAGTTTTATCTAGGTTTTGGCAGCGAATGCGTTGGCCCACATATTGCGGCGAGCCGCATCGGCAGATACTGGCAGAGGGGGACCTTTTGACCTCTGCAGCCTGACTCACTAGACTTGCACGGCAGTGGGAGGGATGGATTCATACGTTCGTCACTCCTGAACACATTGACCTCCAGATTCCTATCCACCCCTAATATATTTACCTTACCAGAACTACCTCTACTTTCTTTCCCTAATAATACCCTCCAGACAGCATCCCCAAAGACAACATTCATTGATTTTCCTCAGGGCCTCCTATGCGGAGATAAAGTTTTAAAAATGTCCAAATTCGACAATAAAACAAAATATTAAAAACACGACACGTAATCCAAAAGGTAAAAAATTAATGCTTTGGTTCAATTTCCAGCAAATGAATGGGCGCGGTACACAAAGGTGGGCTGTATTAATGGGGTATAAAAGTGGATTGGTCAGTATTCAACGGATAAGTACGTTAAATTAAAACCAGGATGAAATTAGTTGATTGTGTTGAAATCTCTGGGGAAAGGTGATCCCGGACCAAACCCGTTTGGTTTGGCGAGGCCCAAAACTTCATAAATAAATAACAACACATCCTTCTTTAGGGAATTCGTGGTCAGACTACGCCCTTTGAGAAGGACGAATCGAATCGCAGGCATTTTTCATACCAACACTTAATATTGTATTTGAGGCCAGAATACCAAACCGAACTGAACAATATTTTTTTATTCAAAAAGTATTGCAAACACCTAGCACGGATATTATTTGCAATTTTATTTATTTTTACTTTAAAATAAAAAAAATACCGGTAAATAAAGAAATCAGATTTTAATGATTTGAGGCAACTGTAGCCGATTGAAATTTTATAATAGAATATACGTATATATTTTTTTAAATGATCCGTCTGCAGCCAGTGAGACTATGGCATCCCCAATTGAAATATTTTGTGAGTCTGAAGGTTGTGAGGAGGGGATGGAGATGGAGAAGAGGAAAGTGGGGAGGTACCTGGCTATTCAGATCAGTTACCAAACACGGCTAAAGCCATTTCAAGCAACATTTCAATTCTTAATGGTGGTCTTACACCAGGGCGATACTGAGAGTATCTTCCACTCTGGAATGTGTCGCAAATATACAGTATATTAGTTTTTAATAAATTAATCGTGAAATATCACAAATTAATCAAATAAAATTTATTTGCGCAAGCCGGGTTCGAGCCCGCGATCTTCGGATTTGGAGTTGAGAGCCTTACCCCTCGACCACGCCGGTTATGCCAATATTATGTTTCTGTAGTATACTTGAATATGTATGTAGTTTCAACGTCTATAGTTTATAGTGATAAGATTGAAAAAACGACGTTATTGATGTTGTTGTAGCTGAAAATATATTTTTTTTTTTTTCAAAATTTTACCTTTTTGTATGAAAATCTTCAGTTTTCTTTCAGTTTGGGGATGCGCCGCATCCACATACTGAAAGAACCTCATACAAAAAGTCGAAACTTAAAAAAAAAAAAAACATTTTCAGCTACAACAACATCATTAACGTCGTTTTTTTCAATCTTAACACTATGGCGGTTCACGGTGAGTTCATCGAAAACGAGTTCAACTAACTAAAATTCAACCTAACCTAACCTAAACTTTTTGATTTTCGATGAACTCGTCGGTTACCCACTCTAGCTCACTGAAAACTCACGGACCGCCACTGATAGATAGTGACATGTAGTATTGAGGAATACAATAATACCCAAACGGTTACGGAAATGGCCGATGATAGCCGATGAGAGCCGGTGGGCACCTTTAGTGACCAGTTCTCCTACTTTTGATAAACACAGAGCATACATTAGAACGGACGTTTATTCCAGTTAAATATTCATTGTAAACAATACGATAACAAACACGACCCGTAACCTGACGAACCGAGTAGCATCGAAACTGCCGATCGATCATTCGAGAAATATTGTTCATCAGAGAAAATAACAGAACACTACATAAAAAAGTTGAGTGCGTCTAACCTTTACACGCGGTTGAAATAAAATTTATTTGACTAAAAACTAAATAAAAGCTTCATTTTTGTAGGCGGCGGAACATTAGGTTGTTGATTATCTCGTTTATAATTATTTATAGACGAAGGGGTAAAATTTTCTTGCGATTCAGCCATTTGAATTGTAAACAACACTATTTTAATTGTCACACTACTGCAACTTTTTTACATCAATCGCTAGAATTCACAAGACTCGAGAGAAAAAAGTGTTAATATTCATCGTAAAAAATAAAACAAATCAAAAGGTTCACCTAAAATCTTTAGTTAAATCATATAATAATCAACAAAAACCTGTTAAACTTATCTTAAAAATTAGTAAACAAAAATAAATGGGTGACGTCTGACGTTTAAGTTTGCTTTGACGTTTTGTTATTCGTTGCTAGGCTAAGCCTTTTAGCCACACCTACGACGTTAAATGATGAAATATAAATCGAACGTCATTTCCGTCCAAAAAAGATTCGAGTTATTCGCAGTATGCCACTTAAGAAGTCTTACTCCAAAAATGTAAAACTTGGAAAGAATTGTGCAACTGGTCCGACATATAGCACATTGAAATACTTGTAACTATTGTAATAAAATAACGATAAGAAAAAATGTTTTTATTTATTTTATAAGTTCGTGTTTGGTAGCACGTATCAACAATGTTTACGTAGAACCTGTATGTAGGGATGGAGTAAACATGAAATTCAGATAAGGATAAAAGAATAGCGGTACCTATTTGTGTACTTTAGAAATGCGTAGAGAAGGTGAAGGTTAAAGGGCTGACAATAACTTTGGTAAAAGAGGTACTGAAATAATTTCAATTGATGAAGAAGTTAAAGCAGTTGTAGCTGATGAATTGTCAAAGGCAGTAAGACAAGAAGATCAGAATTGAATTCTGGTACCAGGCCTAATTTGTGAATGTACAGAAGAGAGAAATTTAGCGCGAAACACCGCTTGCGGTTGCTTCCTTCCTTTCTTTTAATTCGTGGTTCGGCTCGCGCATTTTTCTCCTGTTTAAGATGAAGTTATACGCCAAATCACTATCTAGATTTGTCTTTACTACGAATCGGTTTACATGGAAAAAAATGTTATGGATACATGGACTCTTTTCCTATCTTTTCAATTTAATGGAATTAAAATAAAATTAATAATTACGTTACAAAAAATGTGAGCGCAAAGTACTAAATGATTTGTTTTTTTCATTAGATACATATGAAGTTATATAAGAAACAACTTTTTTTAAAATACCCCTTTACGGCTAAGATTATTTTTGACTTAGTTGATTTACTAACTTTTTTTCGTTCTTGTAAAATTATTCATAAAAAAAATAAAAACAGCTTTGGCGCAAGTTTCCTCGCGCAGATAATACCAAAAATACGCGGCCTTTTCGAGGGGTAAGAAGTCGAATATTTCTGGAGTTTATATTCACTTAAGTGGTATTTTTTTCGAAATGTTTCTATCTTTTTTACTCCCTTCGAGGCTGTTTTAGGCCATCATTTCAAATTATGGAGAGAGGAAATATATTTATATGGATCTGGAGAGATCGGTTGAGGCAGACCTAAACTAAACCTCTCCAGCCGGACTCTCTCGACCCATCGCCCCGCACGCAGTGGGAGGGATGAACTCAAACATTCGTCACTCCTAGACACATTGACCCCCAGATTTCTACCCACCCCTCATATATTTTTCTTTCCCAGAACTTCCTCTCCTTCCTTTCCCCTCTCTTTACATAACATACTGCTGTTTTCTTACAGGCTTATTATAAGCATAGAACAGAACATTGGCTTTTCAGAATGTTTTCCTGAATTACAATATCAGTTTAAGGTAGACGTAATTATTGCATTCATTCACTATGACTGACCAACTACCATACACACGCACCAATTCATCGCTTTCACACACTTGCAAACAAACTCACCTCAGATATCGACATATTTAATATAAGTTTATCATTCTTTAAGAGATACCTGAATGATATTTTTATGTAGCATATCTTTTGAAAATTGGAGCATCACATAAGGATGTCGGATATATTTTTTGTATTTTTTTTATCTATGTAAAATGTAAAAACTTGTTCCTTTCCTTTCTTTTTCTATAGCACATATTATTCAACTAAAAAAATATATATTTTAACCTACAATTTTATGCTGTCTACAATTGAAAAAATGGTTTCTATTTTTTTTTTCTCTCTTTCTTTTTCCTATAATATATTATTTTCACTTTAATTTACCTTTATACCTACTATTTACGTAATGTTCATATTGTAAGTTGATCTTTTTTTATCCAAGCATTGTGTCTCTGTATATACCATATCATACACTTACTATGTAAAAGCCCGTAAGGGCGTTGAAAATGAATAAATAAAATAAATAAATGACTGTCGGTATGTTGTGCTGGCAATATTAACACAAAATTTAAGGCGTGGTTCATTGCGCATACTTTCACCAAAATGATTACTGGAATTTATTGCTAACGAGAAATGCAATGTGAAGCTAATGACCGTACTAATAAAACTAGGCCCCCTTTTTGCAAGATAAGTAAGTCTCTGTTGCTTTTACAAATAAAATACTGACATCTGGAGCCGGGCGACTGGAGTGGCTTCTTCAGTATGCACTGAATTGACCGTTAAGCTCCTGGGGCTGTTTTGAGGCTGTCGGTGACCAAAGTAGCTCAGTGGTAGGAGTCTTCTTTGGAATAGGAAAGTAGGCGATATGGGTATCAAACTACGCGTATCAACCTACACAATCTGAACGGTACAGTGAAAAATTGAATAGTAAACTCCATGGGCACTTTTGCGAGTCAGGCTCATCCTGAACGCCTTGACACGGGCGACCGAAGTGGCTCAGTAGCAGGTGTACAAAACTGAGCGTTTAACTCCAGGGCCCCTTGTGTAAAAGTACACTACTTGCTTCACCCACATTCAAACATATTTTTTTTCTTCAAATATATATTTTTTTTAAATGTAGGCACATACTCCTTGCTTCATCCACATTAAAACATCAAATCACTCAGTACTTTTGCCAATTAGTTGCCTGCAAACGGGCAAAACCTAGTATGTTAAAATTGGAATATGATTTAGCCTTTAATAAAAAACCAAATGGTGAGCTAAATTTATATTTTAACCATCAGTTAAACAGGTCCTATTCAACAAGGATGTTGAATAGGACCTCGCGCTGTTTCAAGTGTATCTTTGTTAAATTAATAGTTATTAGTGTGGCCAGTATAAAAAGCAGAATATTCCTCGAAATTATGTGAAAAAACGCACCTCATTATTATTTGGTGTGGCCACACAAACTCTTTTTTAAACTGTACTACCTAAGTACTTGATTTTTGGAGAAATCGTTGACGTTTTGCTTTTCTAGAGCAGAAACATTATTAGCTTTTACAACGGTAAAAAAATATAAATTAACGATAATTAAATTAATGGTTAGGAACCGACATTACGAAGACTTCTGTCAATTTATTATAAAATGTAATAAAAAAAGCAAAGCAAAAATTAAATAAATGATAATTATTTACAAAATGTAGAGTAAAAAAGGTGGATTAACGTGTGTGTTTAGTGAAAGTATTAAAAGTTAATGGAGTTTGGCGAAAGGCGAGAGAAAATAATATAAATGATAATGATAAAATAAATATAAAGTTATTATTAATAAATATAGGTTATGAAAAGTGAGCAGACGCGATTGTACAACACCTTTCGATACAGATTTCGAGCCGGTCAGTCATTTCTACAATCGAAATATTTCGAGTGTAAAGCAACCGATTACAATTTACTGAAATAATTCAGTCGGAAAGAATTTACCGAATTAAAATTTACAGTGACCCCTGAAAAGGTCGGCGAAATCAAAACTCTAACATTGTCGTTGTTTTTTTTTTAAATTCATAGTTAGGTCATCGATGTCTCATCACACAAGTGATGAAACATTCCGAACTTCCACCGATTTATAATTTATCTTGAACACTTTAAATTTTTAAGTTCCTAAAAAAATATTTGTAATTTTTGAAGATAATATCTACACATTTATACAAATTTCTAGAAAATTACTCAAAACACGTTCTGTTTTGTTATTTAACACGATACAGGTATGAAATAATTCATAGTGTAACTTAAAATGCAATTTAGCCATTCGTCGAGAGATTTTTGCTCCGTTTTAAACGAGTCGTTTTTCATTAAACATTTTCACAATCTTCGCTAAATTATAATTGTTTTTTAATATTAGCGCACTTTCTCTAACATACATATTTAAATATCTCCCTTTCAAACCATCGTCTTCTTCTTTTTGAAAGCTAACTACGAAGCTAAACTGGTTACTTAAATTGAAAAACTAAAAATTGCAAAAATAGTTCTTAAAATAATATTCACAAAGTGAAAAATATTTCATTTTATGACCATTTTAGTTTAGTTTTATTGCATTTTTACAGCGTTTAAAAATAATTATATAGTTTGATCGAAAGAACGATTCGAAACATTTCTCGATTGTCACAGCGCTTCGGAATCGGTTGTTTCGATTATGCCCATCCCTAGTAAAAATCGAGTACACTTTGTACGAAAAGAGACAAATTCGTAGAACTTTAAATTGGCAACGAAACTAGAAACCCACCCCGATTTGGCGGAAGTCTCCAGTCTACACTGACAGTCGCGTTACAACATCCCTTTTCGTCATATGTACCGTTTATGAGAGAGAGGGAGAAATTGCAACGGACCAATCATAACAAAAATGGAGAAAGGAGATGATGTAGTTATGCGGCAATTGTGCTTCATACAGAAAAAAAAGAATGCATTTTATTACATAATTATTTAATCATTGTGAATACTGCAATGCCACGTGATCGCCGGCAGGGTATATGACATCATATGTACCTTTACGCACACATACTAATGCGTATTTAATTTTTGAGTAACCTGTAACTAACTTCAATATAGAATGCTTATATGTGCAAAATTTAAAAAAAAAATGCACCGAAAGCTCACACTCTTGTGAGATTTCCCACAAAAACATGATAGCAAATATTGCAGCGCGCTAAAAAATAATCACAATGTGAATAAAGCTTCAGAGAGATTCACAACACAATTACAACGAAAAGATTTTTTTATAAAAAATATAGTTTATTTCATGATTTTCCTCGTTATTACACTTTACAAGATAAGGATAAAAAAATGTTTACTGAAAACACCACACGTAATAAAGATTATAAGAATTTTATACGACCCGGAGGATCACATCATTCTGATAATATTTACATTTATTCACATAATGGTTACGTGATGAATCTAAAATAAAATAATCATCGACTGTCGACACTGTCCTCGACCGTCGATGACCAAATAAATCTATTGGGAGTGTTTTAGCCAGGAAAAACAAAAAAAATCAAGACAACGGGAGAAAGGAAAAACAATAAGACTTCATTCACAACAGGAGTTTTTTTAGCACAAATGACCTTTACAATGCTGATTTTGTGTCTAATCTGACAGGTGTAAAAGGAATACTCGATAAGGCTTCATTCTCATAAGGCGCTTTTTTAGGGTGTTGCAATTTTTGTTATCCTGATTTTGAATGAAATTTGACACTAGTATATAACGAAGAAAAACAAATCTACTTTGTTATCTTAAGGATTTTTTTAGCACATACGATCTTCGCTATAATCCGCATTAATTTGTGTTGAATCTGACAAGAGAGTATGAAAGGAAAATAAGTCTTCATTAACATTTGTATGCAGATGACATTTTTCGCATGAGAACGAGTCGTTTCTACAAATCGATCTTGAATTCAACAGCTCAGCTGTAGAACGATTTGAAGGCCTGTGTTTCCTCCCTTTTACAACATGGGTCTCTTCAAGAACCAGGTTCACTCCTTCGTTTCCACAAAAAGACCCTTTAACAGCATTCCGAAAAATGACATAGATTTTGCGGGAAATTATTTTCTTCAGGGCTTCCTGAGTGGAGTTTATATTATATATTTAGAAAGCTGCAATCGTCGTTATTACAATATTGTATAGAATTTGACAGAAGTGCGTCTGAGTGTAGGATAAAACAAGTAGTGTCAAAAAATGGGTCTTTAAATCTCAAGAAAACAGAAGATGAGTAAAGTAAGTTCACAAAATGATTTTTTTAGTGCACTGTAAACGTTGTCAGATGGCTTTGACAAGCTGAAACCGGTTACGGTCAATAAATTAAAAGTGGAAAAAGTTTTAAATTTGTTTTATTATACTATTATAATGGAATTCCACCACGAATTATTAGTTGTCAATCAGATTTTGCGTGGAATCTAAGAGAAGCGTTTACGTGGGGAGTCTGGACATTTGGTTACGAAATCAAACAAGTGTACAAAAATTGTATACAAGGAAATATCACCGGGAAAACGGAGAATCGTATATAATCAATGAATGAACCCGTCGACAGTTATATTTAACAGATAAGATAAAAAGAGATATAACGAGAACGAGTATTCGAAAAAGCGGCAGAAGTAAAGGGCGTCTAGCAGAAACTAGTTTAGAGGCCAATACCGCGAATTGGGTAAAAACAATCAGTTACGATGTACATATTTATTAAGGTTTATTTAACCTAAAATAAAGCAACATATTTTTAAAACGACGTTATTTTACGGTAATGAGGAATTAACACAACCTAATAGTTTAATGATTTTCGAATAAAAATCAAACCTTTTGGGGCTTATCAACAAATTTTTTTATAATGAAACGAATATGTTAAAAAATAGCGCTTTGTTTGACGACTATTATTTCTTATCCTTGTTATCAAATTATCAATTAGCTAACCATTAGACAAAAAAATACTCATTAATAAGTAGTTCATAAATCATTGTTTTATATATTAATTAACAAAAAATATATATATTCACCACGTGAGGTCTTTGAGGAAGGGTCTTGGCGAATCCATTTAATCCCAAAAGCCTAGGTTCACTGTGCAAGAAGCCGTTGCTGTGCTCCATACCATTCTTCGGGAGACCGTTCTTGTGGAGGACTCCATTGCCTTGGTAACCGTTGTTCATCCCGTTGCTGAGTCCGTTGAGTCCATTCAATCCGTTGCTGATTCCGTTGCTGTGGCCGTTGCTCATGATCCCGTTGGTCAGGCTGTGGCTTCGCCCGTTGCCGATACCCTTGCTGAGAAGGTTGCCGTTGCTGCACTGACTATACCCATTCGTAAATAGTCCGTTCGCTAGCAAGGGGGCAGAGTAGCCGTTGCTGTGGTGCCCGTTTGCCCCCTTGGCGTGCACTCCGTTCAGTTCACTTTGGATGCAATTCATAATAAAGATTGCTTCAAACACTTCAAAAAATGATAACGTGAAACTTATTTTCGTTCACACGAGCGCGATTAATTTTTATATTAACGATTGCACGAAACAAACTATTTAACAGCGATACGTCGTTTCTAATATACTAACTACTATGTAGGTATGCAAAAATTCAAGCGGTGAAGCGACAAATTTCCGCGTCGTAGAAATAAAGGTTTTACTTTCAGTTTGAACGAAGCTGCACTATTGACATTCGAAATTCTAATTTGAAAGGTAGGGTTGGCCGCGTTTATTAGTGATGTGTTTGTTTGTTTATAATTTACAAGGGATGTCTCTACCGACACCGAACAACTAGCGACACGTCCCGCTCGGAAGGCCGGTGATCTGTCACTGGTTTGCGGTTTGAACTGGTGACTGGTTGGTTACTGGTACCGGTGACTCTGCCGGCGCGGCCCGGTATTGTAAGTGCAGCGATAGGTGCCACGGGGAATTAAGCGATGTCAATCGCGGGGTCGCAGTCGAATCAAATAAGCATGTATTTTAATAAAATAAAACAACTCCGATTGGGGATATAAATAGCCCAACCGTATTTGGGCTGCTGGGACTCATTTGTTCTCGTTTTAAACAAAAAAAAACTTTTTGATTATTCCAAATATAAAAATAAAATATTCATCCTAGACTTGCAGAAAATTTAATAGATGTAGTGGATACATTAAAATAAAAAAGGATTGCATTTAATTCGGAATGAATCTTGCAATCATACATAAAGATAGCAGCCAATAAAAGTATGGTTAATAAAATGAACACACAGGTTTAATATGCCGGAATGAGTAGGGTTGAATATACTCAGTGAATAGAGCAGAGCCCGGTAAGAGCAATTTTTAGATGCGACGGAATCTTTTTATAATTTTTCGGTTTCGAATTTGTGCTTGAGAGTTGCTAATATTGTCTTTAATGATTAAAAAAATCGAATGGGGGTATGATTTTAGATTTTCACGACCAGAGGTGTTTTTGTTATTTATTTTTGGGTGTTCATTTATTTATTTATTTATTTGCAAAAACAGTACAGAAAACCAGTACATTGCAAAAGCGGTAAACAAAATGATATATATAAACTATTGACAAAATAAATTCATTTCAGCTAGGACAAAAATTATATACATAAGTACACAGTAAAACATATATAATATTTCGTGCTTAAATTCGTTGTATGACATTCAAAAAAAGAAAATTACCCGCTAGGGAGTTGATTAACCTAGTCAGTCTTCCCAAGGGCATCACCATTGGTAAATTAGTTCTGCACCTGAGAAAAATTAAAAGCTTGTGTTGACGGCCTCGCTTGAAGTTATCCGGGACGTAAAGTCCTATTTTATCCAGAATGTCTGGTATTGATAGTAAACCATTCAGAAGCTTATAACCCATCAACAGTAATGCGACGTCCCGTCTGGAACTAAGGCTATGTTATGTGTTATGTCGTGTTGTGCTATCTTCTTCTTTAGCCAACGTTTTGTACAGCGTTACAGTGTCCATCATCAGGGTAGATGTGTATATTAATATTATTATTATTAAAAACATCTGAAAATAAAATGGCAGATAAGCACCTTAAATACTTTAACAATAAAGCGCACCGATTAAATAATAAATTATCAAGGACGATTAAAAGTAACGATATAAAAAAAGTGGTGTGATACACAATATATTTGCACAATAGATAATTTCAATTATATATTTATGCATTCTACGAAACATCGACAAACCCGATTAATACAATATGCATCGTACGATAGATTATCACTGACGATAAATGAATAAACCACTTAAGACAATGAATACATTATAATGCAATAGTAATCCTTTAGCAGAACGCGGCCCGCCATCTTGAAAATACATGAATCGCGTGTACAAACCGCGCCACTCGTTCCGACCAATCACAGGAGGGTAAGTAATCGCGCATGCGTCATGCTTCGATAGGCTCCACGAAGCGATTTTCTCGAAACTCAAACAAAATAAGCGCCATGTTACAAAAAGGGACAAAGCACCACAAACATCACATTAAAAGTCGACGTATTATTACTAAAACCTTTTTACTAGGTGTAATTTTTTAAAGTGGAGTCACGAATTTTGAATTCGGAAGCATACGTGGAGGAAAATTTTGCCAACGTATTATTCGTGGTATATTGTAGAAAAGTTTTTTTTTCTTCCATTTAATAGAGATGTCTAGTACCTTTTTATGTAATGGTATATTTTAAAGTCGTTTTTTCGATGTTGGAAAATTGGGAGAGTGTATAAAAGGGAAAATCAAAGAAAATTAATCTCAAATATGACACAGTGAGAAAAATAATGCACTCATGCGGCAATAGGGTGAAATCATTAGTACGGTGCGATTAATTTAATAAAAATTTTCCTCCACTAATTTATGAGGTCATATTTTTAATGGTTTGTAGTCATAATAAACGGTGTGATTTTTTTCAATAAAAATTATAATTGTCGGAAATTTTATGATTATTTTTAATGACCGTTCGTGAAAAACAAATTGAAAGAATTTTTTATTGTAGCACTGTTTTATGACAAAGGGTGCTCAAAATACGATAAAAATTGTATCACATTCGCGTAGTTAGGGCAAAAAATTACATTTACTCACCTGAAACATGAAAAGATTTTAAATATAAGATAATCGCTGAAAAATGCGAAAATTTGTATTAACTGCCAGAAAACCGCGGCATTCTTGTCAAAAAATCAAAAATTCGCGTTTTTCGCATAAAAATTACGAACTAATTGTAAAAATTCGCGTTATCGTAGAGGCGAATTTTTCAACAGAATTTTCTACTAACGAGTAATTTTTCGGAATTAGAAATTTATTAGCACCGTGATGATTTACTTAATATCTTAGATTATAAAATTTAAAGGGATGTATTTGATTGTGATTGCTATTTTATTTGGAGTAAAAAATGCAAATGAAATTTTTGTCTGCCTGATATTTTTGATTTTTTTTCATCAAAAAACCTCAAAAAATCAGTAGAAATTTGGACAATTAGAGTTGGGCGGGGTCGGTTACTCGGCTGAGTGACCAGTGACGACATGTGCAATTTTTTTTTGTTTGAATTTAAGAATAATATTTTTTAAAAAAAGATCAAAAATTCAGCAGAGGCCAAAAGTTTTTGTACACCTTTTACTCCAAATAATGTCAGGAATCACTGGTTAAACGAGGTCAAGTATATTATTGAAATGTAAGCGGGTAGGTTACCTAGTTTATGTACCTACTATTATCAAATATTAAAAAAATTCTTGGTCATTAATAGGCTATTAATTATTATTTTTGTATTAAATTCGTAAAACTCCATTTAATAATTTAGTTTTTTTTATTATTGTGACAGCTGTTTCGGCTTACGAGACCATTTTCAAACTGTGGTTATACCACTTTGAGACCACAATTTTATACGACCACAAATGTCAATTTATTACCTGTTAAACCAATTTGCTGAGAAAATAATTGTAACAATAGATTCTCTATTATGTAGGGTACTCGTATAAATAAGTCATCTCAAAGTGGAATAATCACAGTTTGAAAATGGCCTCGTAAGCCGAAACAGCTGTCGCAATAATAAAAACTAAAATACTTGCATAACTTAATAATAACATTAAATTTAAAAATTTTAAAAATCAGTAGGCTAGCCTCAAAGTGAATGCGGTCACCGTCCAGTCATGGATAACGCTGATGAACAAACGATACCCACTTCCACTGGCCATCCCTACTCCATGATTAAACAAACCATTACTAACATTATATTACCGGATTGGGAAGTTGCAAACTAAATTAACTGTAAATGATGATTACTTGTTGAGACATCGTAAGTACGTAAGAACGTAACAAAGCCAAGTAATTACTTAAGACAGAAAGAAATTAATTGGCTTTTTAATTCCTTCAAATTGCCTAATATTTCTTTTGTTTTCTGTGATATGTGGAAGAGAGAGGAGTGCTTTCGGAAAGGATCAGTGGCGGCTCGTGACTTTTGGTGAGCTAGAGCGCTAATGTTAACAAAAATGGCATTATTGATGTCGTTGTAGCTGAAAATTATTATTTTTTTTTTTTCAAAAATTTATTTTTTGTATGAAGATTTTCAGGAAATCTGTGCGGCGCACGGCAAAACTGAAATTTCCTGAAAATCTTCATACAAAAAATAAATTTTGAAAAAAAAAAAATATATATATTTTTCGGCTACAACGACACCAATAATGCCATTTTTGTTAATATTGACGCTCTAGCTCACCAAAAGTCACAGCCGCCACTGGAAAGGATACCATTCTTCGCCCGAGTACCTAAACGTTTTTCTAGAGATCTTTTTTGGAAATATGAAATAGACTTTGGCCGAAGTGGCTATGTTGGCATCGCGTTTGGGTCCCGGCCAGGTGTCGTGTGTTCAATTCCTCGGCTTGCTAAGTCCTCCATCACGACACAAGCAACATTTTCCGCTTAACGTGGTGGTAGTAGGAGATTTTAAAATATTGTCAGGTAATTCGTAACCCGAGAATGTTTGTTTTTCTTTACAAAAGAAAAATATATATTTAAGTGCATTTTTATTCTTTTTTCTTTAACTTAACTCCACACAGGAAAATAATTTCCCTCAGGGCATATTTCATCTTTGGGGAAGCTGTGTGGAGGGTCTTTTTGAAGAAAGGAATGTTTGAACATGGACCTTGAAGAGACACAAAGGCCGGTAAATCGATCCACAGCCGACAAAAATGTCAAGCGTTCAAAAATGTTGGGAGCGCGCTTGGCGTGTTTCTCAGCGGTGCACCGGTGACGAAGGGATCAGAGGCCCTAGCACACTCGATCGATAACGATCGATAGGATAACTATCGGTAACTTCTCATCGTTCCCTAGGATGACTACAGATCGCCAACGAATAAGTGACAGTTCACAATGTCCTTAACTTATTCCATACCAACTGTTGTTTGTACGTTAGCGATGTGCAGTTGTCCTAGGGAACGATGAGAAGTTACCGATAGTTATCCTATAGATCGTTATCGAGCGAGTGTGCTAGGTCCTCAGGGACGCTAGTTCCTTAGAGCAGCTTCCATTGAAATATCAGTAAAACAGGAGAAGTATTCTCACCCGACGCCGTACAGGTTCTAATCCGTCTTCTATCGAACAGACCGACCGTTTCAGCACAGTAGACGGTTTTTTCATGTATTTTGTGGCTCCAGACCCAGGGTGGCCGCCAAATTTAACAGTGGGGGGGACTTTTCATGCCGTATGTGCCTTGCCTTGTAAGTCACAATAATAACGAGTAATAATAACTTTGCGAGTTGGAAACAGTACCGTTGAAAAATAAATTTCAGACAGAAAAAACTGTGCAAAATTCATTAACTGCAGAGATTGCAGATCTAAACTTTTTGCTATTTACAACAAACCATTTTCCGCAAAGGTTGTGTTATATCGGCCCAAAAAAAAGAGGAAGGAGATATACGTTAATGTGAATGTTAGAGGAAGCGCGCTAATTTTAAAAACGATAATATATTCAAGCGAAAATTGGGAAAATGTTTAATAAAACACGACTCGTTTAAAGTAAGAGCAAAAATCTCCACAATATATTAAGAAGTATGTAAAGAAACACTGCGATTTTTTTCAAATCAATGAAGTATGTATAGAAACACTGTGATTTTTTTTCAAACCAATGAAGTATGAAAAGAAACACTGTGATTTTTTTTCAACCAATGAAATATGAAAAGAAACACTGTGATTTTTTTTCAAACCATTGAAGTATGAAAAGAAACACTGTGATTTTTTTTAAAACCAATGAAGTATGAAAAGAAACACTGTCATTTTTTTCAAACTAATGATGTGTTTAAATAACAGAACCGTACGTGTTTTTTTTTTAAATTTTCGGAGCATACTTTGCGATTTTGTTCTATCGAGGGAATTTTGTGTGATATTTGCATGTCTCGACACGTGATCTCTCAACAGAATCCAGAGATTATCTTAAAAAATAACATATATATATATATAAAGCGTTAAGTGTTCAAGGGACATAATATTATTATATTGTAAATCGGTAGAAAGTCAGAATTCCCAGCCTTCAATGTAAGATTATTTGAATGTAAATACCGCACAAGTATCCAGAGCCAGTGGAGCTATGACATCCTCAATTCGGGTAAGTTGTGAGACTGAAGAGAGAGTGGAAGAGAAGGAGACACGAAAGAGGAATGTGAGTAAATAAAGCTAGAAAAATACACGAAAACTAAGCTCAAAGACAAATTGCTAAAGGTTTGACAGTTCAATGACTTATTAATTACACATTTAAATTTGCACAGAGCTTAAAATGGATTAATCCCACGGATAGCCCATGTTGTTTGTCAAAATGAATCATTGAAAAAAAAACAGGCGTGGGAAGTTGATTCTAAACCTTGATCAAATATGACAGTGCATTCTGTTCGAAGCCTGAATCAAATCGTATACCCATGTAAATTATTTAAATGCATTTTTTATTGAATCCCGTTATGAGTAGGTGTACATAACTGACGGGTACTTGCTACTAATAAAATAAATAAATTTAAATGTCCTAAACAGAACGTATCACGCTATAAGCGGTACACATGACATATGAAAATAATGTCATGAGTCAAACGACAGTTGATATCGAATATATTAAGTACACATAGTCATTGTGAAATGTCACCTATTCGTTTGCGATCTGCAGTTGTCTTAGGGAAAGATGAGAAGTTACCGACAATCAGTCGGTAACTCCACATCGATCGACCATGCTAGGGGTGCAGAAGTAGCAAACATGAGATCATAATACTAGTAAGATATGAGAAAGGTAATTCCCTCAACTGGAAATTACTACAAAAACAATTTCACGGAAATTAATCAGAGATTAGAGATTATTAGAAGATGGGTAGGTAGTAGGTAGGTACCTACTTGATAAATTATTGTGTCAACATTTCATTTGATTAACACATCTCTAATAATGGTGATCTGACAGTGGATCTTACGACAGTTGGTCTTACGACAGTTGATCTTACGACAGTTGATCTTACGACAGTTGATCTTACGACAATTAATCTCACGACAGTTTGCCATGACAATTATAAAATTATAATTTTTCGTGCATTTTTTACCAATTTCAAACTTAAAATCGACTTCAAAATTCCTTTAATAATAAGTTGGTATGGGTATTAAACGTACCTATTTACCGTTTATTTTTTTGTACTTATACGCTGGTATATTATACTTTATCTATCGATGCATTTAGATGAAAATATGTTTTATACTTTTGTTATCCGGCGGTGCATCCTCTCTGCACACCCATTCGGGGATGCTTAGTTATATTTTGTGTAAGTATGAATATCGTATTTTATCGCGTTTTGTACATAAGTATGCCGGGGGGCAACTGTCGGGGGAACAACTGTCATTGAACCTTCAAAGATGCAGGGTTGTTAAGCATTACAATAGACCACTTACCTGGTCATAAGAATGAATCAATCTGAACGAACCACCTGTTAATCTTTAGGATGATTATAGTTAATTGTAATGATGGTACACGGTGATTTATAATATTGGTTTATTGTAACAACGAGTATGTACAGTATATTGAGTCTAAACTGCTAGCTGGGAACAGAGGGCGTTACTACTCACTGCAAGGCTTAAATAGACACTCTGTCTCTCTTCATCTTCCGTCTCTGTCAACTACTACCGAAGTCAAGGTGAATCCTATCTCACATCCTCCCCTACTTAACTTAAAGCCTCCCCTAGCTATATATTTCATTATACAAAATTAATTATAAATAAGAACACAATATAAGAACACAATATAAAAACACAATATAAACAATCACTATTTTCTTTTTCTTATGTCCTTTCTTTTTCCTTCTTCTCTTCTCCCCTCCTCTCTCCCCTTCCGGATCTGTGGAGGACCGATCACCTTGGACGCAAATGTCCTTGCCATGGGTTGGACCTGAAACATGGAGAAAGAGAATTAGAGACACTTCTATTACGTAACATCCCTGAGAGGTTTAGCTCGTCCGCTGATAGTGCACCTGTGTCAGACGCGCAGAAGCTCGGGCTTTCTTCCTCCTGCCAAGAGATATGCAATTTCTTTAACTGGTCTAAGTGTCTTTTCCAAACCATATCAGAATTATTAATCTTAACGAAATATATCTTGTTGCCCTTTTTATCAACAATTTTGCCAGGGACCCATAACATTTTCCCTTGAGACCTAAAGTCTCTGGTCATTACTTTCTGACCTATTACAAAACTCAATTTATTTCTACCTTTATAATTTTTTTTCTGATTGACTTGACTCTGTTTAACATTTTGTAGAATTTTCTTCTGTTGAGCAGAACCGGAATTATTATTTCCTTCCCCCAATTTCTTTGGAATTAAAGAGTCAAATACCGTTCTAATTTTTCTTCCCAATAATAATACAGATGGTTCGAAACCCGTTGTTGCCTGAACCGTGTTCCTGTAATCTGTTAAAAAATTATCCAATTTTACTTTGTAATCTACTGGAAATTTATTTTGCCCACAAATTTTTTTAAGAAAATTTTTACATGTTATCACAGCATTTTCCGCTTGACCGTTACTACTCGGGTGATTAACTGGTGTAGTAGTATGTTCTATTCCGTTTATCGTGCAAAATTCCTCAAACTCTTCAGAACAAAAACATGTGCCGTTATCACTTACTAATGTTGCTGGAAACCCAAACTGAGAAAACAACCTGTGAAGAACCTCAATGTTCTCTTTTGACGTAAGGGTGTTTACTTCGATACACTCTATCCATTTGGATGACGAATCTACGATCACTAAGAAATTTTTGTTATACAAGCTACCGTGGTCAATATGCACTCTAACCCATACGTTAGGTTCATATGGCCACACTGTTAAAAAACTTTTCTGTGAACCTGGTTTTATTTCCAAACAATTTTTACAATTTTCTGTTATACGCTCTAGATCTTGGTTTATTTTCGGCCACCAAACGAAACTTTTCGCTATGCCCTTTGTTTTAAAAACCCCTAAATGAGATCTATGTAACATCTTTAAAACTTCTTCTTTTAAAGATTCCGGTACGACAACTCTATGTTGATACAGAATACATCCATTTAATAATGACAATTCAAATCTCTTATCCCAAAAAATCTTAATACCATTCCTATCTTGAGCTTTCTTTGCTGATGCTGGCCAACCTTCGATAAGATATTTTCTAATCTGCCCTAATATGTTGTCTTTTTCTGACTCGCTTTTTATCAAATCTAAAGACACATTAAATCCACTCTTTTCGAAGTAATTTATATAATCCGAATCCATATTATCTTCAAAATCTTCTTTATTAACCGGACACCTACTTAGAAAATCAGAACAATTGTTTTTTGACTTGAAATATTCGATCTTAAAATTGAACGAACCTAACATAATTGCATAACGTTGCAATCTTGATGCTGCGATCTTTGGAACCTCTTTATCATTACCAAAAATTCTTACTAATGGTTGATTGTCAACTGCTAAAATAAACTCTCTACCATACAAATATTGATAAAACTTTTTTATCCCAAAAATGATTGCAGTAGCTTCAATATCTAGAATTGAATAGTTTTTTTCTGCTTTAGTAAGACATTTACTTGCAAAACCTATGGGTCTCTCCGACCCATTCCTGAACACATGAATCAGTGTTGCCCCAATTCCGTTAAAACTCCCATCCGTAACCAATTTTACAGGAATGTTTTCATTGAAATGCGTTAAGATCCTATCCGATGTTAGTATCTTTTTGACTGTTGCAAAGCTGTCTTGCTGTTCTTTATCCCACTTAAACGTATCATCTTTTTTAAGTAACACATATAATGGTGACAATAAATTTGCCATGTCTGGAATAAAATTACGATAGTAACTAATCATTCCCAATAAACTCCTCAACTGATTTAAATCACTTGGAGGGGGTGCATTCAAAACCGCTTCTCTGTTTCTTTCACACGGTTGAATCCCCTCTTCACTAATTTTATAACCTAAAAATTCAATTACCGCTAAATTAAACTCACATTTATCACTATTTACCGTTAAATTACAGCTTTTTAACCTTTCTAACACAACACACACGTTCTTTTCTAAATCTTCCTCATTTTCCCCCACTACAATGATATCATCAAGATAGAACGCTATCTTCTTTATGCCTGCTAGGCAACTCGCCATTGCTTTTGCAAAAATAGCTGGTGATGACGCTAAACCATACACTAACCTCTTGTACTGAAATAATCCTAGGTGTGTATTAATTGTTGTTAAAGATCTACACTGTTTTTTTAACACGAACTGGTTGTAGGCCTGTTTGAGGTCAATCTTCGCAAAGACCTTTCCGCCACTAACTTTTGTTAAAAGTTCCTCAATTCTCGGCAACGGATACCTGTCGATTAACAACTGATTGTTAATTGTTGTTTTGTAGTCCCCACATATTCGAATACTACCATTTTTTTTCACTACTGGAACAATAGGACTGGAATATTCACTACAAGTAACCGGTTCAATAATATCTTCAGAAATTAAATAATTTAATTCACTTTCTACCTTATCTTTCAACGCAAATGGAATAATTCTACTATTCCGGAATACAGGGCTTGCATCTTGTTTTAATTTTAATTCACCTTCGTACCCATTAAACTTGCCAATCGTATCCGTAAATATTTCTGGAAATTTCACTATCAACCGATTCTTTAATGTATTCCCACTAACACAATTCACGATTCCTGAAATTCCTAAATCAAAAATATCCATAAAATCACGTCCTAGCACTGATAAATATGTATTTTCGACTACAACAATATTTAAATCCCGACGCTTATTGTTAAATTCAACAGTAGAAGTGAAAGTACCTACCACTTTTATGAGAGTATTGTTGAAACCCCGTAAGCTGATTTTTTCCCGCGTCAGTTTTATGTTTCTAAATTTACTTAAGTACGATTCCTGGCATAATACTGAACATGATGCCCCAGTGTCTAACATGAACCTAAAATTCATTCCATTTAATAAAATATTTACATAAAATGGTTCCACACTATTAATATCGTCTGAATATACGCCCGTTTTTGACAATAAAGTATAAACGTTATTACGACCTGAACCTCGTTTACATTGTTTTGCTAGATGACCTTTCGAGTTGCATGTATTACAAACATAATTCTTAAACTCACAATCTACCGATGTATGCTTATTGCTACCACAAGTGAAGCATTCTCGCTCTGGCGAAACTCTCTTTGGAGACTTGCTATTATTTCTATATCTAGAAGGATTAGCTGTATAGCTGTCTCTATCCCGCCTATACATTTTACTCGACACTCGTGTGGTGTTACTATTTACTCTGCCATACGCGGCTACTATATTATCACTAAGACCTTGAACTTGATTTGAAACTACAAGTTCAATGCACTCTGCTACTTGAACGCATTTTTCGAAAGTGTGTAATTCACCTTCCAAAAATAATTTCTCTCTTATTTTACCCGGTCTACATCCGAGAACGAAGAAATCTCGCAATTTCTCTGATAAATTATTCCCAAATTTACAATTAATTGATAATGCTTTTAAACGAACGGCAAAATCCTTGATTGATTCGTTGACCGATTGTTTTGCTGAATAAAACTTCGACCTATCTTCGAAAAAACATTTAGCCATACCACAATAATCGCTCAATTTAGAAATTAACTCTTCCAATTTTACCTCAGTTACTTTCTTGGGTATACATAAATTTACTAACAGTGAGAAACTATCGTCCTCTAAAGCATTCAGAAAAATAGCCCTCTTCTTTAAATCTGTCGTAAATTTGTCATCATGCACTAGGAGGTACTGTTCGAGACGGACTTTGAAATTCTCCCAGTTACCGTCACGCAAACTGAAGGATCCCAAACCCCTGGACTCCATGTTTCCCTCTCACAGTGATCAAATTAGGAGAAAAGAGAAGAAAAGATAAGAAAAAAAATAGGACTTCCCTGAGTTAATCTTCTGGTCCAGACTCCTCTCCTTTGACCCTTGAAGTTCTCCTTGAAGAACCGCTCCTGTGCCTAGGACTCCGGTCCTCGGCTAGTGGTGATGCTGATGACTCCCCTTTTAGATCACGCCTGTGACCTGGACACCGATCCTCGACCTTGACCCGTGGTGTTGCTGCTGGTTGCCCCTCAGACCACGCCTGTGATCTGGCACACCGATCCTAGATCCTATGACCCGTGATGTCTCTGCTGCTGATCCCCCAGACCACGCTTGTGATCTGGAACACTGATCCTTGATCCGTGGTGCTGCTGCCTCCGTGACTCCGGTTCGTAGAGCCCTCACGCCTTTCCGTGGAGATACTACTTCTATCGGCCCGTGACCGACCCGACAAAATACTACTTGCAACAATAGTATTGGACACTGTAATTCGTGACTCGCGTTTTTACTTTTTTGTACCGTGAATCCGCGTGATTCTTTTTTATAATTTGATTAATTACAACCTGTACCGGCTGCGCCACTGTTAATCTTTAGGATGATTATAGTTAATTGTAATGATGGTACACGGTGATTTATAATATTGGTTTATTGTAACAACGAGTATGTACAGTATATTGAGTCTAAACTGCTAGCTGGGAACAGAGGGCGTTACTACTCACTGCAAGGCTTAAATAGACACTCTGTCTCTCTTCATCTTCCGTCTCTGTCAACTACTACCGAAGTCAAGGTGAATCCTATCAAACAATGGTTTTACTGGCACCACAATACCCTCTGTACCCCAGTCCCAAATGTTAGCCAGCAACATTCTGCGCAGTCATTACGCAAATTACCATCGAATTTCCACGATAACACGGAAAAAGCAGAAACACCATCAACAATAACAGCGAAAACAACAATTACACTGGTTATCGCCTACACTGGTGCACGACTAACTGCGTTGAAATGACGTGGACTGACGAATACGTGATGTAACGAATATGTTGGTAAAACGTAAGATGGTGTGACAAAAGGTAAGCTGTTCAGGTATGAATTGAATCTAGTTATGCAGAAAGCAGTCTGTTTTGATTTATTCACGAAAAAAACATAGCCCAAAAGCGTGTTTTATTTTATTTTGCGAAGCTCAGACACAAATATTTAAATAATTTAGAACCATTTTCTAGAGAATATAATTTTTCACATTATAAAATTAAACCATAACCGAAAAGGGGTTCGTAAGTAGGAGATTTCGAACTTTAAAGCGTTTTTTATAGGCCTGAGACTTTTTGGGGCTTATAAGAAGACTAATCAAAAAATCTTGATTAATTCAAAGGCAAATATGTGTTCTACTCGCAGTCTTTAATTAAAGCATCTGATATATTTCTATTTTTTTTATACGATATATTTCGAATTTTCATACCAAAATCACATGATTTTACATTGCTTAATAGTGCATCACCTTTGGTCAGATTTCTTTTTTAATGATACTGATGTATCAGTAATCAATATTATGTAACATAAAATATTACAGAACACGGCAAAAATATTGACACATTACAAAAAAAAAAGTGGATAATATTTACCCCGTCTTACGGTAAATAAATTCTCCCTCTATTTCCTCCCAATGTGTGTAATAAGCGGAAGAATGCATTATAACTGCATTCGTGCTGCCAAATTACTATTCACTAGAACAATATGCAATCGGGTTTGTAGGCAGGACCGGATTTACCCGATTTTCTACCGATATCTTACATATTTTCCTTAAACATTTGAAGTTTTTAAGCTCTTAAAAAAATATATGCTATTCTTTAAGATAGTATCTATAGCTACATTCCCCACGCCGAAACGGTAATTATTTGAAATTCCCTTGATAGAAATAAATCGCAAAGTATGCTCCGAAAATTATTAAAAAAACATTTCATTCTGTTAATTAACATGTTATAATAGCTATGAAAAAATCAGTGTTTCTTTAAACGCTACTAAAGGTGGTATTGTCGAAAGATTTTTGCTCTATTTTAAACAAGTCGTGTTTTTTTTTTTAATTTTCAGAATTAACGATGGAATATTAACGTTTATTATCGCAGCAAACATCTCTTCAGGGCACCAAATTGAAATAAGCAAGTTGGTCAGCTCCACACTGTTTAAATTATTTGTAAACTACTTACACTTAATTTTTCAATAAACTTTTATTAACAGTCAATTATATATAATTCGTGAGCATATAATTCTTAATTCTTCAAAATTACTCTTTATCACTCCGCCCACTTTTTTCCTGATTATTATTACTATTACTCATACATTAAGAGGGTATAACAAGACAATACCTGAAATTTGTCATTTTTAAATCAAATTCTAGATATTGACTCTTTTTTACAAAAAAAAAACATAAATTCATTTTGAAAGATTGTTATTTTATCTGGTAAACGCACTTTTTAAATTTTGAATAACTAAGTTATTATTTTTAATATAGGTACTAAGGTTATACCGCTGGTCGTTGGCAGATTAATTAAATTTTCAAACGAAATATTATATTATACAACACACATTTCAAATCATATAATCATTCATTTTAAATATATTATCTTATTATGTAATATTATTTCTGTTATTTTGGCTTTAAATGTATCAAATGTAAGTAAATAAATAAAATAAATACAGCAAAATAAATCAATACATAATCTAGTAAAGACACTTTTCAAAATTTAAAGTTTAGTTTAATTTTTTTTTTTAAATTAAAATCATTAAAAAATAAATCCGAGAACGTGTTTTGAGACAAAAATACCTCAGTTTTTCTATTTATTTAAGGTCTTACAAACTAAAATATTTCAGATTTTTTTACATATTCACTTTGTTTAGACATTATTCAAAAATCATAAATACTTATGATCAAAAAATACTTACAAGAAGTACACGATATTTAATAATTTATCATCGTGCGTTTTGAACATTTTTATTGATTACTTTTTTTATTCTTTTATTGACAAAATTTTTTGATACATACATTTACAGGTAGATACATACATAATAACGTAAATGAAGAGAGTACCAAAAAAAAATCCCACAAAGGCCTGTGCGTGGGCATTATAATATGTGGGTATAAAAACAGTGGTCAGTAAAATAATGTAGGTATATATTAAAGCAAGTTTTTAATGAAATAAATCGATTATAATTTTTAGTTTAAAAAATTTGATACGGGGAATAATCGATCTTGTACAGTTGCAAGGATTTTGTAACTTTAATTCTTTAGGTTTTAAGAATCGTTCACATCTCAGGCTAAATTACCTAATGACATTCTACGGACTTATGTAATAGATACTCTAACCACGTAATCATTTAATTTAACATACCTACAACTAGTATCATAATGTACTGTGTCTGTCTTAATAAACAAATAAACAATATAATATATATTATAAATATTACAATTTTAATTTAAAAACAATATTATGATGTGTATATAAAGACGTCGCGTCGTGATTTGCGACGTCTGAAAGTCAAGGTCGCCATCACACCACACACCACACACCACCAAGGAGAAATATATTACGCAACGGAGGCGCAACGAACATGCTACTAGCGGCCCGTTACCCGTTACCCGTTACCCATTAGCCGACGCTTCGGGCGCCCTAACGGATAACGGCGGAGCAGCAAACGTATAACGGATCGGCGTCGCGGCGCTCTCGGTGATTAAAAGGTGTCGTTGTTCGTTTACAGATAAAGATCAAATATTTCTTGATTTTTAAACAATGGGTCTCTTTCTCCGCCCACTTTCTTCCTTTTTGTTATGATTAGTCATCCAATGTTCAATTCTTATCGTCAATTTCATCATTTACATAATCAATTAAGTTTTAAAACCCATTCACGTCTCTGGCGAAATGTCTAATGACATCAAATGTTTGGCAATATTTCTGGACTTGGCTAAGGCGTTTGACACAGTATCTCGACCAATCCTTCTAGCCAAGTTACAGAAAATCGGAATAAAGAATAAGGCATTCGAATGGTTCAAATCATACCTAACAGACAGAAAGCAATTTGTTAAGTTACCATCACTTAAACCGTCTAATCCAACCAGAATCAACGTTGGTGTACCACAGGGCAGTGTACTCGGTCCCATACTGTTTCTCATATACATTAATGATCTATGTAGATTACAAGTTGATGCCAATATGATCATTTTTGCCGATGATACTGTAATTTATTTAATATAATAGAAGAGTATGTTTGAATGAGGTAAGGACTGCATGCCAAGATCGAGTTTTTTGGAGGTCTGTCCTCTCTGCCTCTCCCTACGGGAAACGGCGTGATCGCTAGGTAGTCAGTCACAAATCGCACCGATACCAAAATGATGTACATAAAATTTTGAACGACCATAGGACAAATTCTAGTATAAATCAGTTTGTGTGTTGATTAATATCGAGACGTCAATAAGATAATTGGCCAAAGATAACAGAAGTATATTTAGATGGCATTGGAACGCATTATAAAGTGACACGTAATTAGAAATGTGGCTTCATCAGAACCACGTATTCATTAATAATTAACCAATAATATTAATAATACATATTTTAAGGTAAAACTAAGGAAACTACTGAATACTTAGTTTTAACCACAATTATTGTTTTTAAAAAAAATTTCGTAAGCAATACCTACTTCAACAGGGTTTACTAAAAATCATTTTAATCCGTCAGTTCTATTTGTTCGGTTTTCGTTGTGTCTCCCTTACTATCATGGTTAGAAATGTGATCCAAACGGTGTTTGAAAGAAAAGTAATACCACGCTTTACATAATCTGAAAGTCCGCAATTAAAATATACGTCTTTATGAATCCAGAGTCTCCGACCGCAATTTAATAAAAACATTAAAAACTTTGAGAATTTTTAATTAATTATTTTACATGAAACGACAAAAAAATGAGTTAAAGAACACGATTGAAATAAATTTGCATAATAAAATATGAATATGTCATTTTTCCTCGTTATCAGTAATTTAATTTGAAAAAACGTAAGGAGAGCAATCTCTCAAACTTTTTTATGTTTGCTTGCAAAATTTTCATATTTCAAATCCATAATATAAAATTAATGTTTGTTTGTTTGTTTGTTCGTACCTTGTGTGCGGCTATAGCGTTCATCCGATTGCGATGAAACTTTGGGAATATGATGTGCGCATACCCGAGACGGTTATAGGATAGTGAGTTCGATTATACGATTGCGATTAAAATTTCATCCTTTTTTTTTTTTTTTTTTTTAATTGTTGTGAATATGCTCACAAATATTTCTATAGGTATATATACTGGCGAGCTCTGGCATTATGAAAGTTATATTAAAAAATAAAATAGGGCAAGGAAAAAAGGCTGGGGGAAGAGGTATGCGGGAATTAAGGAGGGGTGCTTCGCAGGAGGGGGGACGAGAAAGAGGGGAAGGCGAAGAAGGTGGAAGCAAAATGAGTGAGGGGGGGGAGGGGGGGGTTCGTGAGAAAGGGATGAACGGTAGAGGGGAGGGGGGATGCGGGGAAGGTGAAAAGGGAACGCGGGAGGAGAAGGGGACGCGGGAGGGAAACAGGAAGAGGAGGCGGAATGTATTTTTTCAAGTTGCATTGCAACGCATGCCGGGTATCAGCTAGTAATCATATAGTATATATTGTATAATATATACTACAAAATCCTTCTATCTTTCAGTGAGATAATTCCGTTCCAATAATACATGTTCAGATAAGAGTAGGTAGGTACTCTGTTCACTGCCGCAAATCACTTAATCACAACATACCGATATAATTAATATGGTGTGACTCTGTTTTCAAAATGGTGTCGTTTCCTTGAACCATCATAAAATATCAAACACTTCGATTGAACATTCGATTCCATTAATCATATGTTATTATGTGACAGTGAATCACCCGTTGAACAATAATAATGTAGAACTATTGTTAGTATAATAGAGTATGATACATTTACAGCATCGCATGTTTCTAGGTTTCTGGAGTATTCTTCTTGGGCTGAGGGTCGTGACCCCTACTTCAATTTCAATGGTGGACAAGTTTCCTCCAGTCCTCGCGGTTCTGCGCTGCGTGGAGAGCCAATGACACCCTACCACCTGACGCCAGTGATACTTGCTCACTCCAGAGCATTGGTAGCCGTCATCTGCTTCTTCTGCCAAACCCTGCGGCCAGTGACTATGAGTTTCTCCAAGTTGAAGTCTTCAGTTTGGTGAGCATCGTGTCCAAAGTATCTTAAAATACGTTGTAGGCCGATAGTTGAAAGCCTATTGTGGATGACTAACTAGCTCATTTGAGCGTCTGGCTGTCCATGGAATCCTGAACAGTTTTCTGCAGCACCACATTTCGAGGGCTTCTATCCGCTTTCTTTCGCTGACTCTCAGTGTCCATGTTTCCATAATATTCTAAAGTATTCACCAGTGGCGGATCGTGAGTTTTCAATGAGCTAGAGTGCTAAAGATTGTAAAAAATCGACGTTACTGATGTGGTCGCTGAAAATTAATTTTATTCATTTTTCAAAATTTCAACTTTTTGTATGAAAATCTTCATACAAAAAGTTGAAATTTAAAAAAAAAATAATTTTCAGCTACAACAAAATCAATAACGTCGTATTTTCAATCTTAGCACTCTAGCTCACTGAAAACTCACGGACCGCACCTGGTATTCACAAAGTATTTATTTCTGACAAAATATAGCTACCAGTTAAGGTATCTGCCCACAGTGCCCACTACACCGTTCCATACCATGACCGTAACCGTAGCGGCGCTGCAAAAAAATATTCTTTGTATCGATCAGTACAAAACGCTGCCCACTAGCCTGTCCCGTCATCGACCAACACCGTCGCATACCATCATACCATACACAGGGGACTGACGGCGAATTCTCGATGACAATATTTTGCAGGTGCCGGTCCGCTCTATGCATGGCACGCGACGGTGTTCTGATGGTGATATTATTCTTTTAGTAATAATATTTTCTACATTTCTTAATAATTAATTATATTGGAATGACGTCATACGAAAGTACGTATAAAATTTTTCTTCATCATTCACTAGTTGCGTAAATAACGTCCAGTATTCGATTTTTCTATTGAACGGGGATGGTACGAACACTAACCCCGGTGTATACGGGTATCATACGGTGTTAGCACGTTCTAGTGGGCATAGTAGGGCGTAGCGTGTTTATTTCGTGGCTGATACGTTCACAGTACGGTCATGGTATGGAACGGTGTAGTGGGCAGAAAGAAGCCTTTAGTGTTCAGGACATTGGAAACCTTCGCATGTCTGTAGGATTCTAGTGTAATTAATAGTATTTTTTCTGACAGAATATAGCGACTTATCTCAAAACCTCATTTCGGCAGCTTGGGCCCTGTCATAACGCAGTCTCCCGTTCATCGTCGATATTTGTTGTCCAAAAAATAATAAATGATTTTTTTAAATAACTTCGCTGAGTGAGCATGATAAGGTGATATCGACGACGAACGTAAGTAAAAGATTAAATAAATAATTAAAGATCATGCTATTTTAAAATTAAATGGGATATGTTATCTTCATACAAGTCAAACTTAGACAGTAGTTTCCCAATAAAAAGACACCAGAATAATGATATCATACAATAATATTAATGACAATTACTATCATTATAATTTATTATTAAATAAAATATTATTCATCAATTAACATGTGATGTTGTATTCGAGACAGTAAAATAACGTAATACAGTCAATAATAACGGAGGAGGGGAAAACCGTGATAAAGTTTTACGTAGTCATGTGAAAAGATAGAAACATATTTTAATTAATAAAATGTTAATTTTTTACATAGCCCTGAGGAAAAAAATCCCTCAGGGCCTATGTCTTCTTTCAGGCTGCTGTGTGGTAGGTATTTTAAGGAAAGAAGGGAGAGGAAGTTCTGGGAAGGAAAATAGTATGAGGGATGGGTAGAAATCTGGAGTGACATCGCTAAAACGCTTTTATTATATTTTGCAAAGTTCAGGCACAATTATTTAAATGTTGTACGATAATTTTCTAAAGCATTTAATTTTAATTTAATTAATTAAAATTAATAATAATTTAATTTTCTAAAGCATTTTTTTTGTTATTAATGTCATTACTACCCTGACGAAGAAACCATCGGTTTTGAAACATGTAGGTAATTGTGATTATATTAGTGGTTTAAACAAAGTTACTTGTTTTAATTTAATTCAAAATGACGCCACGAAGTGATTTTGCGAAGTTTGAAGAAACATTTAATTTTCTTTAATTTAATTTTTATTGTTTGAAAAGGGGTTCGTAAAAAAGAGATTTTAAAGCAGTTTTTATAGGCCTGATACTTTTTTTCTGTGCTTATAAAAAGACAAATAAAAAAACCGGATTGTTTCATTATATTATGTGTTCTACTCGCATCTAAATTATTTCTAAGCGGTCTAATTTTCAAACCAAAATCACACGATTTTGCATTACTTAGTGGTGCACCACCTTAAGACCTTAAGAGGATGATACCAGAGAACATCGAAAATTAGTCCTTTTTAAATCAAATTCTAGACGTATATACTCTTTTTCGCAAAAAAACAAAAATTGATTTTGAAAGATTGTTATTTTATCTAGTACACGTAGTTTTAAAATTTTGAAAAATTAAGTTTATTTTTAATATACTAAGGTTATACCGTTGGTCGTTGGCAGATTTGTTCAATTTTCAAATGATAGATTCTATTAAACAACACAAATTTCAAATCATATAATCATAAAAAAAAAATACAATACATAAATATAGTTTTAAGAATTAAAATTTTTGTAAAATTAAAATCATTAAAAAATAAATCCGAGAACGTGTTTGTGACAAAAATACCTCAGTTTTTCTATTTATTTAAGGTCTTACAAACTAAAATATTTCAAATTTTTTTACACACTTATTTCGTTTAGACATTATTAAAAAATCATAAATACTTATGATCAAAAATACTCACAAGAAGTACACAATATTTAATCATTTATCATCGTGCGTTTTGAGCATTTTATTGCTTACTTGAATTGAGGTATATATTAAAGCAAGTTTTGAATGAAATAAATGGATATCAAATTGATACGGGGAATAATCGATCTTTCTCATTGGAACCTCCCTGTACAGTTGCAAGCATTTTTAAACTTTTATTCTCAGCCGCTGGTCAATGGCTCAAGTTAAATTCAACATTTTGTTGTTTACTGTGCAGTGTTGCAGAAAAAACATCGGGTCCAAATTCCAAACTCTACCACTATAAGACGTTAAATAATGTGCCCGGTTCAAAATTCATAAAAAAAACCAAGTCATAATAATATTATTATGTGCAGTGACTAAGTTTATTGCCCGTAGTTATTGCTTTATGCCCAGTTTGCCCAGTGTACGTACAGTGTGGAGTGGAGTGTGTAGTGTGTATAGCGGACTTTGGAGTCACGTAGAATAACGTATGATCGCAGAATTGGGGTCACGCGTACACAGAATCAGCTGTTTTAATTTATTGCTAGTTGTTTGATTGTGCTTCTTCTAAACCGATGTCAAAGTTTAAAAAATTAATGCGTGCATTCTGTGTGAAGGTACACTAAAACAAGTGGCTCTACTCTAACGACTATGCTAAAGGGATCCCCTATCCCCTTCGGCCCTTCAAAAATTTGGCGTATTTTATCAGAGGCTAAACATATTGTCGCTTTGCAATAATATCCAAATAAATTGAACATTTATTAACGTATTCGAAAACTAAAAACTGTTTTCTAAAGGTGATGAAATAGGCTTTCAAATTTCTTTATTAAAAATTAGTACATATTTTTTTAAATACAATTTTTTTTGGCGAAAACGTTTTAAAAAGTTTTAAAAATGACTCGCTGTACTTTTACGAAAAAAAAACACATACTTATTTCATTACATAAATGAATTATAAACCTTACTGTTACCTCACTTTTTTTCGTTTCATGTAAAAAAATTCTTAAAAAATTCACAAAGTTCCATAATTTTTTTTCAAATTGCGATCGGAAACTTTGGTTTCAAAAAAGGGTAAATTTTAATTTTTTTGTGGTTTACTTTTAGATATAGCTTGTTGTATTCTCTTTCCAATACCGTTTAGATCATACATCTGACTATGATAGTAAGGGAGAAATAACGATTTCTGTGAGACCTATGTGAGCTGGGACAAATATGGTCACCTGTGATTAAACGGGTTAACTGTAGGTATCATACTTCGACTAAGAATTACAAGTATTATCTTCATTTTCGCCCACGCGTTGCTGTTGGTAACGAAACAAAACCCCAACTACTGAATGGCTACCTAACCTAGATAACCAAATTGTTTTGTCAATAAATTAACTCACACCGCCATTTGTCAGAAACTTATGGAACTAATAAATAATTCATTTTAAACAAATAATTTCAAATAATTGTCTCATAAAAAAATTTCATTCGCGATAATAAATATTGAGGTCAATAATAGAGATAAAAACAGTCCTATCTTTTAAGTTGGACCAAATTACACACAGTAAGCCAAATTTCATCAAAATCGGTTAAGTACTTTCGGAATTTACCTCGGACGAACAATGTGACACGAGATTTTTATATATAAAGATTTTTATGTATGATTGCAAGATGTTTCCCAAACTAAATTCAATCTAGAATCTAGAGAAAGTGTGTTGAATAAATATATCCATTCTGATTTTAATGTGCGACATCTATTGACTATTCTACTAATCTAGGATGAATATATAATTTTTTTCAATAACTTATATAGAAAAAACTAATACCTGAAAAAAATAAATTATTTACATCTGTATCGCACTGTATTAAAAGTTAAGGTAGGACGAAAGAGGATTTAAAAAGGGTATAATATAATGTTCCACATTAGTGGGAAATCAATTTTCTCGTGGCATATATCTCATATTCGGGGATGCTGTGTGTAGGTTTTTTTTTAAGAAATGGAAGTAGTGAGCCTGATAATTGAAGAGACACTTGTTATTTATACGAGAGAGGAAACACAGGAGTCGGTAAGCCGAGAATATAGCAAGAAAATAGAAGATAGCAGCCAATAAAAAAATGCGTTAAGAAAATTAAGATAATGTTGGCAGTTTTTATTTTTTTATTTAAACATATTTAGAGTTACAATATTTACAACTTAATATAAATATAACACTTGAATCACTCTCCTAATAAAGCAGTTGCTTGTGCTTAGGAGAGGACAAATATATATTTTTAAATCTATTTAAATTACACAATTATTCAAAAAAAAACTATTAGTAATTTTATAAGAAAATTCATCGAAACTAATAAAAACATAGGTAAGTTATAAAATGATACAAAACAAGAACATACAGTAAAAGTAATAAAAAGGTAAGTTATAAATGATACAAAGAAATTATTAGCAAAACATAATATCAAGCAATAAGAAAAGTTATGAGGTGGTATTAGAGAATGTAATTTTTTTTTTTGTAATTCTCATAGTTTTCCTCCGTTCTTATATCTAGAGGTAATTTTTTAAATAATTTTATACCCTTAAATATAAAGTGATGCTGTGCTGTTGAAGTTCGTACTAGAGGAATGGTTAGCCCTCCAACAGAAATAATTCTTTTGCTTATATTTAATTGTGGGATATTATAGAAAGGGTGAATCATGGGATATTATAAACAACTGACCTGACTTCTGACAATATGACCTAAAATATTTTTCATTCATAGACATTATCTATGAATCACCACGTTTTCAGTATCGCCGTGTTAAAATAATTAATGGCTACACTTCAGTACGTCCGTATCGATAACTAATTAATGTCAATTGGTTAAACAAGCTGTTAACGTTTGTTTATCGATGTCCGATAAATTAATCAATATCGGGTAAAACACGCCCTCCCTACGACGGCAACACCGACACTATTGCGAAGATGCGAAAAATATAAATATGTGGTCTTTTTATAAAAATGTTTTTTTAATTTTTTTATATTAACTCAATACAGGAGGCCCTGAGGAAAATAATTTCCCTCGGGGCCTATGTCATCTTTGAAGATGCTGCGTGGAGGGTCTTTTTGAGGAGAGGAAGGAGTGAACATGGGTCTTGAAGAGACCCATGTTGTAGGAAGGAGGAAACACAGAGGCCGGCAAATCGTTGCACAGCCGAGCTGTTGAACTTAAAAACGAGCCGTAAAAACGACCAGTTCTCATGTGACAAATGTCAACCGCGTACATATGCTGGGCGAGCGTTTGGCGTGTTTCCCGACTATGCACCGGTGCCGAGGGGATCAATGAGGCTAGTTCCTCAGAGCATCTTCCATTGAAATACCGGTAGAACAAGATAGCATTCCTACCCGAAGCCTGTGCTCTAAAGATTGCAATCCGTTTGTTAAGACGGGAGAATCTATCAAACGGACCGCCCGTTTCTGCACAGAGTCGAGGGTGTTTTTCAGGTACTTTGGGGCTCCAGACCAAAGGTGGCTGCCAAATTCAACCGTGGGACGCACTTGCGATTTGTAAAGGGTTAGCAGTTGAGTACTATTCAAGTATCTGCGGGCCCTGTACAGTACGCCCAGTTTCGGAGAGGCTAACTTAACTCTGGCCTCGATGGAGCCCCCGTATCTGAGCTGGTCACTTAGAGTTACACCGAGCATATCAATGGAGGACCTGTTCGGAAGAATGCTACCGTTGAAGGAGACTAGATATTTTTTGGTGATATTTTTTGTCGATCGCGATTGTCGACAAATAATCAATATTGTTTTTTTAATTTTTTTATTTAGGGTAAGGTTCTCGATTAGCAATACGAGATTGCGGGTTCGAATCTCGGGAGGCGCAAATATTTTTTTAATTATTATTTGTGTTATTTCACAATTAATTAATTAAAAATAATATACACAGTACACTTGCGGCACCGCGTTATGGAATCTATACCTCTACACAACGCTGATGACGTCAGCGACCGCGTTGCCCTCGGATATATTTTCAAATACAAAAATCGTAAATGAACTCATTAAAGTATACCTTTACACAACATTTGTGACATCGCTGGGCGAGTTGGCTCCGGGTATACTTTCAGATTAGGATTTCGCGCGTACGCATTTTAAAATATACCCGAGCACAATGAAGCGATCTTTGGTGCTCTTGTCGTTAATTCCCTTTTCACCCGCCAGTTGTCACAACATTTGTTTACTTGCATCATTTGTCAGTCTTGTCACCATAGGTTAGGTTAGGTTAGGGGGAGGCGGGGAAATGTAAGGGTAGGTTAGGATAGATATTACAAAACTAAACGTCCTATGTCTCTCCACTCGTTAGCGTAATTAAAAGTCGAGAGACAATTAAAGGGGATAAATTAAAGAATAGTAATATGGAATTCTCAATTTGAATCTATACCCCAATCCTGAATTTTTAATGTATACCCGAGATCAACACTATTGAGCGTTGTGTAAAGGTATAGATTCCAAATAATATGCTGTGGTACTGTTCCAGAGTAAAAGATACTCTAAATATTTCCCTAATGAAAGACCACCCTTCAGAAATGAAACGCTGCTTGAAATGGCTTTAGCCTGTTTGGTGACATCTGAACCGCTAGGAGAATAACTTCCCCACAACATATCCCAATTGATGATGCCATAGTCTCGCTGGCCGCAGTCGGGAGCAGTTGGGACTCTTGTGCGATCGCATAAAAAAAAAATCGTATATGTGTATCGTGTTGGCATCGTAACACGTGTTCTGTCCTTGGTCGTCTTTAATAACATAGCAGAAGGTAGTAGCAATAAATTAATAAATATTCATTTTAAAATTATTGTTGTGTCATTTATTATCTACACAATATACTATAATTTATTGATAGCATACAGTGTACAGAATTATCGTACGATGATTGTATGATGCAACATATTTATACAATTGTGTTTTTTATAATACCGTAATCTTAATATATAAAAATTAATGTTTCTTTGTTTTTCTTTATGCGGTCCTAAACCATTCGTCTGATTGCAATGAAACTTTGGGGATTTGATGTGCGCGTGCCAGCGATGTAGGTTATATAATAGTGAGCTCTGGCCTTATGAAATTATTTCTTATACTATTCATCCGATTGCGATGAAACTTTGGTGAGATGTTGTGCACACATCCGCGAAGGTTTCTACTTACACTGGTGAGTTCTGGTGTTATGAAATTTGTTAGAAATATGAAAGTATTTCATTTAGTTTAGCGGCAGGGAGGGAAGGTGGGAGGGGGAGGGGCGGAGAGTAACGAAGTAAGGGGAATCCCCCCGGGGAGGAGAGTCGAGGGAGGGGGGAAGACGGGGAAGGTGGAAGGGGATCGCGTGAAGGGGGAGAGGTAGAGGGGAAGGAGAACGGAAATGAATGGGAAAGGACACGCAGGGAGAAATAATTTCTTTATTTAAGCATTGCAACGCATGCAGGTAACTCTCTAGAAATATACATACACAGGATGTCCGGGGATAAAGTGCTTTAACTTCGGGAGGTGATTCTGCATGATAGTGTAAGTAAAAAAGATAAATGCCTTTTTTCGAAATTCCAACGTTTAGGTGTACTTTTTTGGTAAAAATTATTCCGGCGTGTGCGGCCTGCACTATTAGGTCTTTTCCGCTGTAACGATACGCGCCAATCAAAGCCAACGTCGCCACAATGCGCCCGGCTGACTCACAGCAAATTTATCGGGCAAGTTTGTACCTACCTTACACTAAGGATTTTTAATACGTACGTCTTTTTGTATGGGAAAAAAAAGTTGGAATTTCGAAAAAGTTATTAATCTTTTCTACTCCTACCACTGTGTAGAATCACCACCCGAAGTTAATGCAATTTACCCCCGGACACCCTGCATATGCAAGGATTAAATTACTCAAATAAGATAATTATATTATAAATTATAATATTCAGCAATAGATGCGCCAGGTCATCGAACTGTTGATCGAAGCAACAAACAAATACAAAATAGCTGAATCAGTACTCGTATAGTACAGTACGGTATATATGCTACTAAAATGGTCAAGCATACGATTTCAGCATTATTAAATAAACAGATATTATTTTGTGATCCTTTCATGTCTATTTTGGGAAGCGGTGTAGGACCCATTTATTGGATAACTACACCCCTGCCATGGGTCACCCCAGGTGGTTCGATACGTTTGGTGACTTAGCAAGGGTGCCCGGGTGCATGGGGTAAAGTTTGTCTGGGTCTTAGTTGCGTAATAGGGTACACGCAGTGTAAGTAATATAGGGCCTTACTAATAAACGTGTTTTAAATTTTACACAAATGATAAACAACTGTTAATTTATGGTAAATGGTTGTTTAAAATTTAAAACACGATTACTACTAGAAGGTTATAACATAACCTTCTAGTAGTAATCGTGTTTTAAATTTTAAACAACCATTTACCATAAATTAACAGTTGTTTATCATTTGTGTAAAATTTAAAACACGTTTATTAGTAAGGCCCATAGTGTTTTCAATGCATTTAATATAAACCTATAAACCTCGCCGAAACACCCGGTTTGAAGTGTAAAAGATCCTACTTACGAACCTCTTTTTGGATACGGTTTTCTTGTATAATGTGGCAAATTAATTTCTTTAGATTATAAACGGAAAACATTTGAATATTTGTGCCGGAATAAAATAAATAATGCATTTTGGAGATGTTTTGCGTGACTTCGTCGCACAGAAATCGTTGTCTCCCTTATTATCATAATGAAAAATATAATCTTAACGGTGTTAGAAAGTGAAAAGACCACGCTTTATATTCAAATCTATAAAAATTAACCACAAAACAAGTAAAATGTACATCTTTAAGAAACCAAAGTTTCCGTCAGCAATTTGAAAAAATAACGAAACTTTGGGAATTTTTTATTAATTTTGTTACATGAAACGACAAAAAATGAGTCGAAAATAACGTTTATAATACACTTTCCTAATAAAATATGTGTTTGTTACTATTTTTTTTCATTACCACTAATTTTAGTTAGAAAAAAACGTAAGGAGAACTATTTTTAAAACTGGCTTATGTTTGCATTAAAAAATTTGATATTTTTATTTCGAACTATAAAATTTGAAAGTGTACTTATCACCTACGTTCACAAATATTCCATTTATTTGGATTTTGTTGCAAACCGGACCTTCCTATAAAATAGGCCCGAGGCCTGAGATGTTAAAAAAAAATTTTCATATCTAAGAAAAACATTGTATGCAGGCAGATATATCCAGTTATAGAATAACAGAATTTTGACATTGAAGCAATGCCAAGGAGATAAAAAATACAACATAATTAGATGTTGAATTATCTATTATAAAAAGTATACAATGATGATTAGATTTACTAGGTACCTATTGTTAATTGATGTCAACAAAAAAATACGGAAAATCCTTAAACATTGTTGAGTCAAATAAAAAATGGATAATATTTTGTGCGAAGGCAATAGAGAAATAATTATTGTATCCAGTTTCTTGGGTCAGCTACTTCCTACACCTTCCTCTTCCAATCTCCTTCCCCTCCCTTACTATCAGCCTCACAACACACCCCTATTGGGGATGCCATAGTCTCACTGGCCCTATACGGTTTGAAGTAGGTGGGACTCTTGTGCACTATTTACATTTAAAAAAAAATAATAAAAACAGAAGAGACAAAAAAGTTTGGGTTAAATGAAGTCAAGTGAAAACAAGAGATTAGAGAAATTTGGTTAAGTTCTGGAGGTTATCGCTAAATATTTGACTTTTGATGTATTGGCGTACAGAGCTCAGGGACAAAAATGCCTCCTTCTCTTTCATCTACTGTATGAGTGAAACAAGTTTTTCAAATTTTATGAAGGTGCATAGTATAATGTTATTACATAACTAGCTGATACCCGGAATGCGTTGAAAATTCCAATTAAAAAAATAAATTGTTTCTCCCTTCATTCGTCCCCGTTCCCCTTCCGACTTCTCTTCCTCTTTCCCTCCCGCGTCCCCTTCCCCTCCCGCGTTCCCTGTTCACCTTCCCGCGTTCCCCCACCCCTCTCCGCTTTTTCGTGAATTCCCCTCCCCCCCCCCTCACGCATTCGCCTTCGTCTCTCCCTTGTCCCCCCTCCCGCGAAGCTTCCCTCCTTAATTCCCCAACCGAACCTCCCGCATACCCCTCCCCCCAGCCTCTTTTCCCTGCCGCCAATTGCCGCATGTTCACAACAATTGTTGTGAACATGCCCATGAATTAATTTTTTTTTAACAATTCAAAAAAATTAATAGTAATCGGATGAAATTTTAATCGCAATCGTATGAATAGTACAGGAAATAATTTCATAACGCCAGAACTCACTATCCTATAACCATCCCGGTTATGCGCACATCATATTCCCAAAGTTTCATCGCAATCGGATGAACGGTATGGCTTAATGGCATAAGGTACGAACAAACAAACAAACATTAATTTTTATATATTATAGATGTATGGTTACTTACCACAATTCACATAACTGCGTTGGTTTAATTTTCTCTATCAAAGAATGCCAGAAAAGGGTGAATATGTAATATGTATGCACAAAAATAAGTACATTATTGTAGTGTATAGGAATATGTATTTAGTTTCAATGTCCTTCAACAGGTGTCATTAATATAGGTAGTTATATGTAGTTTTAAGGTGTCTCAACAGATGTCAGTAAAATAGTATTGTAAGAGAGTCGACTGTCGCCAATACATGTCTAATACCCAAACGGTTATGGAAATAGATGTATCTTATCGATAGCTGGAATTCTGTCCAGTTCCCTTTCTTCAGAAACACTCAGCATTCATTAGAATGGCGTTTGGTCCAGTTAAATTATTCATTGTAAACAAGAAAATAATAAACACAACTAGTAACCTGACGAACTGAGTAACATTGAAGTATAGTGCGTCAGAGAAAACCACAGTACATCACAATTATTCAAGAATCCTTCTATTTGAAGCCAGGATCTAATACACACTAAATAATTAATCTTACTTAAGAAACAACAAATAGATTAATGTATCGCCTAATCAATAAGCCTATTGGACTAACATGATCACTTAGAGAGTGTTACCATTACTCTAATACAGTCTATCTCAAAGTGGGCGATAACGCCCCCTTGTGGGCGGTGGAGGCTCTCAGGGGAGCATAAGAAGGCTCAAAGAAAATTAGGGGACGTTAAAAAAACCTAGAGGGGCAATGGCAGACACATTCTATCTATAAAAATCCGGCAGAATCCAGACATGGCACCACATGAGATTGAGCGATTTACTGCTCGAACGAGTACCATGTAGAGGGTTAAATTACAGTCGCTTATGCATGTAATAATGTGGTTAAGTTGAATTAATAAAATTGTCTTGTTTTTTTTATTGCTGCAGCAATGTTGTTAACTAAAAAGAGAAATCAGCTGCAAGTTACTGAACGCAGTAGTTGTTTTCAAGTGAATTTGAGTCTGATATTAACAAACTCTTCGAAATGCATCAGATTCATCCTTCACATTAGAAGTGTTAAATTCAATGCTTTGTTTTAATGTTAATAAAAATACTTGTTTTATTAATAAATTTATGTAGAAAATGTATGGCTTTTCCGGAAACTATAGAACATATTATATCAGGATGTTCTATATTAGCGACGTCTGAGTATACATTTAGGCACAATCAGGTTTAAAAAATAATTCACCAAAGTTTGGTAATTAAACATAACTTGATTGATGATATAGTACCATATTATGAATACGAACCTAATTCATTTTTAGAAAATAATTTCTTTAAAATTTACTATGATAAAACTATACTAACAGACAGACCAATTGGTCATAATAGACCTGATATAGTTTTACATGACAAAATTAAAAAAAAAACCTAATATTGTTGATGTAGCTATGTATTCCAAATTCCTGTAATATTCAAAAATCTGTTTCTGAAAAAATAAGAAAGTATACAGATTTAGGAAATGAAATTAAAAGAATTTGGCATTCTCAGACTATAAAAATATTACCTTTTGTTATTTCGGCTACTGGCATTATACCTAGCTCTCTTATTAAAAATTTAGGCATATTAGATTTGTCAAAGAATTTGTATATAAAAATGCAAAAATCAGTCATTTTAAATACACGTAGAATTACGAAAGATTTTTTAAATATTTATATTGAGGGATCAGTAGGATTTATCGGTCAAATTAGGAATTCCACAGAGCCGAACCCTCTGATATGAAAATATCTGGAGACGGTGAATTATATTCCCATTTAATAGTTTGGTAGATTAACGTGTTGTTCTTGTATTGTTTTGTATTAATTATACTTATATAATACACTTGCATAACGTGGATTTACTAGATGATCATTTATATGGAAAAGTGTATGAAAGGGTTTAGTTTTTCCTATGGGAAAAACTAAACCCGGACCTGAAAATCCGGTGCGTAAAAATGATTTAAGTATGATGTTTATTTCATCTCATTGAAACATTATTTGATCTCAGAAATAGGATATGGGTCCCATCCATATAATAATGCATGTTTAAAAATTATATTTGCAATAACTTGCCATATTATAATATTCCAGAGTGGAAGAACTCTCAGTATCGCCCTGGTGTAAGACCACCATTCAGAATTGAAACGTAACTTGAAATGGATTTAGCCATGTTTAGTGACTAGATCTGAATAGCCAGGTACTTCCCCACCTATCTCTTCCCTCCCCACTTACTTTCAGCCTCACAACATACCCCTATTGGGGATGCCATAGTCTCACTGGCTCCAGACGGGAGCAGTTGGGACTCTTGTGAGGTATTCTCTATAAAAAAAAACTGTTTTTAAGATACGCAATTGATGGTAATGTAAAAAGGTAAGTTACAAAATATAGGAGGCACTAGATATTTTTTTAATCTCAATTAGAACCTTTGCTCTAATAGATAATAAGTACTTACATATTAATATATTTTATTTTTATTTTTTAAAAAGAAATACAAACATTCCCAGGTTACGAATAACCCAACAACATTTGAAAATCTCCTACTACCACCACACTAAGCGGAAGATGTTGCTTGTGTTGTGATGGAGGACTTAGCCAGCCGAGGAATCGAACATAGAACGCCTGGATGGGATTCAAACGCAATGCCCACTCAACCACTGACCGGTCAAAATATAATGAGATGTCATCTTATAAATAGACAGAATTGTTTTAAGATTTCGTTGTGAAAAAATAATCATTGATAAGAGATTGTTTTGGTCAACAATAGAAAAACATGTTTTGCTACTATCAATAAAACTTGGCTAACATACAATTGAAATTTAAAATTCATACATAGTAAATACATATCATTTTTACACACTCAACGTCTGTTGACGTCGTTTTAGAAGAGATACGATATACACAACGGACAGAGGAGTCAAATTTTGTATTGTAGTATATAATCGGTCTACTTGTATCTCAACGCGGACACTTCTATATTTGATAGTGTCACCCAAAGATGATAAGCGTCAAGATGATAGGCGTTAAGAGGAATGGCTACACAGCCTTTTTCATATAAAACTTAATTTAAGATTTGATGCCAAAATATCCAACCAAATTAAATAATTATTTTTTTAATCAAAAGATTTAGCAAACGTCTAGTTTATAGTGTTTCCCGACTATGAAATACCGGTAAAACAAGGACAGCAATCGCACCCGACGTCTGTGCTCTATTGCAATCCGTTTGTTAACCCACATAGCCCTGCCGTACCAATTTTGGTTCCGAACAAAACTTAATTATAAGAAAATAACTTTGTCTACCCCTTGTGTTACTGTACATGTACTAGCCTTTACGATTTAAACATCAAACAGCATACCTGTTGTCGTTATTTGATTAAAAAATTTAATCAAAGTTTGCACATCACAAAATCGAAAAACATATATTTTAGAACGTAAGTATACGTGCTTTACAATACTTAAAAAGTTTATGAAAAAATATGTTTTATATCTTTAAACTGCGTTTTTTTATACTGTAACAAAAATCATATGTAATGTATTTTAACAATACTTTTTGGGTATGAAAATTTTGTGTTCCAATTTTGGTATGGTAGGGCTATAGGCGACTAACGTATTTTCTTTAAAAAAAATTCAGTTGTTGGTCAGTGCAATAAAAACTGTCTTTTCTGGAAAAAAAGTGACGACGAATGCGACTAAATAAGCAAAATTTGCACATAACCACCAGTAGAGGCCAATTCTGACCACGCTAATTTAGATTTTGTGAAACAAAATGAAATAGGAATTTAAAATTTTCCAGGACCACATTTTAAAAATGAAGCATTTGTGGAATATTTCGATGATGACGAGTGGTCATGACAATGGAACATTGTCATCAGTTAACCTTCATTTTTCTTCATTTTGAAACTGTGTCCCCGGAAAAATTTCAATTTGAACGCCATTTTAATCACCAGAATTTAGATAAGGAAGGTCAAAAGTGGCCTTTCCTGATGGTGGTATGCAAATTTTGCCCTTTTGGTCGCATTCGTCATCACTTTCTTCCAGAAAAGTCAGTTTTTGGAGCACTGACAAGCAATTGAAAAAGAATTTAAAGCAACTTGTCAGACGTTTATAACCCTACCGTATCAAAATTGGAACACCTCCCCCTCCCACAATATCAAATGAATATTTAAAAAAATATTTTTATAGTATTTTGTGTTTTTTTTTAATGATGAAACCAACAACAAATTATTAAAAATTATTCAGGGCTATCTGGGTTTAGATAGGAAAATCTATCAAACGGACCGCCCGTTTCTGCTCAGAATTGAGGGTCTTTTTCAGGTATTTTAGGGCACCAGACCTGAGGTGGCTGCCAAATCCAACCATGGGGGGCACTTGCGATTTGTACAGGTTTATTGATGACAGTTTTCTAATATAATATTGTAATGTCACTCACCACAGATCCATTCTCGTCCGAGTGCGACGTCTCTGCGATGGCAGAGTGGCTTTTCGAGTGTTCTTTCGATCCATTTTCATGCGGCATTTCCAAAGTTTGACTTTTAAATTCACTTATAGACACAGGGCTCACTTGGAGGTCCAACTTGGAGGTCGTGGTGCAGTCATCCATGCTGTGACGCTTACGGGACATTATTTATATAAAAATATATTTCACCGATGCAGAAACCTAATGATTTTGATAATATTTAAGCAATATTATGTTATCATTGATGTTAAAAAGCAGGCTGTTGCTTTGAGTTCTGTAGTACTACTTTGTATACTACTTTTAAAATCAATTAATTATTTAAAATTGACAAAATTCAATTGGCTAATTGGTATTTAGTAAGTTGAGGCCCAATTTGTGTTCATTCCAACTTTAAAAAGTTTTAAACAGCACCTGCAATTAATAAAATAAAGGAATTAGCTACGGTAAACATTAAAAATATACATATGAACAAAACTAACCCACATTAAAAAGCGGTAAATATTCCACTAACCGCCGCACTTTTATTGGGCACAGATTTTGGAAATGACACTATCTTTCAACTTAATTACTACAAGAAACAACTAATTACGTTTGGATGGTTTAAAATTTTAAGATGCATTAAAATTCCATTTTTATTTAACCAAATTTCAAAATTTCCCTCATAAAACGATTCGGTAAACTTTCGATCGAACTGGACACGCTTATTACGAATATTTGGCGGCCAGCTGTCATTTTGTTATATTGGTATACCCGATATGGCCGATGTAATACCGTAATATAACGAGGAGCTAGAAATATGTCACTACTAGACAATCTATGCGAATTAGGTAAGCACTAGTTTGGCGAAATTCTGGAAATAAAATACAGTAAATTGAATAAAGACCTTCAGGCACGTTTTTTGGTTTACATTAAATTTTTTAATGTTAAAAGGTTTACCTCAAAATCTGTTTTTAGCACTAGTTTGGCGAATCCTGGAAATAAGGGGAGAGTACGATTTCCGTGGCGCCGACATTTGACGATGGATTTCGATAAATTGATCCAAAATAAATCGAAAATTAAGAATAATTCGATATCTTGCTTCGTTTCGAGATATCGACACTATGAAGTTTTTTAGTGATTTAATAAAAAATACATTCATTTTTGTATCACAAACCATGTTACACAAACCTAGCGTAGCCGCTAAACTACTTGAAAACTGGGATGTTTTTCTTGCCTTGACGCGAGCAGGCGCTTTAAAGGGGCACTTTCTTTTGTATCACAAACCATGTTACACAAACCTAGCGTAGCCCCTAAACTACTTGAAAACTGGGATGTTTTTCTTGCCTTGACGCGAGCAGGCGCTATAAAGGGGGCACTTTCTTTTGTATCACAAACCATGTTACACAAACCTAGCGTAGCCCCTAAACTACTTTAAAACTGTCATGTTTGTGTAACATGGTTTGTGATACAAAAGAAAGTGCCCCCTTCGTAGCGCCTGCTCGCGTCAAGGCAAGGAAAACATCCCAGTTTTCAAGTAGTTTAGCGGCTACGCTAGGTTTGTGTAACATGGTTTGTGATACAAAAGAAAGTGCCCCCTTCGTAGCGCCTGCTCGCGTCAAGGCAAGGAAAACATCCCAGTTTTCAAGTAGTTTAGCGGCTACGCTAGGTTTGTCTAACATGGTTTGTGATACAAAAGAAAGTGCCCCCTTCGTAGCGCCTGCTCGCGTCAAGGCAAGAAAAACATCCCAGTTTTCAAGTAGTTTAGCGGCTACGCTAGGTTTGTGTAACATGGTTTGTGATACAAAAATGAATGTTTTGACTTGTTTTTTTATTCAATTATATTAATTTATTTTTAGTCATTTAATTTAATAGGATACATGAACTGTATGTAATATAGTGTTATCGATGCTTTAATATATGTAAAAAAGTTTACTAAAATCGAAAAACGTACTTAAAACACCAAAAAAATTATTAAATTAATTAATTCACTTTCAAAGTTGTGTGAAAATTCAAATATCAAAACCGAGTCATCATTGACTGGCGACATTGTGACGTCACACGGTACTCCCGAGTTCGAGCTGTTTGGTAAAAAAAAAGTGTGATTGTTCCCTATTGTTTCTAGCCGTTCTGACTGTGAAATGATTCTGATTAGAGGTTTGTTTACATTATATTATTATAAATGAATTATTTAGTGTTTTTATACGCGCCAATTATGTTTCGCATGAAGTCGGCGACGATCATCTAGCATCTAGCTCCTAGTTCTTTAGTGTCGGGAATACCAACATATCAAACTGACAGCTGGCCGCCAAACAAAGTATCTTCGTAATAAGCGTGTCCAGTTCGATCGAAAGTTTACCAACGATTCTTTTGCTGCCATTTAAATTTGTTTTGTATAATTTTAAATTTGCTTGAGTTTTGTTTCACTTAGTTTACCCAAACTAAGAAACTTTTGGGACGTGTAAATAGTTGTTTCTTGTGGTAATTGTTAAAACAAGGTCTAATTTCCATAATCTGTGCCTAAAAGTGCGGCAGTTAGTGGAATGATTACCATAGTTGGGAACAAAACTAACCCATTTTAAAAATCTAGAGAAACTATGCCAATTTATACAAATTTTAAAAGAAATTGACACTTTAAGGTTAGCGCATAAACACAATGCCAAAACACAGTTTAGAATGTTTCAGTTGAAGCCATTAACACTGTATGTTCCATACAAACTTTTACTTTATCCATTTATCATTTATCATTATTTTCATCCGCCATAACACAGGGACATCCCTAGCATGGCGGGCGAAATAACACAATGTGTACACTATGTATAAAATTCTTTAATAAATAAATAAATCATACAATCATGCAGATCTTAACTCTATCTATTGTAATGTACTGACATAATAATATAATATTACTGACACTGTTGAACATCGCATAACATAATAAGGTTATCTTATCAAAACTTCAATGAAAAACAAAACATGGCAATGCAAAGTTCAAATATCCCGATAAAAACTGGGTAAAACTATTCAAAATCTAATTATAATGAATTAAAGCCGGATACATCTTATACAATCAGAAATAATCGAGAGATGAGCCATTACCTAACAGAAGAAATCGCAAACTTTCGTCTCATTCAAAAACGGAATGGTAGTATTTATTAAACGTTAAAGTACTGACGCGGCTAATATTTGTACACGTATTTACAAGGTTAAAACACTCGAGAGTCACGCTGTTAATTTTGTGTTACCGTTTGAAATGCCGTATTTTTAAAAACCGACAGAACAGCATACGAAAACAACGTATCGATCTTAACCGGCTAAATTGCACAAAATGACAAGAGACACGGCTACCACGCGAGCTAAGGATTTTTACTGACCACAAGGTTATTTTACAGAACGCATTTAAACTGGGTAACTGTTAAAAATAGACACATTTTACTATTAACTTAACGAACCTAGACGAACCAAGAATCAAGTCATCCCCACCAAAATAATTTCTCACTGACATTTCTATAATTTTCTAATGGAGTACTTTTTAAATTATTTATGACCGCTGTGTTTTTCTTTATCTCGAGTACTACAATACACACCTCTATCTCGGGTACCTACTTTCAAAGCAATCTTTAGAATAAAAAGATTACGATAAGGGGACATAATACGTAATAAAATACGTCAAATTTATATATCTGTACTCATTATGTTAATCTATTATGTAATAATTTTATATACCCACGATATTACTGTTAATTAGATATCTATCGAATTTCATGCGCACTGAATCGAAACTTTTTTTGCATTTTTGGGAGTTTTTTTGCATTCCTGTAAGTATTTTACGTGAGGGTTAATTTTTGGTAAGCGTATGCTTTTCGTTTAGGACTTTAGACTGATATTTCCAGAAGCATTTTTGAAAATATCAATATTGCTTAACATATTATTATAATATTTTTTGTCTTGTTTGACGTGTTCAAGATTTTTTTTAAAAACTTTATTTACCCACAGGAGGTTCTAAGGAAAATAATTATTTTCGGAGCCAATTTCATCTTTGGGGATGCTGTGTGTAAGCCATTTTTAAGTAAAGGAAGAAGGAAGTAAAAAAAATAATACAGTGATGGATAAACCTCATCCCCATGAACCCGGCCACCTCTGTTAAGTCACCAAACCACTTGGGAATCTTGGGATGACCTTTAAATAGCAAAGGTGTTGGTTATCCAATGAATGGTTCCCGGGGCGGCGGTACCCACACCCGCCTCCCAAATCGGAATATATCAGAGATAAGGCTTTTCTGTTTTAAGGATATTCAAAATTAATGTCTTGTCATTAATAAATAATAGAAAAAAAAAAAAATTGCTGTAAAGAGGAAAAACAATCTCAAAAAAAAGAAAATACGTTCTGCCAAATGAAACACGTCAAGCGCACGCTCAACATTTGTGGACGGTTGACATTTGTCACATGAGATTGGGTTGTTTCTTTGGAATATTTTGGCAGCCTTTGTGTTTCCTACCTCCTTCAACATGGATTTCTCCAAAACTGAAGTTCACTCCCTCCTTTCATCAAAAATACCCTCCATACAGCATCCCTTAAGATGACATATGCTCTGAGAGAAATTGTTTTCGTCGGGGCCTTCTATGTGAAGTTATATTAAAAAAAAACTATTATAGCCGTAGGAACAATCTGGTGTAGGTATTATTATGTGGTGAAACAAATGGAGAGGGGAAGGAGACAGGAACGTGGGAGGACCATAAATTAATACTTATCATGTAATTGATTAGAGTTGCGTGAAGTGGCCATAAAAAACTGCCAAAATATGATATGAAAGAAGGGTGTTTGAAGTGCCGGACTTATACAATTGCCACTTGATAATCTTGACAGTCATCGAGTATGCTTTTAGAGCCAAACCTCACCCCTAAAGCGATGCAACCGTGACTTACGCACATAGACAGATTCTCTAGCTTTCTTCACTGCCACATGTCCTCAATAACTTAATAGCTAATCTCACCACCCACTAAATAGAGTACACCCTCATCACTTGTGGCGCATTCTCACCTGATCTGTTCTATGAGAATCTATAGTCAATTTAAAGATAAAGAAAGTCCAACCAACTCTGGGATATTTTATTTATTGTTAATAAATACCTCACAAGTGTTCCAAATCCTCCAGACCGCCTGCAGCCAGCGAGACTATGGCGGGGTTTGTTGTGAGGCTGAAGGTAGTGGGGAAGGGAAGAGGAAGGTTGAGAAGTACCTATATTCAGATGTGGTCACCAAACTTGGCTAAAGTCATTTCAAGCAATGTTTCAACTCTGAATGAATGATGATCTTACACCAGGGCGATACTGGGAGTATCCACACTGTTATCCGTATCCATATTAAGTCTGTTATCTATAACATTGAAAGAAGAACGAGAACGAAACAAGAACGTATCTTCTTTCACTATTATCCGTATTTATATTAAGTCTGTTATCTATAACATTGAAAGAAGAATGAGAACGAAACAAGAACGTATCTTCTTTCACTATTATCCGTATCCATATTAAGTCTGTTATCTATAACATTGAAAGAAGAACGAGAACGAAACAAGAACGTATCTTCTTTCACTATTATCCGTATCCATATTAAGTCTGTTATCTATAACATTGAAAGAAGAACGAGAACGAAACAAGAACGTATCTTCTTTCACTATTATCCGTATCCATATTAAGTCTGTTATCTATAACATTGAAAGAAGAATGAGAACGAAACAAGAACTTATCTTCTTTCACTATTATCCGTATCCATATTAAGTCTGTTATCTATAACATTGAAAGAAGAACGAGAACGAAACAAGAACGTATCTTCTTTCACTATTATCCGTATCCATATTAAGTCTGTTATCTATAACATTGAAAGAAGAACGAGAACGAAACAAGAACGTATCTTCTTTCACTATTATCCGTATCCATATTAAGTCTGTTATCTATAACATTGAAAGAAGAATGAGAACGAAACAAGAACGTATCTTCTTTCACTATTATCCGTATCCATATTAAGTCTGTTATCTATAACATTGAAAGAAGAACGAGAACGAAACAAGAACGTATCTTCTTTCACTATTATCCGTATCCATATTAAGTCTGTTATCTATAACATTGAAAGAAGAATGAGAACGAAACAAGAACGTATCTTCTTTCACTATTATCCGTATCCATATTAAGTCTGTTATCTATAACATTGAAAGAAGAACGAGAACGAAACAAGAACGTATCTTCTTTCACTATTATCCGTATCCATATTAAGTCTGTTATCTATAACATTGAAAGAAGAATGAGAACGAAACAAGAACGTATCTTCTTTCACTATTATCCGTATCCATATTAAGTCTGTTATTTAGTTCTACTCTGGAATGTGCCGCAAATATGTCTTATATTATTTTAAACAATTTAATTGAGAAATAATACAATTTTAATCAAATTAAATATACTTTATGATTGCTAGTCGAGAGCCTTACCCCTTGACCACGCAGGCTGTTAATATGGTGACCGGAAAACTGGGAAAGAAATCAACTCAATACTTTGAAGTCGTTAAAAGTGATGAAAAAAAATAATTGGTTAAATAGATTGTGATGCGACTATTATTCCATTATATTTTTTCATTACTTTCCATATAAATGTTGAGTTGAGTTGATTCTGAGTTATCACAGAACTGTTAAAATATATCAAGAAAACATCTCACATGGAATATTCCATTAATCTTTTTCTCTATGTATACTGGGTTTTCCACAGCATTCGTTGTCATGTTTTATTTTTAAAGGAAATACAAACATTCCTAGGCTGTGAATAACCTCACATTTGAATTTGCTACTACTGCAGATAATGTTGCTTGAGCAAGATAAAAGACTTACCTAGCAGAGCTACTAACAGAATTACCAGTATTAATAATATCTTATAGACCAGCCCGTGCAGCCAGCGGTCAAGTAAGAAGATTTTTTTTTTGGGAATAAGGAAGTTGAGTCCTTTTTTATTTATTTTTTTATCAATGTTCACATGCAAACTTATACTAGTATTTTTTTTTTAAAGTTTGTTTTCATAATTAAATTAATTCTACAAGTTTGAATTTTATTAAGCCCGCTAAGAGTATAATACCGTGCGGGAGAGTGTGTGACGTCATCTGTTCCTTGTTTGTGTGAAATATAAGGTAAAATATTTACAAAACCGGGTCACGCTTAATATGGACAAAAAAAATAATAATTTTAAGTTGTAGTAGTTAGATGAACAAGTACTAATCAATTCAGTTACCGGAATTTCGAAAAAAGTGCATTTTAATGGTTATTTTTTAAATTTAAAAACACGAAATGTCATTTTTCACCTTTTTTTTTCATTTCTTTCAAATGACCATGTGCATTTTGCATGTGAACATTGATAAAAAAAAGGACTGGACTTCCTTATTCACTAGATTGACGACTGACAGATGCCTATCACCTGGATGGAGGAATTTCCCAACACCACTGGACGTAGTAGTTGGGTTAGATAGAGGGCAATGGAATTATGAATAAATTCTGTAAATTTTGCTGACACAATCTTCAGAGTTCAAATAGATACCAACCTCATCAGCATCAGCATCATACAGAAATAAAGGAAATGGATAAGTGATGGGTACAAAATTACAAATAAAATAAGATGTTTTATAGTCAAAATATAAAAAGTAAAAGCCCAGTTTTAAGCCAACAGTTTATTAATTAAAAGTGTTACAGGCTGAACATGAATATCTGAAGAAATTTAGTTGGATTTGGAATCAATAATTTATCATAAAAACATAATTAAAAAACTTAATTTATTACCAATAAATGAATAAAATTATATTACCACAAATGTACTTTTCATCAGAAATAATAATAACATTACGAACATTGGCAAACGATACAAAATCTATAACAAATCACTTGAATTTTGTAAAGTGTACAAATATTGTTAGCAAGATATAAACTTCTTAAACGTAACACCTATAGGATTGCATAACGTAAAAAGCATCTGTGGTACAAATGACACAATATAAAAGAACCCATATTAATGATTATCATACTAAAAGAATGCTTTAAAATAATCATAACAAATTTATTTGTCAAGTTTTTTTTGCCTCGTGAACAACACAGTTTTATATACGAGTTGCATTTCACTGAAATTTCTCTAAATATAATTTCATAAGATCTAAAATAAATTTAATTAATTTCAAGATAAATTTGCTTTGCAATAAAAAAAACTTTCAATATAAATTTAAGCTATGTAAATGCTACCTAGCCAGTGATGTTAGTTCATTCACAAGCGTTATGTAAAATATTTATAAAGAATGTTTGTATGCTGTCATTATACAAATTTCAATTAAATTTACTGAAAACATTGAAAAAAAAATTGTTTTAGTCACAAGGGCAACATACAAAAAAACCTTTTCAATAGTGATAAGAAAACAAACTTTTAATTAATTTAATTTATAAGAGTCTGAAAGAGTATCAAAACATAGTTGCGACGCTTAAAAAAATGTATTTTCTATAAATAAGATTAGTTTAGAAAATATGTATGTAGAAATGTCCCGCATTTGACCGACGACAAACCATAATATTCCAACGATTGAGAATTCATTCAGTTTAAATGGATATGTGTTTTCTAATCCAATCACAATAATTGATTCACATATTACTGCAACGTAGCTGCTACCGCCTACTGCTAGCACAAACATCCCTTTTCAAGGATGAATTATTTCAAATCCGATCAACACGCGAATTAAAGAAACTATTACATAATTATAATTTATCACTGCTAGGTAAGTTACCCACTAAATTAAATTATTATAATCAAAGAATTTCCAAACCCACCAAATAAGATACGATGCTACGCCAAAAATAAAACTGTTTAATAATTTACCATCATCGGCTGCGTGTTTTTTTTTGTTGTTTTGTTTATTTAGTATTGTTATGTGTCAATAATTTTGCGTACTTTGTTACTACAAAGCATCGACAATAACAAATCAGTAGAAAAATAAATATCACCAAGTCACAGTAATAATACATATCAATATTACCACCAACTGGACGAACGCAAATTCGCTTCGCCAATTGAAAACACATCGCATTGTCAGATTACAAGGATATTGAGAAACTTCAATCGAATGAAGGAGAAGCTTGTTGACTGTAATTTGGTACTTCTGAGAAGTAGGTTTCATTTGGTTCTCGTTTGAAGCAAACTGAAACAACCCTTTGGCACTTGTTTGAAGCAACTTAAAACTTTAGAGTAAACATTACAAGCATGCTTGAAACAATTTAGTACTTCGTAGAAGTAGCGAGCAATGAACTCTTCCTACGCTTTTGAAACCTGCCTTTACTTCTTAGAAGTAGTAAACCGTTTAACCAGTTTGAAATAGGCGCGAAACCAGGTACTTCTTTGAAGTACTCCGGGGGTTTGCAATTAAGAGAGGGTGATAGAATTTGGTGTCCGGTTGTGTATTAGCTAATTGTTAGTGAGGGGGCCCGGGAGCCCTATGTGGCCTGAGGAATGGGGGCACTGAGAGCCTCGTGGAGCGCCCTCTGCTGGTCGGGTGTCATGGCCGCTATGCAGGCGGCAAACAGTTCTGTGTTGCTCTGAAAACAAAATAACAAAAAATTGTAATTACTACATACTTCAACAAGGATGCGGGAGTTTTTTCAAGATGAAGATATTTTGTAAGCAGTTAGTAACACACAAAAGTCAAAATCATGCAACTGATGTTTAGTTTACAATGCTTTTGGTTAATATTCCAAAGTTTAGGAAGTGACAAAGCCATGGGAAGGCGGTATGCCGCTGACGAACAGTGGAAATCAAAACAGGTTTAGTGTGCAGGCAAAGTTGGTGACTTTCCAGGGGTGCCCAGGTTTAAGAGTTCATTTGTTAGGTCTTGGCAGTGGATGAATCTGCCAACCAACTGCGTGGCGGGCCAAATTGAGAGGCCGGTTAAGGGAGACCTGTACTGCAGTGGGACGGATGAATTCAGACATCCGTTACCCCTAGATACACTGACCCCCAGATTCCTATCTACCTCTCAAACTGTTTTCTTTCCCAGAACTTACTTTCTCTCTTCAAAACAATCCTCCACCCAGTACCCTCAAAGACAACCTAGGCCCTGAGAGAAATGATTTTTCTCAGGGCCTCCTGTGTGGAGTCAATGCAAAAAATAAAATTCAAACAAGTGGGGCTTGATGTTACTTCTAAGCTAAGCCTTACTGAAGCAAATATGTACAGTGAAATCCTCAAAGTTTTCATGCTTAAGTATGTAGTTTGGTTTTTTCGGTCCCTTGAAGACTGAATGGACCAATTTATTCCACCTTATGTATAAGGTTTTCCCGCTTAAAAAGTTTCTTTCTAGTCACTTGGAAAACTTCTTAAGAGTTTCACTTTTAAGGCGAAAAGGGTAATACTTTTTAAGGCGATCATGCTCAAGCTCATTATTGATGCTCAGTATTAACTGTACATCAAAATATACAACATGCTCTTGATTAATGTTTTCAGATGACATTTTCCATAAATTTCTATTGAAGTGCAAAACTTTGAATGAAAGTGAATGTTACCTGTAGATCTCTAGTGATGGCGAGCAGTCTCTGCGCGGCGGGCTGGGAGGCCTCGAGTGCTCCGGCAGCCAGGGCGGCAGCGGTGGCGGCCAGAGCGCGCGGCAAACACTCTCCCGCTGCCCCCACGCACAGCGGGTGGCGCGCCTCCAGCAGTTCCGCCAGGTAGCCGTACACGTGCGGGGCTTCGTCGCAGTCTTCCACCAGGGGGAGCCAGGTTACCCTGTGACGAGTTCAATGGTTAATTTTGTACAATAAACATAACATAGTAAACTGCTGATAGCTGAGTTATTAGCGCACCATCTTAAATTAAGCAATTAACAGTAACAAAGAGAGAGGTCGAAGTAGAATTCATGAGAGATCCATTGTATGTCACCTATAAGAAGTTGAATGGTTAGTTTGAGAAATTAAAAATAACAACATAACCTCATTTAACTCACCATAAAAGTATGCTGCTAATAGCACAATTATTACTGCTACATCTTTAATGACACTTGCAACAAAGAGAGGTTATAGTAGAACTAACTGGTGATCCGTTGTAAGCCATCGAATGTTGCCGTTTAATAATGATGCATAAAAGTGACAATTCATAAATCAAACTTTCATTTAGTTTCAGAACAGACCAGCTACAGGTCTACGTTTGGTGACTTAGCAGGGGTGCCCGGGTTCACGGGGTGAGAGTCAACTCATCTGCTGCGTGGCAGGCTGGATCGGGAGAGACTGGTTGAGGGAGACCTTTTGACCTCTTCAGCTGGACTCTCTCGATCCATCACCTTGCATCGCAGTGGGAGGGATGAATTCATAAGTCCGCCACTCCCGGGCACAGTGACCCCTACATTCCTAACTACCCACCCTTCATACCTTTTTCCTTCCCTTTTTTTGTCATGGCCTCCGGCGTGGAGCTAATATAAAAAATACCTTCTTTGTTGGGTTTTGACTATACAATAGAACTCTCAGCATTATGACCAAAGGATGTTGTAAATTGAAAAAAAATTGTTTACTCAGTAACCTATGGCTTTCCTTAGACGATATATTGAATCATTTGTTTAAAAATTGATTCAGCAGTAAAATAATAAAAACGTGGTACAAAAATTTGGTAAATGCAAAGTCAGAGAGAAGGCTTTTCAATGCGTTTGTTTTTCAAACGCATTGTGTTTCGACTGTGTAAAAATGTGGGCAAGATACTGACACTGGTAGGTATTATTTACCCGCAGTGCTAATTGCTTGACTTATTTAATCTGACATCCTTCGTTACGAATCTTCAATGGGTAAAGGTTCACATAATAAAAGAATGCTCCCGTTCTGGATACATATTTATAGAATGGTTATTTGAATACATTAGAATGGGTTAGAAATACACAAATATGATGATGTAAACTTACCAGAGTCTTAAAACATCGTCGACATTAATGGCTGAGAAGTTATATTTGAGTACTTTAGTGACTGCGGAGATGGCGTTTTCTGTGGCGTTTATTTTTTCGGGTTGTCGGCTGTCTGCTTCATTTATTACCTGCAGGGAAAATAGTTCCATTAGTCACTGATTATATTCATAAAACACCTAATGAGTGTGGCTCAAAGGCTTCACCCTATCGGAACTTTCACATTTCTGAAGTAAACAGAAGCAGAATACATGTTGATAAAAAAGAAAATCAAAACAGAATACATGGACTGCCTATATACTCCTCAAGAACACGAAATAATTATTTTTATTTACAGAATCACTGGCCTTAGGAAAATGAGTGAGAACTTTTGGCAGGGGCTCAGTTATCATATGGATGGGGACAAGAGCGAGTTCTGTGAGAGTTTGTGTGCACTTACTTCAATGAGTCTGGGAACGGCTTGTGCGCAAGCTTGTGCAAATTGATCTCCGCCAAACTGTGCCAACACTCCGCAGCCGTATGCCGCCGCCTGCCGTACCTCCGGCGCCGGGTTCAAGATGGAGCCAATCAGCGGTTCCAAGAAGAACTGTTGGTACTTAACACACGCTGGTCCTAAACAACAACACAAACATCCATTACACATTCTGTTCCAGATAAACAACAAGTAAGAGAGATAAAATGATTCCAATGAGACAAATGTGCGCCGTACTTAATAGAAAACAAATAATATTTTTATAAGAAAAACTTTCTTTTTAAAGTTTGAAGGTTATTCCCATCAATGTAGAAGAAGATAACAATAATAATCTAATTTTTTGCGACCGTTATCTTTTATTATTTTGCTGTGTCTTGTTCATTTTCATATTTTTAAAAATTAGATTATTATTGTTATCTTCTTCTTCAATGATAGAAAACAAATTAGCCTGAGGGGTCAATAAAATGACATTCTCAGACACGTGATTCAGATTTGAAGAAAGTTGAAGATGTAGGCAAGATACTGACACTGGTAGGTATTATTTACCCGCAGTGCTAATTGCTCGACTTATTAATCTGGCATCCTTCTTTATCAACCTTCAATAGATGAAGGTTCACACGGTGGAAGAATGCCCACATGATTACTGTTACTGTGCTGCTTACAACCATAAAAACTTCTACTACCACCGCAGTAAGCGGAAAATGCTTCTTTGTCTTAATGGAGGACTTAGTCAGCCGAGGAATTGAACTCACGACGCCTGGGTGCGACCCAAATGCGATGCTGCAAACTCGACAACTGACCGGTTGAACAAACATTCATTCAGAAAAACAAGTCAAGAGAAGTGACGAAAGGAGAATAGATGATACAAATGTGAATGGTACAAGTCGGGAATGCCCATATGTCACCATCCAGTGAACTGAAGTTACCTCCGAATTCAATTATGTCGTCGAAGATGCAGATGCCCCATTGGTGGTCAGTGGAAGGGCGGTCGGGACGCAGCAGGTTGACAAAGTGTCCCACCACCTGATCCAGGTAAGGGTAGAAGTTGCCCTTGTAGGACATCATGAGGGCGTGGATCACGTCCGCCACCTTCGACAGGCAGTAAACGTCGTCGTTATCCTCGTCTTCCAGCTGCTCTTCCACCACCTGGACATCAAATATTCACATTTTTAGACACATCTCTCCTATTGTCTATTCAAATTACAAAATTGGTGTTTTACAAACAGATTTTACTCTAATAATGATAAAAACACCTAAAAGAAGAGAAGGTTAAAAATGATCCCGTAGAACAGAAATGGTTAAAATCAGTTAAAAACAAATATTTCAATAAGTTTTCTTCTTAGGTTCCTCATTACTGAAGATCGTGACTCCAATTTTCAGGGTGGACAAGGCTTCTCTACTCCTTGCAGTCCTGCGCTACGTAGAGAGCCAAGGATACCCTAGTACCGGATTCCAGTGATACTTGGTCACTTCAGTGCATTGGTAACCTTCCTCTGCCAAACACTGCGGCCAGTGACTGAGTTTTCCCAAGTTGAGAGTCCTTTTTTGTTGTTGTTATTGAAATGCATTTAAAATAATTAATTACATTCTACAGATTGATTCGCAGTCAATCTATGTGACTACATAACTATTGAAATTATAAATGTTATCTTAGCTTCTTACAATGTGACACATCTGTGTGATAGCCTCAAATGACATAATAAAATAGAGAATACTTTGGATGGAGAACGTGAGAAGTCAATCAAAGAGAAAGTGAGCAAACAAGGAAAAGGGTTTTTAAAAAACATTATCTAAATACACATATCAATTTTGTAAGCAGTTAGTAACACACAAAAGTCAAAATCATGCAACTGATGTTTAGTTTACAACGCTTTTGGTTAATATTCCAAAGTTTAGGAAGTGACAAAGCCATGGGAAGGCGGTATGCCGCTGACGAACAGTGGAAATCTAATAAATCAATCATCACACTGTTGAACGCTGGAGGAGGCTTCGGGAAGGATAATAAGGGAGACTTACGTCATCGTAATCTTCATCCTTGCGCTTCTCCAGTCTCTGCACCGCTTTCTGGAAGTGTTCCTCCATCAGCTTGTTGATGATCCTCAGGACTTCTGTCATGGCTTCCTCGGTCAGGCAGCCGGCTCCCAGCTTCTCAATGCACTGCAAATTAAAATATCACAAACATTACATACATCATTTAAAATGAACATAAATTGTAATTGTTTGCCACAGATTTTACACAGCCAGGAGTAGTGGGCACTTTCTTTCTAACTGATCCTGAAAAGGGGCCCATGAATAAGGTTAAATGAAAAAATTATGAAATAATTTATCAAATTATCTTCATCGAAATAGAATATTTAGTGAGACTGCGAGGAAAGGATTTGTTAATGCGGGTGTTGAAGGGGGAAATACAAATAATTACCTTGGCAAGACTGTAGAGAAGTTCAATGAGGACCTCCTGTTCTGGTTCTGTGTCGATGGCCTTCAGAAGTTCGGGGCAGATGTACGCCCACATACCCTGCAGATAACAGATAATCAGATCAGACTATAATTAGCAACATATTTTCAGAAACTGCCTTAAAGCCAGTGTACCATTCTACATATTTTCATTGTTTTATATTCTCATTTTTTCGGTGATTGAATTGTAGTCACTATTATTTGTGATCAGATACTCTCACCATTATTAGCACTATAGACGTCCTTTACTAATATTCAGGACAATCTCAGCCTTGTTGGCACAACTCGGCCAACTAAATCTCCATCAAACTTAGTGTTGACACAACTATATATATCTCTCTCTAACATATGTCCCCTTCCTCCATGCAACTTTTTATCCAAGTACCTGTCCCTATCTGACAGTGTATTTTCATGTTGTGCCATATATGTGGAAAATAAATAAATAAATCCGACTAATTTATACTTCCGTCTCTTCTAAAACAAGCATTACAATCAGCTTAATTAGCATATTTACATTGTTGCAGTCTAGCTCGTTCACCTTGTAAAGGGCCACTCACTAATGTACTCTACTCAACTCTAATGCGCACACCAAGTAACAAGTTACTCGCCACTCGACTAAACTACTTGCCAAGTGCAAACGAGCCATGTGATCCTTTTAGATATAATTTGTCCTAAACCACATCCAAATGGGCCACTTTGCTGTTTCCAATGCAACCTAGGTTAAAGAATCTAATTATGGTTGTGAGGTTTGTTTGTTAGTTTACCTCCAAGAAGACGGGTCCCTTGATCTGCGCACATTCTAGCAGGTGCGGCAGGGATTCGGCAGCAGCGGTGCGCACTCCGTCGTGGAAGTAGAACTTGAAGAGCGGCACCATGAGGCGGACCACCTGCTCTGCGTACTCCGCAAAGCCCTCTTTCAGCTCGCGTGCATAGCACACCAGCATGTCGCAGGCAGATGCTTTGTCTTCCAAACCTGCAAACAACACACATCACATTATAGAACAGGTCATTCAGGCAATACATTAAATAATTGGTTAATGCAAGAGATAACATCCAAATCTTTTACTTTATAGAAGTCAGAAAAATTAGTGTAAGATCCTGGAATTTAAATCGCAGATGCGGCAAAATCTTTTATTCATTTTTTACATTAACTCCACACACGAGGCTCTGTCATCTTTGAAGATGCTGTGTGTGGGGTCTTTTTGAGGAAAGGAAAGAGTAAATATGGGTTATGAAGAGGAGGGAGGAAACACAGAGGCCGGAAAATCGTTCCACAGCCAAGCTGTTAAACTCAAGAATGAGTTATAGAAGAATGTTGAGCGAGCGTTTGGCGTGGTTCCCGACTATGCACCGGTGCCATGATTTTCATCATTCCATAATAAATATTGCCATATTATTTATCAATCTCACACACAAGCATTTTTAAACTATGTATCTGCAAGCATCAAATTAAAATGATTTAAGAAAGGTTTATTTTGTTTTTGACGCGAGAATATGCTTAGTTCCTACCTCTCCCTAACCCATCATCTTGTTGGAAAAGTATTTCTTTTCTTTTTTAAAAAGAAAGACAAACATTCCCGGGTTACGAATAACCCAACAACATTTGAAAATCTCCTACTACCACCACACTAAGCGGAAGATGTTGCTTGTGTTGTGATGGAGGACTTAGCCAGCCGAGGGATCGAACACGGAACGCCTGGGTGGGACCCAAACGCGATGCCCACACAACCACTGAACAATGGCAAGAAAAATAGTGAAAATATGAGTGCATTAGTTTTGAAAACAGAAGAAGGATTTAGTGTGCATAATTCATTTTCAAGTAAAAATCTTTGGAAGTACATAATATCTGATACGTTTTTAGATTTTCACGGCCAAAAGCATTTTCGTTGTTTGTTTTTGGGGTGTTATGCCGTGTTGCGCTACCTCCTTCTTTAACAGACGTTTCGGACAGCGTGCAGTGTCCATCATCAGGGCAGATCCGACGATGTATGTTGATGCGACACATCGTCGGATCTGCCCTGATGATGGACACTGCAATGCTGTCCGAAACGTCGGCTAAAGAAGAATGTAGCGCAACACGGCATAACACCCCAAAAGCAAACAACAAAAATACATAATATCTTTTTGTACTCGTTTGTTTTTTTGTGGTGGTAATTACCTCGAGGTATCACAGTGGAACTTCATAGCTGTGATTGTGTGGTGCACACGACATATACAGAAAACACCATTTCATCTCCGTTTCGTTTTGGTTTGCTCCTTCGCAGAGATACAATCGTATGTGATTAGTCATCCCCTTTTCCTTTCATACCTTGTTCTTTCCTACACATAGTACTTACAGTCCACGTGCATTACAAGTGCATCTGAAGCTATAATTCGTAAGCAGTGTTGGATGCAACGCAAGGAAAGAATGCTAGTGAGAGGGTTGGATTATTGTAGGCAATTAGTATCGAACGAACACAAAAGTCAAAATCATGCAACTGATGTTTAGTTTACAATGCTTTTGGTTAATATTCCAAAGTTTAGGAAGTGACAAAGCCATGAGAAGGCGGTATGCCGCTGACGAACAGTGGAAACAACAATGCAATCGTCACATTATTAATAGTATATTGCAACTTCATTTAAAATGCTGACTACAATATTATATAATGTATTGGTAGGGCTCGGAACAACCGATAAATTAATATTTAACCTTTCAAGCAGGTCATCTTAAGTTGTTTTAGAATTTTCTGCTGTTTTATAGGATCGATCGTCGCACCCAACGTCGCAAAACCTACGAAAATAATGAGAAAAAATAATATTTTATTTAGTTTGCCAATAAAATATTTTGGGCAGTTCTCGTGGTTCCGAGCCCTTCGTAAATTTATCATTTTCAGTAATAAGATGATAAAATTACAAAACAAGAGAAAAAGGTTTTTTTAATATTAGCCCCACACAGTCTCTCCCGATCCGGCTCACCACAAACGGGCAAATGCATTTGGCGCAAATACCTGGAAAAGCCTCACCCCCATGTACCCAGGCACCCCTACTAAGTCACCAAACTTAGTGAACCACTTGGGGTGACTATAGCAGGGGTGTTGGTTATCCAATATATGATTCCCAGGGTGACGTACCACCAACGTATCCACCTCCCAAATTGATTATAGGAAAATTCCCTCACATTAGAAAGATTTTTAAATTCTACCAACGTAAGTTTATTGAATGGGATTTAGGGATGATAGTTTTGTTATTTTCTAGCAATGAGGTGATATTTCCCAAAAAGTGGCACTTTGAATGCTTCATGTTCAGTAGATTGATTGATTAGGAAGGCTAGTTATCTCACCGGCAGTTCTGATGCCAAAGTTTTGCTGCTCGCCGAGGTTAACAAACTGCCAGTCCACATCGTCCTCTATGGACTCGAGGTCGTCGTTGTCCAGCAGCGCCACCTCGGGCTTGATGGCGGCCATGCGCATCACGGGGGGCATCACCAGCGGGAGGTACTGTTCAAACTTCTTGCCTGAAACCATCAATATATAGTTAATACTTGGTTCCACCGAGCATACTTCTTTGCTACTTGTCCAGTATATAAGTAAATGTTAAGTTAATATTGTCAGTGTTTAGTGGAGCCAGCGATGCCATAAAACATGACAAAGTCGGAACTAAACATTGTTAATTTACCAATGTTATGGAAGTCATGGGACCACAAAAGGTATATTCTATCACTAACGAAACATTGGCACCAGCTAACTGGTGGAAAATTATGAAGATAGTAAGAATCAGACATTACAAGAATAAATTTCTAGTATAAAAATAAAATAAAATTGAACACAGGTCATCTTAAAGTGCGATTCTGAGGTCGGCAGCAGACTGCAAAACGCAGCGGCAGACCGCAGACTTAACAATCCATGCTCCTACTGTTTATAATATTTTTAAAGGAAAGGATTTGATAAAATATGTGATTGAGCTGACAAACAATGCCAGTTAACAGAACATTGGACAACCATTACTGTATGGTGGGTGGGTGGTGGTGTGTGTTTTACCTAGAATCTTGCAGATCCGGGCCCAGGCGGAGATGAGGTAGGAGGTCTGGGGATCGTCCTCGGGCAGGTCACCCTCTGTGTGTGTCTTGAGGAGGAGATCCATCACTTCCGAAGCATCGCGCATGAACTTCTCTTCGCCCACAGCCAGACCTGCAAACAATTGTCACTTATTAGCTCAATGGATATTCAAGAAAGCAAACATTAAATATAATACAATACAAACCTGATAGAGCCTGTAGTATGTATATAGATTAGACATGTAGTTTCAACATCCTTCAATAGATGTTAGTTAAGCACTTTTATTTTATTTTTATGTGAAAAACTAAGAGTCCCAACTGCTCCCGTCTGATATCTTGTATCTTCTAGTCTAGAATATGCTGCAAACATATTATATTTAATTAATTGTGAAATTAATCAAATTTTTATTTGCGCACGCCGAGTTCGGACCCGCGACCTTCGGCTTGGGAGTCAAAACATGTTAATTGTAATAATGCTGTTTGACTGAAAAAATCATGAAATGAACAACTGTATGCGGGTTTATATCAACGAACAAGAGTCTAAATTGGACTAATGTAATGTGAAAGCCGCTAAATTAATCTTCCAATAGATAAAAAAAATTGCAAAACCAAGTAAGTTTTGCAACCGACCGCATCACCATTGGAACTAATCAATAACTTGTGAAGAGCTTTATACACTTTACTCTACAAGCCGCCTACAAAAGAGGTGCTAAAAAAACCAACAATTTTTAAAATCAACATCAATGCTTGTTGTATGAGAAATTTACACTAAATGCAAAGTTAAGCATATTGATATTGATCACGGAAAATTTAAATGCTGAAAAAGGACAACATGTTTATTGTTCAGGAGAGCAAAAACAAAGTTTTTATTTTTTCAGAAAATCGTATCTGTTTTTTGTAGTCCTGTAATTATGATTTTTTTTATAAAATAACAATGAATAATAGATCTTTCAGAATTTTTTGTAAATTTCTTTAATAAAAGCATTTATGTAATTTATTTTTAATTTTTCAGAAAATAAACCCTCTTAACTGCAATTTAACGTAGGTAGACATAGGAATGACGTATGCCCTGGACCCGAGTTATTAAAATGCACATTGTAAAAGATGCACTTATTTTCCTAGAAATATTTTGACGACGCAGATCAAAAGAAATAAAAACAAAAAACAGAGAAAAATGACACACCCTTAGAAAAGTGTTGTAAGTAAAAATTTTCAATTTATCTCTGAAAAATTAAGTGATTGTGATTATCTATGGCCCCCAAGAAGTGTTTTTAAGTTAGATCACTCCATCTCCACAAGAAGTTGCTAGTATCTCTTTCGGATAGGACCGTTTGTTTATTCATCATTAATTTATTTGTTTTCGCTCTCCTGTAAAATTAACTGACTGACTTACGACACTTTTCTGGGTGAGAGATATTTTGTATGTATTGTCCTTTACAGCATTTTCCACTAAAGACAACCATCTCTGCATATTTTTAAATTACTCACTGCAGTAAAAGAATTATCTTCATTAGGAATAAGGTTGTCAATCTGAAAATGCAAAGTTTTACAGGTTGGGAAAAAACTAGACAAAAATTAATTGTATAACCCTTTCCGACCGAGAAAAAATGTCCGAAATTCGATGGACCACACTAGTAAAGCTCAAAATTTATGATCCCATAGGACTAGGCGACTTACTGCTGGAAAAACGCACGCTTAAAGGTAACCTACATAAGCAGCTCCCCCGCACGTTCGATCGACTCCGGTTCCGTTTCCAAAAACAGATTTTTTTTCTGTCAGGATTTTTTTCAAATCAAACTCACGATCGTATGAAGCCGGTCGGAAAGGGATATTGAAGAGTTTTGGCAAATGGATAAATCTCACCGATAAGACTGACGCATTCGATGGTTTTGCCTCGGAGCATCTTCAGCTCCTCGGTGTTGGCGTTGAGGATGATGTACTTGAGGCACGGCATCAGGCGGTCGTAGTAGATGACAAACTCCTTCTCCGCCGTGTCGGCCACCGAGGCGATGGTGGTCACCACCTGCTCCAGTACCAGCTTTGTGCCAATCTCCACCAACTGGAAAATATAAACAATATTAAATTTTCACATGTAGCGAACACTTTGTAGATATACATAATTATAATAATGAGAATAAAATAACTTTGTCAAATAGCCCCATTTTTTACGTATTTCCCTTCCCCAATGCAATACGTGTACCTTAATACCTTGGCACCTTGATACATTGGCACCTTGGCACCTCGTCTGCCAAAAATCAATATCAACTAATCTTGTAGAATTTTAACAGAAAGAAAATTTAAAAAAATAAGTGTTATTGTTTAGTGGAGCCAACAATGCCATAAAACATGACAGAGTCGGAACTGAACAATGTTAATTTACCAATGTTATGGAAGTCATGGGACCACAAGAGGTATATTCCATCACTAACGAAACATTGGCACCGGCTAACCGGTGGAATGAAATACATATTATATCTAATAAGAAAGGTGACCTAATATGTGTAGTGAAACTCTCTTTATAAGACTTTACAAGGGATGGAAAAAAAAATTATGTGGGATTATTTGGGTGTTTTTTTCCCCCATAACCACTGGAGCGATTTCGGTCCAAATTTGGACCATTTTAATTTTTCTAGGATTGCTTTCGATCCAAAAATGGACCGATTTTTGTACCATTCGTAAAACATTTATTGTAATAATTTGAAACATTTTCATGGCCAGCAGTTTATTCTATCAAATAGTTGATAAAATAGACCATCGGCCTTACTAAAAAAAAACACTCCGCGGCCGTTAAACGGTGTTTCTGTAGCACGTTGTGTAAAGTCTGTACATTTCGTTTTTCAAATTCTTACTAAACAAAATATATGGTTTTGATCTGACAACGTCGCCATTTTACCAGCCTTACTAATAAACTTTCTGAAAAATTTGTACAATGGTCAAACAACCATGTATGAAGAATCCTTACTAATTAAGAACTGACAAAAAATTGTTCATGGAAAGATATGTACATTGCTTACACGGCCGAGGAGGGTAGTTTATCTGTTGTATATATTTGTTCCATTTGTAATTTTCAACAAATTTCGAATTTTTTTTTTAATGTCCTATATATTTATTATTTTTTGAGATGTTGTAAAAACAAATACCATTTTAGAACCAAAATTTAATTACCTTTAAGATTTTCATATCTAAAATATACTTAAATGTTTAAAAACTGTAGTATTTTAAGATTCAAACATCAAGTTGGAAAAAAAAACTCACTTACCCCAAACACTTTCTATTAAAACATTGAAATATTTGGAAAATTCAAAATTCAAAAAACACAGTCCTTTTATTTAATGATTTTAAAATAAATCTGTCACCTCACTTTTTACTCCTTCAAACAATAAAAAAATGTAAAAAAATCTTTAAATTCGCTTTTCATATCCAAAAATTTACAATAAAAAAACACACGTTTGAATACATTGCTTGCACATCTTAAGGCATTAATTTCTTTGATACGTTTACTAAAATATGTATTAGACATTTTAGTCACCAAAAAACATCACTTTCAAGAATTTATAATAAAATAAAGATCTTAAAATGCAAATTATTTCTGAACATAACCTATGAACCATTTTCTGACAGCTTAATTTAGAACACGCGATTTTAGTGCCACAATTTGACTTAAACTAACGAAAAACAACACAAATTAATAGTAAATATATTGATTACATGAATATAAGTGCGAATTAGTCATAAATATTCAAATCATTAACGAAAACATCATATTAATCACATACAAAATCGCGACCGACTAACTTCTGCATTGGCGGCTATTTTTTTCAGCGGTAAAGCAATGCGCAGGCGCATCAATCACACCACCTAGCGGATTATTATGAAAACTCCAATTTACAAGTGAAATTTCCAGCGTTGCCACATTTAAAACACCGTTTAACGGCCGCGGAGTGTTTTTTTTTTTAGTAAGGCCGCATATGTCTAAGGCCTTATCGATTGTCTTTGAATTCTTCTAGAATGAATTTTGGCAGTTGGAAAGCTTCAATTCTACAAATGAACTTCAAAATAATTTTCAAACCAAACTTTTGATTTGATGTACACATATAAAAAATTCGTTTCCTAGTATATATTTGCATCTGTGATTATCAAACAGGCCACAGAGAACATAAAAATGTATAACAATATTCTATAGATATAAAGATATCCACTGGCGGCAATTTCAAATCTTAAAATCACTAAAGCACAAATTTTGCGCATTTATGAAGTTAAAGATTTTTTATTTTTCTATCAATTTTAAAAATATAGGATGATTAGTGAAATATAGGTGATTTCATTGGCTCTATTATTTTATATATATGTTTACATACATACATGTGGAGTAATGATTTTTTTAATTTGTGCTGGAAAATTTCAAAATTAATTTTTGAAAGTGGCGAGCACTCGAGGCAATTTTTTATAACTCTCTGTGTCGCTCCAGTGGATAAGCTTAGTATTAAAATCGATAGAAAATAACCTAGGTGTTCTGCAAAGATCGGTATTAGGCCCAATTCTATTCATAATTTACATAAATGGTATTATAAATTAAAACCATAAAACATTGCAAAATAATCAGACTATTTGCAGATGATACATTAATCTTCATTTCATGTGAAGTAATGTATATAAATGCAATAAACTAAGAACTATGAAATATAGCAAAATGACTGAAATTAAACAAGTCTAAACTGAATGTAGACAAAACAAAATATATGGAAACAGGCAATAAAACACCCGACACACTGTTAAATTTGACAATCATGAAGAAATTGTAGTAAATGAAATCAAATACCTAGGTGTATTATTAGATGAAATATATTTTTTTCAGACTTTCACAGTAAATTTCGAATACACTAAACTTTGTAGGAAAGAAAAATTCTTTAAGGGAACTTTATAAATGAGCTTCACCGCATCTAATAACTAGGAAGCTGAAAATTTTGCTTCACTTCATTTATGATGAATTTTGCAGCAGTTTTGCAAATTTTTGTTAAAGTTGTGAAATTTATCAGCCAAACGGTGGCGCAAAGCAATAGCAAAATTCCCTTGATAATTTGTGTTAACAGAATTTTTCAGATCTACTAATAAGTAATAATCTCTCACCTCTTTGAATTTGGTGGTCAGGATGTGTTCTAGCTTATTCATGATGGGGTCCAGGTACTGGGTGAGGATGTTCTTGGGGCAGTCTTCGCTGAAGTTGACCAGGGCGGCTGCAGCGTGAGCCTGGAATATGGATTACTATATTAATGCAACTGTAAAACAACACACAATTAAGCAAGCGCAAAGTAAGAAAGATTATTTATATAATGAGCAGGCAGCATTCTGCTAATGTGTTCATATCTGTTTCACAATAAATTTAACACTAAATCGACTTGTTTTAAATTTTAAAATTTCTACTCTCCAAATAAGAACCCAACTGAGCTTTATAATGGTTTATCTTAGTAGCATCGACAACTAAGTTAGATCATATTATAAACTTGTTAATGAATAAATAGTATACAAGGTGTCCGGAAACTAGAGGCACAAGCTAGAAACTAAGTGTAAGCTAGGGTGTAATGAGGAGTACAAACGCAATAACACCATTAGTGTTGAGGAGAGTAGCATTTTTGCTTTTATACTCCTCAAATCAGCACTGAATGATTTTCAAATTTGATTTAAAAATTACAACTTTCGACACAATTTACTTGAAAACCAATGCTCAAATAAGAAAAAATGATACCACAAAATCAACATGAAATTTGATGTAGATTCCCTAGTTTCCAGACACCATGTATAGAGATATCTCAAAGCGCACAGCTCATAATGGAAATATGTAACTTAACGAGCCGAAGGTGTAGCTTGAAAATTCATCACAGAAAGGCCGTGCAAATGAACAAAGATTATAAGTTTTTTTCTATTTTATAATTGAGATAGAGAAAAATGTCAATATTCAGTCGAGCCAACGGTACCATAAAACACGACAGAGTCGGAACTGAATATTGTTTAATTTACCAATGTTATGGAAGTGATGGGACCACACAAGGTTTATTCTATCACTAACGAAACATTGGCACCGGCTGCTGGGAACCGGTGGAGTATATTTAGTGGCGTGAATTATATGAAGATAGTTTACCTGAACTCTGGGGTTGGCTCCATCGTCCAAGACCATCAGAAGGCCGGGCACAACTTTGTCGTGGAATTTCTTCTCGAAAATGGGCGCAAAGTCGGTGGACATCTGACCGATGGCATTGCAGGCCGCGTGCCTGACACGGGGATGCTACAAAAATAAGAAACATCAGGTTATTATCACATTCAACATCATAGAGGAACACGCAATGGATGCCTGATTAGGAGTGAAACACTCAGTGAAAGAACTTTTGGCAATTTGATTTTAGGCAATTTTTTACATTAGTGTGGACACAAGAGGCCCATGTCATCTTTGGGGATGCTGTATGAACAGTCTTTTTAGGGAAAGGAAGTTCTGGGAAGGAAACATATATGAATCTAGGGGTCAATGTGGCAAGGAGAAACGGATGCATGAATCCATCCCTCCCACTGCGGTGCAAGCGGATGGGTTGAGATAGCCCGGCTGAAGAGATCTAGGTTAGGTCACCCTCACTCATATCCGCCTCCCAAAGTGATTAAATTTAAAATGTAGGCAAGATACTGACACTGGTAGGTATTATTTACCCGCAGTGCTAATTGCTTGACTTATTTAATCTGACATCCTTGGTCACGAACCTTCAATGGGTGAAGGTTCACATAGTAAAAGAATGTCCAGTGTTTAAGGTAACAACTAGGGGAGTCTGTCTGGAATGAAGAGATGTGTTGACACTTATATTGATGCTTTTATACTATACAAGGTCTGCACTATCTCATAGATTTATCTTGATGGTATTGTCACCTGATCGTTGAGGAATCCCAGCACGCCGGTCATGATCTCGTCGAGCATCATCTCCATCTGCTTGTGGCAGCCCTCTCCGGCCGAGGACACAGCCATGAGGGCGGCATGACGCTGTCTCCAGTCCGTGGAGCCCAGCATGGCGGGGATGGATGCCATGATGAGGGAGAGCATGGTCTTTCCTCCGAGAGCGCAGCACAAACGGTCCAGGGCGGACTCGGCTACTACGCTATTGCTGGAATTTTAAAGTTGTACTAAATAAATGACGAATATGTATGTAAAACCCGCCCAGTCTGTATTTACTTTGCAGTAGTCCTACGATATAGTACACCAGTAAGAAAAGTCTTAAAAATGATTCTTTTCACCTCTCCAGTAGGAACTCTCTCGCAACATCGTCTCTCACTCCTGGACATGCTGACCCCCAGAACATCCCTAACTTTTCTTATCTAAAAATACTCCACACAACATCAACACAACCCAAAGATCACAGGCTCTGAGAGAAATTATTTCCCTCCGGGCCTTCTGTGTGGTGAAAATGTAAAAAATAAAATCATAAAATTTAAAAGAAATTCTTTCTTCTTCTTCTCATGCTCTGTCCGTTCAACGGACGTTGGCTATCATGTTGGCTATGCGGACTTTGTTTACTGCGGCCCGGATCAGCTCTACAGTAGACTGGCCAAACCACTGTCTCAGGTTTTTCAGCCACGATGTCCTCCTTCCTACAGAGCCCCGTCTTACAGCAATCTTTCCTTATATTATAAGAAGCAAGATCTCGTACTTCTCCATGTCTCATCACATGTCTTAGATATTGAAGTTTTGAGATGCTACGTGTCTTCGATATTATTTCATGGAATAGAAGCATGGACGCTTACTGAAGAACTGATAAGGCGACTTGAGGCATTCGAGATGTGGATCTACAGAAGAATACTCAAAATAAGCTGGATGGACAGAGTTACGAATGAAGATGTTATGGTTCGGATGAATAAAGAAAAAGAAGTTATTCAAACAATAAAAATCTGAAAACTTCAAAATCTAGAAATTGTTTACCAGTCACCAACCCATTTTTTTTCTAACTACCCATACAGAAGTTGTAGATAAATTATTTTAGTATGTATTGCTTGTACTAGAACAATATGTGACGTTTAGCACTTCATTTTAGTAACTTTCCTTAGGAAACTGAAAGGAATAGCAGGATAAGCTTACTGGAGGCAACCAAGACTGAAGGTTGTGATTTACATACACATATGTTTGGTAGAAATTGTAGGCAAGATACTGACACTGTTAGGTATTTTTTACCAGCGGTGCTAATTGCTTGACTTATTAATCTGGCATTCTCGGTTTCAAATCTTCAATAGTTGAAGGTCCACATAATAAAAAAATGCCACCAAATGAGGAGTGTATCCCCTGAACAAATAATAATGAAGTACTAACTTGTCATTGTCCTCATCGGAGATCTCGTCCTGAACGGCCCAGTCGTCCTCGTCATCGAGGTCGGCCATGGTCTGCAGGATGAGAGGCACGAGGGCGGCCACCTGGGGCAGGGCTTGGCGGCGCACCATGGCGGGGGCGGCCTCGCTCAGCGTCACCAGCACCTCCAGGCAGAGCTGCCTAGTCGAGTCTTCAGAGTCTGTGTCGCTGAATGCCTGATTCATGGGGATGATTCAATTCTTTATATGTTTGGCATGTTAGGACTAGATCGTCAAGACGTTAAGAGAAAAAGTGCAATGGTGTTAGCGGCACATAAGTTACTCAATGGGCACATTATTCAAGTTCTGTGATTATTTCAGTTGTATGAAGCAACTGGCCTACATTTATACAGGGTGTCCGGGGGTAAAAGTGCATTAACCTCTGGAATGTCGGAAGATGTCAAGGCCGTATTTTACAGAAAATTAATATCAGAGCATTCTGAGAAGCTAGACCTTCGAAGCTCTAATACAAAGCAAAGTCTGAAATGATATTGACGCAAGCGATTCTGACCTTGTCCTTGTACAGTTTCTTTATACATAAGGGTTGAAATCGCATTTTATTTTTTAATCTGACAGCTGTCACCCGCCCACCGGCGGGCTTAAGACAAACGAGAGGTTAACTTCGGGTGGTGATTCTACATAATGGTAGGAGTAAAAAAGATTAACAACTTTTTTAGAAATTCCAACTTCTTTATTCCCATACAAAAAGACGTACCTATTAAAAATCCTTAGTGTGGGTATGTAGGTAGTAAGGTACAAACTTACCCGATAAATTTGCCGTGATTCAGCTGGGCACATTGTGGCGACGTTGGTTTTTGGAGCGTATCGTAACAGCGGAAAATACCTAATAGTGCAGGCCGCACACGCCGTACTAATTTTATCTTTTTACCAAAAAAGTACCCCTTAAAGTTGGAATTTCGAAAAAAAGTTATTTATCTTTTTTACTTACACTATCATGTAGAATCACCTCCCGAAGTTAATGCACTTTACCCCCAGACACCCTGTATAATAACAGAACTTGAATAGAACTTACACAGAGCTTGAAAATTTACTTAATTTTTTAAATTTATTCTTTAAACAACCTGTCCTTAGTTTTAGTTGTTTCTAATAGATGTGGGTAGGCTTAAAGCTTACGTCAGATACCCACAGATGTCAGGGAGTTATAGTAGTTTCACCCGGCGAGTATAGCCGCTCAAAGAGAGTCCTGCTGAGCAGATTCAATTCCCAGGCAGTGGTAGCCGGTCAAAAGACCGCCAAGAGTATAATAATTGTAAACACCTAACATTATAAATAAACCAGTATTGTAATAATTACTATTGGAGAGCCCAACACAATGTCTGCCTGTGGATAAGGCAAACACTACAATGATTATTATGTTGTAATAGTTTAAAATCCTAATTTATTATTTCACACATAATATCAGTTGCTCAATAACTTTAAAAATTATTAAATAAAAAAGCATGCAAAGTTAAATTTAAATGTATTCAAGTGACTAACATACAAAGGCTATAGATGCCATCAACGCTATAATTGCTTGAAAAGTTCATATTGCATATTTTTTATGGCACCCCCAATGACAATAGGGGCGTCAAGATCAAATATGCCAACAAACATCTATTGATTATAATTAACTACTCACTACATAGAATAATGGCTTGTTCGCACTTGGCAAGTATTTTTGTCAATTGGCGAGTAACTCGCTACTTGACTGACCAAAAAGTGTTCGCACTACGGTTGAGTAGAGTTCAATGCAAGATGCAACAAAGATGCCATCAACGCAACAAAGTAAATATGCTAATTAAGCTGATTGTAATGCTTATTTTAGCAGAGGTGGAAGAAGAAATTAGTGAAATGAAAGTAAATAAACTATGGACATGAAAAAAGATTAATAGCAGTGTAGCGGTTCCACCTACTTACGTAGCGGCCTACCTAGTTACTGAACGGCCGCCTCTACTGCTACTTCGCTGAAAATTTAATTTCGACCACCTTCTGGAAAGAGCTCGGACCTGCCACACATTACACACAGCGCTGCGTAGCCATATCGAGAAACTTCTCGCGTGTGCATGTTTGACCTACCTTCCGAGTACCTTTGGCCCAGCCTATATAAGGGCTCGAGCAAGCCAAATGCAGTCAGTCGATCTTACTCAGTCTTCGCGGCGACAAGTCAGCTACCTAATAATACAACATCGCGATCTGCAGTCCCCGGAATAAACTTACGCAATTCATTTGTAAATAGTGCACAATGTAAATATTATAAATAATGTGAATATATCATCATCATCAACAATCATCATCCTAGCGTTTATTATTCCGACCAGCATGCGCGGAGATATCACGATCCACCGATATCTCCTCTTCCAACCTGAGGCCCACACATCTCCTCACATAGGAGACACGCATCCTGCCTCCAAAGTAGCAAAAATAAAGAATTGTAAAGTAGCATCTTCGCCCCCCAACGTGATGACATTTCTGCGTCTACTAATGAACTCTACTTAACAGGTAACTAACTACATGGGATGCATGGCGCTATTCGCTTGAAAAACAGAACTAAATGAATGATTAAAATGCTGACTCAACTACTCTACTAAAATTATGGTGTTCGGACATGTTTAGCTACTAAATGACTCGCTACTCGACTAAACTACTTGCCCAGTCCAAAAGGGTCTTAAAGTACAATACAATGTGAGCAGTTGTGTTTGGTTGATTCATTACGTACCTTGATGCAGAGTTGGAAGATGGGCTGCATCTGTGTCCTGAGGAACTTGGGCGTGGACTCGGCCAGGTCAATGAGAACCTTCAGAAGGGCATCGTCACTGTCTTGCTGCTCCATGCTCAGCACGATGACCTGGAGAGGAAGAAGGTCACTAATCAGGTTAGAGGGTCATAATCTAGGTTCTAGATCAGAATCAGAGTGGCCTGTGGCAGGAGCAAGGGGTATTGTGGACAAGGGGTCAACATAGTAGTAATAAATTGGCTACAATGCTAATTAAGCTTGACCGCTCCATCTAACATAGTTTTTACTGAATCACCCATTATTTAGAATCTTCAATGTTAAAAACAATGCAAACATTACCTAAAGACACAAAAGAGCACATTGAACCTTGAATATCAATTCAATTAATTTATTCATTTTAAAAACATCACAAAATGAAATTGTTTTTTTATAAGATACAATAAGTGCCTTACTGACAAATGCGCTCCTAACCCTACACAACTGAGAAGCAACCATTAATCGCCTACCAGTCTTGCAAAATCCAAAACACTAAAATAAGAATTTTATACTAGCAGCAACAAAGCTTGCCATCTAAATTCTGCTTCGTTGATGTTAAATATATCAATATCGCAAGTGATTCTATTTCACAAGATAGCTCTCCCCATCATTGGCATGTTAGTCCTGCAGGCCAGGATATAAAACAGTATATGCTGTTGTAACCCCATTGGTACACTTGTATATGCTCTCCATGATAGCAGAATTTTTTAACCATCCACGAATCAGTCTGAAGAAATATGATATGAATATCCCATCTGACCCGATGGTTCATTCCGAGGATACCAAAGAGAAAGTCAGCAGGATAGAGCCAAGGGTAGTTAGTAGCCATACTTCTTCAGGTAGAGACATTTCTTCTAACCTCTCCAATGTGAGGGAATACTTCGCTTAATGATCTGGCTGCATCTTCTTTCTGAACATGTATTACTCTATTGTGTCGAATAATAGAGTTGGATATTCCACGATTAGGTAGTAATGTTTGTGGTATAGTACCTGCATAAAGTTGGGCAAGATGTCCTGGAAGTGTTTCTGAATGTTGGGCTCCTTATCGTGGCAGGCGATGAAGGCTCCCACAGCCTTGACAGCCTGGAAGCGCACTATGTAGTCAGAGTCAGGCTGCAGCGACGCACTCAGCATCTGTTTTATCACATCCAGGTACTGGTTCTGGAAGTTTCCAAACACTCCGGGGACGGATCTAATGGGAAATACAAACGTTAGTGATGGTTTCACCACTTGCAATTTCTCAGAGCTAATAAACGCAGCTAAACAATACGCTTCAAATAACATTGCCATTCTAAATGGGGGTCTTTATTTGGTCAACATTCAGGCCATGTTGCTTCGGCTGAGGCACAGTCAAAGTAACCCTACATAATTTATTAATTATTAAGTTTTTATTGTTGTGACAGCTGTTTGGGCTTACAAGGCCACTTTCAAAGTACGTAGCCTGTAGCCCAGGAGTATCTGCTGCTCTAATAGTGATCTGAAGGGATATTTGGGTAATTCTATATCTGTTGTGTTGAGTGTTAAGTCAGCGTTACCAGACAATACACAAAGGCTAAATCCATCAGAAGGCGTCCGTGACGCAATATTGGCTGTCAAGTTTCTTACATTTTCAATGGCTTGTACATGCCTGTCAAGTGGATTAATTATCTACTTAAAAACATGAATTGCTATTTATCGGTTATTATAACAACTTACATCTAAGCCTAATAGGCGTTCATAAATGACTATCCGGTTTTTGTATTATTTTGACGTTTGTACGCGATGATATTCAGTTTTCAAATTTTCCCGCAACAAACATCTCTTAACGAGGATTATGCGGCAAGCCTTCATCTCTGGAGTTAGGGTAACTACTTTTAAGAGTTGTCTTAACAAAAGCGCAATATTTAGCTTGTTAGAGCGATAAGGATTACCGCATTAACCCATAATATAGAAGAATACTGTCACAAAAGATACAGACTATGTATGAATGAATTAAATTGAATGGCTTGCAAGATTTGGGATAAGTGAAAAATTGCAAACAAGTTATTGTGGACAAGGGGTCAACACAGTAGCAATAGATTAGCTACCGTGCTAATTAAGCTTGACCGCTCTATCTAGCACGGTTTTGACCCAATCTCCCTTCGTTTGGAAGATGCGGTGATAAAACCACGCAGAGGCTGGAGGGAAGAGAAGGAGACTCACGTGAACATCCTGAGAGCGGCCTCGCGGAGGTGCGGGTCGGCGGCGCTGGCACACTGGAACAGGAACTGCAGGAATTCTGGCCACTGGTTGTTGCCGTCGTCATCAATCAAGTTCCTGGAGACTTCCGCCACAACGTCGCACACCTGAAATTAACAGTAAACCCCGTCAGTTGATAAAAACAACCAAAAAATTTCAGGAGGCCACAATATATATATATATATTTTTCTATGTCATCTTTGGGGATGCTATGTGGAGGCTCTTTTTTAGGGAAAGGCAGTAGACGACGTTCTGGGAAGTGAATCTAGGAGTGAATGTGTCCAGGAGTGACGGATGTATGAATCCATCCCTCCCACTGCGGCGCAAGGCGATGGATCAAGAGTCTGGCTGGAGAGTTCTAGGTTGGGTCTCCCTCGACTAGTCTCTCCAGATTTGGCCTGTCACACAGTAGGCGGGCAAACGCATCCGCCGCTAAGACCTAGACAAACCTTACCCCATGAACCCGGGCAACCCAGCTAAATCGCCAAATGTAGTATTGGGTGAACTATGGCAGGGGTGTTGGTTGTCCAATAAATGGTTCCCGGGTTGGCGGAATTGTAATTGGAGAGAATTATCAAATTTGTCCAGCACCCAACAAGTAGAATATCAGTGATGATGGTAGGTTACCTTCCTCCTGATGGCCTGTGTCTGCTCCACCTGCAGGGTGCGCAGGACGTGCTCCTTGAACTGCTGCTGGGCCTCCGGAGCCAGTTTGGGGTAGAACTCGGCAAACTCCGAGGACAGCAGTCGGCGGAGCAGGACGGCAGCCATCTGTCGGATGTCCTCGCCCATTGTGGCATCTTGCAGCAGAGCCAGCAGGTAGCTCACCTTGGGCTCTGTGGCTATGTTGGTATAAGCCTCCTAAAATACACATCAATATTAATTCATACTAATAATGAAACCGTACCACAAATTAAGGAGTAAAATGCAAAAGATATGAAGTTAAAGAAGCATAACGAAGACCACTTCTGGGAAAACTTGTAACGACATTATCATATTTATGTGAATAATAAGATACATTATCCGATAAACAGATAAAAATTGCAAAAAAACAATTCTTTGGTTTTATACAGATATTTGACCAAAAGTCGGGAAGGTAATTTCCGAGCGGTTTTTCCAAATACGTTTGGCACGTGACAGGTTAATTCATGTAACAAACAATTCAATGAATTAAGGAAAAAATAAAATGTGTCAAAGTCCTCAAAAGGTTAATGCAAAGGTCATACATCATCTTGAATCAAAAATATTGTGGACAAGGGGTCAACATAGTAGTAACAGATTAGCTACAATGCTAATTAAGCTTGACCGCTCCATCTAGCAGACTTTTTTGCTGAAATTTCTATCAGTTTAGAAAAGACAATAAAAAAAATATGCACAAATTTATTTAGGATTGAATTGAATTAAAGAACAAAAAATACCGAGTCACGTGTCATCACCAAATTGCTTAATATGACTCAACTCTCTAGTTTATTAAATGAAGTATGCGGAAATAATATGGTCGTGCGCTGCATATAGTCATCCCCAAAAGAGGGCCATTTTGAGTCATCTACAAAGAATGTTTATTGTACTAAATTTTTGCATTATTATCCTCCTTGTCACGCACACAACTCCAGAATGTCAAATGTTTTAAATCAATTCAATACTCTTGATTATCTGCCGGTATTCGTATGTCAAATTCTAGACTGGGTTCCACCCAAAGGCGATGGCGATAATATTAGGTAGGTACCTAATTAAGACATAAAAATAAAATAAGATTCATCACATAAATAAGTACAATTAAACAAATTAATACAGATATTTTTTTGATTCAACTTAATAAAAGCCAACTATTTAGATCCTGGGGAATGGAGTCTTAAGGTGGGCTTTTAGAATCGTTCAATAGTAGCTTCATTTTATGAACAAAAGTAGAGCCTTGTGAGAACCGATAAGACTATCTGGTCCTTAAAACAGTTCGGGAAAGAGGTGGGTGTTCTCGACTATCTTATGGTGGGCACGCACCTTCAAGTTTACAATCCGTTTGGCATGAAACTAAGGCTTGATCAAGTATTGACCTGTGATTGTCTGGATATCAATTTGCATTACAAGTGTATTTTAAGACAGAATCAATCAATTCGGCTGATTTGATCAAGTTTCATGCATACTTAGAATGCGTACTGACGCCACGATTTTTTCTTGTTTGATGTATTTATATTGAGTGTGACCAGCGATTATATAAGTTCACCACACTTTTAAACAGTAAGCTTTGGCACTGTGAAATTTACATAGATTTTGTCTTCATTTTTTTAAATTAAAAAGAAAAACAAACATTTCCGGGTTATGAATAACCTGACAACATTTGAAAATCTCCTAGTATCACCACAGTAAGCGTAAAATATTGCTTGTGTTGTGATGGGGTACTTAGCCAGACGAAGAATTGAACACGGGAGACCTGAGCGGGACCCAAACACGATGCCAACTCAGCCACTGACTGGTTTTTATTTTTATCTCAATGCTCAAAATGTAATTTCCATCATAAGTTACGAATGTTTGTAATTATTTTATTAATATGAAAAGTCATGTAGAATCAACGAATTAAAATCAACTTGTATTGATGCAAGTATAGATTTATTCCTTACTATGTATGTCCGTTTGTTATTAACCATGTAATATCCAATTTACCTGCAGTGGTAATTGGCCTTTGTATTATTATTGATAGTTTCTCTGGCCAATTAGGCGACCCGTTTAAACTATTTGACTTGTGGACGGGTTGGTTGGTTGGTTGTCAAGCCAATGCACACGTCTCGTGCCCATAAGGATAGATGAGAATTCACATAATGCCTCATACTAATTCCGCATGAATCCTTTTATTTTTCAACTATGTAACGTGGATAAGTTGGCCACTTTAAAAAAACATTTAAGCTGTTTAATCACAGGAGACCATATTTGTCCTAGCTCCCATAGGTCTCATAGTTGTATCTCCCTTACTGTCACGAATTTTTCATTCATTATTTTTTTATGAAACGACAAAAACCTGAAGTTAAAATAACTTTTATAATACATTTGGCTAATAAAATATGTGCGTTTTTCTTGGATCAGATAATGGCAAGGAGCGTGCCAAGACCGAGTTTGGCGGTCCATTCTCTCTGCCTACCCCAGCTGTAAACGGCATATTTAATTAGATTCTATTCTGAATGGTAATATTGTAATACCGGTGTAATATTGAGATTGTCTACCGCTCTGTTTGGCTTGAATATTGCAGTCTGTAGTGCATAGTGCATGGTGATATTTGATATGGAAACCATATTATAGCTGGCCATACCAAGTAAGCAGAGTGAGTGGTTTAAGCAGATTACGGCACTAATGGCGGCAATGCTAATAGAATTCTGTCCCCCCACACACTTACATTTAAATCTACTACATCCTGTTCCAGATCACTGCTAATAATGTACATACTTAACTATTTGCTATGAAAAAATTATTCATGAAAAGATAAATCCATATTTCCACACTATAAGGGTTGCCACATATCTTGTTTTTGTTTTAAATGATTTAATCGTTTTTGATAAAGTACATATTTTAATAAGAAAATTTTGCATTTTCTAACCTGTAAAAACCAGGCAACATTTCATTAATATCATAAAATTTAAAAAGGTAGTAAAATGTATAGTTGCAACTTTTTACATTATTTACAATTTGTAGTTTTTTAATTTTTTTTTAATATATATATATTTTAAACAAACATAATTTTTTTTTTTAAATGACCTATTTTACGTTTTTTCCAACTAAAATTACTGACAATGAAAAAAAAACCACACATATTGTATTAGGAAAATGTATTATAAACGTTATCATCAACTCAACTATTTTGTTGTTTCATTTAAAAAAAAAATCTATTCAAATTGCGGTCAGAAACTCCATTTTTTGAGTGTACATTTTAATTATTTTTCAGTTAACTTTTATATTTGAATTTAAGTGTGGTGTTTTCTCTATAACACTGTTTAGATCATATTTCTAACCATTATAGTAAGCGAGACAGAACAATTTCTGCGAGACCTATATGAGTTGTTCCGAATACGGAACAAAATAGCCTGTGGAGGTTAAATCTGCTTTATCTCATTGTCAACAATCCTTTAATCCCGAACAGAAGGTATTTAGTGCTGACAAAGTAATTATTATCTTTTTACATTCACTTTGGATTAAAACAAGATCCATTTAATAATTTTGTTCATATGAAATTAAAATGCAGACAGTAGCCTGAATGTATTATTAGAGCTGTTGCCGGGCAACTGACTGTTGTATTATTTGCCTTTCTGCAAACGGTGGATACTATTTTTAAATTACGCTATCAACTCCTTAACCTGTTTTACGACTCACGTTTTATTGCAAAGCTAGTAGCTAGATAACCTTATCATCTTATTAATTAATTATTCAATATTAGGTAACGGCCGGCCTGCGTGGTCGAGGGGTAAAGCTCCCGACTCCCAATCCGATGGTCGCGGGTTATAACCCGGCGTGCGCAACAAAATTTTATTTGATTAATTTGTGTTATTTCACAATTAATTAATCACAAATAATATACAGGCTCTATCGGCACGTACCCTACAAACTTTAACCAGTGACTCCTGACATTATTTGAAGTAAAAATGAAAATAAAATTTTGAGATCCGGTGAAATTTTTGATATTTTTTTCCTACAAAAACATAAAAAAGTAGTAGGTTTTGGACGGTTGGGGGCGGGATAAGAGGTTGGGCGGTTACTCGGCTGAGTGACCAGTGACGACATGCAGAAGATTTTTTTTTGTTGGATTTTGAAAAAAAAATTGAAAAAAAAGTCAACGAAAAAGTCACCGGAGACCAAAATTTCATTTACATTTTTTACTCCAAATAATGTCAGGAATCACTGGTTAGTTTGTCGGGTAGGTGCCGATACACCCTGTATTTGTGGCATGTTCCAGAGTGGAAGATAAACTCAGTATCGCCCAAGTGTAAGACCATTATTGTTGCTTGAAATGGCTTTAGCTGTGTTTGGCGACCAGAATAGCCCACCTTCCTCCTTCCTTCGCCATCACCTTCAGCTCACAACTCCAATTGGGGATGCCATAGTGCCATAGTCTCACTGGCTCCAAACGGGACTCTTGTGCGGTAGTCACATAAAAAAAATAGTTCCGATTTCATGCCAAGCACCACATTACAGTAATTTAAAAAAAAAATATTGTCGACGATTTAAAACATTTAATACATTACACACAAACATACAATTTTAAACATCGAAGATATTTTTCATTTCTCCAATCCATAAATACTTAGTACAAAAAAGTTTACACAAGTTACAGAAACACTTTGAAGAGAACGCCACAGGGAATTATCATATCCGAACATGAAGGAATGCTCTAGGCAACTATTTGGGCGCAATTGCGGCGTTTACTTCAAACAAACGAGCAATCTAGAACATTCTACTAAATTTCGGCAAACACATTCGGAGCACCAAAGGAATGCTCTCTGTTGTGTGTAAGAGTAAGATAAAAATGAAGTCAAATTTTAACTAGCTCATAATAATTAACAATACAAACTAACGTTTTCAACAGCAATGTCAAGGTCATTGCCATTATAAATATAAAAGCAATGCTTTTAGGTTATGTCCAATTGTATAGACTTTTTTGTGAAAGGGCGGGAGTTTACAAACTAGCCCAGGAATCAGTTGGGTGTCTGCTTTTAATGTACTGAATACCCATTGTATATTTAAAAAATATATATTTATATATATTTCTGATTGCTTGTAGGTACTTGGATTTAGAGCAGAAACACATTCAATGAAGTAACAATTTGTAAAGGAAAATTATACAGTAAACAGACTGCAGATAGATGGCACGTTGCCATTTTTCTTGGCGAAGCCGCAATACATTATTTGTAATGTGCTGATATTCAAGGATCTTTATTATTTATATTAGAAATGTAATTTTTTTATGAAAGTGATACGAGTTTTACTAATAGTATAGGTACCTATCTATTGATATTTAAAATATGGAATTGATTGATGATTAGCGGAAGTTGCGGTTTTATCAGTTACTAGGCCGCGCAATGAAAATGGGTCAAAACTATCAACATACAAATGTCAAAACGAAAATTAATTGGATCAATTTGAGACTTTTTCAACCCATTTTTAAACGTAATTACTTCAAAAATTCGGATGACTAAGAGTCCAAATTAGTTCCACGGAACATTGGAGCAGGACAGATCATCAACTGGCAAAGAATTGATTAAAAATTTAACACGTGTTGTGTTTTCTATTTTTAGATACACTGCATGAGCGGCTGACCGTTCTGAGTAATGTACAGCTGTTTGGGCGTTTTTACGGGACAGAATGCGAATTTCTCGATGAACGGGAACGCAGAATATATTTTACATGAATTTTCACGTCTTCCTATGATTAAAACGACTTCAAAAAGCATAAAATAAGTTCAACGACAAAAAGTTTTCGGGATTGCGCATGCCACTAAAAACGCGGCAATCGGCGCGTCATGGAGATGACAAAAGACGACGATTGTTGAAATAATTTATTACACTAGATCTTCGAACACTTGTGAGTGTTAAGAAGATATCATGATTACAATACTTACATTAAATTCAATCAGAAATCAAAGCAACGGTACGCGGTACGTGAGTCACTTTCGGCAAATTGAGAGTTGCACATGCCGGAAAAGCACGTTTTCGGACGACATTTAAAATTGGATAAGGAACAATAACGCGTGCGAGGATTGACAGGGGGTAAAGTGTATGTAATCAAATTTATAAAATAACGCAAATACAAACCTCGGCCTGTGTCCTGATATCATTGTCGGTGGCGAGGAGCGTATTTAGAATTTGATAAAACTGTGCCTGATCCCCGGCCATGACGAAAAACTTGAAAAGAAAAGATAATACCAGAGACACAAAAGTCAGGCAGCACTTGTTTCTAAAATTTCAAACTGATCGAACGAAACGAAAGTTACCACATGTCCATGGATACTTCACAATCTTCAAATCGAGCACTTGGAATAATAAAGTTTCATCTAACACGACAATTTTACGAAATAATGATATCTAAATTATCATTCCGTAGGGCATATTATTGCATAACACCAGTATATCACTTGAAACTTGCTTTTGTATGGCAAGTTTAGCACTGCGTCAGATGCTCATCAAAAAATATATTCATGTGTCTTACAAAAATAGACTCTGACAACATCTTGTTGGATGTGGTTTTCAGCTATTTTTCCCAACCAATTATTTATTTTGTACAGGATTTAACGCTTTGAATTGTCTTTGATTTCTGACATATAGAAGTGCGCAGCGCAGATTGTCTGAGCTTATTTAAAAATTAGTAAAATTGGTAAAATAAAAGAAACTTATGACAGTTTCTTTGTGAATTTGATACTGCCATACCGTGTATGATTATATTTTTTAAAGAAATAATTAAAGTTTGAAAAATGGTAAGTTGAAAGTTTAATACCGCCAAAAGTCTCATTGCCCTAACTTTTATTAGATATCGATTTGTTGTTTAATGTATTTAGGTTAATTTCGCGATTTACATTTAAATTACGCAATTTGTTTTGGCACTGCATTATAGGTATTGACGATTCACAATGTTTATTTACAGGCAAGTTCGATTGTGGTGGCGGGGTTGGGGCTGGCAGCGGTCGGATTTGTCGGGAGAGTTATCGCCCGTCAGCTTCCGAACATGGCCCAGAAAATGAGCGAAGCTCTTAAAAATATGCCCAGTTTAGATGCCGGCTCCCTAGCGAATTCCAGATATTACAAAGGTGGATTCGAACCGAAAATGACTAAGAGAGAAGCTTCGTTGATACTCAGTGTCAGCCCCACTGCTTCAAAACTTAAGGTTTGTAACAAATATGAATAAACGGCACAAAGTATTTATTATCTAAATTCCACGTGAAAGAAATCATTTCACTCGGGGTCTACGTCATCTTTGATGAAAGTATGGAATGAACCTGGATGTCATGCTGTAGGAGGGAGGAAACACACACTGGCAAATCATTCCACAGCCGAGCTGTTGAACACAATAACGAATCGCAGAAACAACCGTTCTCATGTGACAAATGTCAAAAATGGATAAACTTTTGTTCGAAGTGGACACAAACATTTTTTAGCAAAAACCTTTAGATGCTCCTTAATTATTATACAAGACAACTTTTTGCATTTGGGGTAATGGGAAATAATGCATTCAAATTTAACTAACTAACTAACCATCACGCCGTTCCGCAGGGGTAGGCAGAGAGGATGGACCGCCAAACAACTCGGCCTTGGCACACACTCCTTGCCTCATTCACATTCATACATATTCTCATACATACTCTTCTATTATTCTGACTCTTGACATGACCCGACTCAAGTATCTGATATACTTGATCGTGCCACGTCTTCCTTGGGCGTCCTCGGCCTTTTCTACCATTCACATTCGCGTCATAAATTCTCTTTACACATTCTTTCTTCATTCATGCCCAAACCACCTAAGCGTCCCTTTCTTAATCTTACTTATTACGCTCACATCAGCCTTGCATTCTTCTCGGATCTCCACATTCTTCACGCGATCATACATGGTTTTACCACACATACGCCTCAGGGATCTCATTTCTATAGCATTCAGTCTACTTTCATCCTTTCTCTACCAGTTCCATGCTTCACTGCCATACATCAGGGTAGGTACCAGTACTCCATTGTGGACTGCTAGCTTCGCTTCTGTGGACAACTTTTTATGGCTCCAACGACGTTCAATCCTCCATTAATGGAGTTGAAATGAATGCATTCAAATTTCAGTTGCGTAAAATGGAAATTTACTTTTGCATACGAAATCGCGTCAATTCGCGGCCATTTACAATAATTACTGTCATTTTGTTGTTGGTATTCCTGATACTTTACTGAGAGGTAGATGCCAGATGACCGTAGCCATGAAATGATGCGTAATTATAAAATCATAACATAATTAATGATATAATGTAAGCAAACCTCTTTTAAAGTTGTCTTTTATAGTAATTAAGTTGAATCTAAAGGTTTTTTATAAAAAAATATTTGTATTAAGCATGTACAGTTCGATCGAAAGTTTACCCAACAATGTATAAATGGTGAGTGGCATTTGGCATATTTCCCGGTTGTGTACCGTTGCAGAAGAGTTCGATGACACTGGTTGCTCGGAGCATCAGAACTTCCTTCATTTTCAAGAAATCAGTTTATAATGAAATTAATGAAAAATTAAAACACTTTGTTTTTACCACGAAAATCTTTATTTTAACACATCGACATGTTTCGAGAACGATGTTCTCTTCCTCAGGACATAAGAGAACATCGTTCTCGAAACATGTCGATGTGTTAAAATAAAGATTTTCGTGGTAAAAACAAAGTGTTTTAATTTTTCATTAATAAAATGGTGCCACAAAGTGAATTTGCAAAATTTGAAGAAGTATAATGAAATTATTCTTTTAGTTTCTCATCATTGTGCCAGCTAGCTAGCAGTCCACAATGGAGTGCTAGTACCTACCCTGATGTATAGTAATGAAGCATGGAACTGGCAGAGAAAGGATGAAAGTGGACTGAATGCTGTGGAAATGAGATCCCTAAGGCGTATGCATGGTAAAACCATGCATGATTGTATGAGAAATGTGGATATCCACAAATAATGCAAGGAAGATGTGAGTATAATGAGTAAGATTAAGAAAGGGGCCCTCAGATGGTTTAGGCGTGTAGAGCGATTGAATGAAGAAAGAGAAGTCGGGGACGCCCGAGGCAGACATGGCACTATCAAGTGAACCAGATTCTTTAGTCAGGCCATGTCAAGAGTCAGAATAATAGAAGAGTGTGTATGAATGTGAATGAGGCAAGGAGTGTATGCCAGGACCAAGTTGTTTGGCGGTCCATCCTCTTTGACTACCCCTGAGGTGAAACGGCGTGATTAGTAATTAAGTTTTTTTAACTTAAGACAAAGACATTTTAAATACATAGCTTGCAAACTATACAATACACTACCAGCTACGATTAGACAGAAACAATGACCAAATTCAAACACGAATTAAAGGATTGGATTGCAAGTATAAGGCGTCCCACAATTACAAACATCTGCAAAACAAATTGCACTTAGCCAAGAATAGCAATTTACATAGGACCTAACTCAAATGAAATAATGTAAAATATTAAGACGATAGACTTCGCTTTTCGGCCCATACAAAAAGGACGCCCGGGAAAAAACACTTTTCTACATCGAAAATTGCACAAAATGAATATATTTTTTTTATACTGCCTTCTAGAGGGTGAAAACTATGTCGGTATGTTTTCGAATTTTCGATGCGTTTTGTATTAACGTAAACGTTCACTGTCAAACATGTACGATTTATCAAAATATATTATTTAAGAAAAAAGTGCTGCTAACTCAACTCTCATAAAGAATTATAAAATTATAAAAAGCTACCGACGTAGCTTCTTCTTTCTAAAAACTATATACTTTTTAAAATTTCAATTTCGTGAAAGTTTCGGTGTAGAAAAGTGTATTCTCCATAAACCCCTTTTCGAGCGATTTCTGTAGGTAAATTTGAGCGTTGTCTCATTCGCACATTTCGCATTCGCATGTATTGTGAGTGTGCGTAAGCTTATTGTGAGCGGGACAGAATGACAGACGCAGGTGTTCCGCGTGTCGTTTAAAGTCTAGCCTCTTAAAATCATGTCAAATCTAACATACATAATTATTATTTTAATATCAATTGTATATCATCTTTTCCTACATTTGTAAGATCGAATCCAATCACAGTTCTTTTTGATTGTATAGAAGTTAAAATGAATGTAACCTCAATTTTCTTATGTTTGTATACAATTTTCTTATGTTTGTATACAGATAGTACCTCTACGTCGGTCTCGACACAGGTATATCCTAGTGAGACAGGCATCAAAAAAATCTCATGTAATTAAACTTTACACAGATAAAAAATAAATAAGTTGTGCCACTATTTTTATAAAATCGCTATTCGCTGTATGTCTAAAATACGCCAATAATAATTTATTCTTACAGATAAAAGATGCGCACAAAAAGATAATGTCTCTGAATCATCCCGACAGAGGTGGTTCTCCTCTCCTGGCCGCCAAGATCAACGAAGCTAAAGATTTACTAGAGAGCGGAAAGTCATCATCGTAATAATCAGAAATCAATTGATGTTTATGTCCATCTAATGGGCGCTTTTATAATTTCAACGGTTACGGCACGGCAACGATGGCACAAATAAAACAAAAAAATGTACATTCTTTATCACAATCATTCTGCAGCTCTTTCTTACACATTAGATAATAGTGTTTAAGAAAGAGCTGTTATAAAACGAGACAAACAATGTACAGATGTCTGCTTCCCCCTCAGAATTTGGAAAAATGTTATTGTTATTGTGGTATTCTGTTGTTTTCTCTGGAGTTTCAATAATACTTTGGTTCGTCTAGATCAGCGGTTTTCAACTTGTGGTACGCATACCCCTTGGGGTACGCAAAGCAAAAATTGGGGGCACGCAATATCGTGGCACGAATGTTTCAAAGGAATATCCCACAATAACACCTGTAGTTCTAAAATTATTAATACCGTCCACAAGCACGTATTTGTGTTTATTAAAAATAAATATTGCAATCGCCTGAATGCTGAACCAGACTTGAGGCTCTACCTGTGTGAAATTGAGCCAAACATTGCTCTGCAAAGCAAGCTCAAGAGTCACATTGACTGTATGTTAACATTGTATGATTAATTATACAGGTAACAGGAGGCCGGGCTTTTATTTTAACTATTGGTACAAAAAAAACTTTTTTTCTGCAAAATTTTTTCAGGTTAAAAAAAATTTATCCTCCTAATAATACACTTTGTGAATTTGGAGTTGTGTATGGAGAACATGAATTTTTTTTTCGTTGAAATAAAAAAATGTGGAGCAAAAATGTGTTCACTTTCGCATTTAGAATCCAAACTTTGCTCTGCAAAGCAAGCTCAAGGGTCACATTGACTGTATGTTAACATTGTATGATTAATTATACAGGGTGTAACAGGAGGCAGGGCTTTTATTCTAACTATTGGTACAAAAAAAACTTTTTTTCTGCAAAATTTTTTTAGGTTAAAAAAAATTTATCCTCCTAATAATACACTTTGTGAATTTGGAGTTGTGTATGGAGAACATGAATTTTTTTTTCGTTGAAATAAAAAAATGTGGAGCAAAAATGTGTTCACTTTCGCATTTAGAATCCAAACTTTGCTCTGCAAAGCAAGCTCAAGGGTCACATTGACTGTATGTTAACATTGTATGATTAATTATACAGGGTGTAACAGGAGGCAGGGCTTTTATTCTAACTATTGGTACAAAAAAAACTTTTTTTCTGCAAAATTTTTTTAGGTTAAAAAAAATTTATCCTCCTAATAATACACTTTGTGAATTTGGAGTTGTGTATGGAGAACATGAATTTTTTTTTCGTTGAAATAAAAAAAATGTGGAGCAAAAATGTGTTCACTTTCGCATTTAGAATCCAAACTTTGCTCTGCAAAGCAAGCTCAAGGGTCACATTGACTGTATGTTAACATTGTATGATTAATTATACAGGGTGTAACAGGAGGCAGGGCTTTTATTCTAACTATTGGTACAAAAAAAACTTTTTTTCTGCAAAATTTTTTTAGGTTAAAAAAAATTTATCCTCCTAATAATACACTTTGTGAATTTGGAGTTGTGTATGGAGAACATGAATTTTTTTTTCGTTGAAATAAAAAAATGTGGAGCAAAAATGTGTTCACTTTCGCATTTAGAATCCAAACTTTGCTCTGCAAAGCAAGCTCAAGGGTCACATTGACTGTATGTTAACATTGTATGATTAATTATACAGGGTGTAACAGGAGGCAGGGCTTTTATTCTAACTATTGGTACAAAAAAAACTTTTTTTCTGCAAAATTTTTTTAGGTTAAAAAAAATTTATCCTCCTAATAATACACTTTGTGAATTTGGAGTTGTGTATGGAGAACATGAATTTTTTTTTCGTTGAAATAAAAAAATGTGGAGCAAAAATGTGTTCACTTTCGCATTTAGAATCCAAACTTTGCTCTGCAAAGCAAGCTCAAGGGTCACATTGACTGTATGTTAACATTGTATGATTAATTATACAGGGTGTAACAGGAGGCAGGGCTTTTATTCTAACTATTGGTACAAAAAAAACTTTTTTTCTGCAAAATTTTTTTAGGTTAAAAAAAATTTATCCTCCTAATAATACACTTTGTGAATTTGGAGTTGTGTATGGAGAACATGAATTTTTTTTTCGTTGAAATAAAAAAATGTGGAGCAAAAATGTGTTCACTTTCGCATTTAGAATCCAAACTTTGCTCTGCAAAGCAAGCTCAAGGGTCACATTGACTGTATGTTAACATTGTATGATTAATTATACAGGGTGTAACAGGAGGCAGGGCTTTTATTCTAACTATTGGTACAAAAAAAACTTTTTTTCTGCAAAATTTTTTTAGGTTAAAAAAAATTTTTCCTCCTAATAATACACTTTGTGAATTTGGAGTTGTGTATGGAGAACATGAATTTTTTTTCGTTGAAATAAAAAAATGTGGCTAAAAATGCCCGATATCTTGTTACACTCTGCATAAAATTGCATACATTGTATTGGTGTGACTAGATTTTTAAATTCATGTAATAATAATGAGAGTACCTATTAAAAAATTACAAATGAAACATGTCTTTCATTACACTTATGTATACAAGATAGATAGAGGGTACGGGGTGCAACATATTTCTAGCAAGAGTCAAGGGGTACGCAGGCTCAAAAAAGGTTGATAACTGCTAGTCTAGATTTTTTTTTTTGTTTTAATTTTTCTTTATTCATTAAACTGCTAGTTACATGTTTTGAGAATTTTACGACCACCACGATAGGCACATGCCCGTGTTGTGGTGATTATGAGTTGTGTGTGTGTTTTATTATTCTTTTTCCATTGAATTGTTAGTTACATGATTTGAGGATTTTTCGACTACCATGCTAGGCACATGCCCGTGCTGTGGTGGTCGAAATTATTATCATCTTATTTACAATGAATATTTAACTAGAATTAAAGTCTGTTCTAAAGGATTCCCTGTTTAAATCTAGAGCAGGAAAAAAGGTCACTGACGGTGTCTACCTATAGATCGGATATGATCCGTTATCTTCGTAACTGTTCGGGTATGAGACCCAAACGGGCGACAGTTATCTCTCTCATATGGCGGGACTTACTGATCTCTGTTGAGACATATTAAAACTACCCATACTAAAGACAACTGTTGAGAGACATTGAAACTACGTACACTACAATTATCATACTTCTCTCTCACACGTATTAAGGAAATGAAACACCATTTCCGTTGCTGTTGACGTACCGTTGCCATGGGAATTTTAAAAGCGTCCAATTATAACTGATAACTCTTGAAAAGTATGGTTTACAATTTAGTGCTAAAACTTATGTTTTTAAAAAATGTGATTATTAGTCTAAAATGTTAATTTAGAAAATTAGTTGTAGCACAGACAAGTTACCCCTAAACTGCCTGCAGGAATTCGCATCGAAGATAGCCACAAATTTGGTTCAAACGTAATTTCTTGCATAATTAATATTTATTTATTTACTCAAGTTCTATTACAATGTTCCTATTATCTATCAATCTGGTGAAGACATTATTATGTTATAATAAATGTATAAATCAAAATAGTTCTGAACGACATGTTTTACTTCCGTCGTAATAATAAATGATGATTTAAAACATTGGTTTACACATTGGTTACAAACAAGTTTACTGCGTACAGTGTGTACCAGAAAGTATCATTCTTTATTAATTGATAAATGTACTAAAAAAGTTGTGGCGATTGTGAATAAAATGTATTTTTATAAATTGTTATTGTTTTAATAAACAAATATGTAGATAAAACTTTATTTCATTGTTTTAATTTTTTGTTTTGTTTACATTATTTTTACATAGGAGGACCTGAGGAAAAAACAATTTCCTTCGGGAGCCTATGATATCTATGTGGATGCTGTGTGGAGGGTGTTTTTGTATTTTAAGTTAAGGAAGGAGGGGAAGCTCTGAGAAGGAAAGTAAGAGGTGTGGGTAGGAATCTGGGTCGGTGCATCCAGGAGTGACAGATGTATGAATCCATTCCTCCAACGGCAGTATAGGGCGATGGGTCAAGAGAGTCCAGGTGGGATAGATCATCTCAACCTCAAAGTCTCTCCCGATCCGACCCGCCATGCAGGTGGGAAAACGTATTCGCTGGACAATTAGGATCAATTAGTTAAGAGCCAGGAATCCTTTACTACGATGAAGATTACATAAAAGTCAATAATAAAAAAATACCATAATAATTATTTTTAAGATACAAAGAGCAAAAAACTGTCCAAAGAAGCGAAGCTGCCAGTCCACAATGGAGTGCTGGTACCTACCCCGATGTACGGCAGAGAAAGTAGACTGAATGCTGTTGAAATGAGATCCCTGAGGCGCATGTGTGGTAAAACCATGTATGATCGTGTGAGAAATGTGGAAAGTTCGCAAAGAATGCAAGGTTGATGTAAGGGTAATGAGTAAGATTGAAAGGCATGTAGAGCGGATGAACGAAGAACGGAGTGTAAGGAGAATATATGAGGCCAAAGGAAGGCATGGCACGATCAAGTAAATTAGATACTTGAGTCAGGTCATGTCAAGAGTCAGAATAATAGAAGAGTGTGTATGAGACGATGTATGAATGTGATTGAGGCCAAGAGTGTGTGCCAAGACTGAGTTTTTTGGCGGTCCGTCCTCTCTGCCTAACCCTGCAGTAAAAGGCGTGATGGTTAGTTGTTAAGATACAAAGAAAGTCAATATTTTCAAACTCGTTTATTATGCATCTGCAATATATTTCCACTTGACCTGAGACCAGGGCGAAATATTGAAACAATAACTATTATTTGATAATACTAAAATACGTTTTGACGTAATTATTATGTATATTTTTTCCATTATGATGTATAAAGTACAATATGAAAAATGGTTCAATAACTTACTACGTAAAATTAGTATTTTGGTAGGTACTTCGAAGTGGCAGTAATATTTTGGATTTCATAATTATTTAATTAATATATTGCTAATTATTTTCAAATTCTGTTGATAATTTGCTAATTATTGGTGATATAATTATTATACACTGGATTATTTTCAATTCAATCAATTTTCACTATATCGTTCCAAACATTCTGACAATAAAACATAATAATATTTTGTACTGCAATAGTGAGACTGAAATAAATTTTTAAAAAAAGCGGCACACATTACAAAACATGAAAACGGAATAGACAAAAATAAATATATTTTTTTAGTCTTTTGAAATATTCCATAGACAAAACACTTTCACATTATTCAGTCGCCAAGTTGGTTTATTTGTGGTCACCAAACGTGACTCATAAAAAAAGTGTTGGATTCTAACAATATTGCATTTAGAAAAAGACTACGGGCCTTACTAATAAACACAACTTATAAACAACCGTTATTGGTTATTTATCTGTTGTGTAAAATTTAAAACACATTTATGAGGCCTTAGGTATTCCAAAATCTGTTTCCCCCCAAACAATAATTAATTTAAGCCCCAGGGGCCAGTCCAGTGCATTTGCAGTGTACAAAGCACTGCAATTGCAGCGTAAATTCATTTTGATTTTGGATATTAACTCTACTAGTCTAGTTAAAGACAAAAATAAAAATGCCACTTTATCAAGTACGATATTGTCTACTTGTTGGATTTAACAAAAATATCTTTTTATTTATTATTGAAGTTTCTTGTCGGCCCCTTTGGGTTAATTAATAGAATATTTCTTAATAATGCATAGGGACTTAGATAAAAGCCTTGCATTTATCAACATAACAAAGCAAAACAAACAACACATTCCCTATAAAATAAGGGACAACAACATAAAATAAAATTGAGCTGAGCTTTGTAAAATCTCATCACTCGCATATTTTGACATATCACAAAAATCACACTTCAAGCATTATTCTTTAGAACGTGGACACAATAAATAGAGCAAAATCAATACAATCATTATAAATGTAAAAAAATATATATTCTGGTGGGTAATTCCAAGGGTGTGGTAATCAATTAAAATAAATAATTTATTTTTGACAACGTAATTTTGTTCAACATAGCGTGCACTTTGAACAAGAACGTTCCATCTGACTCGGCAATGTTATGTGACATTGAACTAAGTAGTACTCTCTAGAGCCCAATATCGCAAGAAATTGCCGTGTTATATAGAAGCTTGTTGTTCTTGATTGACATTAATAATGTATTAACATAATTTATTTGAATGTCCAATATGTATAATGAAATGAATATCCAGCTATTCTTCCCGTTACAGCTAACAAATAAATTAAAATACATGTTTAATGTTAAAAGAGTGGAATGTGCAACGGCTTAATACTATTTGTATCACTGACATAAGAAGACATAGACATGCCCTAACGCAAAATCTGAATATCGTTTCGATGAGCTAGAGGCAAACGACGTGATAATCTTTTTGGCGCCAGGAGGGGTCGAGCATGTCTTAACCCGTCAGGTGTTGAATGGTGAAAATGAATTACTGTTTATACCAGGGGTCTCCAAACTACGGCCTGTGGGCCAAATCCAGCCCGCGAGGCTCTCTAAACTACGGTCCGTGGGCCAAATCCTACCAGCTAGTGTCATCATATAGTGAATTTAGCACTTACTTGGCCCTTGGAACTTACTGATCAGTATGGCCCTAAGGCTGGAAAGTTTGGAGACCCCTGGTCTACAGTAAAGATTAAATACCGTAAGAAAAACAAACAATAAGCCGATTTGTCGCACAACTCAGTTACGTGCATTATGCAACGAGCAATTCACATGCCATTATAAAAAAAGGTCTAGTTATTAGTAAGCAAATTTTATTTTCAAAGATTAAATAGTAATTCTACAATGCGAGTTGCTTGTCGGATTCATTTATTGACAAGTCACTGAAAAGGACATGCCCACGCCACCTCCTTCCCCTCGCCCTTATGGCCAGGTCTATCGTTTCTTGGGTCTGTGATTTGTATAAATAAAATGTGCATGTAAATAAAATGTATTTTGAGCACTCCCTTTTCATTGCAGAATTGAGGAAGTTTCTATTGAGAGCAGATAAGAACAACACGAAATATTTGATGGAAAAACTCATTTTCACTTAAATACTTGCAATATTATGTAATTATTATGAATTAACAGGCGACATTGACTTAATATGAGTAAATCACCAAGAGATAAAAAAATTCTATCCTCTATAACGGAGGAAAGAGAGAATGCTAAAAAATAAGCAAGTAAAATTATTGTAGACTGGCAAAAGCCAACATATAAATGTAAAAAATTTTTTTTTTTAAATGTCGTACATTTAGTATCTTACTTATGAATTCTTTTTTTAGGTTCTTTGTGGCCATAAATTATTTAAAAATATACTAGACTTCTTCTTTTAACTTCTTGAATGTCGGATGATATTTCCCCACATATGGCCTAATTCCATAGAAAATTAATATCAGAGCATTAAGAGAGGCTAGAGTGCTCAAATAAAAAGAAATATCTGGAATGATATTGGCGCAAGCGATTCTGGCCTTGTCCTTGTGCAGTTTCTTTATACATAAGGGTTAAAATCGCATTTTATTTTTTAATCTGTCAGTTGTCACCCGCCTGCCGGCGGGCTTACGACAAATGAGAGGTTAAATGAGTTTTTTACCCCACCGGAGTGAGAATCTTTGCAAAAGTGGTTTTTAATTTCGAATTTTTACAATAATTTAAGACAAAACTTTCAAGTATATTTCTTTACACCAATTTTTCAGTAGAGCACTTTGGATAGGTCACATTGTAACTATTTTAAGATTTTTCTATCTATTAAGAAAATATTAAATAACTTAGTTCTATTATACAAAATTCATAAAAAAAAAACTTTCAAAAAATTACTCGTAGGTTTGATTGAAGCATGCACGAAAAATAATTATTAAAAATAATTTCATGTTAACAATCTAACTAAGTATACATATTACAAAAATGTATTTTTGTGATGGTTTGGAGGTAATCTCGATTAAGTTGGATACAGCCTCTTGCGATACTTAAAATATTAAATAATAATAGTTCTAGAATCAATTAATGTCAACAATAAATTCAATCATTTTAAAAAACACCTTCAATCTCAAATAAATATAACTAAACAAACTACCTAAGAGAAGGACTTGGCAAACGGATCCAAATACATACCCAACACTCTGTCCAAACCGCAATTTGACAAAGCCATTGAATAATATCTATTAGTAACCATGGAAACGATGTATGTCGGCAGCCATCTTGGCAGCCATTTTTGTACAACCGTTTGCACAGAATGCTTTAAGTCCTCTCTTAGGGTATTTTATTTAGTTTTCAAACCTTAACAGCAACCAAAAAGAAATGCACAAAAATGAAATAATTACAGGTCAATTTTTTAGTATTGGGACATTATCAATGTATTGTGTACCAAAACACACCACTGAATGAATGAAAGAAATAATTCAAGTTCATTCTCAATAACAACGTCTGAATAGCACCCTGAGCGCAGTTGTTTACTGTCATGCTATAGATTTTGACAAAAAATGACCTGTAGTTAAAGATTTTCATAAATTTGTAATTGAAATTGTAAAATATTATTATAAATCTCATTCATTCAATTATTTTATGTATTTACTTAAAATTAAGACTAATTTTACATAGTAATAATAATATGAAATTCTCCCTAGAAAATTACCATATTTTAATTACATATTTGGTGTTTGCACGTAATTAATAAGGCAAGCTAAATGTTTAAAAGATTTTAAACAAATGTCAATGAAAACTTTGTATTTAATAAGCTGCAATAGGTAAAAAGATTTCACTAATTTGCTGGAAACAAACCAAATACCAAAACCAAACAGATTCTTTAGAAGTATCAGCCCCCTACAGCCATTCCCGCAATTTAGTAAGTATGTAATATTTTCGTAAAACAAAAAGATAAATTTATAAAATCAACCTTCTTTATAAATCACTATTTTGAAATGGCAGGGACATAATTGGTCCAATATTCTGCATGCCAATTTATTAAAAAGTCAGGATGGCGGTCAATTAAAGCCGAATTTACACTATGCAACAAATTGCACACAAGTTGTTTCACGACATTACATGGTTGCATTGCTAGTTTCACCTGTAAACATATTGATCACTGAAATTTGAAATGCTGTAAAGCAGCGTTTGCCAATCTTTTTAAGCCTGTTTACCAGTGAAAATAGGAAAAAAAAATTGCAGACTGGTAACGTAGGAATAAAACCTTTTACGTAAATATGTAAACATATACAGGGTGGGGCTTAGTAACTATTTGAATTTGGCGTCCTGAAGAGATGGTTGCTGCGAGGAGGGTGATAGACACGTTGGAGTGGGCAGGGCATTAAGTTTGAGCTCCACTTGGTTTATTAGCATCATGGAGTGGACGAAGGCAGAGTAGATAAATTTCCGTGATCGATATAGTTACATCATGAAAGCATCAGTTAAATGTCATAAAATTAGAATCACACTAGTGCGAAATTACAGTGTTACTGGTGGAATGCAACTAATTGCGTAGTGTAAAAATGGGATGCAACTAGTGTGGCAAAACTATTTCAGCTGAGCGGACGTGTGTGTTCCTTGTAACTGCTTGAGAGTTGTGTACAACAACATTGCGCATTGTAGTAAAAAGCTTTGATGGTGATGAAACTAATGCCGTTCTTCAATGGAGCTACTTTCAAGCGACGCGATCGCCGCTCGTCTGTACCTTCCATACTATTATTAGTGTTTGTAAACGCCGCTTGGGACAGCATTAGCAAAATAGTATGACAGGTAGCGGGTAGCGGCGATGTAGTCGCTTGTAAGTAGCTGCGTGAACGAAGGGCGTTTGTTTGCGTAAATTACACCAACTTCTTGGCATCATGTAATTATTTAAAACGTGCAAGCAACTAGTTGCGTAATGTAAATTCGGCCTAATAAATTCAATAAATAAATAATTTCAAACATTATTCTGTCAGTGCATGTAACACATCAAAATCAAAGAAATAAATGGCATTGCTAGAATAAAAATTGTCAGGAAGATTCACAATGAAAACCAAAGATAGGTGGGTCCCTTTATAATCTTAAAAAGTAGGTACCTACTTCCGTATTAACAGCTAAATAAATACTTTATTATTTGAATGTAAGGAAAAAATATCTTCTAGAATAAATCTTTACACCTTATCCTATATTTACAATAGTCAGTAAAAATTGCATTGAAGTAAAGATTGACACAGTTAAATTTGTAGGTGGCCAAAGAAAGAACTGAGAAAAAACTAAAGTCGGGATCTCACCTGAACTATTCTTTGATATATTTCATAGAATTTCTGAAATAGATTCATGAGAGCAAGATTTCTATTGAATATATCAGGTATAGATATTTTTGGCATTCACAAAATCTACATTAGCGACATCATTAACTACAAAGTTAAGCATGTCAAACTGGAGTGAAGAAAATTTAATTTTGTCTCGTTCATATATTACATTTTTAATACATCTTTGAAAAACGCAAAAGCAATACATAACATTTTATTGCTTAATAATTTGAACTTTTCGGCTAATTTTAATTTCTCTTGTTAATTATTCAATCAAAAACCCGTCTTTTTCTCATCCATTAAAAGGTTTAATACAAATTATTGACTTTCTTGTCAAAACAATACCTAATAGATTTCATAATTATAATTTTGAGTTATAAATAAATTATTAATACAAACAAACACAACAAAAAATCATCCACTTTTTAGAAAATAGCATACTTCATCCATACGTATCATTCAATTATTACAATGCACACATGGTCAATAAATTTAGTAACGTTGTACATAAATAACAGTTACATAGTATAAGACAAATAATATAAAAGCTTATATGCACTAGGGCACACATTATAATTGGATAGAAAGTTGATGTGCCCTCAGAAGTTGTATTGCGTTCAGCAACAAGTTTGGCATATTGTCTATGATCATTATTGGCCAATTTTTTTGTCTATGGTCATCATAGGTCAGTTTTTTAACTAGACATTACCAATTTTATTACCATTGTACACTGATACGCGTCATTATAATACAGGGTGTATCGGCACACACCCGACAAACTTTAACCAGTGATTCCTGATCATATTTACAGTAAAAAATGTTATGGCGACTTTGTTCTCCGGTAACGTTTATTTTCAATAAAAAAAAATTCCACACTTTATCGCGTTATTGGCGTGGGTAGCGAGGTATGGGTAGCGCGAAGTTGTCGACAGTGACGGAGTGTGGAATTTTTTTATTTTATTGAAAATAAACGTTACCCGGGAGCAAAGTCGCCAGATCATTTTTTACTTAAATTATGATCAGAAATCGCTGGTTAAAGATTATCGGGTACGTGCCGATGCACCATGTATATATGTTTCCCCTGCGATATGTACCGAATTAATGGTTGTTCACTTAGTAATGCTTGAAAAGTACATCCAAGTAAAATAATTATTGTTTTCTGTCATGCTTTAGAATAGGGTATTTTCATAAACGAGGGATTCTGTAGAAAATGTATGGAATATTTAAAGATCATTATTCTGATTTTAATCATCCTACTAAAAATGTTTGTTTTATATATTTTCATTCAAATTTATTGATTTAAAAAAAGATCAAAAACCGGCAAAACCAAAACGGCCCGTGATTGTCACGGCAACAAACAACGAAGTACTACTGTCAGAAATGTGTCAGAAGACGGCTGACGCTCATGATGTCACATGATAGCCTTGCCCCAAAATATTCTTTTGGCGGTATTTCAAAAATGGGAAACTTAGACTCGCTGTAGAAAATTTATTCATCAACACAAAAATAAAATAAAAATGCCATAATCATCGAATTTTTTTTGCTTAATTTTAAGCAATAAAAAAAACGTGGAAATACCCTTTTATATAAAAACAAAATTATAAGTCAACGTTTGCCATAGTGCATACAAGCCCCAAAATTTTGGAAAAATGTTGCAAAATCATTACTGCCAAAAGTATCTATGATTTTTATAAAGTTTTTTTATTTGCTAACTTTATTTATGATAGCTGTAGAGCCATTTTTGAAAGGCCTTCCAAACATAATAATCAAAATTAACAATGAGGTGTTTCAGATATCATCTAATTTGATGACCATCAATCGATGATCAGCGCCATTTAGATGTTTCGACATTAGAACAGTCCCCGATAAATGCCAATTCTCGGCCCGTTTCAGCTTTTACTCAAATTATGATCAGCTGTCAAGCATACCTGATATGTTGTAGTGCTCGTCAACTGATAACAAATAGATTGAAACCTAAAACGGGTTGAAAATCAACATTAAAATTTTTTACTTAAAATTTTTATAAAATCAAAATGGTTGATTATTGGGCATCAACCTAAATGAAAAAACCCCACCGATACAACTCTTGCACTGCTGGGATTGTAAAATTAAAGTTTTGAAACTGCTGGCAGCAAAAATATTAAATAAAATTTTAAATTTTGGATTTATTCAGGTAGGTAACGTAATCGATTTTTTGGTGTTTTAACCCTGTTTAAAAATATAATTCTATAACCTATATATATTAAAATTTAAAAACAACAATCAAATAATAAAACATGTAGAATCCATTCTATACTGACCACTACAATAATATATTATTATTTAACAATAGGCTTTACGAACATGTTGATCATCCAGTTGATTAGTCAGACATCTCCAAATACTAAGTTTGAGATAATGAGGAAAGCAATATTCGAATGCTCACCATGAATCAAATATTATTTACACATCGTCGCTTCAGTTCGTTTTTATCCAACAGACCAAAACGCGAATCGGGAGAAATGGCACTTTTAACTTTTTTTTACGACAGAAGTACATACATTTTTGAGGACGTAGGACAAAGTGCGTTTTGAAAACCCCTTAAATAATTGTTTTTAATTTTTTTTTGAACGAGTATTGCATAAATAAAGGCTTTTTGAGAGCATTTGCATGCTTAATTCAATTTCACGAAAAATGGTCTGTTGGACAAAAACGAACTAGAGCGACGACATGTCTGTGTTTTGCATATTAAATATGCTAAAAAATAATGCCAGGAGGCATACAGGTCCGGTACATTAGTATGACATTTTGAAATATCCTTCTAGTGACCCAGAAGACATTCATTTCTCCTTTATTTCACTACAAATTTTTCTGCATTATAATTGATTTGGTGGTGTTTATGAGTAATCTGAGTATTGTACCAGATAAAGGGTACAGTTTTATATATAACTGCATACTCAACTCAAATGTGGATTTTTCTCAATGTGGAAATGTGGAGATATCTGACAAATGAACTGGACGATCAATGTATGTTTCAATAATCTGTAATGGTGTGTATAACCTTAAATACTTTTTGTCATGGTGACTTTGTTCATTGACTTTACCTGACACTTTAAACTATGTACATCTTCAAAAAGAAGAATTTATTTTTCTTCTTTCTTCTCTCAGACTTTTCGAATTTGGAAGCTGATGCAGCCGCCATTTTGAATACAGAAATATTTTTAAGTTATGAAAAAAAAAAATACCACCGGATTTAGCACGAAGTTGAATTCTTAGGATGAGTTGTTTGAAAGCGGATCACATGAAATTTTAACAATCGATTCTTGGCCCATTTCAGCATTTAATCTACAGCCGTATCGTTTTGGAACAAATCCTCTGCAGCCACGACTTTTAGCCCATTTAGCACAAGCGCTGTGTCTTTCTTACACTACCTGATATTGTATATCGCCATTTCATTTGACTGAAATAAAAATTTCATAATGATGGTGAAATGAATTTTTGCATTTGAAATTTAAGCAAAGAACGGTCAGTCATTTGTATCACGAAACACGCACATATCGCATTTCTTGTGTCCTTTATTCTACGGTTGAATGGCAACGATATGTACATATTATATCATGCAATAATTAGCAGAATAAGAACCAGTTGTTTCACAGATGTTCAAATGTAACATTGCCATCCATTTTGTTTTTTCAACATTTAAATGATACGGTTAAATGCTGATAGTAGGACTGTTTCTGCTTTTGAACAAATTGTGATCAGCTGACATGCATAACAACATGGTCGTTGTACTTGGGCAGAGAATCAGCGTTTAACGTGAATCAACGCCATTTTGAAATTTTTTGACAGTTGAACTTTTCCCGTTCCACTTATTAATTTTTTTAGATAGCACATTGAAATACCGGTAGAACGAACATAGCAATTTCTCACGATGTCTATGATTTGAAGACTGGTATGGCGACGATATATTATCAATACAACACCAACAGTATAATACGTAAAATCGGTGGTAATTTTTTTGTTCGTAACTTTTTTATTTTTACACAAACTCCACACAGGAAGCCCCGAGGAAAATACTTTACTATAAAGATCTTTGGGGATGCCGTGTTGATGGTTACTTATCGAAAAATGGCAGCCGTAAAAGCTCCCTGTTGTCTATAACATTTAAACACTATGTTTTGAACTAGAAAGTAATTCGTAATCGTAATCGGATAACATCTGGTGCGATATTGAGTATGTACTTGTGTTGCAAGAGACAAGAAGAATATGATGAATAATCGTCTATAATTATAGTAATAACGTATTATGAATGGTTTGAGGGTGATGGGAGCGCTGGTGATGCGGTGCGGCAGCGGTAAAGTATCTGCAGCTTATTATCTGTCGGATCCCCGTTCCATCCTCTGGCGGGCGAGGGTCTCTCGGAGTTTTATTATTGTGGAGTTGGACAGGGAACCCGGAACTTTGAATATGCTCTGAAATAAAATAAAGTTTCGTCATCATTCATAGAATAGTGAGTTGTTGTTGGAAATAAGGAGGGTAGATTAATTATTAGTATTGGCAGCCACCGAACTTCTTTCCCTAATTTACATACATTTAAGACGTACAGGGCATACGGCACTATTCCACACTGTTAATTACAAAACAAATGCAGCAATTAATTCGCCAATTAATCATGCTCTTCATACGTTCAATTCAACTCTAACATCGACATTTTCTCCAATTCACCACCCAAATTTAAAAAGAGCATCATATCAATGATATAAACTGTTCAATGGCAATCATATCCCTTCACAGATCACCAATTCTCACAACTGTACACTACGCACATCAGTCGGTAATTACTAAATATACATACCACAAATAAGACATTACAAAGAAACATGTTAAGTGTCCGATGACACCGTGTGGACTGTAAAACTAAATTATATGGCGAAATTACGAGTGTATTAGATTGTGTTTTTAAATCGACAAGGGAGGAAGGAAACGATAGGAATGGCCCTTACCTTGATGATGAGGTGACAGTTCCCAGCTCTTCTTTACGATCACTTTCCAATGATGATGACCCGATGGTCTTCACGACAATTATAATATATTTATATTATTGTTATTTGCGAGATTTGCGAAATGCTTGTACAAGCTTGGTCGAATTTTCAAGATAACAACTGAATGTTTTTATTCAAAAAAAGGAAGTGCAAAAGTGTTCTTTTTTCAAGTGTTTTAAATCATCTTCTTTGCTTCTTGGGTAAGGGCCTTGATGTGAAAGGAAGGGAATCACAAGGAAGGAATATTTGGTAAGGAACATGGGTATAATGGATTAATGTCCTAAAGTTATTTCAACACTAAACATTCCGCCGGCCTTGAGAAAATGTGATAATTTTCTCAATAATTGTGCATCAACGACACGAAAGAAAAAGAAAGCAAAAAGAAAACGACAACAAACAAAATTAAATGGTAGAATTAATAACGAAATTAAAATTATAAACTAAGCAAAACAGATATTTAATCGATAGGTAGTCGATACAGTTTTACCACGGGACGTTTAAAAATACCCTGGGGAGTACATACCGAAACGACACGGATAATTCCATCAGCGCCGGGAAATAGTTCAACGACTCGTCCGACAGGCCATCGCATGGGGGCTGATTGCGAATCATCAATCATAACTAGGTCGTCAACTTTCAAATTAGGGTTTGTCGTAGCCCACTTGTTTCGTTGTTGAAGAGTGTGTAGATATTCTTTCCGCCACCGATTCCAAAAATGTTGAGACATTTGTTTCAATAGTTGCCAACGCGATAAACGATTCATTGGTACATCCACAAAATCTTCTTCAAGAACAGAAACGAGAGGAGCCCCAATCAAAAAATGGGCAGGAGTTAACGGGTCCATTTCAGATGGATCCGGCGATAGCGCTCCAATGGGTCGCGAATTTAAAATTGCTTCGACGCGAGTCAGAACTGTGGTTAGTTCTTCAAAGGTGAGGATTTGATCTCCCACAACCCGTTTCAAATGGTGTTTGGTTGACTTAATTCCAGCCTCCGACAATCCGTTGAAATGAGGTGCGGAGGGAGGGTTAAAGTGCCAGGTAATTGAACGAGTGACAGTTGCATCCACAAGTTTGTCGTTGTTTTCGGATGCATTTATGAATTTAGGGTTATTTTTAAAACAAACAATGCATTTGCTCAGACAATGTCGAATAATAGGATGGCGAGCATTTTCCGAAATTTGTGCATAATGAATACGTTCACCGACTCTCAATATTCCATTTTCGTCGATAAATGGAGCGAGTTTTTGAAGTTGTGTCGAACAAACATGATGCGAATGTATATTGTCTATATCTTGTTGAAAATAAATAGTTTGAACGAGCTTAATGCAACATGCCAAAGATAAATTATTTTCTTTTAAAGAGAGTGGGGAAAATACGTTGAAAGTGCCAATTGATTTCGAACGTAATTTATTAATAAATCGACGACACCAAGATATAACACGTAATAATTTCGATAATGAAGAAAATTTCAGTAGAAACTCTTGGTCACAAGTTGACACATTCGTTACGAATGAGATCAAGTTTTTCGATTTGTATTCTGGTAGTTGTTCTGCGGGAATAGTTTGAGGTTTAACTAGTAACCATTCTTCCAAAGGTGATGATAGAAAGTTAGGTCCGTACCACCATAACGATGCGTCAGCGATTTCATTTGGAAAAACTCCTCGTGATCCCAAGTCCGCGGGATTATCTTGCGAGGAAATATGATACCAATGTTCATACGGTATATTTTCAATTATAGCTTCGACACGATTTGCTATAAAAGTCTGCCAAAGAAACGAAGGTGTCTTCAACCATGCCAATACAATGGTCGAATCCGTGAAAGCGATGATTCTTTCTATTTGAAGTCTAACTTTGTATACTTCTTTACAATAAGTCAACAAATTTGCCAATAAAACTGCTCCAAGCAACTCCAATCGTGGGATAGATGTCACTTTGATGGGTGCAACCCTTGACTTAGCCAACAAAATATGGCTCGATATTTCTTTGTTGTTAGTTACAACTAAATATACAATTCCACAATATCCTCTTTCAGAGGCATCTGAAAATCCAACAAGTATACAACGACTTTGTGGACATGTTGTAACATAGCGATCAATTCTTAGATTGGCGAGGGATGGAAGTTCTGTTATGTAAAATGTTAAAGGATGACTAGGAGATTCTCGCCACAAAATATTTTGGAAACGGCGAGAGTTCTTGTCCATTAATATTTGTCTATACATTTGACGTATGTCAGCGGTAAATACGATTTTGTGTATTCGAAAATTACACATCAATTCGACAATGTCCTTTTGTAATTTGGGACCGACCAAAAGTATGTCGTTCAATGACATACCCGATGACGTTTTAGCACTTGCATCAAAAACAACCCTTAAGCGAGTGGTAGAACTCGTCTCCTTTATTATTCCATGATGAGGTATGAAGTAATTACCAACAATTGGCGATTGAGATGGTATTTCCATCATGTGTCCTAACGATAAGTATTCTCTCATGAACGAAATATATTGGGATTTGAAATCAGGATTTCGATCCAGTCTCCTTTCTAAATGCGTGAGACGTGACAATGCTGTGTCATATGATTTTCCCAACTTCTCCGGGGTTTCCTTAAATGGTAATGATACAACGTACCTCCCATCTTTGTTACGGTAGGTATTTTCAACATATAATTGTTCACAACGAAGTTCATCAGGCGATTGAATTTTCTTCAAAAGAGGAACGTTTTCGATTTCCCAGAAACATTTAAGTTTTTCATCTATTGATTCCTCCATTGAAGTGAAAAATGAGTTAATAGAATGATTTGATGGTTTGACATTTCCCATCAAAACCCAACCTAATTTGGTTTCAATGGCTACAGGTTCATTTTGATTGCCAATTAATTTACCTGAGCACAATAGCGACGCAAAGATATCACTTCCGAATAGGATATCAATTTCTGAAGGTATGTAGAATGTAGGGTCTCCCAATTGGAGTCCTGCGATGTGTGACCACTCATGCTCGACGATACGAGATGACGGCATATTTGAACAAATGTTATTCAAAATAAGGAAATCTGTCGTAATACCAGATTCCTTCGAGGCGACGGGACGAAATTGTGTTTTTATTAATCCGTTGGAATTAATTGTAGGAATGTTGCCAATGCCTAGCACTGCAAGTGACTGCTTCTTTTGACGAGGCAAACCTAAGCGTTTGACGCAATTCTCCGAAATGAAATTAGCCTGGCTGGCGCTATCGAGCAAAACTCTAGCTTTTTGAAAAACGCCATTTTTGTCCAATATTTCAATATAGGCTGTAGATAACAACACCGATGTGTTAGTTTTATTGTAAACCGTTGTCAAAGCAATTGGTTCCGACGAATTTTCTTGAGGTTCTGGATTTTCCAACATTTTCTTTGGAAAATGCAACAGGGTATGATGTCTTGCTTGACAATGCTTGCAAGAAAAGCGAGATTGACAATTTTTCGCATTATGTCTCCCTTGGACCAAACAATTAAGGCATAGATTATGTTCTTTTACGAATGAGTATCTATCCTTTGCAGAAAGGTTTAAAAATTTGTCACATTTATGAAGAGCATGTGGCGATTTGCAAGCAAGACACTTGATTTCAATATTCGATACAAACGAATTAACATTACTATTATTGCTCGAACGACTTTTAAAATTATAGGCCTTCGATGGAACTTTATTAACATTTTCCTTTTGTGTCATATGTTCCGGAATAATACCTGACGCCATTTCCTTAGCTAAGCATTGTCCCTCCAAAAACTGCAATAGTAGATCGAATGAAGGAATTTTTTCCGACTTATGTTGTAACTCAAAATCAATACGCAATTCTTTTGGTAATTTGCGTAGAACAATATGTAACAATATGAAACTCCATTCACGTACCGGAAAATTTAAAACTTCCAAAGCGGCAATGTTTTCTTTCAGCATTGAAATAAATTGCCTCAAATTGTCATGAGCCTTTACGGGCTGGGATGACAAAATTACCTCCACGTGTATATCAGCCATTAGGCGTACATTATCATACCTCGTCTTTAGAATATGATAAGCAATAAAGTAATTTCCTTCCGAAATCGGCAAATGTTTCACGCATATTAATGCCTCACCAGTGAGACTAGTTAATAAGTATTGCATTTTTTGAACGGAATTTAATGAATTATTTGAATGAATTAACGAGTCAAAAGTGTTAATAAAATTCATCCATTCTGTTGAAATTCCAGAAAAGACTATCAAATTCAACTTAGGTAACGAAACATTAGTCAAATTATAGTTCATTGTTTTATTGTCGATTGCAACTGTTGATTTTTCAGGAAACAGTTGGTTAAAATATGATTGTATTTCGTAATACATATTTTGTATCTCCGAATATTTCGATTGTAATACCGTTACATCAGCCTCATCCTTTTTTGTAGCTTCCAGAGATATATGAGCCTGAATAAAGTTTTCTCGTACAGTTACGAGGTCTGTGTAACGTATTTTAAAAGCGTCTTTGTCAAACAAATTCGTTGTTTGAATTGCTTTCAAAGCAGACGCACGAATACTCTCCATATCCAGCACTGACAATCTATATTTAATTGAATTGGATGCCATTTTCGAATATTTAAAACCAAAAAATATTCAAACCAAATAAAAAAACAATAACAAAACTGCGTAAAAAACTGTCACTCTTTACAGTTTACCTTGACAACGAAATCATAAACAAACTTCACTGCGTATCTATGGAAGCAGGGCTCTACGTTACCATCAGTTACCATTAACAGTGCTCTACGTTACCGACGATTGGTTTATTTATGGTTACCATTAACAGGGCTCTACATTACCGACGATTGGTTTATTTATGATTAACAGGGCTCTACGTTACCGACGATTGGTTTATTTATAATAAACAGGGCTCTACGTTACCGACGCGACTTCAAACTGATGCCTACTTATCGAATGCTACCGAAATTACAAACAAATCATTTCAATATGATTACCTAATTAATTCTTAATCTTTATGCGTAATAATGAATTATTGTTGAAATAGCTTTACGACAGGAACGGAATTGAAAGGATGCGAGTTTAAAAAAACAATCATTTGAATTGAAACGATATTCAATTTGGCGAATTTTTTGCTAAAAAACAACAATATGTAATTTAGCGGGAATGTGATTTATATCCGGCTACAAGGATCAAAATGTTAAGTGTCCGATGACACCGTGTGGACTGTAAAACTAAATTATGTGAAGCGAGTTGCGAGTATATAAGATTGTGTTTTTAAATCGACAAGGGGGGAAGGAAACGATAGGAATGGCCCTTACCTTGATGATGAGGTGACAGCTCCCGGTTCTTCTTTACGATCACTTTCCAATGATGATGACCCGATGGTCTTCACGACAATTATAATATATTTATATTATTGTTATTTGCGAGATTTGCGAAATGCTTGTACAAGCTTTGGTCGAATTTTCAAGATAACAACTGAATGTTTTTATTCAAAAAAAGGAAGTGCAAAAGTGTTCTTTTTTCAAGTGTTTTAAATCATCTTCTTTGCTTCTTGGGTAAGGGCCTTGATGTGAAAGGAAGGGAATCACAAGGAAGGAATATTTGGTAAGGAACATGGGTATAATGGATTAATGTCCTAAAGTTATTTCAACACTAAACATTCCGCCGGCCTTGAGAAAATGTGATAATTTTCTCAATAATTCTTTGACAACGGTTTACAATAAAACTAACACATCGGTGTTGTTATCTACAGCCTATATTGAAATATTGGACAAAAATGGCGTTTTTCAAAAAGCTAGAGTTTTGCTCGATAGCGCCAGCCAGGCTAATTTCATTTCGGAGAATTGCGTCAAACGCTTAGGTTTGCCTCGTCAAAAGAAGCAGTCACTTGCAGTGCTAGGCATTGGCAACATTCCTACAATTAATTCCAACGGATTAATAAAAACACAATTTCGTCCCGTCGCCTCGAAGGAATCTGGTATTACGACAGATTTCCTTATTTTGAATAACATTTGTTCAAATATGCCGTCATCTCGTATCGTCGAGCATGAGTGGTCACACATCGCAGGACTCCAATTGGGAGACCCTACATTCTACATACCTTCAGAAATTGATATCCTATTCGGAAGTGATATCTTTGCGTCGCTATTGTGCTCAGGTAAATTAATTGGCAATCAAAATGAACCTGTAGCCATTGAAACCAAATTAGGTTGGGTTTTGATGGGAAATGTCAAACCATCAAATCATTCTATTAACTCATTTTTCACTTCAATGGAGGAATCAATAGATGAAAAACTTAAATGTTTCTGGGAAATCGAAAACGTTCCTCTTTTGAAGAAAATTCAATCGCCTGATGAACTTCGTTGTGAACAATTATATGTTGAAAATACCTACCGTAACAAAGATGGGAGGTACGTTGTATCATTACCATTTAAGGAAACCCCGGAGAAGTTGGGAAAATCATATGACACAGCATTGTCACGTCTCACGCATTTAGAAAGGAGACTGGATCGAAATCCTGATTTCAAATCCCAATATATTTCGTTCATGAGAGAATACTTATCGTTAGGACACATGATGGAAATACCATCTCAATCGCCAATTGTTGGTAATTACTTCATACCTCATCATGGAATAATAAAGGAGACGAGTTCTACCACTCGCTTAAGGGTTGTTTTTGATGCAAGTGCTAAAACGTCATCGGGTATGTCATTGAACGACATACTTTTGGTCGGTCCCAAATTACAAAAGGACATTGTCGAATTGATGTGTAATTTTCGAATACACAAAATCGTATTTACCGCTGACATACGTCAAATGTATAGACAAATATTAATGGACAAGAACTCTCGCCGTTTCCAAAATATTTTGTGGCGAGAATCTCCTAGTCATCCTTTAACATTTTACATAACAGAACTTCCATCCCTCGCCAATCTAAGAATTGATCGCTATGTTACAACATGTCCACAAAGTCGTTGTATACTTGTTGGATTTTCAGATGCCTCTGAAAGAGGATATTGTGGAATTGTATATTTAGTTGTAACTAACAACAAAGAAATATCGAGCCATATTTTGTTGGCTAAGTCAAGGGTTGCACCCATCAAAGTGACATCTATCCCACGATTGGAGTTGCTTGGAGCAGTTTTATTGGCAAATTTGTTGACTTATTGTAAAGAAGTATACAAAGTTAGACTTCAAATAGAAAGAATCATCGCTTTCACGGATTCGACCATTGTATTGGCATGGTTGAAGACACCTTCGTTTCTTTGGCAGACTTTTATAGCAAATCGTGTCGAAGCTATAATTGAAAATATACCGTATGAACATTGGTATCATATTTCCTCGCAAGATAATCCCGCGGACTTGGGATCACGAGGAGTTTTTCCAAATGAAATCGCTGACGCATCGTTATGGTGGTACGGACCTAACTTTCTATCATCACCTTTGGAAGAATGGTTACTAGTTAAACCTCAAACTATTCCCGCAGAACAACTACCAGAATACAAATCGAAAAACTTGATCTCATTCGTAACGAATGTGTCAACTTGTGACCAAGAGTTTCTACTGAAATTTTCTTCATTATCGAAATTATTACGTGTTATATCTTGGTGTCGTCGATTTATTAATAAATTGCGTTCAAAATCAATTAGCACTTTCAACGTATTTTCCCCACTCTCTTTAAAAGAAAATAATTTATCTTTGGGATGTTGCATTAAGCTCGTTCAAACTATTTATTTTCAACAAGATATAGACAATATACATTCGCATCATGTTTGTTCGACACAACTTCAAAAACTCGCTCCATTTATCGATGAAAATGGAATTTTAAGAGTCGGTGGTCGTATTCGTTATGCACAGGTCTCGGAAAATGCTCGACATCCTATTATTTTACCGAAGCAATGTCATTTGACAACTTTAATAATAGACCATTACCATCGTATGTACTTACATCCAGGTCCGCGTGCATTGCAATCCATAATATCATCAAAATATTGGATAATTTCGGCTCGTAACGTAATTCGACATCGTCTGAGCAAATGCATTGTTTGTTTTAAAAATAACCCGCGTGGAAGTTCACCCATGATGGGTAACTTACCCGCTTCTCGCTTTCGAGAAGGTCGTCCATTTTTGAATGTCGGAACGGATTATGGAGGTCCTTTTTTAGTGCGCGAGAGTAAACGACGCGGCGCCAAAACTTATAAGGCTTATTTATGTCTTTATGTTTGTTTATCGACCAAAGCCGTTCATCTAGAGTTAGTTTCAGATCTATCTACTGAAGCATTTGTCGCAGCATTAGATAGATTTATCTCTCGCCGCGGTGTATGTCAGAACCTTTACAGCGATTGCGGCAGCAACTTTATTGGGACCAATAGATATCATACTGGTCTGTCGAAATTCTTAAATGCACCCGAAAACAACGACAAACTTGTGGATGCAACTGTCACTCGTTCAATTACCTGGCACTTTAACCCTCCCTCCGCACCTCATTTCAACGGATTGTCGGAGGCTGGAATTAAGTCAACCAAACACCATTTGAAACGGGTTGTGGGAGATCAAATCCTCACCTTTGAAGAACTAACCACAGTTCTGACTCGCGTCGAAGCAATTTTAAATTCGCGACCCATTGGAGCGCTATCGCCGGATCCATCTGAAATGGACCCGTTAACTCCTGCCCATTTTTTGATTGGGGCTCCTCTCGTTTCTGTTCTTGAAGAAGATTTTGTGGATGTACCAATGAATCGTTTATCGCGTTGGCAACTATTGAAACAAATGTCTCAACATTTTTGGAATCGGTGGCGGAAAGAATATCTACACACTCTTCAACAACGAAACAAGTGGGCTACGACAAACCCTAATTTGAAAGTTGACGACCTAGTTATGATTGATGATTCGCAATCAGCCCCCATGCGATGGCCTGTCGGACGAGTCGTTGAACTATTTCCCGGCGCTGATGGAATTATCCGTGTCGTTTCGGTATGTACTCCCCAGGGTATTTTTTTTTTTTTTTTTTTTTTTTTTGGTTTTTGAAGGGTTCAAATAACTTTAATTAAACAGTATTAAATAATGAACACATTGACACATAATATACATATGATTTTGAGTAAAATAAATATCAATACACTTTTTAAACGACACCTGTATAACCTAATGCAAAAATATTTATTTGAATTCTGACAATGCCGACATGTTGCGTGTTAAAATCTACGAAAAATTAAAGGATAGAACCAGAATTGCCATCTCTCGGAACTCAGTAGAAACTGAATCAAGCTAGAGACTAAACATTTTAATTCTTTGAGGGAATTTAAAAATAAATTGGTAAAAACTGTCTACCTAAATTAAGGCAACCATGGCTCAAGGCCTAGAGTGAAGGGACCTAAATATGGGTAGTCATCGTTCGCATGGATAAACAGCTTTTTAAATACTTTGTTGTGATTTGTCAGGATCTGGAGTACCAGCTCCGCCGCCACTCCCGGCCGCACGAGGACGAGCCCGAATGCGAGGAGGACAACGAGGAGGGCTCTGGCGAAGGGGAGGGGGATGGTGAGGGGGCGGAGCGCGGGGGGCCAGGAGGGGCAGTGAACGGGGATGCGGAGGGGGAGGGCGAAGGAGAGGACGGCGGCAGTGGCGCAGGAAGCTGGTACGTGGGGCAGCGCCTGGCCAGGCCGCCGCACCACTCCCCGCACAACGCCCACAACCATACCAACTTCTTGGGACTGCAGGTACGGAAAATACTTGATGATGAGGTGACAGCTCCCAGCTCTTCTTTACGATCACTTTCCAATGATGATGACCCGATGGTCTTCACGACAATTATAATATATTTATATTATTGTTATTTGCGAGATTTGCGAAATGCTTGTACAAGCTTGGTCGAATTTTCAAGATAACAACTGAATGTTTTTATTCAAAAAAAGGAAGTGCAAAAGTGTTCTTTTTTCAAGTGTTTTAAATCATCTTCTTTGCTTCTTGGGTAAGGGCCTTGATGTGAAAGGAAGGGAATCACAAGGAAGGAATATTTGGTAAGGAACATGGGTATAATGGATTAATGTCCTAAAGTTATTTCAACACTAAACAAAACATATCATAGGTACCCATCATGAAATGTTATTTAATCTGTAAACAGTATCATCATTGTAACAATGTACCGTTTGTTTCTATAATATAAAATAAATAAAATACCTGCATGAATTCGTGGCAATTGGACGCGAAAGCATTCTTCACTATCTCCTTAAAGCACTCGGCCAAAGTGGAGAATTCGTCGCACTGCATAATCTGCGTCCGATTCTGCTTGATGAGGGTGATGCAAACCCGGAACAGGATCTTGGAGCCCTCGTAGAACAGGCAGTCCCATATCCTCAGCACTGTCTCTGTTGGCAGGACCTCGGCAAACAGGCACACAAACCACTTCGTACTTATCACAGCCCACGGTAGACCTAGAATCATGTTTGTTATTTCCTGTAATTTGTGCAACAAGTTTCCAACTCGGCATGGAACCTTGTTACTCCAACTTTAAAATTTATTTTGAAACATCACTTCGCACTTTTCTATGCAGACGTTCCATCTGACAGTGTCAAATTTCCTCACATAGCTATTTGAAGTGTTAGATAGGGTAATTAAACATGATTTCAGATTAAAACATTTGAACACGAAGATTACAGTGATTTTCGAATATCCGGTAGTTATTGGAGTCGAATCAATCTCAAAAATCAGGCTTATTTTGTCGGAAGGTAAAAATATTTCTGCTTGGCAATAAATTGCAAATAAATGGAATATTTCTGAACAAATCGTAAAACTAAAAACTGTTTTTGAAAGGTGATGAAATAAGTTAACAAATCTTATTATTAGAAATAAAAATATAATTTTTGTAATATTAAAAATCATGGGGTGAGGTTTGTCAGGATCTCGGCGGCGAATAAAAATAATACTTGGATGGCTTGTATAGTATTGTCTGCCCACCAACTGCGTGACAGGTCGGATCGGAAGAGACTTGTTGAAGGAGACCTTATGACCTTTCCAGCAGGACTCTCTCAGAACATCGCCCTGCAGTGCATAGTATTTCATGCTAATTTGTTAGCTGTTGAAACTCACACACAATATTCCTAATTGTCATGGTGAGAGATCCACTAAGATGAGGACCCGTCCGGGCATTTATTTGCCCCTTATTTCTACATGGTGTGGAAACACGGACACTTAGAGCCAGCTAAAGAAAGCGAATAGACCTTGTCCACCATAGAAATAGGAGTAGGGGTCACGATCCTTAGTAATGAGGAACTGACTCTGGCCGGGTGGGACTCAATTTTCAACGTCTGTTTTGTTTATTTGTTTATTAAGAAATAAACAGTAAATTATGATACAAGTTATAAGCTATGTTAAGTTAAATTATTACATGATCATACTACCTATTACGTTAAGTCCATAAAATATTATTAGGTAATTTTGCCCGAAATGTGAATGAATTCGACGAGTAATAATAAAAAAAATTAAGAATAAGGATGAGATAAAGAGACATTTTAGAATCAAGATTTATATGTTCTTTGTAATTGATTTATAAAAGTTTAATGAAGAGTTTAGTGTAAGTAGTTTTAAAATAATTTATATCACGCCAAGAAATTTAATAATTTAGTTTTGTATGTTTGCAAGGAATCATGAAAAATGTTTTTAGATTTTCACGGCTAAAAGCATTTTCGTTGTTTGTTTTTGGGGTGTTATGCCGTGTTGTGCTACCTCCTTCTTTAGCCGACGTTTCGGACAGCGTTGCAGTGTCCATCATCAGGGCAGATCCGTCGATGTGAATATGTAGTGTTAAGTGTGTGCTTATTTAGTTGGAAGCGATACCGTGCCGTTAGCTTCATTTCAGAAGAAAACGCTGTCCGAAACGTCGGCTAAAGAAGCAGGTAGCACAACACGGCATAACACCCCAAAAACAAACAACGAAAATCATGAAAAATGTTTAAGTAATTTTTCATAGTGGGCATAAGTTGTGATTGCGCGAGTAATCAATGAGTTATTTGCTGCATTAGTGTTGTGGGCTTCTATATGAAAAAGGGAAGTGTACCTGGTATGCCTCATTGGAACATTTAAACCAATGACGGATAGCAATTCGGGACTCTATTTAATTATTTAGCCGGTTATTTAGAAGCAGGTGATGTAGGTATATATTTTCTTTGCTGCGGCTGCGATGTTTGATTATAACATATTTATTTTTTATCCAATCTGATTTTATTAAACATAATCAACAAGTCTGATGGAGGTTTTTTTTTATCACAAGATTAATCATATTATTTGCCTTTCTATGTATGCATATAATGTTTATCTCTGTGTGCCAATAGATAAAACAAATATACCATGTACATATGTACAGTGAAATCTCCATCCATCATTCTTCCAATAATCATTTCCTGCTTGTGTCATTTATTTTTTCCAGTCCCAAATTAATTTCATATAAATCTCGCAAAAAATATTCTGTCAGTACGTCAGAATATTTCTGCTTCGCAATAAAATCCAAATAAATGAAATATTTCTGAAAGTATTCGAAAACTAAAAACTTGTTTTGAAAGGTGATGATATACGCTTTCAAATTTTATTATTATAAATAAGCATATAATTTTTTAAATATAAAAATTTTGAAATCAAAAAAAAAATATGAAAATTGGCTCAACGTTTTTTGAATTAAAATTGCTGATAATGAAAAGAAATAAAAACACACGTATTCTATTAGACAAATGTTTTATAAACATTAACATAACCTCACTTTTTGTCATTTCATGTAAAAATAATTAATACAAATTTTACAGAGTTTCATTTTTTACTGTTCATATATTTTTTTTGGGTGTTCAAATAAAAGCAAAAAAAAAATGACAACTTGCCTAAATTAATAATTATTTTATCAAAAGCTGAAAAGGGCCGAGAATCGATATTTAACAGGGACCGTTCCAAAGTAGAAAATTTAAAGTTCACTGGTTTCAGGCAGTTTTCAGACCCTTGTGCGATGTTCACGTGAAAAAAAAAAAAATTACAACTTACCTAAATTAATAACATGCTGGTGAACATCGGGGACTTTGATCTTAATTAACTCGGAGAGGACTTCAATATCTGTGATGAGCCCGTCCATAGTCCTGGTGTAATAGTCCGGCAGGATCACCTCCACCAGCACCTTCAGCAGCCAGAAGGTGGTCTCCTCGTTATTTGTGACTAGTAATAATAATCCTGTAACCAACAAACATCAAATTTAAATCAAACAAAAATACTTAATAGCCTGTGACACACTAGCGCCGCTAGCGGAAACTGTTCTCTACAAAATAATAGCATTTGCAACTCTATGCTTGGACGAACTGCATCTTATTTCATTACTCGAGTATTGTGAATCCAATATATTAATTTATAAGGTCTGTTGCATCCGAAACTGTTTACAAATTTCAGCTTCAAATGCACTTGGTAAATGGACTTTAAATAAACAAAAAGAGGACTAAACTAAACGGTGTTTGCTGGAATTGGGTGATAATATGTGTTGGGAACGGTAGGGATACAAGGAAGAAAGAAAACCAATCACTTATCTCTAGGAGCACACGACACAATCACAAATAATTATTCCACGGGGTATTATCACCACAACACAAATGACGACCGTCCGTGGTCGAGTGGTAAGACACTTGACTCCCATTCGGAAGGTTGCGGGTTCGAACCCTGCGTGCGCAAATAAATTTTATTTGATTAATTTGTGTTATTTCACAATTAATTAATAAAAAATAATATATGTTATTTGCGGCACGTTCCAGAGTGGAAGATACTTTCAGTATCGCCCTGGAGTAAGACCACCATTCAGAATTGAAACGTTGCTTAATAATGGCTTTAGCCGTGTTTAGTGACTAGATCTGAATAGCCAGGTACTTTCCCACCTTCCTCTTCCCCATCTCCTTCCCTTCCCCACTTACCTTCAGCCTCACAACATACTCCACAATTGGGTATTGCATAGTCTCACTGGCTCCAGAAGGGAGCAGTTGGGACTCTTGTGAGGTTTTTCTATAAAAAAAAAAAAAAATTATAAAATGATATTGTTTTAATTGGATATGTTCAAAAACTTTCTTTTAAGTTAATAAATGACAATAAACTCCAACGGCTCGGATTTTTCCTTCTCTGTGCTTCCGGAACATTAATTATGTGAACTGTTTTTTTTTTCTATTTAGACTCCCCCCCCTCCCTTGGTGAGATTAAGTGAAATTTGGAGGGACCCCCCTCCCCCCCAGATTTACACTACAGTAAAGTAAATGTTTTTCATAATAGCCATTTTTTCAGAGGGAAAAATGGGGCACTTCAAAAGAAGTGAAACAATTTCATAATTTTTTTATTATCTCCTTATATATATTCTTTTAAAGTTGACGTCAGATTTTCATTGACCTCAGTTTAAATGAGATTTTACTGGACCCTTCCCCCCAATTTTTTGCTCACTTAATTAATGTATGCCCCCTAAGTACAAAAAAATCGACACCGAAAATAAAATCATTTCATACCCAATCCAAATAATTATTAACCTTCCAGCGGGCGCGCTGAGTAATTTCCCTTGTAAAATTTACGCTCAACAGAAATTTCCAATATCAATGAATAACAAAAACTTCTAAACACACCCGGTATGTCTGCTGTTACCCTCGAATGGCTTGTAGCTCAATGCTTGCGACTAAGAGGTAAAACTGGGGAAAGCGATAAGGCACATTTGTCGTAAATTTAACGACAGCGCGCTCGCTGGAATGTTAAAGGTATGAAATATATTGAAGTTGATTTTAGGATGTTTGTATTTTAGGATTTTTTGTACATTGAAAAATTAAAACTCTTCAAAACAAAATGTTGATTTTAGGTAAAACATGCTGTAAGGAAAATCCCTCAAAAGCTGCAAACATATTTAACACATTCTTTGCGAACGTAGGGGAAAATCTTGCCAATCTTATTCATACTGATCCGAATATAACATTTCCAGACTGTAGTATTGATACTACCGATAAAATAACAACATTCCAAGTCACCACAGAGAACGAAATAGTATCAATTATAAACGGTATGCAAGGAGGTTCTGCCCCAGGTTTTGATGGAATTACAGTTAATATTTTAAAAAATATTAAAAATCTAATCTCTAAACCGCTAATGCATATAATAAATATAAGTCTCCAAAGCGGTGTATTTCCATCAATCTACAAACAAACTACCATTACTCCAATATTTAAATCTGGAAATCCGGAAGAAGTAAACAATTACCGACCCATATCAGTTATCTCGAACATAGCAAAAATTTTTGAAAAGATAGTTAAAAAAAGGATGAACCAATTTATAAGCAGTAATAAAATAATTAATGAAAATCAGTTCGGTTTTATGGAAGGTAGAAGCACTCAGGATGCAATTGCAAAATTAACTAACCTTGTTCATAATTCATTAGATAAATCTTTAAAATGCATTGGAATTTTCATAGATCTCAAAAAAGCGTTCGATAGCATATCACATGATAAACTTATTAGGAAATTAAGAAACATTGGAGTAAATGGTTCAGCTCTAGAATGGTTAAAGAGCTACCTTTTCGAACGCCCTCAAGTCGTAAAAATCAACGATGTATTTAGTCAACAAAAAACAACTCACTTCGGCATACCTCAAGGTACAGTCCTAGGACCATTACTGTTTATCATTTATGTAAATGACATATTCATTCAAAGATTAAATGGAAAAATAATATCATATGCTGATGACACTGTCATAATAATTGAAGGCTGTGATTGGAATACTGTTAATAACTTAGCAAATACTGATATTAATATACTGAAAAATTGGTTCGACAAAAACCTCCTCTCATTAAATACTGAAAAAACCAAATTTATCCCATTCTCTATCAATAAATTTAGATTAAAACCAGAACTGAAAATTATAATTCATCAACTTAAATGTAACAGAACAAATTGCAATCAAGCATGTTCAATACTTAGTCCAACTTCTGAAATTAAATATCTTGGTATATATATAGATCAACATTTTAAATGGAAAAAACAAATTTGTGAACTTGTCAAAAGAATTCGAAAATGTATTTATATATTTATAAGACTAAGAAATATTCTTAGATTAGAAAATTTAAAAAGAGTGTACTATGCAATTGTTCAATCTATATTACAATATGGTATTATTGGTTGGGGAGGAACTTATAATAATATTTTAAATCCACTCAAAATTGTTCAAAGATTGATAATTAAAGTAATTTTGAAAAAACCATCCAAATTTTCTACTGAAATTCTCTTTTCAATATTCAATGTACCTACAATAGACAAAATATATAAAAAATATTCAATTCTACAAATTTACAAAGAAGTACAGTTAAATAACTTACCATTCCATTCATCAGCGAGATATCAGAATACTATCAAAATCCCTAAATTTAGTACAAAGCACACACAAAATACTTATCTCTATGTAGGTATAACATATTATAACAAACTACCATTATATCTGAAAGTTATCAAAAATATTCAGGAATTTCAGCAAAAATTTAAAAAATACCTAAAACAACTATAAGAGTCTATATCTCACTATTATTATTATTTCTTTTAAATCCTTTATTGATAAATCTTGCAATTTCTTAATTATGCCTTGTTTTTTGCCATAATGTATTATGTATTTACTTTCACACATGATATTGTATAATTGAAATATAATTGAACTAAAATTCCCTCACCAAACACAAGAGCCTTGTCTCTTTATGGTGAGGAAAAGCTATTTTTATCCACTATTTTACCACTGTATAAAATGTAAAAATTGTGTATTTTATTGTAATAAAAACCTTTAAATATTAAATAAAAAAAAAAAAAAAAAAAAAAAAAGGTTTGAATTTGGGAAATAATGCAAAAAAATTATTATAATTATAATTTCGGAGGGCCGACTGTCAGGTCACCTTTTCTACAGGTTTATGGCACAAAATTCAGCTCCTGCCATCTGACTTTGTTATAATTAGTAGCTACATGAAGGAAAGCACATTAGTATTATGAAAATTTATTACAGATTATGGAGAAAGTTATACGAAAGTATCATATGAAAGTAGTACTTGGAATTGGTTGATATAATACACTGAGTCAACAGTTTGAAGAGTAATTAACAAATTTGAGGAAACAGACATGATTATGATCTGCAATCTTATCTATGTATATCATTGTATCCGGTTTCTCAATGATATTGCCACAGTGAGTGGAAATGTTTCTGATAGTCTAGGAAAATTGATTCATCATTGTTTACAAAAATTCGACATTCCGAGAAACGTCTAGCGAATTCTCACAAAAAGATTTCCATTGCCATTGCTAACAGTAATCAACTGAATTGAAATATTAATATAAAAAAATTAATGTTTTTTTATTTGTCCCTTAGGCGTTCCTAAACCAATCATCCGATTGTGATGAAATTTTGGCGATTTCATGTGCGCATGCCCACAATGGTTTCTATACATAATAGTGAGCACTGGCATTATGAAATTATTTTCTGTACTAATCATCCAATTGCAATGAAATTTTGGCAATTTATTGTGCGCACGCCTGTGAAGGTTTCGAAATATAATGGTGAGCTCTGGCATTATGAAATTTGTTTTAAAATTTCACAACAGGCTATGCATGAGTTGTTTTAAAAATGTGTATTTTATATAGTTTAGCGGCAGGGAGGGTAGGAGGGAGGGGAGAGGAATCCGGGAGGTGGGGATGAGGAAAGAAGGAGGAGAAGGGGTGTAGAGGAGGGGAGAAGACGGGGGAACGCGGGAGGGGTAGGGGAGGCGGACAGGGAACAGGGACGAATAGGAAAGGACACGCAGGGAGAAAAAAAAAACTAAAGCTTTATTTAAGTGGCACTGCAACGCATGCCCAAAACTCGCTAGTAAGTAAATAAATATCTACATAAATTGTTTTTACATCACATACTGTAAAATTTTGGTAGTCTTAGAAAAACTATTTGGTAATCGATCTGTATTTAAATGATTTTTTTTTAAGATATTACAATAAGATGTATTTTAGTTTTGCTCGATATTGTACTAGCTCTTTACTACTACTAGATTACTGAGAATGTATTGTTATTAAAAAAAAACATACCTGCTATATAATTTAGGCCTTGGCAGTATCCGACATCTTTATTGTTATGTGCATATGCGACTAGCACGTTAAATAGGTGTGCTTGGTGGTTTGCCGTCTTGTTGAAGTAGATATTGTCGGGGAATGTCCTCGGGAGGTCCGTTTTGACTATGTCCACCAGCTCCTTCTCGAACGGTGCGTCCAGCAGCCTCTCGTACAGGTCGGGAGACTGCTCCCGTATTAAACTAGCCCCTGACACGAGCATCCAAACTGTGCTTCGGTGTCCACCTTCAGATTAAAACATTCACAATATAGAAGAAAAGGAAAGATTCATTTATGGTCAAAGTATGAATTCCCACGTTGTCAATAACCTGAGAATATTTTATATCTCCCTACTACCATCGCAAAAAGAAAAATTGATGTTATTTTTAATTTTTAATTTGGGAGGCGGGTATAACGTGATATATTATAATGCATTTCTTCCATCTTTGAAAAATTACTTTGTAGCATTATTTTAATTATATGAAACAAATTACCTTGTGTAAACCACTTTAATCACATGTTATAATATTTACATGCGATTATAGTGGTTTACACAAAGAAATTTATTTAATTTTATTATAATTCGGATTTAATTACTGTTTTAATTAGCAAAGTGAAACTTTTATAAGGTTATTGAAGGTACCAAGCAGAAAAAAAAACTCTCATGTGGGGAAACCTTGAAATATGGAGACATACATATTTATACACATTTGTTCACTTTAGTTGATATATATTTTGTGCATTTATTATTATTTATGTATTGTTATTATTGCTATTGTGTAGTGAAGATAAGTTTATAATACATTATGTTTTGAAATTTTGCTGGTTATTAGTAGATTAGTTACATTTAAATTGTTATTTATTTGTGTTCTTACATCTTCTATTATTTTTTATCTAATATTTACAATATTGTATTTTTTGTAAATATGTCAGCCCATGGGTAGAGGACCCTTAGTTTTTTTAATTTTTTTTATTATTATTATTATTACAATTTTAAGTTATGTGAAAATCTGTAATTGCATTTTATTTCTATTATTAAGTTTTTTGTAATAGATGTAAATAATCTGTTGATTTTCCTAAATAAATAAATAAACAAATTAGAGCTAGGGTCCATTGATCATTGTACATGACCCGGTAGCTCACAACTCGCCGGAGAAAGTTATTGTGTTGAGAGTATCCACCCTTTGATCGGATATTTAAGAGATTGATGGGCGTGCCGTCTGCCCGCCTCGCTACCGGCTGATGTAAGTCAAGAGTACCCCTTGTAATAATATAATATTTTAGATTTCAGGTATCCATCATCTCTATTAGTCTGTTGTGAGAATGAGATTCGTCATGTCCGGTCTACAAAACTCAAATATCTATGGTCACTCACCACAAGATACCCAACACGCAATGAATCTTTTTTGAAAAATTAATTTAAGGTTTCGTGATCGGGTTAGAATTATAGGGTACAAAATTAATAGAATACTTAGTTTCAACAATGTTTATAAACTTGGTTAAAACTATTTTATTATTTTGAATTAAAATGGTGGCACAAAATAAGTTTGCTGTTTTTGAATTATAGTGTAGTTCACGATCGACCCAGGACTAGTACAAATATCAATGAAAATGATTTAAATAATCATGATAACATGGCGATAGCTGATTTTGATAAGAGCAATCAAACAAATGGACCCAAGTTCTATTGACATGACAAGGAGTGAAATATATAAACCCCAGAATATTACATACATATTTTACTGGACGATCATTTATAACCACATGCGCATTAAAAATAACCAGTAATCATTACTAGGGTAGGTTAATAGAATAATTTACTCACTTGGTATTCCCTTTCTGACATATCTCTTTATGGTTAATGATCTTTTTAGTGATTTCCCATCCCCTAACATTTCTGACCATTTTTTGGATCGACGGGCCAACACCTTCAAGTATACGGACATGAACCGTTCATATGATGCATAATCGAAGTCTTCAGGTCTCTCAAATCCATATTCGTCCACTTTACTGAAATATTATTAAAACAATCAAACATTAGTTTACATTTTATAATATTATTTTTGAAAATGATAAGGAAACAATAATATGAGGATTTAACAGACCGTGACATTTTGCAATACCAAGTTATTTATGTATCTACTGAGAGGTGAGTCATAAATTTAGTGAAAGCCGCCTCAAAACTACATTTCCATGCTATTTTAATTAATTTGACGATCAAATGTCAGATTAACCCCTGCCCTATGAAAATAACCTAAAAATTGTAAACAATGTAATATGACAGGACGGTGAGACATAGTTGATAGATTATTCTTACCTGTAGCTACTAGTGGCCATGCCAATTAATTGAAGACGTTACGCCCTTTCGTTTAATTGAATTAATATTTTCGACCCTTCAATATTTCGAATTTCGATAAAAGTATTTACACTACATATCCTACATATTTTCAAATCCTTTTATGGCTATTCTTCGTCACATTACTTGACAGCTGTACCTATTTTACTTTTAATATTGAAAACTCAAATTGATGCCTGCATAATTTAAAATTTAAGGCATAATATTAAGATTAACCGTTTTATTAACTAATTTATTGATTTAGATTAAAAAGAAGCTATTTTAAAATAAAATTCGTTTGGGGTTCCTACCTCTTCGCCGTTAATAGTTTATGCAATTTTTGTTTATGATTTAGCTGTCATGTCAACTGTCAAACAACAAATGTCAGAAGGTGTAACCACACATTTGACAATGAAATAATATTATTATCTTTATTAATTAATGTTAATTTAAAGTAAGATTAATTTTGAATCGTAAGAATGGGTCCGCCCCCTGTTGTCACCGGCTTATCCCCGAAAGAAGGTCCGCCGGGCACCAGAGTGACTATTCGTGGGGAGTTTCTCGGCCTAAAAGCGAATGATCTAATCGGTGAGATTTTACATTTCAATTGATTTTCATCAATAACAATTAACAGTTAACATCAATCAGGTTGAATTTGAATAAGGTCCACTAAATTTGTAGACACTCGTGTTTACGAAGTAGGTTTTTAATTGCCAATTTCTTGTAGGTCTTCGGATATGTGGGTGTGACTGCTTACTGTCGGCAGAATGGAAGAGCAAAAACAAAATCGTGGCCCGCTCGGGGCCCGGCAAGACCAGAGGCGATATTATAGTCACCACCAAGTCCGGTGGAGAAGGAACATGTACTGTGCAATTCAGAGGTGAGAAATTAGCTACCTTATTATTGTTTTCGGATATTTTTATAGCACTGCAGAACCACTAAACAAAGATAGATTAACACATAAGATAGTATGGTAAAGTATCCGTACTCAGCTTACTTCGTAATACGCACAAATTATTTAAATAACACATCTTTTCAACATTATTACTGCAAGAAACAACTAATCACATTGGGGAGATTGTAAAAAGTGCATTAACCTCTCGAGTGCTGTTGTATTTGGAATAATCAAAAAAACATTTTTCTAGTACTACTTCTTACGGTAGATTATACGTAGGTATACTATTTTTTATAAATATATGAACACCATTTACAAAAACATAATTAAAAAACAAGTAAGTTATTACGAAAATAGAATCCATTGGGGGATGGCGAAAATTTAATAACTCGAGTCCGGGACATATGTCATTTCTATGTCTACCTACGTTAAATTGTCGTGAAAACAAGCTTATGTGCCCAAGCGGTTAACATTGGAACAACATTAAAGTTCCATTTTTTTCTAAGTTCAAAATTTCCCATGTTTCGATTTTTTTTTAAATTAGAACCACGCAGGAGGCCCTGAGGAAAATAATTTCCCTCAGGGTCTTTGCCGTCTTTAGGAATGCTGTGTGAAGAGTATTTTTATTTATTTACGCCCTTAGAGCTGTAACAACAATCATAATACAAAAATAATAGAAAAAGAAATAATAATATACAAATTATGTTATATCATTGTTTCTCTTCCTTTACATTAGTAAACGGGAAATAGAATTTTAGAGAATTATTTTTAAGAAAGTGAAGGAGAGGAAGTTCTGGGAGGGAAAAGATATGAGTGGTGGGTAGGAATTGGGGGTTTAGTTACCCCTGTTAAGTCACCGAACACAGCGAATCGCTTGGGTTGATCTATGGCAGAAGTGTTGGTTATGCAATAAATGGTTCCTGGGGTGGCGGTACCCATAACCGCTACCCAAATTGACATGTTTTGACGTCATGTTTGAATCTTGTTAATATGAAGTGACGTTATTTGCCGAAAGGTTTCAATTCATTCTAAATACTCACAATTTATTTGAATAACCCAAACTAAGACCAGTAAAACCTATTTTGTGCATGTTTTCTCATCTCCCCCGACATAAATAGTTGTTTCTTGTGCTAATTAAGTTGAAACAAAGTGTTATTTCAATCATTTGAACGTATTAAGAAGTAAGCGAAGTATCCAAATTTACCCAAAGTATGTGGTAAAATTTACCCAAAGTATATGGTAAAATTTACCCAAATCATGTTCTAAAATTTACTTAAAGTACCTATGTGGTAAAATTTAAAATTAAAGTTAAGTACCTACTTTCGTTTTATTTGTAACTTTTTTACTTATTATACTTTTTTACAACCCCATCTATAACCTTTTTTATTTTGGTTAAATAAATCTAAATATATTCATTACTATTTAGTTAATACGGCTATTTCTCACAGTTATTTAATAGTTTTCTATTAATTTTATTACAAATCACAAGTGCGCCCCACGGTTGAATTTGGCAGCCACCTCTGGTCTGGAGCCCCAAAGTACCTGAAAAACACCCTCGACTCTGTGCAGAAACGTGCGATCCATTTGATAGATTCTCCCGTCTTAAGAAACGGATTGTAATCTTTAGAGCGCAGGCGTCACTGATAACTGAATTACACAACATCTAAATTATTTGTAGATTTTTGATTTACCAAAACAGTAATAATTCACAAACTTTCAACATCGTTGACACAATCCATAAAAGAGTTCACTTTTGCAAAAACAATGCAACACATTTTGCCTTTATTTAACAGAAACAAAAACAAAATGTATTAAAACATCTTTTTCAGTAATGCCATTGGGCAATTGATTATAATAAAACTGCATTTACACAACTATTTAAATGTATGTATTGGAATATCTGCTGTTCAACATAGTTCTTTGCTTTTGGTCATAGAGTTATGAAACCTAATATCATTATATCTAATGGATCTTTTAAAAAGGGGGCGTCAGTTGTGACTAGTACGTAAAACGCCTGGTCGACTTTTTAAAAGATTTTATTTCAGGGCCATGGAAAATGGTAAGATTTTTAAAAATTCTCTTTTCACACCCCTCTATCTGCAATGTGCATATATAACATCTTTATGTGGCTTTATTTGATAAGCAACATATATAGGTATTGTGTTTTTCTAGTATGTAGTTCTGTGAACAGTAGACCTAATGTCCAAAAAAGTATGATTCTAATTTTCTCTTTTTTAATAAATCAATCAATACCTTTTGATACCAAAATTCTTTTTGATATCAAAAGATTTGTAAGCAGGTACTTACATACTTCTTATTTAATACATAGTTATAAACCATATAGTTTATTTATTTATTTATTTATTTCTACGGTAGAATATACCATAAACAGTAGTTACATGACACAATTAGAACCATAAGAAAATATTAGCAATCATTTTAAATAAAGAATAACAAATTAACTGTGGCATTTGATTGTGAAGTGACATCAGAGATATGAGCAAGAGAATATATCAAATTATAACAAATATATCCATATTCTATAGTATAAATAAGGTAAACTTAGATTGAATTAATATTGATCGAAAATATAAGATAGCATAGCCCTCTTGTATCTACTTTCCGTGCAGTTAAATATATCCGCTACATCAGCGTATAACACTAGTTTATATAACACTAGTGAATACCCGGCGTGCGTAGAAGTGCCTTTCAAAGAAAGCTCTAACTAAAGAAAATTCTACCTTGAATTCCTTCCTTCTGCCCCTCCCTCCCTCACCCATCTGTTACCAGTCCCGTGCGTGTCCTTTCTCATGCGTTTAATGATATTAAGTTTCATAACTCTATGACCAAAAGTAAAGAATCTAGTTAAAACATTCTATAAAACGTGTAAGCAATCCAACCATTATGCTATCTCCTGTATTTCACCTTAAGCGGGCGACAAATGCGAAGTTCACATCAAAAAGATACTTATAACACAATAGCGCTCGTCATACAATCCCATACAGACCCGTCAGACGTAAAAAGTTCATGTGTTATGAGCGCGGTTTGAATCTTCGCTATTCGGCGTTATTTTTCGTATTATGCGAAAAGTTATGCGACCCCCCTTTCGCCGTAAACAGGAGAGGGGGTCATTTTGACTACACGGAGCCGTCATGTTTGACATATCCAGTACACAGAAATGATATTCTCTCGACCGCTTCCGATTCCAACTGACCCCTTCTTCTGCCGTAGGAAGAAATATTTTATAACGTAGTGTGTCAGTAGAAAAGATACTTTATAACACAGTATCTTTGTATGTGAGCTTCGAGTCTGTACCATGCTTTATTCTTTTGACTTGATAACTTACCAAGTCCCCAGGTTTGAGCCTTTTTCTTATCAAGGGGACAAGGCGGGACATTGGCATCATGGATGAATGGACTCTTCTTTATCCTCTTCACAATTCCTATTTCTATAGGTGCTTGCCACCCCAACAGCTCCACGTGTTTTCTGAGGTGACGCACACCTCAGTTAAGGCGTTAAGCTTCAGCATTGTTCAATATTATTGTTGTATGCACCTGTAGCCTATCACGAGTCATATGGCCCCATGAAGGAGAGCGCCGTGTGGGTGGAGGAGGGAGGAGTGGCGCTGTCCTGGGGCCGACGCCCCCTGTCCCCCGCCTCCTACGCGCCCCCCGACCCCCTCGGCCTTTCCACGGAAGGAGATGAGAACAAGTTTCCAGAGGACCTGCAGGAGCTCTTCCCGGATTGGTGAATATGTATTCATATTTAACCCCTTTGACTTTAACCCCTTTGACTTTAACCTCTTTGACTTTAACTCCTTTGACTTTAACCCCTTTGAATTAACTCTTTTGACACTAATCTCTTTGACTTTGACTTAATTTTTTTCAGTTAATGTTCAAGACTTATATCTCACAAATATATGTATTTCAAAATTAATTAAGTTAATCTCGTAACATTTTTTGTTTCACAATGCTCCCTATACCTTTATAATATAAAACAGGGTGCGCCAGCATAACTTCCCTTTTTCAAAACTTAATAAAACCCATTGTATGAATCAGAATTTTTTTATTTGTTTTTTATAATGTAGGCACATACCTAAAGTTTTGTTTTCTTGGTTTTTGAAAATAAAATAAGGTAGGTGTCGTCCCCCATTCTCTATACACTGAGTAAACTGATTTCTGGCGTTTGTCATGACCCTTGCCAGCATATTAGGTGTTATCCTGGCAATGTAGAGTCCTTGGATGGTTCACATAAACATGGGATATCAAAAACCCCACAGAAAAAAATCACAAGGAGACAAATGGGGAGAGCGGGCCGGCCACTCAAAATCTCCCCTAATGTTCTCAGGTGATCTAATGAGACGAGGGACTCCAGTTCTTCCTCTTGTCGCACTTGCAGTTTGTCTGAACATAGTGACCCACATAACAATTGATTTCCGGTCTGGGCAGGGGCCAACGGGGCTAAATTAAAGCGATTCCGAAAGGCGCGACGGGTTGCAATCACAGAACATCCGTTCGAAAAGCACGCTCCTCATTGTTCCAATGCATGATGGCGACTAAACTGTGTCGGGATAAAACTTTATAGTTCCGCCTCTGCAACGAGATCACTAGCGCTCCGCTATGACATCAACCTACTGAAAGGTGCACATTTAAAAAACGAAGTTATGCTGCCGCACCTTGTACATATAAGTTTGCAAGTCTTTTAACGTAATACATGTGCACATATGAGCTTGAAGACATGAGGCACTTTTCCAAAATGCTTGCTTCGAGTCTACTGGTATTACAATTGAAGATACTCCGAGGAACTAGCATCATTTATCCCTTCGGCACCGGTAGTATAGTCGGGAAACACACCAAACACAGGCCCAACATATTTACACGGTTGAAATTTGTCACACGAGAATATGTCATTCTACTACTCATTCTTGAGTTCAAGTTCAGTTCGGCTATGGAACGATTTACCGACCTCTGGTCTCTTTAAGACCCATGTTCACTTCTTTCCCTTCTCAAAAAGGTCCTCAAAGATCAATTTTTGTTTTTAGTTCTGGTGACCTCTCTGCTGAAAATTTCCATCCCGGCTGGTTCCTGTTAGAACATCATCACGCCACAACATTTGAGGACTTGAAGGCGGGGACTCTGTTTCTCAAACGGAAAGTATGATGATAATATCTTCAATCTTCACCTATAAATTGATTATCATGATATATTTTTGGGGTCTTATGCCATGTTGTGCAACCTCCTTCTTTAGCCAACCTTATCAGAATAAAAGGATATCAGAACACTTTTGAGCATGTAAACTTGGCCACCTTGACGAATCAGCATTTGCTGAGCATTCAATTGAAACCGACCATTACTGTAGATTTGTTCCTGATTCCTAAGAAAACCCAAAACGCATATAGCACGCCTAATTATGGAGGCGATTGAAATTTACAAAATATCTATTTATTAATAGAGACGACTGGGCTAAGCTCAATATTTCTTGGTATCCGGTAATTGACGTCTTCACCAAAACTAAATGCAGAAAACACTTTTAAATCATAATGTAATACCAGCTCTTAGATGTCGCATCTACATACATAAGCACACACTTCTCCGCAATCAATTACATATCTGTCCCGATGATGGACACTGTAATGTTGTCTAAAACGTTGTCTAAAGAAGGAGGTACCACAACACGGCATAATACCCCGAAAATAAATTGATGTTTTTAAAATGTTATTTTCTTTCTCAGGTTGATGCACAAAAAGAGGGTCAATTGAGTTTCTTGAAGGCAAATACTGGAAGTGTTATGGACCAACTGGATGCTTTGATATTGCTGAAAGATCGTTTTGAAATAGATGCTCGGGAAGGCGGGAATGAACCACTAAAAAAACTAGAAATTGCCATTGAAGGTATGTACTTCTTATTGTTATATATTATCTTTTCCTAATCTTCGTGAGAGCCCGGTAATCTTAGGTTAGGTTGTTTCCAACTCCATTACATTTGATGACCGTCATATTGACGATCAGCGCCATTTAGTATTTTTGACTTTAAATGCTAAATCTCTGCTTTTTTCAGCTTTCAATCAGATGTTGATAAGTTGACAAGCTTAACGGACATGTTGTAATGCTTCTCAGCTGATTCCAATATGATCGAGATCTGAAACAAGCCGATTATTGGCATTTAAGGTTCATTCAAATGTCAGAAATTCAAAATGTTGATTTCAACAGCATGTTAACTTTTTGGATAATACAAACTTGCAAATGCAAATTGCTACATTTAAAAAAATTATTATTCACTTTCAGAATCTATGGTCGAAGCTAATAAACTCTTTGATGAGGTACTTGCCCGCAAAGATAATGCAGACACCACGAGGGCAACACTGACCATTTTAACAAGACACAAATTCCTATTTCAATTGCCTGGCAACATTGACAAGAACATAGGGAAAGAGGACTATGATCTCGTCATAAATGACTATGCGAGGGCTAAGAATCTATTTGGAAAAACTGAAGTACCAGTGAGTATTTGAAACGGTTTAAAAGTATTATCTTAAGAGTATTGTTTTTACTTTCTACAATCGGATTTTCAGAAGCGGTGGTGAATCTTTTGTCTCACTCAGCAAACAATAGTGAGAGGTATGAAGTGGGATTAGATATTATTTGACAGTCTCCGTTGTCGAGGGGCAGGGCTCTCGACTAGCGATCCGGAGATCGCAGGTTCAAATTCCAGCGAGCAAAAGTAAAAGTTGGAGGTTTTTTTTATTTTTTATATGAATACCTCACAAGAGTCCCAAATGTTCCCGTCTGGAGCCAGTGAGACTATGGGAATCTCCAATTGGGGTATGTTGAGAGGCTGAAGATAGGGGGGAGGGGGAAGAGAAGGGAAAGTGAAATGTGAGAAAGTACCTAATCTGGTCACCAAACACGCCAAAAGGTACTACAAGCAACATTTCAATTCTGAATGGTGGTCTTACACCAGGGCGATACTGAGAGAATCTTCCACGCTGGAACGTGCCGCAATATACTATATATTATGTTTAATTAATTGTGAAATTAAATTAACCGCTTGGGTACATAAGCTTGTTTTCACGACAATTTAACGTAGGTAGACATAGGAATGACAAATGCCCCGGACCTGAGTTATTAATCAAATAAAATTTATTTGCGTACTTGCGGCCTTCGGTTAGGGAGTCAAGAGTCTTACCCCTCGACCACGCCGGCCGTTACAATGTTACAATTAGCCTGGGAGCCGACCAACGTAAACCCTACGTCATCGAGTACACGGATGAAACTACTTTGTAGTGATAAAGGACGTTTAGTAAGCCTTAAAAAAGCTGGTCTGCCGGTGGGCCTCTTGGCATGTTCCACTGGCGCAGTCATGAAAATAGTGAGGCATTTTTTTTTAAAATTACCTTCTCGAGTACACGAACGGGAATAGTTTCATATGATATAGATAAAGGTCGTTTAGTAGATGAGAAAAAAGCAGGTCTGCCAACCGGCAGCCTGACACGTTTGTAGGCAGCCGGTGTCAAGGTGGGGAAAAAAATAGCTAATTTTACATCGTCGAGTACACAAATGAAACTAACGAATAACTGTAGTCTAGATCTTTCCATTTAGGAATTTCTTGGTCTGCCGACCAGCAGCCTGGTACCATTTTGTGTACTATTTTTAATTTTTCCTTCATCTTAATTATTATTTTTCATTATAGTTTTAAAAACTTAGAATGCAAGATTTAAAAAAAAAATTGTGATAATGATAAAAAAAATTAATTTGACAGTTTCGAGTGCACCCATCGGTCGGGTGAGCCTTTCGACGCGAAATAACTTACGAAACCTGCCGCGGTGCCCCTCACCGCTGTCACGTGCCCATATTATTATATAAATTTATAATAATAATAGTCCTTTAATAACTCAGGTCCGGGGCATACGTCATTCCTATGTCTACCTACGTTAAATTGTCGTGAAAACAAGCTTATGTGTCCAAGCGGTTAATCCCCTGATATCAATTTAGCAAAGGCTTGTGTTGAGTTAAAAGAAGTTGATTGCCTAATAGTCAATAGTGGTTGGAACGTCACCATAAGAGCTGCGTCCTTTTAATATCGGTTTCGCTACTGTTTTTATGAAATACCTGTTTTAAATTTTAGCATTACATATATGTGTAGTGTACTTCTATCCCAGTGATTGAGATTACTTGAAATATGTTCAGGAAAAATTCCAATAAAGATCGAGGTTTGTCGAGATTACAAGTAGCTTTATTTACATTATCGTGAGGTGTACAATGAATATTTAACTGTATCGTCCGTACTAAGCTATGGAAGTTCTAAATTATTCTCAATCTGGGAAATTAAACACTGTAGGAGCCCAGCTATCTATCTTGTACCATTGGCTGTTTCCGTAACCGTTTGTGCATTAACCTCTTGTAGGCCGCAGTCCCCCCGGCGGGTCCGGATGTTTGAAGCGATTTTGCCCCTTATGTATAAAGAAATTGTATGAAGAACAAGGTCAGAATCGCTTGGGCCATTCTCGTTCTTGTCATTACGAATTACTGGATAGCATTTAGCCACTCCGAATAATTCATATTAATTGCTAATGACGCGCCGGGCACCAAAGATGGCGGACAAAATGGCTCCCACTTGATAATATGAACGCTGTCATATTCGAAGTCTATATTTATTCATTCTTTTTGATATAAATCCATTGTGGAAAGCATAGATTTGAGTGATTATTAGAAAGTTCATTTTATCTACATTATTTTGATGTAATTTTTGTATTATACCACAAAAGAAATGTTATAAAAATTGAATTCGTAAGAAAGGTGAGAACTGTCAAATATTTTACGTTGCATTGAAAAATATTTTTTTTTTGTATGCTGGCTTTCAACAAGTTAAATACAAACGACGATAGACGACACTCTTCTAAGGTACTACTTAACTGACATCTGTTGAGACACCTAAAAGTGACATATCTATATTAACGACATCTGTTGAAGGATGTTCAAATTACATGAATAATCCTATATGCACTCTAATCTACTGCTTTCACTAATTGGACACTCGCCCGATTTTTGGGGGGGCGAATTAGCGAGAAATTACTGTGTATAATATTTTTGGAATTTGCTCTTTCAGATATTCAAAAGAGTGTTAGCAGAAGTGGAAAATAGGATTGAAAACCTCCGAATATTGCTGCACATGAGGGTACAGAAAATGCCCATTTCCGTGGACGAACAAAAGTACCTGATTCGCTCGCTCATGAACTTGGAGTGGGGCGGGGACGCGGCCTGGAACGGAATCACCAGCCGCTGTGATTTTATATCCCGGGAAATCACCCGGACCAGGGACCACCATATTCAGTTGGAGGCTTCTGAAGATGATCAAGGTAGGCTGTGCGGTGTGTTGGTTAAAAAAACAAATAGAAATAATTGTTGGTATCCGCTAATTGACATCTATGTTTCGTTGTATATTTATTGTGGATGATTTATAGAAATAGTGTTTAATATTTTATATTATAGACTTTATTAATTGAGACTTGACACTATAGATATCTTTTAGAGAGTTACCATAGATGACAATTGGTTTATCACTAGTGATGGATACTATCTAGTAATAGTGATGTGACAGGCTACACCTAAACTAAATGAAGAAATCCATTTTTAATTATACCTTAATACCAGTTCGTAACGGATTGGAGTTGGCAACATGGTATCGCATCTACAATAATAAGCACACATTTACCACTATCTTCGATTACACATCTGCCATGATGATGGGCATAATACCCCAAAAATAAAGTTAAACAACGTTATCCACAAAAAATATGAATAATTCGAGCACTTAAAGTCAAACAAAGTTGTCTACAAAATGACATACCAATAATTTTTTAGGATGTTTTTTGCAGATAACATTGTTTGAGATTAAGCCCTCGAATTATTGGGATGTTTTTTTGTAAATAACGTCATTTGACATTAAGACTTAGAATTATTATTTGTAGACAACATTGTTTGATAAGTCCTCTATTTATTTTATTTAATTTCCACGGTATAAATACACCATAAACAATAGTTACATGTCACAGTTAAAATCATAAGAAAATATTAGAAATAATTAGAAAAAAAAAATAATAACAATTAATTGTGGCATTTGATTGTGAAATGACATCAGAGGATGTGAAATGACATCAGTATGCAAGAGATACAAGTATATACAAATTCTATAGTACAAATAAGGTAAACTTAGATTAAATTAATATTGATGGAAAAGATATGATCTCATAGCCCTCTTGTACCTACTTTCCGTGCAATTAAATAGGTCCACCACATCTTTTTTTTTTTTTTTTTTACATTAACTCCACACAGGAGGCCCTGAGGAAAATAATTTCCCTCAGGGCCTATGTCATCTTTGAAGATGCTGTGAGGAGGGTCTTTTTGAGGAGAGGAAGGAGTGAACGTGGGTCTTGAAGAGACCCATGTTATAGGAAGGAGGAAACACAGAGGCCGGCAAATCGTTCCACAGCCGAGCTGTTGAACACAAGAACGAGTCGTAGAAGCGTCCCGTTCTCATGTGACAAATGTCAACCGTGTACATATGTTGGGCGAGCGTTTGGCGTGTTTCCCGACTATGCACCGGTGCCGAGGGGATCAATGAGGCTAGTTCCTCGGAGCATCTTCCATTGAAATACCGGTAGAACAAGGAAAGCATTCCTACCCGACGCCTGTGCTCTAAAGATTGCAATCCGTTTGTTAAGACGGGAGAATCTATCAAACGGACCGCCCGTTTCTGCACAGAGTCGAGGGTGTTTTTCAGGTACTTTGGGGCTCCAGACCAGAGGTGGCTGCCAAATTCAACCGTGGGGCGCACTTGCGATTTGTACAGGGTTAGCAGTTGTGTACTATTAAAGTATCTGCGGGCCCTGTACAGTACGCCCAGTTTCTGAGAGGCTAACTTAACTCTGGCCTCGATGGAGCCCCCATATCTGAGCTGGTCACTTAGAGTTACACCGAGCATATCAATGGAAGATCTGCGTATCTATTACTAACTGCATGCAACCTAGGTACAAGTGAGTTTTTGGAATACTCAGTCCTGGTGTTGTTGCATTTAAACAGGACTTTGGAACGAGTTGCTCTCGTAGGTATGTGAAATTCAATGAGGTTAGTTAAATTGGGACTGTCTTTTTTTTTTTTTTTTTTTTTTTTTTTTTAATTTATTTATTTATTTATTTATTCATTTCTATACTCTTACATACAGTTTATAAATACAATAGGTGAAGTAAAACAAAAAAATATCCTTAATATAAAACATAGTAGGTAGTAGAGTGAAGTATGTTCGGCAACTGCATGTAAATGGTTAAAACTAATGTGGTTATGTTTTGTGAACACCTCACTAGGAGAACCTGTGCTGAGGTGTTCGCATGTATTATTATGCCGTCATAAGTGATAGCACAGTCGAGGGCACCCACCACTTTCCCGAATCGTTTTAAGGACCAGATGGATCCCTCTATCGATTCTCACGTCAAGACTCTAATTTGTTTTTAAAACGAAGCTACTATTAAATGATTCTAAAAGCCCCCGACTGTCCCTACACGGCACAACATACATTTATACATACCATTAAATTTTAAGTGTTTCATCCGAGGCAGTTTGTTCTTGTTCTTGAAGCTAGTGGAGAGACAACATTTATAAAGAAGAACATATAAGTACATTACAAAATAAAATAAAGGAAAAGCAAATTTAAGCACGTTCCTGTGGCAGCATACAACACAAGAACAGCATCTACAGCTTCTGGCAAGCCACAGGCAGTCCCGACGAGAGACAGTAAGCAGTGGGACGGGAAGGTGGTCCTTCAAACCCTTCACACCGTCCCCGGCAGAACAGTGGCAAGATGTGACCCCTGTGAAGACGGTGGGATAGTGGAGAAGAGACTTCTGAAGAACCCTGGGGACTAAGTAACTCACTCGAGCCGACAGGACCACAAGGGAACTAGAGATCAGGGTGGAAAGGATCCTTCCCTTTCACTGCTACCGCTACGTCAGGGGGAGCGCAGTGGACAATGCAGGAAACTAAGCGCTTACAAAAAAGGGCATCACCTGTGCCAGGCAGGGACAAGGGGCTATTCCACCCCCTTATGGGGAGGGTGTAACAGTACATACGAAGTGCAGTACGATTCCAGCCAGTTAGATAATCAGTAAAATTATATATAAAAGATTCCAGCGTCATTCCTAGAAGTAACCAAATAAAGACAAAGAATTTCATAAAGTGCTCTCCTATTTTATATTAATTACAAGGGCAATGACAACATAGATAAAAACATTAATACAACATTATGCTGTTATTAAATCAATTGAAGCAGAGCAAAATAAGTAAAACAAAATAAAAAGTTCATAGCATAAATCATAGAATATGATTCAAAACATTTCTAATAAAGTTCCTACGGGAGCAGCACACCCGGCACCTGAAACTAAGTAATGATTTTATTCTAGTTCAACGACTCTAAGCGCATCCCATCTCTCCACCCATACTTTAACAAATTTTTTTAAGCACTCGAAATTCACCTTGTTCGATACCAGGTCGGGATTCCAAACCGGCCTGGTAGTAATATCTTGCAAACCCTCAAGCATTTCCTCTCGAGCATCCATCATGATCTGGCAGTGCCACAGAATGTGCATGGCCGTTTGGTTTTCCTCGCCACAGGCGCATCCTGCATGCCGAGAGAGACCGAGGCTGGACAGTCTTCCCCGAAATTCTCCATGTCCGGTTAGCATCTGGATCACATAGTGGTCCAGCTTAAGGTAGGCCCCTTCCATCCTGGCTTTAACTGAGGGGAAGAAGGAGTGAGTCCATCTCCCACTTGTCGACCTGTCCCATCTACTTTGCCATTCCTCAAGACTTTTCACTCTCATCTCTCTCAATAATACAGGAAGGCGTGCGGCCCCGCCCGGAGTGAGGGTCACTCCTAGGTGGACAGCAGCCTTGCCTTTGATGAGGTCCTTTCTTGCTAAAATTTCCCTGATTTCGAGATCAATCGGCATCTGTCCAGCCAGTACTGGGAGTGCGTCTGATGCTACAGTCCTGTAAGCACCCGTTAGAGCAAGCAGGGGAGTGCGTTGGCCCCGTTTCAGCGCAAGTTGTATCATCACGTTGTCCAAACGATGCGACCATACAGAAGACGCATATGCGACTTGGGCCACATACACGCAGCGGTATAGGAGCCGCAGCGCCGGACTACGCAGTCCCCACTCAGAAGTGGAAAGTCTTCTAAGCTTTAGAAATAGGGATTGGGCTTTGCTTGAAATACTCTTAACATGTGCCAGGAACGATGACGATCTGTCAAGAACAACACCTAAGTACCTACACTGTTCGACAAATTTGATATGGGTACTCCCAACTCGGATTGAGGGGTTTCTCGTACGACTGAGAGAACCCTTCATCAGGAGACCAACAGTCTTGTGGGGGCGAAGGCCAACTTGTTCATTTCTCCCCATTTCAATATACGTCTCAGACATTCTTCAGCTTTTCTTTCGACTTCCGTCCGGTTGCCCCCCGAGACTAACAAAAATAAATCATCCGCGTAAGCTACCAAGGTGCAACCTTCAGGTAAGGGCAACCTGAGAAGGTCATCAAAGAGCACGTTCCAAAGTGTGGGTCCAAGAACCGAACCTTGGGGGCATCCCATATTGACAGCTCTGCTTACCTTGGTAGCTCCATGGGAAACCGATACTGTGCGTTCCGAGAAATAATCCGCCAGGATTTTAAATAAGCCACTGGGGCACCCGCGATTTTTAAGCTTGCACAATATCATCGGCCACCACGCGTTGTCAAAGGCCCCGGAGATGTCTAAAAATATTCCTACAACATACTTCGATGGGCAAACCTTCACCCAGTCAAGCGTATGCAGAACGTGATAGCACAGTATCCCCCTTGAGACTCTCAAGGAAGACTCCGTAGTTCCACCCATGGGGGCTGTATTGTACATATACATAGTAGGTGTAGGTAGCTGTTTTGAGATAGTCATCATAATATTATACAGATACAATGTAGTAAGTTGAGGTAAGTTAAGCATCATAATATTCTAAAGACGCAAGTAATACGTTATAGTGAAAAGAGTGCAGATACATTGTACAAGATTTACAGGTGTAGAACAAGAGTTAAACATAATAATGATACGTAGGTACAATGTAGTGAAAAGAAAAAATAAAGAATATACATGAAGTGAACTTAAAGAGCAGGAGAATAAACGAAACCAAAGTAGATGATATTAGTGCCAATATTTTTTAAATATTTCCAAATAGTTATGCAACATTAATCTATTTTGTAGATCTAGCTGTATAGTTTAAATACTAAGTTAATTATTATGTTTGGTTTGGAGTAAATAGGTTTTGGAAAAATAGTGTTCCTTTAGTTTTTATCCAGTCTGTGATCTGTTTTTTTAGTTTATTTGTTGGTGAATTTTCAGCAGATTGTTTCAAAGAAGGTGGCATGCAGTTATACAGTTTAATGGAATAGTAGTTAAAGGATCTTTGTCCGTGGGTCGTGTGCTTTAGCGGGATGTTAGGTGTTAGGTTTGTTGAAGACCGGCTTGTTATTGAGGACTGAGGAAGTAAAGGGATATGTAGTTTGAATTTGAAGAGGTGAAGAATAGACGATTTAGCATAGAGTTGTCTGATTGACAGTACATCGAGCATCTTGTAAATTTTTTCAGAGTCTGTATCATATGCTACTTGAAGAATTAGTTTGATAGTTGCTATACTATACTGCTGTCTATACTACCATTTACAATTTTGAACACAAATATTAAATCGGATGTAATTCTTCGATCTGAGAGTTTCAATAAATTTAATTCTTTCATCAAGTAATTATAGTTTATGTTTTCAATGGGAATACCGAGTTTAAAATTAACGTGTCTTAGGAATTTATGTTGAATTTTTTCGATTGAATCTTAATGTTATTTATAATGGGGGACCAGATCGGTGTGTTATATTTGACTTGACTGCGAACTAGGGATGTTTACAGATTTTTATTTGATGACAAACAAGTCATCGATCAGCGCCATTTAGAATTTTTCCCCTTTAAATACCGATACTCAGTCCTTTTCAGGTTTTGATTAATAAATAAAAATATGAATTATTATCTTTTCAGGCAAGTCCCAGAAGTCGTCAAAGGGGAGCTCTACAGAGGCATGGCCCCCGAGGGTGCTCCTTTGCGGGGCCCTGTGCCCCCTGCTGTCCGAGGACATGCCGGACCTATGGAGACTGGGCCAGAGCTACTTCTGCGGGGAACTAAGGGGAGACAGACAACCTGATAAACACGACAAGTTCAAGGTTAGTTTGTTTAACTTGAACAATCTTAAGAGCCATTGACCAGCGGCTGAGAATAAAATTTTTTAAATGCTTGCAACTGTAATCGGAAAGTTCCGATGAGAAAGATCGCTTATTCCCAGTATCAAATGTTTTTAATTAAAGATTTAATATCGATTTATTTTATTCAAAACTTGCTTTAATATGTACCTCTACATTCAAGTAAGCTATAAAAATGCTCAAAACGCACAATGATAAATTATTAAATATCGTGTACTTCTTGCAAGTATTTTTTGGTTATAATTATTTATGATTTTTCAATAATGTCTAAACAAAGTAAGTGTAAAAAAAAAAACTGAAATATTTTAGTTTGAAGACCTTAAATAAATAGAAAAAATTAGGTATTTTCGTCACATTCTCGGATTTATTTTTTAATGATTTTGATTTAACTAAAATTAAAATTCTGATAAATGTCTTTACTAGATTATGTATTGATTTATTTTGCTCTAAGATTATATGATTTGAAATTTGTGTTGTATAATACAATATTTCGTTTGAAAATTGAACAAATCTGCCAACAACCAAAGGTATAACCTTAGTAGGTACATTAAAAATAAACTTTGTTTTTCAAAATTTAAAAAGTGCATTTACCAGATAAAATAACAATTTTTTTGAATCAATTTTTTTTTTTGGAAAAAAGAGACACTACATCTAGAATTTGATTTAAAAATGACTAATTTCCGGTATTCTCTGATAATAATAATGACAAGCCATTCATTGATAGCCTTGTGTGTAATTTTCTTTAATCCCAGTGATTGAGATTACGTGAAATATGTTTGGAAATATTTTGACCCTCTGTTAAATTACGGTCGAGGCCTGAGGGGTTAAGCGACCAGCTGGGGCCCAAGGGGCTCTGTCGAAGCCGAAGTTAAGTCAGCCTCTCGGAAACTGGGCATTTTCTACAGGGCTCGCAATAATGGTATACAGTTCTGCTTTTCCTTTACAAATCGCCCCGCTGTTGAGTTTGACAGCCACCTCTGATAAAAGTTTCAATAAAAGATTGGTAACTTTTAAAACTCTGGCCTTTTTAATGCATCACTTGGCACATTTTGACACACCATAGGTATTTTCATTGTTTGTTTTTGGGGTGTTATGCCGTGTTGCGCTACCTCCTTCTTTAGCCGACGTTTCGGATGTGTTGACTCACACTTCGTCGGATCTGCCGGATCTGCCCTGATGATGGACACTGCAACGCTGTCCGAAACTCCGGCTAAAGAAGGAGGTAGCGCAACACGGCATAACACCCCAAAAACAAACAACGAAAATGCTTTTGGCCGTGAAAATCTAAAAACGTATCCCACCATAGGTATGTACAAGAAATTTTGATTTTTTTTCTGGACAGGCGCTCAAGCCAAGCCGAGTACTAAAGCTGATATGATAAAATAAAATATTCTTATCTTTTTCTATTCCAGCGAATGATACTGGCGACAATTGAGCTATTCAGTCGAACTCTTCGCACCGCCCTACTGCCGCAGACATTGGACCGCACCGCTCTGGCCGAGAAGGTTCTGTGGGGCAGCCAGCCCGCCCCCAACCTCTGCAACTGGATGGCCCACTGTCTCCGCGACGTGCGGGAGACCTACAGCTCCCTCATGAGGATGGACTTGCCCTCGGAAGCCCTGGACATTGTTGGGAATCTGATATTTGATCTCCGATTGCACTGCATGATCGGCTTGCTAAAGCAGGCCACGGACAAAGTGAAGACTTTTCATAAGAAGGAGACTTGGAAAGTAGAATTTGATCCACAACATGGTGGTATCACAGAACTGGTTAGTTCTTTTATCTTAAAATTCACAATGCTGACTTTTTCATTGGAATCTGTCCCATCAATTGACTCGTTTTGACATAATGTATGGGCATTTTCGCCAAAGTTTGTACATTTTTTTATGCTTTCCATTTTGTTACTTATAAGTTTCCACTAATACAGTTTTGGAATGGAAGTAACGGATTTCATATCAGAAATTTTAAACTTGATGTTTTTCAATATAGGTCCAAATTTTCATAAAAACTGTATATTTTTCAAAAATATATAATGTAAGCTATTTAACCAAAGATCCAGCAATTTTTAGCATACTATGGCAAGTTTGCAAAACGATTTGAGCGCTTTTCATAATGTGGCAAATTTATCTACCTTTCTTAACATTTTTTTAAACCCTCCCGTTTACTTTCCAATTTTATCAATATATGTCTCAAATCAGCCCTTTGTGGCCGATTCTAAATGCGTCCTAACTCGGATAAAATTCCAATATTGTTTATTCTCAAGTTAACAAAAGTTTGTTCTCAAACAAATTTATAATGGTAGGGACAGCTCACATAAAAAGATACTGTGTTATCAAGTATCTTTTCTACGGACACACTACGTTATAAAAGATTTCGTCCTACGGCAGGAGACGGGGTCAGTTGAATTCGGAAGCGGTCGAGGGAATACCATTTCTTTGTACCATTGTACATTCATTTGATATGTTAACTTGACGGCTCCGCGCATGCTCCGTGTATTCAAAATGACCCCCTCTCCTGTTTACAGTGGAGGGGGGGTTGCATAACTTTTCTGATATCGCGACGGTAGCGGTTAACAAAAAATAATGCCGATTAGCAAAGATTCAAACTGCGCTTATAACACATGATCTTTTTACATCTGGCGGGTCTGTGTGGGATTTTATGGGGAGCGCTATTGTGTTATAAGTATCTCATATGCAAATTTAGCTTATTTGGTTGCATTCGTCAATCCATTCTTCCGAAAAAGATAAATTTTGGTTCATTGACAAACAACTGAAAAAGAATTTAAAGAAAACATGTTAGACGCCCGAACCAAAATTGGAACACTAAATTTTGGTAAACAAAAAGTATTGTTAAATTACTTTACCTATAAATTTTGTTACACTATGCATGTCTATATTTATTTATTTATTTATGTTTTTTTGATTTTGTGAAGTGCAAACTTCAATTAACTTTTTTATTCAAATAATGACAACATGACCTAACACTGACCAGTAAGTGGTTGAGTGGGCATCGCGTTTAAGTCCCACCCAGGCGCTCCGTGTTCGATTCCTCGGCTGGCTAAGTCCTCCATCACAACACAAGCAATATCTTCCGCTTAGTGTGGTGGTAGTAGGAGATTTTCAAAGGTTGTTGGGTTATTCGTAACCCGGGAATGTTTGTCTTTCTTTTTAAAAATATTAAAAAAAAAAAAAACGTATGTTTTGAGTATGTTGTTTGGTACCATTTTGGTACTAAAATCTAATAAATAATAAAGGCTAGTATATTCACAGTAACATAAGCCATAGATAAAGTTATTTAAAAAAAAATTATGCCTAAGTAGTTTAAGAATAGTTATTTTTTGTTTGGAACCAAAATTGGTACGGTTAACCCAGATAGCCCAACCGTACCAATTTTAGTTTGGTCAAAATAGATAAGTACATATTTCATAATTTATTTTTATTGTTTTTATTTTTCAGCCTGGCTTACTGGAGAAGACAATCTACGATGTCATGAACATCGTGAAGGAGTCAGTCCTGGTTTCTTGTCCCCGCGAGAAGCCCCTACTGGATCCGATCTCGGCGGCCTGTCGCCACCTCAGCTCCCACGTCCAAGACATGCTGCAGGCTTTCACCAAGTGCCTGGAGACCTTGGCCTTCAGCCACGATGACCAGGTAATACATACATTAAGAAGATACAAGCAAAACTGCCCAGTCGTACTCTCATACTCTGTAAAGTGATTACCCAAACTTGTTTTGTGTAGGTAGGTTGTAGTATTTAGAAGATTCTATAGATATTTATTGTATTTTAAATTATTATTTAATATAGCTAGCTCAGAATATGTGTGTAAGATCATTATGGTGTCAATGTGTATGTGAAATTAAATTCTATTAAATAAAATAATGTATTAAAGCAATTGAAAATTTATTACATAATAATCACATAAAAGCAGTGGTAAAGCATGTTATAAAAAGGATCTAAAATATAACAGCAAATTATAATGAAATTAGAATGTTAACCAAGAGAATAAACTAAGAATTTGAATTATGTTATGATTTGAAACGGCGACGGTCGACATCTTGCTTCAGGCTCGGTGATGTAAGCTCCTCCCGTTCTGGCGGCCGCTCTATGCAACTTAGCGACGGGACCCAAACTCAGCAGTGGAGTAACCTAACCACATGATGTGTAGTACGCTTCGGCAAGTACTGATGAATCTGGTAAAATAGGGGCTAGTAGAAACGAAACTGTTACAAGGTACTGTAGCTATTACGTATACCGTATTGATGTTGTTCCTTTTTCAAATGTGGGTATTTTTGTCTATGACAAAGAAATTGTGATGACAGCTATAAAACAAGCGGGTAATTCGGTACTATCAAAAAATGTCTTCGGATATGTTATGGTTTTGGATCGTAGATCGGTATTTTAGTGAGATAGATGATAATGATTTGTCTGATTTGTCAACTTAACAATAATAACGTAACATTTGTATAATACAGTTTTGTGTTATTTCACTTCAAGTAATAATAAGAATATGTAATGAGAATCTGACAAATACAAGATAACCCATTCCACACCTCATGGCTTCTCTACTTTAGTGAGTGCGCCTTCCCTTAGTTGTTGCGAGTTTTAGTATGTGAAAAATGCCTTGATCATAGTCAGATTTGAAGAAGTCAGAATTATGACATAAATGGAGTTGCTAGTCAGTGAATTTTTTTTATTACATTGTCAACTACACCATTGTTTGTTTGTGGCTCTGGTTCCAGGACAGCGGGCAGTCCCCCCTGTCGGTGGTGCTGGGTGCCCCCGAACTGATGGCCAACAACAGTCGCATGGACAACTCGGAGGAGCAGGAGACCCGCGGCACCCCGCTGTGGCAGCACCGCCTGCTCATCACGCTTTCCAACTGCCACTACACCATGCAGTGCGTGCTACCCAGGATCATATCTTTCTTTGACAAGTATGTGTTCATACGTACATAGATTAGGGTACTTCAAAAACGTATGAAAATTATTTTTTCGAATTTTCTATGGGGCACATATGTTTCCAAATGTCTAAAAAATTACACAGTTTATTTTGTAGATTTTTAAATGGGATTTTAAGGGTCACTACCAGCTGTGAAAATATAGGGGTTTGACCAAAAAGTATAAGAAGTCTGACAGTGGAATATCGTTATCAGTTGACCACTAGTCATCTTTGAAATATTCCACAATTGCTTCGTTTTGAAACTGTGGCCCCCATAAATTATCAATTCATACCTCATTTTCATCACCAGAATCTAGATCGGTTTGGTCAAAATTGACCTCTACTGGGGGTCATATGCAAATTTAGCTTATTTGGTTGCATTCGTCATCACATTCTTCCGAAAAAGATAAATTTTGGTTCATTGACAAACAACTGAAAAAGAATTTAAAGAAAACATGTTAGACGCCCGAACCAAAATTGGAACACTAAATTTTGGTAAACAAAAAGTATTGTTAAATTACTTTACCTATAAATTTTGTTACACTATGCATGTCTATATTTATTTATTTATTTATTAAAAGAATTTTATACATAGTGTAGATATTGTGTTATTTCGCCCGCCATGCTAGGGATGTCCCTGTGTTATGGCGGGTGAAGTATGCAGATTATATAATTTAAGGTAATGAAGTACGTTTAGTGATAATATAATAATTAATGATAATGAGGTTTACAGTTAATGCAGCAATGAATTTATGATAATGAAATTTACATATAATATAGTAATTGATGATAATGATGTTTACAGGTAATAAATATAACAAGGAATTTATGACAATGAAATTTACAGATAAAATAATAATTGATAAACGAAGTTTACAGATAATATAATAATTGATGATAGTGTAGTTTACGGATAATATGACAATGAATTTATGGAAATGTGGGTTACAGATAAATAATAATTTATTTATAAGTTACATAGTATGATGGTTGATAAATTGAATTATAATTTACTAAATTATACAAATTAAATTAAATTAAATTACAAATAATATACATCGAGGTTTCTAAATATTTTGATAATAATAATTTATAATAATAGGTTAATTATAATATTGATAGATATTAGAGTTATACAAATATAAATATAAAACATGTTTTTTCATAAACTTTTAAAGTATTGTCATATACATATATACTTCTCAAAGACATGTTTTTCGATTTTGTGACGTGCAAACTTCGATTAATTTAAAAAAAAATTTATGCCTCCTTATAATTATTTTTTTTTAAAAACCAAAATTAGTACAGTAGGGCTATGTGGGTTAATCGGTAAATGAATTTCTAATAATTATTTTGATTTAATTACAGAAATGGCTACCCGAAGCCGGTGATTCCAGCAGAGACAGCCAAGGCCTCCCTCAGAACCCTGGACCGCTCCATCATGGAAGCGTACTTGGAGCAAAAGAGCGATCCGTTGGTTGGAACCATCGAACCTTCCATGTACATCGGGAAGTTTGAGTGGGACATGAAATACAAACCATCCGATATACGACCCTACGCTAAGGAATGCATCAATAACTTGATTGCTGTACACGCCGAGGTTAGTCATACAGTATAACCTCTCATAACGAGTAATTTGCATAACGAGCAAAACCGATTGTGAATGTATATATTATGGTGCTTTACCAGACCCCGAGAAAAAACAAAATCTTTTTCATTTTCTAATTGAATTCATTCTGTTTCCAACACTATTATTTATTACTAGTAGGCGGCTAGGCGGTGGCAAAATGAAGAATTTCAAGTTGAAAATTCGCAAAAACATCATTCGGAGATATTGAGGTTTGAAGTTTAGAATTGATTCGTTATTACAAAAACATATAATTTCCAAAATTCAAATTTCAATATCTCCGAATGATGTTTTTGCGGATTCGTGACTTGGAATTCTTCGTTTTGCCACCGCTTAGCCGCCTTCTATTTATTACATACATGTACACATGTACGAGGTTTGTTAAAAAAAAAGGTGACTTTTCAAATTTCTCGGGCTACATACAGCCGATTTTCAAAAAAATAATGTTTTTTTTGGTACACATGTCCCCAACATATGTTGACATTATCAGCCATTTTGGATTTTTAGTTTGTATTTGACAGATATGGGTTAGATGTGTTTTGGTGTGCTTGGCGATTTCAAAAATAGATCACAGAATCTCTATTAAATTTTGTGTGAAAAATAGAATTAAGTGTTCCAACGCCTTTAAAATGTTGACTGTGGCATTTGGCAAGCCCACTTTGAGCAAAAAAAAAATTTATAAGTGGTACAAGCTCTTCACAGAAGGCTGAGAAGATGTTAATGACGATGCCTGTCTTGGACGCCCCAGCACGTCAACAACCGATGAAAATATATGATGCAGTGAAGAAAATTGTTATGGACCATCTTCGAATCACTATTAGAGAAGTTGCTGAGGATGTCGGCATATCGGTTGGCTCGTGCCATCAAATCATCGTGAAGCAAAATGAAGAAAATGCCTGAATTTGTGGCAAAACAATTCATGGTTTTTGCTTTACGATAATGCACAGTAATCATGCCTCAGCCACCGTATTCACTGGACTTGGTCCCCTGTGACTTTCCCCTGTTCCCAAAACTGAAAAGACCCATGAAAGGATGGAGTTTTGCCATGATTGAGGAGATAAAGACCGCATCGCTGGAAGAGCTCAAGGCCATACCAAAAAGCGCTTACCAGAAGTGCTTCGAGAATTGGAAAAAACGTTGGCAGAAGTATATTATATCTGTGCCGGACGGGCCATGAAAAATAGAAAAGAAGAAGAAGATGACGCGGTCGTCGTCTTTTTCTGTCTACCTTCAATCAAAAACCATTATCATATACTTCTACTTTAACATTGTTCTTTAATCATATTTTAATAAAACATTTCATATTTTGTATCTTAATTACGAGGAAAAGTCGAAGGCGAAAGTAGTAAACTGTACTTCCTTCCGCTTCGACTTTTCAACATTCACCGGACGCCGCTGTGTGCCCGGCCGCGGTCAAGGTCACACTGGCCCGGCGAGTGGCGGAAGCGGAGTATTTACGTCCGACCCCCTCCGCCTCCCGCTACCGCGCGGGCCACCCTGCCTTTGAACCGGCCAATCAGGGCGCCCGGATTTTCCTATGTTTTAATGTTAATCAAGATTTTGGTTAAGCGAATTATATACTGTTATTAATCGATTTGTGGGAGTTCGGCTGGAGTGATTAAAGAATAAACGATATGTATACGAAGGCCGGACTCCCCTTAGCATAATGAATGTTTAAGCCCTTGTAAACTTAGATATTAAGAATTCTGTTTGGTATTTCCCCGTGTAATGTGGGGTCGGGGACCCCAATTATAAAATTATAACACCCACCAAAAATCGAATAAATTAGCTGGAAAGGAGTTTGGGCCACCGACTTATAGAGCAGGAGAAGACGAATGAGATGAGATGTTGTAACCCCAGCTGCGTGGCACGCAGCTGGGGTTATGGCCTCCGATAGCCTAGCGGGGTCGAGAAATCGACCCCCTAGACGGTTTCACCGTCCGGCCCGGCTAGGCAATATAAATAAACGGTGAAACGGGGAATTCCGCACTCTCGACTCAGATCTCCAAGCTACAACGTCTCATCTCTTCTCTTCTCTGCCTGGCCCCAACTTCTGCTCCGGACTGCTTCCTTGGACTACTGGCTTTTATTTGGACCCCTGGACCCCGCCTCTTCCCATCCGGACCTCAGCAGCCATCCGGCCCAGCGGCTACCTACGGACTGACCGGCGCCCTATCTACAGTCTTTGTTGGCGACGAGACCGTCGTTGACAATATCTAAGGGGACAAAATAGAAATTGTTGAATAAATAAATATTTTTCAAGAAAAATAAAAAGTCATCTTTTTTTTTCCAACCTCGCATATTTTGTAAAAATTGTTGTAACTTAATTTCAGGTGCACAGCATTTCGCCAAGTTTAGTGCGCGCAGTTCTGTCGCAGATTATAGAGACTGTCGGTGAGGAGATATCCCGGCTGATGTCCTGCTGCAGGGAGGCGTTTTCGCAGTATGGGGCGCTGCAGGCCCGGATAGACATCACCGTGCTGAAGGACGTCACCTCCAAACTGCTTACTCAACGAACAAAGTAAGAAAATACCCACAGTTATGTTTTGAGATTTGACAGAACAGACCAACTCCAAAAGTATCTCAGAACATTTTCCAGCCGAAAGTCCACTGGGGTGAGCATGTTAATCAATTTGCGCATAAATGAATGTATGTGTTTCTTGGTGTATTGGGTAAGTTGAGTGATGTGTGTGTAGAGTTGAGTAGAAAAGTGGTATAAGTTGAAAAACTAAAATATTATAAAATTTAAAAATGAAGCAAATTTCTATGTTAGATTGTTCAATTGGGTTTGATCTGAGACTAGGATAGCAGGAGAGGTAACATTATTTCTTAAAAAAAAATTGAGTTTCGCACCCATAAAAAATCATAATTGTTAATATTTTTAAATTTTTTGTCTGATCTCAGCAATAATTTGTGCTTTCTGGTAAGGTGATCATTGACAAAGAGTTTACCTCTTGCAACATGTAGGCTCTTACAGTCGACCCCCTTCTTCTTTTTAATGGCCGCTAGCAGCTCGTCCTTCTTCCTTTAAAATGTAAATCCTTGTCATGTAAAAAATGTCAATAAAAGTGGTGTATTAGTGCTTTCGCTCACAGGCAACTGAAAAAAAAAACAGTTTGCAACTCAACTAGCTATCCTTTGTATTTCAATGTGATGGTCCGCACACTACACAACTTCTCAAAAACCCATTTTCAACACACTACACAACTTCTCAAAAACCCATTTTCAACGGTAATGCAAACAGTCACTCGCAACTCGCCGTGCTAGTTGCCATAGCTGGCCGTTGCATGGTTGCCCGGTTGCCACGATTGTGCCAGTTTTTTGTCAGTTTTCGAGTCTTGTTTTTTCTAGTCGCCAGCGCCAATATGTCAGCGACAGATGACTGAGATGACATAATTACTAAAATCGTAAAATTGACTTGCGCCGTGAGAGAAGTTTGGTTGGCAACCATAGCAACCTGTAGTTTTAATTTGGTTTCAGTTTCTCTATGAGTTCTCATTTATTTTTTTGTTTGTTTCAGGAACTATTTTGATGAAGCGTTAGACTGCATTCCCGAAATTAAAACTGCTGAAGACAAAAAGTAAGGCATATTATTTTTCTATTCAATCAAATTTTCTACTTAATCTTACATAATTCCTCTTCATTCTAAACATTAACATTTCTTTTTGTTCTTTCAGATTGATGGAGAAAGTAATAGTAGACTTCCAAACTAGAACTAAACTGCAAACCATGTGCTTTAAAAACTGTTAACGCTTTAAGAAAACGTTCTTCAGACTATGTATTTATAAATTATTATTTATTTTTAATACTGCAAATATTTTTTGTAATTAATTAATCAAATTGTAATAATTAATATACAGTACCTTCTCAGTAATCCACCATACAAAAAAACCACGAACACTGCTATCATAAGGGGTCATGTTTAAGCTTGTGAGATGATTTCATTTTGTAAATTTATTCTTTAATTGTTCACAACTGCTGACCCTGTGTAATATCACAAATAGCAAGTGCGCCCCCACTGTTAAATTTGGCAGCCACCTCTGGTCTGGAGCCCCAAAACACCTGAAAAAAACCTTTGACTCTGTGCAGAAATGGGTGGTCATTTGACAGATTTCCATATCTAAGGCTGGGAATTCCGATTTTCTACCGATTTATAACATATGTCCCTTGAACACTTTATGTTTCTAAGTTCTATATTTTATTTTTTAAGATTATCTCTGGATAGTGTCGAGCCGGGTAATCACATAAAATTCCCTCGATAGAAAAAAATGGCAAAGTATGCTTTGAAAATTAAAAAACAGGTACTGCCTGTTATTTAACACATCATAGGTTTGAAAAAATTCACAGTGTTTCTTTACACGCTTCTCAAGGTATTGTCGAGAGATTTTTGCTCTATTTTAAACGAGTCGTGTTTTATTAAACATTTTCCCAATTTTCCCTTCAATATTATCATTTTTAATATTAGCGCGCTCCCTGCAACATTCGTATTGCCGTATCTCTTCTTCTTCTTCTTTTTGAGCAGGTAATACCGGCCTTTAACAAACGGATTGCAATCTTTAGAGTAGGTAGGTGTTTTGTCCTTGTTCTACCGGTATTACGATGGAAGATGCTCCGAGTCATTGTGCTTTCAGTCAGTAAAAGTATCGGTTTATATGTAGTAGTTGTCGGATAATCGGTGACGGATTACTGAGAAAGTACTGTAATTTGTTTTTAAAAAAATTCTGAAGAAAACTGTCGTTTTAATGATATTATTATTTTCTTCTTGTATCTAAGTTCAATGTTATTTGAAATTGTTATTAAAAGAAGGTTTTTGATTTGTATAATATTAAGATATCAGATTAAACACCACAGTATGCCTTTTGTACATGCAAAATTCTAGATTAATAGTGAGTGTAGCTAAAAAAATTAAAAATGAACTATCACGCCATTTCTCCACAGCAAAAGGCAGAGGGAATGGATTCCCACACAAACCTCATCATCTCTTACATACTCTTCTGTTATTCTAACTGTTGACCATTCGCTTTCACGTCACATATTCTGCTTCTTCATTCACCACATTGGTGACCTTCCCCTGCTTCTTCTGAGCAGATAGTGAACGCCTATTGTGGTTGCCTAGCTCTTCCAGAAAGGACACATTTAAGCGTCTGGCTTTCCAAGGAATCCTTAGCATTTTTCTCAAGCACCACATTTTGAGGGCGCCTATCTTCTTTTTTTCACTGGCTCTAAGTGTACATGTTTCCACACTGTATAGAAATACATGGAAAATCAACACCCTGACAAGTCTCATCTTGGTGGTCTTTGTTATGCCTCTCTCACACTGTTCAGTCTCACAATATTTCCTAAATTGGAATGTCACAGTTCCATAGGCAAAAATTAGACATGAAGTTAATAAAAACGAACCATTACATGTTTATAAATACATTCTTGGAACTTGTATTAAAAACATTGTTTTTTATTCAATCTGGTGTTCAACGGGTTTTCTCGTATTTTCAGTAAATTTATGATTTTTGTTTTCAAATAAGTCCATCCGCTCACGAGGCAACTGAAAAAAACCAGTTGGCAACTCAAGTCTCTATCATGCGTTTTCAATGGCAGTCCAAGTACGCCAGGTAACTTAGTCAAAGATCAGTTGTCAACGGCGACGCAACCAGTCATTCACAACTCACCGTGCTAGTCGCCGCGGCCGGCGCGTTTCAATTGCCTGGTTGCCATGGTTGTCAGCTGTCAGTTTTCGAGTAATTTGCGATATGTCCTATACAGTTGCCAAACAGTTTTTGTTTGGTTTCGGTGTCTCCATGAGCGAAGGGCCTAAAAGTATTCATTTGAGTTTTTCCAGAAAACTTAGTTAAAAAACATTTAAACAAACTAAAATTAACAAAGATTAATATTTATTTAAGGGTGAACATTCATGTTTGCCATAAAACAGTTCAAATATTTTATAAACTACACAAATAATACAAATCTTGTAACAAAATATCTATTTATCATTTTTTATTAATAATATTGTATTTTTTAGTGTTAATTTAAGTTTGAAAATTCTTCAAGGAAATGTATATAATATCTTGTACAATAATTCATAAATAAAACTACCATTTTTATGCAAACCGTTTTATTTTGTTTGTTTATGAATATGAACTTTATTATACCCACAAAAAAAAAAAAATTCCCCACCCACTCCTCAATTAACATTTCGTCGCCCGAGTGCTTAATTGTCCAAATGACCATATTAGTTTTGTTCAATCTTAATTTTAAAATTAAAAATAAAGTATCAAAAACGATAAATAATCACTTTATTAAGAATTATTTAAACTAGTGAGACCTTTACATTTACGGAAATAGCTTCATCTTAAACACTTAAGCGGGCGACAAACGCGAAGTTCACATCAAAAAGATACTTATAACACAGTTAGTAGCGCTCGCCATACAATCGCCAGACGTAAAAATATGATGTGCTGTGATCGCGGTTTGAATCTTCGCTAATTGGTGTTATTTTTCGTGACCGCTACGATCGCGATATCAGAAAAGTTATGTGACCCCCCCTTCGCAGTTAACAGGAGAGGGGTCATTTTTAATATACGGAGCATGCACGGAGCTGTCAAGTTGACATATCCAGTACAAGGAAATGATATTCTCTCGACCGCTTCCGATTTCAACTGACCCCTTCTCCTGCCGTAGGAAGGAATATTTTATAACGCAGTGTGTCGGTAGAAAAGATACTTATAACGCAGTATCTTTTTGATGTGAGCTGCGAATCTGTCGCTACCTTTATCATAATGTTTAATTGAAATAATGAAAGAAAACCTCCTCCTCCTGTAAAATTTGCTAATGGTCCAATCAGACGGTTCACTCGGGTGAAGGTTTACTCCATGTTTACTCGAGCAAATGCTCCATCTTCGTTTCACTTTTGTTTCATTTTCTTGTTCAGACGTGTCACTCCGAGTGAAATGGGTGGAATGAAATACAGAAATGAACGATTAGTAAACCGTCTGATTCAGCCATCAATGATTTGTGTCAATATATATTATTCAGTGTGCAATGTACTTGTGAATTATGAATATCTGGAGCAGGTGGATGAGTTTGTATATTTGGAAATTAGTACTTCACTGTTTTTACATTCACTGCACATGGAGGCCCTGAGGAAATATATTCTATTAGGGTCTATGTGATCTTAGGGATGCTGTGTGGAGCGTCTTTTCAAGGGAAGGAAGGAGAGAAAGTTCTGGGAAGGAAAAAGGCAAGGGGTGAGTAGGATTTGGGGGTCAGTGTGTCCAGGAGTACCAGACGTATGAATCCATCCCTCCAACTACGGTGCAAGGCGATGGGTCGAGAGCATCCGCCGCCAAGACCTTCATAGCAAACCACTTAGGGTTGTATAAGGCGTATGTGGGTAAAACCATGATGCGGTTTTTTTTTTACATTTTATTACACCAAAGAAAAAAAATGTCATCAACTTCAAAATAAAAAGTTTGTTGAATTTCAAACGATTTATTGAATTCTGACAGCCGTAAACTTTTGAACAGGCTACAATCAATTTATTATAACCCACGGAATAATGTGGGTTTCAAATATAAAGCTTGGGGCAAAAGCCAATATTAATTAAAGCCGGTAACCGACGAGTTCATCGAAAATCAATTCATCATATGCAAATTTACAAAAGCAATTTTACAAAATATACACAAAAAAAGGTTAAAGTTGAACTCGTTTTCGATGAACTTGGCGTGAACCATTAAAGTGAGCGTATTTGCTTGAAAACTTCTTATCATTTGTAAATCTTCAATAACATGATTTCTGATGCCGAAACAGTCAGGGCCATTGAATTAAATATATATCAATGGTCAGGGCTAACGAATATCGTCACACAATCATTATATGTACCATCACAATCATACTTTTCATTATCACGGACATACTTTGATTGTGTTAGAAATGTGGAGATTCGCAAAGAATGCAAGGATCATTTAAGTGTAATGAGTAAGATTAAGAAAGGGATGCTTAGATGGTTTGTCATATGTAGAGCAAATGAAAGAAGTAAGGAGATTTTTTTATACCTTGTATTTTGGTAATAAAAATAACAAAACCTTAACTCAAAGATCCTACCTTACCCTATCCTTAAACAGCAAATAAATGAAAAATTGACACCGGCCAACCTATTGCCCGGGTACTCGTAAAATAGGCATAAAAAATCTTTGTAGGTTGTGTGTGGATGTAATAAAGCGTATAGAGTTCGTTCTTGGGGTACGCGATCAAAAACGGTTTGAGACCACTGGTGACCGGTCTACTCAGTGAAAACTTTTTAAGTGTATGAATATTGAGTACAAAGTTTTCATTGGATGTTTTATTTTTATTTTTATTTTTTTTTTTTTAAAGAAAGACAAACATTCCCGGGTTACGAATACCCTGACAACATTTGAAAATCTCCTACTACCATAACACTAAAGCGCCATTCAGACGTTTCACTAATCGCTCATTTCCGCATTTCATTCGGCCTAGTTTACTCGGAATGACACGTCTGAACATGAAATGAATCGCCGATGAAGTGCCGAACACTGCCGAATGAAATCTTCAAGTGAACCGATCCAACAATGTTGGATATTTTCCTTCGGCATCCTTCACTCGCGCGCGCATGCGCGCGGAAGAGAGCAAAGTGAATCGTCTGAACACCGAGTGAACTCTCAATCAGTTTGTCTCGCGTCCTGTACGGGAAGGACCATGAAAGGACGCTATCACATCGCACGCAAAACGTCAAAATGGTATTCGTTCGGCTAATTTGTTTGCTTTTGGGAACACCTCTCATATAAATTTTTGGGTCTCCCTTATTATCCATGTATTTTATGTTTTTTAATATATGTAAGATTATTAATTTGTAGGAAAATGTTCGTAATAAAAAAAGTGAAATCAAATTGTGTTATTATGCCATAAAAAATAAAAAGATTTATAAGACGACAAAATACTGTTTTTTTATTTATTTTTATTTAATAGTGTCAACAAAATTGCGTAAAAATCGATGCATCTGACACGTTTTTCCTTAAAATTCGGGGCCGGACCGCGCTGGAAAACAAACGAATTCCAGCGCGGTTGACCTCGCTCGGCGACGCTGTGGTCGGAATGGACGAGTGAACGCTTATTTCTATAGCGCCGTGTGAACATGGAATGAAACAAAATGGACGATTAGGCCGAAAAAACATGGCGGAAACCTTCCCTCGACTGAACCGTCTGATTCCAGCATAAGGGGAAGATGTTGTGATGGAGGACTTAGCCACGTCGTGTTAATTCCTCACATGATAATTCATCATGTCTCGAAGCATCGAAAACTGATAATTGGGGTTTTTAACCTTTAGGTTAGGTTAAGTTAGGTGAGGGGGGAAGCGGGGAAATGGAAGGGTAGGTTAATGTGAGTTATGATGTGATGAATTATCACGTGAGGAAGTATCGTGTCTGAATAAATTTACTGACGCTGAGATCTCATAGTCCGATTAGACATGGAACCGAGACCTCTATATAAAATCTACAATAAACTAAAACTACGCAACCAACTGCAAAGTTAACCGTGACATGCTTTATCGCAAAAAAATCACCTAACCGTAAACGATAAACCAAAAACATTTCTTGGTGGCAAGTGGCAACATTAAACATTTTATTACACCATAGAAAAAAATGTCATCAACTTCAAAATAAAATACTTGTTTGAATTTCAAACGATTTATTGAATTCTGACAGCCGTAAACTTTTGATCAGGCCAGTGTTGGTTCATTTATGGATCAGGCTACAATCAATTACAACCCACGGAATAATGTGAGTTTCGAATGTAAAATGTAAAGCGTGGGGCATAAGCCAATAATAATTAAAGCCTGCGTATTTGGTCGAAAACTTCTTATCAGTTGTAATCTCCAATAACATGATTTCTGATGCCGAAACAGTCAGGGCTAACGAATATGTAAGAAGACGAATTCTCAGACTACAACAGGTATTTGTATGATTATGTATACTAATAAAATAATTCACATTAGTCTCGATAACATTGCAGTGATAACTCCACGAAATGTAAATAATAAAAAGAACATTTTTTTTTATTGTCACAGGGTTTTGACGTCTATACATTTCTGTTTTCTGTAGGTTCGCGAGCAGTCGAAAAACATCGCTAAAAAAATCAGGTCGAAGGTAAACGAAGAAAAGAACCGACAAATAACGAATATTGACGCGGCAAAGAAGCAGGAATTCGAAACGTTTAGAAAGAAAACTATTGACCATCTGAAATCTGACTTTGATAATAGATTAACTGAAATTGGGGGCAGCCATGCTTCGGCTATTGATGAGGAACTTGCGGAAATAGGTATGAAATCATTTTGTTTGAATTATTATTCTCTCTTACCACGCCTTTTATGGAAGATCCACCTTAGAAAATAGTTAAAAATCCACAGAACAACACACAGAAATTGTTCAAAATTATACACATTCTATGTTGACCAGTTTTAATTTTGCTAATTATTCCCCTAACCGTCGCACTTTTAGGCTCAGATTATGAAAATTACACTTTGTTTCAATTCAACAATAGTCGGAATAATAAATGCGAGGATGATGATGAAGATGATGTATTTACAATATTTACATTATGCACTATTTACAAATGAATTGCGTAAGATATATACCTATATATCTTACGCTGTGCAAGTTAGGTAGGCCGCCACAAAAGTATGAAGAGCAAAGTCAATTGGCGAATTAGTTTCTGCATTTATTTTGTTATTTAGCGTGTGGTATAGTGCTGTATGGCCTGTACTTCTTAAAGGTATATTGTATAAAGGAATAACTTTAAAATAATAGACATTTTAGAGTACTGATACCTAACTCAAGCTACCACAACTAAATTGTTTGTTTGTTTATAGAATGGAACATTCAAAAACAAATCTACAATCAACTGGCCACAGATAGAGGGTCCCGGGCTACATCCCGCCTGGAAAGGGAAAAAACAGAACGAAATGCTAAACGTGTGCTGCCTAGGAAACAGTCAGCCAGGTAATAATATGATGACCATCTTCATACTCTCTGTAGCCAATTTGATAGGCGGGTATGAATACCGCCGCCTCGGGAACCATTTATTGGATAACCAACAGCCCTGCCATAGGTCACCCCTAGTGGTTCGCTACTTTTAGTAATTAAACAGAAGTGCCCGGGTTCATGGGGTGAGGTTCGTCTAGGTTTTTGGCGGCACGTGCGTTTGCTAGCCTACTGCGTGACGGTCCGGATCGGAAGATGGAGATATTTTACCTCCAGCCAGACTCTCCCGACCCATCGCCTTCTATCACAGTGGGAGGGATGGATTCATAAGTCTGTCACTCCTGGACACATTGACCCCCTGATTCCTACTCACCACTCATACCTTTTTCCTTTCCAGAAATTCCTCTCCTTTCTTTCCCTAAAAAAGTCCATTCACACGGCATCCCCAAAGACGACATAGATCCCAAGGGAAATTATTCTCCTCCTGTGTGAAGCTAATGTACCATTCAGAAGAGAAATGTTGAAACTGGAACTGTACTTAGTTCACCAATATTTATAATATTCATATTTTCAGGTATGTTACCCGGAAATTGCCATCAAATCTAAAAAAGAAATCACCAACCGCTACTTCCAACGGGTTGCAAGATTTCTATTTGGAAACTGATGATGCCGACGACCATTGCGCCAACTTAAGTACCCGCTTTGAAATAAATACGGAGACACAATCCTCCCCAAGTCCAGAGAAAAAAAGCAGCGAACTTGATGTTATTTACGAAGAGACCGAAATTAACAAAAGTAGCGCAGCCACACGCTCTCCAAATAAAGTCAGATTGAACGCCGAACCACAAATTATCTCCCAAGAAGACATCCAGGAATCACCAGATACCGATAGTTATGATGTTGCTCAACATTACCAAGGTAACATTCAATCTAATAATGTAAACATTGTCTCTCCAAGAATAACACCGGCGGAAACCTTGAGACAGTTAAAAATAACGGAAAAGCATTCTAACGATTCGACGAGCAAATCATCAGATGACCCGTTACAGAGAGTGCATAATACATATCTCTCCGCCATACCGGAAGAACCAAACTTCTCGCAAACAACTTCCAGACAGACTACCTCTAAAAGTCTTCAAGCCATGTCCAGCGATAACCCGTTTAACGCTATTTCCGATCACATTAAACAAAGACAAATCAACGGAGAACGTAGACCGTCTAGTCCCCATTCTCATAAAGAATTTAACAATGCGGAAGCGAAAGATCTGATTCATTATGCAAGGAACGCTCATCTGTCCGCAGGCAAGCCTTTAATACCTACGCTACCTGAAAATTACAGAAGACTCAACGAACGCAATTCTGAGAAGGAATATAATGCCAGAAAAAAACACCATTCTGATCTCATGGCTGCTTCTGCCGAATGGATTCCAAATTCAACGAGATGTTCAGATAATCAAATAAGTTGCAGATGTCCATCTCGTTGTTGCCGCAACGATCGTAACGTAGAAGTCACTAAATGTATTGGAGGATCAAAACCTTTGAGAGGCATTCTGTCGCAATCGGCGTGTAAACAATCAGATTCTTCTACTAATAGGAACATTAAATACGTCACAGGGAAACCTTCCGTCAGGAGTAAGCCATTTATTCCCGGCTCAAAATATTGTAATTCTAAAGGAAAGCCATTGTTATCTAGCGGCGTTTCTAAAAAATCTAGAACAAGTCCAATCAGAAAGAATTGTGGCGATTCTAAATGTCGCGCCAATGTCGTTAAAAGCTATGACCAGAATCACAAGTTTGCCAAAGACTTTGTCGTGGATAGTCAGAAGTTTGTCGAGCGACATCCTAAAGAGAAGAAAAATGCGTTTGAGTTGGCTAAGGAAGAAATTTTGGAGACTGACAGAGCTACGTCGGGGCTGAATGATTATTTTATAGATGAAGCCAGAAGAATTCGAGGGGAGAGAGCTATGGAGAAGGTTTTGGTGGACAAGGACTGTATCAAGATGAAAAAGGAGTTGGATGCCCTCACCAGGGATCAAAGGCTTTACGGAAGGAAGTTGCCTGTAAGTCGCCTCTTGTATTTTATTCAATTTTTTTTTCTATTATCCTCTACATTTGTACATTTGGGACTTTTGAGTTGAGTATAATTCTTGAGTTGACAATCATTTAGCTCTGGTCAGTCATTGTGAGAACTAGCATTAGCTTGAGAAAGGAATAGATTAGTTTACTATTAGACATCTTAAAATTAATATTTCGCCTGAGAAAATAAATGTTTAGCTTGCTGAAAATCTTCTATAACAATCGTTATCCTCTTTCTCATATAAATTCAAAAAAGACAAAGTACCATAATGTCGAATTATTCCAAACAAATACCCATTTAAATTGAAGAATTTATTGTACCGTAATCAAATACACAGACCAAAACTGTGATGTTATGGGGGACTATTTACGGACAGCCACTCCATTTTCACAATCAATTAATACATAAATCTGTCACTCCTAGACACAATGACCCTCAGATTCCTACCCACCTCTTTCTTACCTTTTTCTTTCCCAGAACTTCCTCCTTCCTTTCCATAAAAAGACCCTTCAAACAGCCTCTCATAAGATGGAATAGGCCCCGAGGGAAATTATTTTCCTGTGTGGAGCTAAATAAAAAAACAAAAAAATGTGAGTAATATTGCGTATGTTACTATGGACTGCACGCTTCTAAGTTCTACCATACGTCTTCTATGTTACAACTCTATCGCCATAATATTGTTTATCTAAACTCTATTCTTAATTAATGAAGACAACAAACAAACTCAATCGAAAACCTGAAACAGAAAAATCTGAAAAAGATATGGACACATCTGGGACTCGAACCCAGGACCTTCGCCTTGCTGGGGCGCAGCTCTACCGATTGAGCTGATGTGTCCCTATCTGATTCGGTCATATTTAACTGTAATATACTTCGACGGAGAACTACAAACTTTTATTTGTAGTTCTAGTCTACAAACTTTTTATCTTCATTTTGTTAACGCATATTTTTATTGGCTGATTTTATGTATGATTGCAAGATTCAAATTCAAACTAAATGCCATCTAGATAGTGTCAGGATAAATTTATCCATTTTTATTTAATACGCGACATCTATTGACTTTCAAGGGCGGATCCACCATTGTGGGCACGGTGGGCATGCCCACAACCTTAATGGCCTTGTAACGTCACACTTTCACGGTCTATTGAGATCAATAGGCTGATGATAATAAATAAAGGCATAGCCTTAATAAAATTTTAAAAAACACAATGAATCATAAATCGTGCGAGATTCGGAACGCAGCAAAGAGCTACAGACGAAATGCTGACACGTTATGTCACATTTTTGACAACATATTATCTGTTTCTTTTTGGCACGTGATTAGGTACTTGTATTGGAAAAAAGAGATTTAAAAAAAATAATTATTTATTAAGTTAGTTTATACAACATGAATATAAACTAATATAAACAAGATACTATATCATTTTGTAACTTTAAATATTTTTACAATGAACACAACATTTCTATTTCATAACGTACATTCATTCTTCCTTTATTCTTTAGACTTTCAGGCTTCATCATACATCTTTAGTCCTCTGTACATTAAGCAGTTCTGTGATTTGGATTTCTTCATATGTGGAAATCTAATTCTTTTTTTTTACTTTTGGTTTCGTAATTATGTCCATCTCTATTAAAAACAATTTCATCTTTAAAATATTTTGGCATTTGGTTGTTCATGACTTTATGGACAAAAATGAACACATTAAATAACAGTCTCTGTTTTATTGAAATCCAATTTAGCTGCTCTCTGGTTTGATTAACCCTTGTATATTTGCCTTTTCCCAGTATACATCTCATAGCTCTATTCTGTATTACATCTAACTTGTTCAAATTTCCTTCATTGGCCAAATATAACATGGTAGAGCAATAATCGAAATGTGGAGCAACTATAGTTTTTTTTTTTTTTTTTTTTTTTTTTAAATATGTTTATTCAGTTTTAATTTTACAATATTTTATTTTACAAATCTTACGAAACTGATCAATCAGTTTGATTGTAAGAAATCTCTCATTTTTTTTTCTAATTATTTAATACAGTATACTTTTCAGTTTTACATAGTAAATACTAAATATAATACTTAAATACTAATTATTACGACAAACTAATTATTATAATGGTTATGAATTGCGTTGTAGTAAAAATATTTTATACAGTACAAACATAAGGCGAGAAAAAAAAATAAAATAGAAAGTAACTATATATTTATAAATGAGCTTTGCAGTGTTTCCATTCAGTTTATTTCTTAGTCTTTTAAGAATATTGCCTTTTTTTGATACCTTCTTTAGCACACATACACATATTTTATATATACTTTAGCACATATTCAAAAATGACTATTGGCCGGGTGCGCGCACTCGCGCAGATATGTTCAATGCCGAGAGTACTTTCGGAAATCAGTTTACATACCTCTATTAGATTCCATTATTAATGATTTGGAGGAGAGATTATCTCCGGAGGTAATGGACCTATTTCATTTGTGAGTTTTTCTACCTAAACCAAATGCTTGTGTCAGGGACTGGGATATCAATATCGAGACAGTGAAAGTGAAAAAAGTGGTCCAGATATACCGCTTATTTCAAAGCGGTACATCTGGACCACTTTTCATTAACGATATTTTTATTCATTAACGATGCAACTGTTATAAATGAATACCGACTCTGGATGACTAAATGGAAAAGAGAATGTGAAAACAATTCCAGACTCAGTAGCTCATCTCATTGAAGCATGCGAACAAGATTTGTACCTTAACATAAATATTTTCTTACAAATACTGGCAACTCTCCTGGTCAGCGTAGCTACCGCAGGGAGATCGTTTTTCGCAGAATAAAATCTTGGTTGCGTGAATGGAAAGATTATCCGGGCTAAATCTCCCAAATATATACAAAGATGTAAACCTGGATATCGATGAAATTATCAACGTTTTCGCGAAAAAGAAACGTAAGCTTGAATTTGTAATTTAAATAAGCACCTAAATAAAGTTATTTAATGTAAAATGTTTCCTAGTGTTTAAATTGATTTGATATCCTTTGAATTTTTTTTTTAATCAAAATCTGTTCAGGTGTTGTAATGGTATTGGTAGCCTAATTAAGTCTCGCCTGGTGCATCTCACTTACTGGTCATTCTTATGACTCCTGAGACAGCGTCAAGATACCTATTTACCCAGTCTATAGTCCCTATATTGGCTCACTGGCTACTAGAAAAAAAGAATAATTTATTGATTGAAATTGGTTTGGAATTTAATCGAAACTGTTTGACTATTTAATTGGACCAAATAGGGTCTGACTTCCTCCAATGATGATTTCCATTCCTAAGGCCAAAGTCCTGATGCGCGGAAAAAAAGAAATAATCAAATTCATAAGGCGATCATGGGCGAGTTCGTACTCCGACTCACAGTTGTCCAATTTTCGGGTGGCTGTGCCCACAACCTTTTTCAAGGGCTGGATCCGCGCCTGTTGACTTTTCTGCAAGTCTAGGATGAATATTTCTTTTGAACTTAATATTGAAGGTCCTGGGTTTGAGTACCAGAAGTGACCGTATCTTTTTCTGTTTCAGATTTTCGATTGAGTTTTGCTAATATTGTCTTCATTAATTAACTTGTTGTGTGCAAGTTGTTGGCTGCACACAAAAAATATGTTTTTTCAATACGACGTAAAATATTTGACAGTTCTCTCCTTTCTTACGAATTCAATTTTTATAACATTGTAGCGATTCACCTACTTAGTAGCGGCCTACCTAGTTACGGCACTGATTATTCGCCGTTACCTGCTACCTCGCTAGGCAATTTAATTTCGACCACCTTCTGGAAAGAGCTCGGACCTGCGACACATTACACACAGCGTTGCGCTGCAATATCGAGAAACTTCTCGCGTGTGCATGTTTGACCTACCTTCCGAGTACCTTTGGCTCGGCCTATATAAGGACTCGAGCAAGCCAAGTGGTCAGTCGTTCTTCATCAGTCTTCACTTAACGCAGTGCTCGCGCGGCAAGCGGCCGAGTAACACAACTTTGCAATCTGCGGTTCGCGTGTCAGTAATAATATTACGCGATTTGTAAATACTCTCTTCATTTGTAAATAGTGCATAATTCAATTGTTGTAAATATATTATCATCATCATCTCATCATCATCGCATTTATTATTCCGACCAGCACGCACGGAGATATCACGACACACCAGTATCTCCTCAATCAACCGGAGGTCCACAAATCTCCTCAACATAGGAGATCGCACCTGCTTCCAAAACATTTCTTTTGTGATATATTACAAAAATTACATTAAAATAATGTAGATAAAACGAACTTCCTAATAATCACTCAAATCTATGCTTTCCACAATGGATTTATATCAAAAACAATGAATAAATATAGACTTCGAATATGACAGCGTTCATATTGTCAAGCGGCAACCATTTTGTCCGCCATCTTTGTTGCCCGGCGCGTCATTGGCAATTAATTTGAATTTTTCGGAGTGGCTAAATGCTATCCAGTATTTCGTTGTCAAGAACGAGAATGGCCCAAGCGATTCTGACCTTGTTCTTCGTACAATTTCTTTATACATAAGGGGCAAAATCGCTTCAAAAATCTGGACCCGCCGGGGGGACTGCGGCCTGCGAGAGGTTAAAATATTACATTTGAGGTTTTACCTATTAAGTTAAAAATAAAAATATCTATTCTTAATTCCAGGAAACGGCCTACATGTTTGAAGAACGCCTGAAAGAGAAAGAGCAGCTCCGGCAAAAGAGGATGGAGCAGGCCTACGAGGAGGCCATGCGCCCCACCAGGGTTCTGCGCCACCCCGACCCAGTCAGCGCCCCCCTGGTCCACCCCGAGAAATCCCCCAACAAGAGAAGGAGCCTTCCTCCGCAGCGGCAGAGGAGCGACTCTGAAGTCAGCTCCTCGGATGCTCGGCACCGAAGAAGTCATGGCGGAAGGTAAAAAGATTATGTTATTATTTTAAAAAAATACAATTTAGTGAGGCTGCATAAGAGTTCTATCTGCCCGGAGACAGTGAAATTATATAACACAATTTTACCAATTTGGGGAATTTTGGGAAGCTATATTCTTCAGACTTCAACTTGAAAAGAAATCGGAGAAAGGAAGGAGTTGAGGGATAGAAAGTAAAATCTCAGTCACAGTCATTTTGACTTAGGATTAGGTGTTTCACAGAATTTGAACAATTCATCAAATTTCAAAGTTAATTCACATTCTGTTATTATTTCATCATGGGCTGGTGTTTCACAGTAAGTGGATGGATAGTAACAAAACTTGTTTTGATTTTAATTTTGAAATTTGTTGAATTGTTCAAATTTTGTAAAACAACCCGTCCCTAGTTCTACGTTTCAATTGTATGCATGGAGAATACAAAGAAATAACAAGAGTATGTGTTTGATTAATTCATTCATTTAAAATAACATATTGTGTATTTGCGGCATGTTCCAGAGTGGAAGATACTCTTAGTATTGCCATGGTAGTAAGACCACCATTCTGAATTAAAGTGTTGCTTGAAATGGCTTTAGCTGTGTTTGGTGATCAAATCCAGGTACTTCCCCCCCCTACTACCTTCTGCCTGACAATATATTCCTGTTGAGGATGCCAAACTCACTTACTCCAGTTAGCAGGGAGCAGTTGGGACTCTTATGCCATATTCACATTAGAAAATGTGGGAGACAGTGTGTGAAAGTGGTTTAAACGAGAAGTGTATGCCGAAATATGGTAATGTGGCATTTTCATCCTGTTTTCCTTGTGTTACATCCTGTCTTCCTTGTGTTTCATCCTGTCTTCCTCGTGTTTCATCTGTCTTCCTTGTGTTTCATCCTGTTTTCCTTGCGTTTCATCTGTCTTTCTTGGGTTTCATCCTGTCTTCCCTGTGTTTCATCTGTCTTCTTTGTGTTTCATCCTGTCTTCATTGTGTTTTCATTGAAATGGCACAATGGTTTGACATGTAAATTCTCTCTTAAATAAAAGTTGTGTACATTCCCTTTTTTTATCTTTTTCAGAGAGCCTGAAAGAAAAATATCCAGTGTGAATGTTGGCTCCTGGGACGTGGGCTCCATTCCTTCACTGAGTGACGATCTTGATGAGATACCAACCAGAGACAGTGACGGAACACTAATGTCCGTCGCTTGCGCTGCCCAGAAGAGGCTCACTAAACCCATGAGCATAGACAGAGTCCTCCACCTGGTAGAGAAACAGAAGGATCAGCTCATGAGAGAAGTTGTTCGGATGAAGAGAGCCCAGTGTGAAAAGGCGACAAGATCCAATAGCCCTAAGAAGTTTGTAGAGATATCTAAAAGTCCTATAATACCAGAAAGATCGAAAAGTCCAAAAAAGATTTCAGAAAGATCGAAAAGTCCCAAAAAGGCTCCAGAAAGATCTAAGAGCCCTAGAAGGGTTTCAGAAAGGTCCAAGAGCCCTAAAAAGGTTGAAAGAAAAATCCAGGAACAATCTGAAAGCGACGATGATTCATGTTCTACAGAAGAGTTCAAGAAGCCCACAAGTAAAAAACTCAAGAAGAAAGTTAAAACTGTATCTCCTAAAAAGGTTCAAGACCTGAAAAGTGCAGGTGCTAATAATGACAAATTATGTACAGCAGATTCTCGGCAGAAGGTTCAGATGGCTAGTGCAGCCAGCACCATCTCTTTCCAGGGACTTCAGATACTTATCGAGGTTAAAAAGACCGGAACCCAGCAAGATACTGTCATCAGTAACGCTGGCAAATCTAAATCGGGTAAAGTCCAGGAAGAACACAAAGACTCTTCAACGGAAATGTCCATAACAGCTTCGCAATTTGTTTCCAAGAAAACAACATTCATCGGCAATAACAATTCTGTCTTGAGGTTTGACTCGTCGGAATCTACCGCGTACATGAGCCCCCCTGAAAAGTTTACTTCGAAGGCGATGAAAACCTTATTCGGGCCGGCAGTTATATGTAAAAATTCTGAAACCCAAACTAATAATAACGCCAAGAGCAAAAAGTCTTCAAAGTCTAATGGCGGAAGGTGCGACGACTATATTTGGGAGGCTGTACATCCTGATGCCAACAAACAACACACTGAAACTAGAAGAAGAGATGTTTCTGAATCCTCAAAATCTGAAAGATTCTACGAAACCGAAAGCACCATCAGTCGGGAAATCAGCGTCAACAGAGTTTCTTCTTTCTCACAAAATGACGCATCGCGGAAAAGCTCTGCGGAGAAGGGCATCCAAGTCAGCTCGTCTCTCCGCATGTCATCGCAATCCCTGTCGCAACACATTCTCAAAGAGCCAAACAGAAGAATAGCCCCGGAGCTCGACCCTAAACTCAAGATGTACGTCAGACGGTTGTTGGAGATGTCAAAAGCGGGCGTCGGCAATCTTAACTTGGATGTCAGCGATGTTTCTACTCCCAGCACTTCTGTCATCAACGTCACCTCAAATCTTCCGCCACAACTTAATCCAAAACTTTGCGATAAAGTAGAAAAGCTCAAAACTTTTATCGACGAGAACTACACCTTGCTCGAGGAGTTTGGAAAGGAAAATAATTTCGACCGGAATTACAGATACAAACATATCGCTGTAAATAACTCCCCCGATAAACCTAAAAAACCTAAAATCACTTCTACTCGTGATAAGAAATCTGCACGGTATTGTGAACAAGTCGAGGCAGCCGCCAAATCACCTAAAAAGACGAAGAAAAGCGTAGCCCCGCCTAAACAATTGTCTAAAAATCAAGAAAATAATCAGAAAGAGAAAGATCCCGCAATAACACATTCCAAATCTCCACCAGTTAAGGAGCCGCCATTAAAAAAAATCCCCGCAAGAGTGTCGCCAAGATTAGAAATAAATTTGGATGACAAATGCTTTTGCGAAGAGCCGAGGAAAAGGGAGGAAAACACCGGGCCCACTAGAAAAGTGTCTCCCAAGCCCGTGTCTCCATCTAAGAAGTTGAAAACTAACGATAGAGAAGATGTTGATAGAAAAAGCATTGAGAAAGAATCAGAATCCAATGTCAATGTTATCAATGAAAACAGACCAAGATCTGGATCGCAAAGTAAAACTTCTACAGAAAGTTCTGCACAAATGGTCAGTGAACCTTCTTCGCCACCCTGCATTGACAAGAAGCAGGAGAAGTACGTTCAACTCAGCGCCGAGTGCTCGGAGAGAATTAATAACTTATCTCAGATGCTGGAACAGATCAGGAAGGATAAGCAAGCTACACTGTCTTCTAGTAGCAGTCCTTTCAGTGATGATGGTAAACCGAATCTGTCTAAAAAGCAACCTTTAGAGACATCGAGTGATAATATTGATATAGGTTATGTGCCTCTACTCGCTGGCATTCCTAAGCCACCAAACAATGACATCAACAGCGTAATTATTACCTCTGGCGCCTGGGAGTACCAAGTTCCTCCACTGGAAATCAAGGAGGTGACAAATATAGACTCTGACGACTGTTTGTGTTTGGAGAGTTTTGATAACTCTTGCGAATCACCGGAGAAACGAAACAAACCTCCCGCTGCCCTCAGGAGACATCCCATGATGCGTAATATCGATGCCAACCCTTGCTCCCCGCACGAACTCTCCACTATAGCGGAGGTGGATACTCCCATCACCAATCGTAATAACAGCGTGCTGTCCCGCCTCGTCGAACTGTCTCCATCTTCAGTCAAATCAAATAAAAATGTTTCGGCAAAAGATAAAAATCAGTTGCCTTGCGTTTATTACGATTACACCGGAACACCTAAGAATTTTAAAATCAAAAAGGACTTAAATATTCTCCCTAAAGTTAATTACGAAGCTGGTGATGCTCAAATAAATGTTACAAACGGAATTATAAAACCGAGCGAAATAGAAGTTATATTAAAACCATTTCTTTCTTTCCAAGATTACGTCAAGCGCAGTAGCGAAGATATCATCGATTTAGAAGTGGGAGATAATTTGTGTGATTTAACTCTTAAAGTAAATGAAAACGTCGAAAGCTGTTCTCTGTCTTCGGACGACACGTTGCCCGATATCATCCCGGAGATGATCAAAAGAAATCTAATACGAAAACCGGACAATAGTTCAAGTAATTGCAGTGTGGAGAATTCTACCAGCAGTTCACCTGTCAACTCTTCGCCTCCGGTTGCCATCCCATTGAAAATTTCACCGACTAAATCGAGAAGGCGTAGAACAGAGCTTGAAACAGCGATTAACAAAAATCTTCAGTCTATTTCTGGCATACAAGCTTTTGCAGATACATCTAACAGTTCATTGTCGGAAAGATCAACATCCGAATTAGAAAAAGCTTTGAGGAGTATGGGCATCGGTTGGGGAGTATCAACTCTGAAGAAAACTAAAGAAACCAACGCTCTCTCGTCGAGTTCGTCTTCAATGCCTAAAGAAAAAAGACAGCCCCACAAATCTCCTAGTGAAAGCTTGCAAAAAAGCAAAGACATGCTAGCGGAACTAGCCAATATGTCCGGAACCAGTATCGGATTGAGTACCCTATTAGAAGAACTAAACATTACCGAAGATTTTGGGTACAAGGCAAATTCTTCTGCCAACGCATCGAGGATATCGCTAAACAAAGAATTGGAGGTTCTTCTCCACAGAATAGAAGCCGTAAGATCTGCGATAAGACCAAAACAAAAAACCACTGCTAAATCGAGCGAGAAAAAGACCGTTGCTACGAAGGAAGGTGATTTTGATCAAAGTGGAAGAAAATTGAAAAGTGATTTAGAACAAAACAGCGGTGGTAGGCAGTCGCTTAAAGGTGGTAACCCAAGTTTTAAAGTGAATCTATTCTCTGAGGAGGCAAATCTCAGTGGTTTACAAGGCAGCAGGGATAAAACACATCATCGCACATCAACTCCCGTCCAAGTGAAGTCTTTATCACACAGTTCCAGCACCACCAGCAGTTCGCTTCGAGCGTCCAACGGCCTGTTTGGCATGGAGAGCGATCTTTCCTCTGTAAAGAACATGTCTAATGTGGATGTTTCTGCTGCTGACAGAGACACCCTGTGCGTTCCCAATATGAGCCTCAAATTCGGGAAACTGTTTGACTCTACAATTAAAAGTGATGTTTGCGAGTATAAATAGAGATGGATTGATTAAACATTTGAACCTCATTTGAGTGACAATAGTAGTGGAGTTAGTTTTAATTCATTATAATATGTACATATATCCGTCCAGTATTCATTGCTATTTCTTGGCTCATTCACTATTTCTACCTCTTTTAACTATTTTTAAAAGTCTTGAATATTATTATTTGAATTCTTCAGCGTACTCCTGTACGGTGACCCGACAGGTAACCCCCTTAAAATTATAATTATTACAAAATTTTAATTTTTTGTGCATTATCTACCAATTTTAAACCTATAATGGCTTAAAAAATACCTATGCGAATACAATATTGATGCGAAGTTCACATGCAAAATTCACATCAAAAGATACTTATAACACAATATCTTTTCTACCGACACACTACGTTAACATTTCTTCCTACGTCAGGAGAGGGGGTCAGTTGAATTTGGTAGCGGCCGAGGGAATATCATTTCTTTGTACTGGATATGTCAACTTGACGGCTGACAGTGGCTTGAGCACGGCGCTCTGTGAATTTAAAATGACCCCCTCTCCTGTTTACGGCATAGGGGGGGTCGTATAACTTATCAAATATAGCGTCGGCAGCGGTTATGGAGAATAGCGAAGACTCAAACCACGCTTATAACGTATCATCTTTTTACGTGTGGCGGGATATGGGATTGTATGGCAAGAGTGTTATAAAGTATCTTCACGTCTGTCCCGTGTCTTAATAATACGAGGAAACGTTTTTAAGTTCGCGGAATGGGGAGTAAGGAGTGGAAATAAAAATAGGGAGGAAGGAGTGGAAATTTATTTTTCATTTTCAACATATTCACCAGCTACCCTAATACATTTTTCGGAGTATGTATATCCTAAAAAAAAAAATAATTTGTCTTTGTCTAAAAAATACGCCGAAACAACATCTTTCACTTCTTCATCACTTGAAAACTTTTTCCCACAAAGTTCTTTTTTGAGTTTGGAAAAGGTAATAATCATTGGGAGCCAGGTCAGGACTGTAGGGTGGGTGTGGCAACATTTCGAAGTCCATCTTCTGCAGGACAGCCATCGCAACACGGCTCTTGTGAACAGGCGCGTTGTCGTGCAGAAGGGGGACACCTTTGGTCAATTTTCCCCTTCTTTTCTCCTTGATGGCTTCCTTTAATTGCTCTAGGATTAAAGCGTAGTAATCTCCGGTTATGGAGACACCTTTATCTTTGTAATCGATCAACAGGTTTCCTTCCGAGTCCCAAAAAACTGTCGCCATGATTTTCCCAGCCGATTGTGACACCTTAAACTTCTTGGGTGGTGGTGTGCCATTCTTGTGCCACTGCATAAAGTCCTGTTTAGACTCAGGTTCATAATAATGAACCCAAGTTTCATCACCAGTAACAATTTGAGCCTACATTCCATCTTTGTATTCCCTACAGAGGTCCAAAAATGCACCAGAACACTCCACGCGCTGTTGTTTTTGAGGCGGCGTGAGAATTCTCGGCACCGGCGGTGGTGAAAATGGTTGTATCTGATACTCCAACCATTTCTGCAGGCTGATTCTTTCTTTAGTCGGGCATCTTCTATTATTAATATTTCGAATTTTTTAATAATTTTCGGAGTGGTCACCTCAATCAGTCTTCCTGGCCATGGGTCGTCTTCAAGTGACTCCCTGCCTTGTTTAAAGAGGGTATGCCACTTGTAAACCATAGTTTTACTTGGACAAGAGTCCCTGTAAACGGATGACATCTCTTCCAGTATGATCTGAACTGATTTTCCTTGCTTGGTAAGGAATTTTATAACAGTGCGGAACTGGATTTTCTCCATATTCACACTTTCTCCCCGATTGACTTGTTTGATCGACGATATCTCAAAAACCAATGACCTGATTACAATAAAACCCGGTATTTATACTAATAATGAGTTGCTCCTGATAATGACCTACCTACCCATTCTTCAAACTTAAATACGCACCCTCCTATGTTTGTATGGATAACAAACTAATTTATTTACAGTGTCGATTGTTTTGTATTTATTCGCTGATATGTACAGTGAAACTCTCTTAAGAAGTTTTCCAAAGGACCGGGGAAAAAAAACTTCTTAAGTGGGAAAACTTATTAAGTGGGATTCAATTTTAGCCATTTAATAACTCGAGTCCGAGGCATACGTCATTCCTATGTCTGCCTACTGTCGTGAAAACAAGCTTATATGCTCCAAGCGGTCAAAAAAAATCGAAATTCATGGGACATCAAATTTCGAATTCACTAATTCCCGTGTAAATCAAAAATTTATGAAAAAAAATTCATAAAAATTTGCCAAAAATCGAGTTTTTCGGCCGAAAATTAGGTATTTGAAGGTATATTTCTGCGGAAATCGAAATTTCGCGGTCGATTTCGGTCGCGGCCGTTACTCGACATCTAGGTATTTGAAGTAAATTGGTAAAAATACGATATACTTCTGCGGAAATCGAAATTTCGAGGTCGATTTCTGTCGCGGCCGGATCTTGACATTTAGGTATTTGAAGTAAATTGGTAAAAATACGATATATTTCTGCGGAAATCGAAATTTCGCGGTCGATTTATGTCGCGGCCGGTTTTTGACATTTAGGTATTTGAAGTAAATTGGTAAAAATACGGTATATTTCTGCAGACATCGAAATTTCGCAGTCGATTTCGGTCGCGGCCGGTTCTTGACATCTAGGTATTTGAAGTAAATTGGTAAAAATACGGTATATTTCTGCAGAAATCGAAATTTCGCAGTCGATTTCGGTCGCGGCCGTTTCTTGACATCTAGGTATTTGAAGTAAATTGGTAAAAATACGATATATTTCTGCGGAAATCGAAATTTCGCGGTCGATTTCTGTCGCGGCCGGTATTTGACATTTAGGTATTTGAAGTAAATTGGTAAAAATACGCTATATTTCTGCGGAAATCGAAATTTCGCGGTCCTTCTGAAAATAATACGTGCAGCCCAATATTATGTCCTACCCACCTACCAGACGTCGAATAGTTACTATTTCGCACGTAAATAAATGGCTTGATGCTCGAATCAGAAAGTTGTATCATATGAGCTGTTTGACTCTAGAATTATATCTTTTAACGCCATATATCAATGGTTAACGCATCCAAAGTTGGTAAAACTATCGAATTCAGTCTCGCGGTGAATACAAAACTACAAAAATCATTTGCGAAGTTTTGTTTCAATCTAAATTTTAAATTTATGCATATGTATTTCCGAACCTTCAAACTTAATTTATGACAAATGTCAGATGAAACATGATGCATGGCATTTTTTTAAGATTGAAAAAACGTAATTATAATGGATATTTTACCATCTCCCCTGGCATATTTAATCATGTTATCTATGTAATAATAAAGGTAAATATATTTATTTGAAGGTGAAATATTCCGTATTAACCGCGATCCAATAGATTATCAAAAGTTTTTCGTGTTCAAATTCGACGGAATAAAATTTTTATACAATAATATTACGAAACATCTCTGTGTTCAGTACCAAAAGGAAGATTATTGAATGAGGCGTCAAGTGTATGCAAATGTAGATCTAGCCCACGTTGTCATTGAGGCCGAAAAAACATGAAAGGTTATATTAAACTCAACCTAGATGCTTGCATATTCGTTACCTACATAATTCCGCATTGCTTATTTGTTCCACAGGTTGCATTGCTATTGTACCTAGTTAGGGGATTAGGGGACTGGGTATTGGTTTATTTATGGGTTACGGCAGGTTATGGCTCACAGCCCGGCGGCCGACAAAGGGTTTTATGGTCTCAGGTACTAGTTATGGGTACTAGGATCGCGCGAAATCTGTGAAGCAAATATCTTTCAATTTATGACTTGAAAAAAGGTTCATTTTAGATATTTTGCGGCACAATATTTCGTTGGTGTTGATTTTACCGCCGGATTTCTAAAACCTCTTAAGCGGGAAGCAGTTTTAGCTCTAAAACTTCTTAAGTGGGAAAAATTCGTGTTTTTTGCAGTTTTTTTGTATGGAATTTTCAAGGGACCGAAAATCAAAACTTCTTAAGCGTGAAAACTTCTTAAATGGGAACTTCTTAAGCGAGTTTTACTGTATATGCATAGGCAAGTGGTTTTATCCTTGATGCAATTGAATGAAAATATGTTTTATGCTTTTGTTATTCGGCAGTACGTCCTCTCTGCACACCCCTTCGGGACACTTCTTTTAATAAGTATGGCGGGGGGCCAACTGTCGGGGAATCATTTCAGTCAGCATATGTGTCCATCATCAGAGCAGATCATGTTTCTCGCATTGCAAAACTTCATTCTAAGGAAAATAAACGTTAGTTATTATTCCCAAATAATTAATTTTTAGTCCAAAAAAATAGAATATTGACAGTTTATATAAATGTAAAGCTTGACATGCTTAACTTAGAAGTTGGTGCTGTCGCTAGTGCAGATTTTGTGTATGCGAAAAATGGTTGGTTCATTCCGTCAATTTTCAATATGGAAGGCGGATATCGGTGCGGGTACCGACGCCCTGGGAACCATTTAATTGATAACCAACACCTCTGCCATAGGTCACCCAAAATGATTCGCTATGTTTGATAACTTAGCAGCGGCGCCCAGGTTTATGGGGTAAGGTTTGTCTAGATCTTGAGATGCCTCTGCTCACCTGCTGCGTGGCAGGCCGGATCGAGAGAGACTGGTTACTACAGCCGGATTCTCTCGACCCATCGCACTTTACACTGCAGTGGGATTGGATGGATTCGTACGTCCGTCACTCCTGGACGCAGTGACCACCAGAATCCTATCCACCCCTCATACTTCTTTCCTTCCCAGAACTTCCTCACCTTAAAAAGACCCTCCACATAGCATCCCTAAGATGACAGGCCCTGAGGGAAATTATTTTCCTCAGGTCATCTTGTGTGGAGTAAAAAAAAAAAATTGCCTAGCCACCAGCAAATTTAGGTATGTCAAGCTGTAACCTTTATTTGCCATGTTAAAGTTGAACAATTTACCAAAGCAATACTTAACCTCATTTTCAAGACGTTTTAATTTTGTTAACGCATGCTAATATGATTGACTTTAGTAACCTCAGTAAATAAAGAGTAAACCTTGCCTCACTTTAACCGCAATGCATGTTATATTCTTTGACTTGATTTCTATCAAATTGATCACAGTTTCCGGAGAGGTAAAAAAATGAAAGACTAATCAAATCCAATTTAATTTATGTTATTATAATGTGCTATATAAATTATGGGGCAAGGCTGGTTCATTATTATTTATTAAAATAGTTCCCTTGTTTTTATGTTACGTTTGCTATGTTCATGGCTTGCACACTTCTTGTTACTAAAAATTATATTTTTACTAATTTGTGTAAATAGGATGACCAATTGTATTTGCTTTAATAATACGTGTATTTATGACATTCCCGCATTATTTCTACTTATGTACTTAATTAAATGTAAGATACGATTATGTATTATGTTTTCTTTTTTGGATTTTTAATAAAAAAATTATTTTGAAATAATTGTGAATTTTTATTATACAACTCGCTTAACCTCTTGCATGTCGGATGTCATTTAAAAATCAATATCATAGCTCTCCGAGCGGCTAGGGTGCTCAAATGAAAAGCAACGTCTGGAGTGATACTGGCGCAAGCGATTCTGACCTTGCCTTGTACAGTTTATATACATAAGGGTAAAAATCACATTTTATTTTTTAACCTCTCAACTGTCACCCACCTGCTGGCGGGCTTATGTCAATGAGAGGTTAACGACTGAGATATGTTTTCCGGGAGTGGCGTCAATGATATAGTCAGCCTCTGATAGGAGAAAGCCCCAGAAGAAAAAACATTTGCATTATTTTTTTAAAATTGTAGTACCGCTTAAGAGTCCCAACTGTTGGAAGCCAGTGGGACTATGGCATCCCCAATGTGGATGAAATTTATTTTTTATTTATTAATTTTTATTTTAGTAATTTGTACATTTAAATTAACAAATTGCTAATTATTTACATTTTGCATTCTATACTCAATTTTCTCCAGTTTAATGAAGCTCCTACAATATTGGAAATTTCACATCTTGAATTTTCCAATTGGTGCGGTCTTTATAGTTTCTGGTAGCGTGTTATAACACTTCATCCCTTTGTACAGCAGACTATTCTGTGTGTTCGCTTTATCCTTTTTTTGTTGTAGCCTGATTTTTCCTTGCACGTCTTTGTGTTATCAGTTGTGTAGAATTTAAAACATATTTATTAGTAAGGAGGTAGTATATGTTAATCTTTCTTTCTAATCTATTTCTAATGTGAGTGGGTTGTGTTTATAATATATTGCAAGGGCAAGGTTACCTGACAACTTGAAATCAATTGCCAACATGTTGCAATGCCGCAATGCATCGCTTGCTAATGTATTTGATATACAAACAGTAATAATAAATTATAGTGTGTATTATATGATGCTCTTTATAAACTGTACTAACAATAATTCATCACTCCATGAATATTACTCAACAGGGTATTTTCACAAATGAGGGATTCTGTTTAAAATATTTAAAGATAATTTTTCTGATTTTAATCATCCTACTAAAAATATTTGTTTTATATGTTTTCATTCAAATTTATTCATTTTTAAAATGCTCAAAAACTTACAAAACCAAAACGGCCCGTGGTTGCCAACGACGCCTCATACGCACGTCAACAAACAACAAAAGTACTACTGTCAGAAATTTTTCAAGCCTGGGCGACGCTTGTGACGTCACACTTCGAAAATACCATTTTGGCAGGATTACAAAAATGGGCAACTTTGACTCGCTGTAGAAAATTTATTTGTTAACATAAAAATGCCATAATAGTCATAATTTTTTTGCTTAATTTTTAAAGCAATAAAAATGTGGAAATACCCTATTAACACCTCTCCGGAGATCTCGGTCAAGTACAAGTTCATATAAAAAATTCGGAACACAATATTTAGCAATAATTTTCAATTTTAAATACATTAAATTAATAAAAATTTTCTCATCCCTTGAAAATCCAGAGAGTTTTACAATGTATATCAACAACATTCTTTGCTACAACTATTCCAAAAACGTTATCATCAACTTACTTTTTGTCGTTTCATGTAAAAATAATTATAGTAAAATTTCAATTTTTTTTTTCAAATTGCAATCAGAAACCTCAAATATTTTTAGCTTTCACCCTTCAAAAGTGTTTTAGGACATCATTTCAAATTATGAAGAGAGTAATGGTGAATTTATATATTAATTTTATTCAAATGTACAAAATTCAAATTTATATGGAAGATTGGAGTCGAGTTCAGACTTAGAGAAGAGATTAGATGTTGAATGGGAAAGGCTTGATAGAAGAGAGGATATTTGTTTAGAGAGGGACAACCAATAAATATGTGATCTAAAGTTTTCACTTCTAGACAACAGAATGTACAATGTAGATATTATATTATTATAATGCGCAAGACAATTGGTACTGCCGCCTTGGGAACCATTGGCTGGATAACAAACACCCGAAGTGGTTCACTACGTTTGGTGATTTAACAGGGGTGACCGGGTTCATGGGGTGAGGTTTGTCTATGTCATAGTGGAGGGTGCGTTTGTCCACCCACTGCATGGCAGGCAGGGTCGGGAGAGATTGGTTGAGCGAGACCTTACTTAGACCTCTTCTGCCGGACTCTCAAACATCGCCTTGCACTGCAGTTTAAGGGATGGATTCATACGTCTGTCACTCCTGAGCCCCAGATTCCTACCCACCCCACATACCATTTTCCTTCCCAGAACTTCCTCTCCTTCCTTTCCCTAAAGAGACCCTTCACACAATCTTCAAAGACGACACAGACCCTGAGGGAATTTTTTTCTTCAGAGCCTCCTGTGTGAAGCTAAAGTTAAAAAATACATTAAAACAAAATTAAAACATCATTGGTTATCCATTCAAAAATTTATTCACCCATATAATTATTCTTGAAAAATAATGTCATATTTTACTCATTTTCATGGAATTTATAAAAAAAAAATTGTGACATCAAAGAGTCAAATGATAAAACATTATATAATATTATTATGGTTGACACGTCAATATGATCACGACCGGCGCGAAACAAAGTCATTAGCAATACATTCTTAATAAGTTACAATAGTATCACTTCTTTACAATAGTTGTTACAATAATAAATAATGACTTTACTATAATTGTAATTTTTATCTACCAAGTGAGATAAAAAATAAAATTATTTAAGAGGGTTGCCAAGAATTAAAGACCTTTTCTCATTTTCAGCGATGCGGATGTTCTTTCTCAAAATATGGCAGCACTAGCGTGTAGCTCAGTTTTTCCCTCCTAAGTGAACGGTGATCCGGCAAGGTAGCTGCTTCAGTGCAACTTTTGCATTCGTTTGAGATGGACGATCCGCTGTCGAATCCCGCAGCCTGTGAGCTGTGCTCAGTTATTCGCTTTCTCAACTAGGAAGGAGTTGAAGTCCAAGAACTGGCAATTTTGAACTCAGACGTCAGCAAGTCTACCATGCAAGCAATTTTAAGGAAAATTTGTCAGTACTCAAAATGCTGACGGAAGGCCACAGACAATATCGTGTGAAAAGCGCTTGGGTCTTTTTGAACCGTTTTTCCAACCAAGGTGAGGCTTTTTTGGGTTGAAACATGGATTCACCATCTAACATAATTCACAGAATGAAAAAGGCAATCAATGACACAATTTTTATTTTTGATGGGATAACATTTGGAGACCAACGCGGAAGAATAGGAAGAGGTGGAGGTTTTTGGCAGTAGAGTTCTACGACAAGGGAATCAAGGACCTATTTCCACAGCTCACAAAGTGCATCGATCGTAACGGGGACTATGTTAAAAAATAGTGTCTATGTCTAAACTATGTCCCCAAAATTTCACATGCTTTTTTTGTAAAAATAAAGTTTTCCTGGTTTTAAATATAATACAGGTATTTAATTCTTGGACAACCCTCGCATATCCCGTCAAACCGTTTTATATATTTATATATACTAATTGGAAATAATAAATAAGCACAATATTATGCAAAATATACAACTATTTGCATTATGTACAACAATTCATTTGGATAAATTCAAATTGACACATTGTAAAAGAAAACAATTCAAAATTGTTAAATTTCAAGACTCCTCAAGCTTAAAGGAACATATTTTGAGAGACATTAAACTAATAATAAATTGCGTCATTTAAAATTATCTCTGACTTATTTATTAATACTCTCTCATGTCTCCTAAATCTTAAAAAAATTATCAAACAAACTTAGTATAATATAACATTAATTTGTTTTAAGAGTGATTAGTATCACATGGACAGGTAACAAATAAATTATTTACTAAATTTGCTACTATATATGTATATTTATATAAATTAATATCAAACTTTATTTAAATCTAAAAATTTTCTTCTATTATTCGAAATTGGAAATAACGTCAGCTTACTCAATAATTTGTACTTAAACACGTACAACCAGATGCACCTAATATGGATCTTCAACAATGACAATACAACATGTGTTCCCAATTATGTCCTCTGATCTAAATTTCTCTAAATAAACAGTGTTCAATCAAGGTAAGTATGGTCCTGTACATTTTCTGCCTGTACAGACTATAAATAAAGTGATACATGTACATTTTTACGCAGCATTGCGTTAATTGGTCAAATGCATTGTACATATAGTTTTGTATCACTGATCGAAGAACCGGTGATGCAATATTTTAGCTAAGATTTATTTTAAGTTGTCATAATGGTTTGTCTGATCTGTAGTTAGAAGAATTATAGAAATATATCATAAATTTGTACAGCGTCCTTGAGGTAATTTTTCACAAAAACAATGCTAAATAAATCATCCAAATATTATAGAATCTGTGAAATCAAATAATTTAGTAATTCAAAAATGAATCCATTCAAATAATGATACATAATTATATCATAATTAGAGAAAGAGGCAGATTATAGTGCGTACATAAAAAATAAACTCAAAATTAAAAATAAGTATTTCATGAAAACAAACAAACACTGCTATTGACCGATCTTTCGTAAAATTGCCATTTTTTCAGTTTAATGTTTAAACTTTCATAAATCATCTGATAATTTATTTAAGATTTTCACTACCAAAAGTATTTTTGTTTATTTTTGGGATGTTATGCTTTATTACGCTAACTCCTTCTTTAGCCGACGTTTCGGACAACATTACAGTGTCCATCATCAGGGCAGATGTGTTATCTGCCCTGATGATAGACACTGTAACTTTGTCCGAAACGTTGACTAAAGAAGGAGTTAGCGTAACACGGTATAACTTCAAAAAAAAAAAAAACTTATAATTTAATTTATAACATTCAGTATTATAACGGACAGTTGAAAGGTCCCCGTTAAATGCAGATTCAAAGTTTGTTTCAGCTTCTGAATAAATTGTGATCAGCAGAAGAAGACACATGTTACGTTTTTAAGTTTGTCAGCTTATTACAATTACTAGAAAGCTGTAACGTACCTACAAATACTTTTAACAAGGACCTTTCAAAAGTAAAAAATAAACTAAATGGCCAATTGATGAAAATGTTACATTTGAATTTCTGTGAAACAACTGGCCCTTTGTCTGTTTCAGCTTTTGAACAAATTGTGATCAGCAAAAGAGAAAAACAATCATGTTGTTAATCTTATTACATTTTGAATTAGAAAGCTGCAACGCACGTAGAATCAGCATTTAACGAGGACGTTTCAAATGCCAGAAAAAAAACAAAATGGCGCTTAATTGCCATTTGATGACTTTGTTACACATGAATTTCTGAGAAACAACAAATAAGTATGTGTGTGTTATAAATAATGAGTAAGCTATTTATGATTATGACCAGTTTTCAATTCATTAAGTTAACCTATTTGGTGTCTGAGGTTAAGCCAGATCTGGGTTTCAAGTAGTAGTCCTTGTACATCTGATATACGATGCCGACCATGAGGGAGCTGACGACGGTGCCCTGTGCTATGACTCGGAGCTGCATCAGGTAGATGGAGGTGCTCATCTTGCCTTTGGTCCTGTACTTGTAGGCTCCTATCCCCACGGCACTCAAACAGCCAAGGATACCTGCAATGGTTAACATAACATGAATCATATATATTGAAGAATGAAAAATCAGATTAAAATATGGTCTAACTAACTATCACGCTGTTTTACCGCAGGGGTAGGCAGAGAAAACGGCCCGCCAAACAACTCGGTCTTGGCATACACTCCTTGCCTCATTCAGATTCATACATACTCTTATATTATTCTGACTTTTGACATGGCCTGATTCAAATATCTGATTCACTTGATCGTGCCATGTCTTCCTCGGGCGTCCCCGACTTCTTCTACCATTCACCAGAGTAATATATATTCTCCTTACATTCCTTTCTTTGTTCATTTGCTCTACATGCCCAAACCATCTGAGGGTCCCTTTCTTAATCTCACCCATTACGCTTACATCAGCCTTGCATTCTTTGCGGATCTCCATATTTCTCACACAATCATACATGGTTTTACTACACATACGTCTCAGGGATCTCATTTTAACAGCATTCAGTCTACTTTTTTTTTTACTTCCTCTACCAGTTCCATGCCTCACTGCCATACATCAGGGTAGGTACCAGCACTCCATTATGGACTGCTGGCTTTGCATTTAGGAATTGAACCCAAGACCTTAGCCTTGTGAGGGCGCTGCTCTACCATTGAGCAAATGGGACCCTATCCACTTTGATCATTCTTAACTCAGGCTCGGGGGCTCCATCGAAGCCAGAGTCAAGTTAGCCTCTTAGAAGCTGGGCGTACTGTACAGGACCCGCAGATACTGCAGATAGTACACAACTGCTGTCCCTGTACAAATCGCAAGTGTGATTTGTACTTATAAAGAAAAAAAAACTTTGTAAAAGAAACTTTGGCAATTTTTACATGAAAAGCCAAAAAAGTAAGCTGACGATAACGTTAATAATACATTTGCCTAATAAAATATGTGTGTGCTTATACTTTTTTGTTAGAAAAATGTAAGCTGAGCCATTTTTAAAACTTATTTATGTTTGCATTCAAATTTTTTTAATTAAAAAAAAATACATATGTTTATTTCGAATTATAAAATATGAAAGTGTATTTCATCAATTTTTCCAAACAGTTTTTAGTTTTCGTTTTTAGTTTTTTTAATATTCCATTTATTTGGATTTTATTTAAAAGTGAAATATTTTAACCCCTGACAAAATACCGTCGAGGCCCGAGAAGTTAACTTATCAAAAGCGATGAAAATTAAAAATAATTAAAATAATAATTACTTTTATTACTATTTATTTCATAAAAGGGTAGAATTTAATGAAACATTGTGTTTGTATAAAAATAATATATGGAGAATTGCATTAGATATTGTATTTTTTACCTACCTCACTGAATGTTATGAAAGCACTCAACATTCCCCAATTCTAATAACTCCACTTAATATCGTCTAGCTTTCAATAAAGATTAAAAAAACTTTCCCTGACAGATAAAAGTAATGGTTCATAAAACAAAGTATAGAGGGTGCAAGTTAAATTGTAATTTCAGTTTGTTTACATTATCGAGTGGCTTTTTTGATATCTAGATAAAAATAATTTGTTAAAATAATCACCACCTACTAAATACATATAATATTCACAGACTAGAGACTGGACAGACCTATGTAAATAAAATTCTTCAGATCATTTCCTCTATAATTAAAATAAAAAGAACTCCTGGATTACTCGATGCTCCAAAATACTATAGAGAAAAGATTTCTTATTAAATTGAATTAATTCTTTGAGAAATCTCAACATTTTTCTTGTCAATTTTCATAAATAATTTGTAATGAAAGGGAAATTGAAATTTAATAGTGTTTGATCATATTGTTATCAGGTAGATAACATCATCATTGTTCTGTTCATGAGTGCTTGCATAGGGGTATTAAAATTCACATCCTGAGTATATTAACAAGTGCTGAGCTATTAACAGGATCATTATAGAGCCCTTATAGATAACAATAACACCATTCAAATAATTACATTCAACACATTTAATTGCTTACATCCAATTACTTTCTTTCAATAGGCCATTTAATTAATGTCATAAAATTGGCCATTTAATTTTTTTACATTTTTGTCGCTTCATTTTTTTAACATTATCTCCACACGGACCATGTTGTCTCTGGGGATGCTATGTGGGAGGTCTTTTTGAGGAAAGGAAAGAGTGAACTCTCGGTAGAGTATTTAGTTTAATATATTTGCAATAATTTGGTTTTTTTTTTCAACATTTATCCACTGGAGCGATTTTTGGCATATTATGGAACTTTTGCAAAACATCTTGAGCAATTCATTGGCATAATATGCCAAATTTACTTACCTTTCATAAATATTTGAATAAAAAAATTTCAAACCTTCGCACGATCTGCGGTCTGCGTTATTAGAAAGCTTAAATAATACTTTCCCATTTTAACAATGGGTGTCTCAAATCGACATGCTACAGGAGCTTCTAGAAGCCTCTAAAATCTAATATTGTTTATTTTCAAATTAACATTGGTAATTATTGGTTCTCGAATGCGCGCTTGTATCTGTAAGGGGTAGGAAACTCATTTCACAGCCGAGCTGTTGAACTCAAAATGAGTCGTAGAAACTACCGTGCACTGGTGGCGAAGGGATCAATGACGCCAATTCCTTGAAGCATCTTCCATTGAAATTAAAATTATTATTATCAATAATTTTTAAACCGGAGTTGAACAAGGTACCGGATGGACGATAAGTGATGTAAGGATTTAAAGAAACATGAAATAAAATAAATTTTAAACTAACCGATGACCATAAAAGGCGCGTCCTTTGTCTTCCTGGCCAGCTTCTCAGCCTTGGTCTCTCCGTCGTACTTGAAAATTGGTTCCCCGTCCATTATTTAACTAAAAGAGAAAATAATAATAATATTTAATTTTATGCATTCATTCTGTGACTGAACGGGGCCCTAATAATGGAATGGTAGAACTGTCTGCAGGCAGAGATTAGGGACGAAATTGGCTTAGCATGAGTAAGGGCCCCTTCCCGATTCCGCTAAAAAATCGAACGTCGAACACTCTGTTCACACTCCCGTTTAAAAATGGAATGATAAAATATTGTACGTCAGACACCCTGTTCACACTCCTGTTTAAAAATGGAACGATAAAAGATTATACGTCAGACACCCTGTTCACACTCCCATTTAAAAATGGAACGATAAAAGATTGTATGTCCCTGTTCACACTCCCGTTTAAAAAAGGAACGATAAAATATCCTATGTCTCTGTTCACACTCCTATTTAAAAATGGAACGATAAAAGATTGGATGTCAGACACCCGTTCACACTCCCGTTTAAAAACGGAACGATAAACAATTGGATGATCAAACAGACGCTGCGTGCATGCTTCCTTGAGATTGAGAGCGGGCGGGTTGGGGGTGGGGGGTGTAGTGGCTCACACCGGAACGACAAGCCGGCAAGTGTGAATAGCTTACAAACCTATGAGCAAGCGAGTTCTGACACAATTTTTAATCGAATGTACTGTGCTGGCCATCCATCCAACAAAACGTGCCAGATACGGTTTTAATCGTGTGGGACATGTGTGAACTGCTCCATTTATCATCTACAGTCACTAGAATTTACGAGCCGTTTGAGTTTGCTTCGTATCTATCCCATAATTTGTGGTTCGGCTCGTGTCTCGGTTCGCAAATGCATAAGTAGCATAAGGTATTTCATGATCAATTGTAATCTAAAATATTTTAGCACTCAATCTGCTCAGCATTTATAAATCGCCTTTGATACATATTGAGCAATATTTACGATATCCCAACTGTTGTTGAGAGAACCTTTCAATATTTGGATGCTGTCAAAATATTTACAGATAAGATAACAATATTCTACAGAATACTTTAGAGCTAATCGTTAAGCAAATTTACACATCTAAATAAAAAAGGTTTCTTCATATTTGATTGATTTGCGTTATTTCACAATTAATTAATTAAAAATAATATATGAAAATTCGTGGCATGTTCCAGAGTAGAAGATACTCTCAATATCACCCTGGTGTAAGACCAACATTCAGAATTGAAACATTGCTTGAAAAAATTGCATTGTTGTTAACCGTGTTTGGTGACCAGATCTGAATAACCAGGTATTTCATACCTTCCTCTTCCCCATCTCCTTCCCCTCACAACATACCCCTATTGGAGATGCTATAATCTCTCTGGCTCCATACAGGAGTAGTTGGCACTCTTGTGTAGTATTATTATATTTAAAAAAGAGTACATTGTATTAAGTTACACGTAAAAACTTTAATTTTGATAAGTCATTTTTACACAGGTAGACAATTCTGTGCATGTAAGCCATGCTCCAAATTTTACACAATTGCTGGGAATAAAATGGTTTACATGAAATTACTAAAAGCTGAATCGTGCAGAAATATGAACTAAGATTAAATTATTTTTTTTAAATAAATATTATATAAAAATCACAAGATGAGAGATATTGTTAAACTATCTTAATTTTTTTTCAATCTTATATTACATAATTGTCTGACCTTGAACTTAAATGTGCTTTAAAATGATTTAAATTAATTTAAAAATTATATAAAAAGCAACGCAATTTCGAAAATTAAGGAATATTGTGTATTCTCTTGAATTGACGTCAAAAAATTTTAAAAATTGTAAAATGTGACGAAATTTTCTTGCAATAAATTTGAAGACTGGAAATATTAAAGATATTAATAAGCAGATACAAAGTAATCGTATGTAATCAATTAAGATTATTACATATTAAATGTTCAATACATAAAATAAAGAAATTTAATGGTTTTATTCTCACCGAGCGTTAGAAGTTTTCGAAAGGTAATAGCGAAATCAATGATGTACCTTTGTATTTAAACGATATAAAGTCGTCAAAAAGTGATTAGTGAATCAGAAACCAATATTTACACTTTCGATCTGCATCTAAGTGCTGCATCAAATAAAGTTGAATGGAAATAACTTCAATGTCATGTCAAAAAATATTCACTTCTGCACGTAATTCAAATTCTCAGAAAACCAGGTGTAGAAGAGGATGACATAAACAGGAATGTGATGCAATAGCAAAATAAAATCAATCTCACCAGTAATGTGTATTCCGTTACCCTAATTGATCACGTACTCGTCCGTAAGAATTAATTCAGATAATTTTCACTGATCTCCACGATTCGAACGACTGGCAAATTTCCGCCCAGCAAGTTTGACGTTAAATTTGACATTACAAGAGCACCATAGAGAAAAACGTCGCCGGGGCTGCCATGGCTGAATAAAACATAATTTTCTCCCTACAAGGAAAACTTCATATAACGCATGTCATCACGGAGGGTTGCATGTTTTTTTTAGGACCAGTTGTTTCGGAAAATTTCACGTTTGAATTTCCTTCAAATCGACATTCACCGAAAAATTGGGTTGTTTCAACCTCCGTTAGAAGAAGTTTAATCGAAAATTCCATAGGACCAGTTGTTTCGGAATTCCCTTCAAATTTGAATTTCCTTCAAATTTGAATTTCTTTCAAATCGTCATTCACCGAAAAATTGGGTTGTTTCAACTTCCGTCAGCAGTGAAAATACTATGGACCAGTTGTTTCGGAAAATTTCACGTTTGAATTTCCCTCAAATCGACATTCACCGAAAAATTGGGTTGTTTCAACCTCCGTCAGAAGAAATTTCATCGAAAATTCCATAGGACCAGTTGTTTCGGAATTCCCTTCAAATTTGAATTTCCTTCAAATTAGAATTTCCTTCAAATCGTCATTCACCGAAAAATTGGGTTGTTTCAACTTCCGTCAGCAGTGAAAATACTATAGAAATGTGATGTGAATGTGATCAGCCGAGTCCGGACGGTTAGCGAAATAATGGGAGGCGCATGCGCAGTCGTCAAAATTGTGATTCGGCGGGGAACACTTGAATAAAATTTTCAAATTTATCGAACGTTATTTGTTGCTATTTACTGCTGACGGAAGTTGAAACAACCCAATTTTTCGGTGAATGACGATTTGAAGGAAATTCAAATTTGAAGGGAATTCCGAAACAACTGGTCCTATGGAATTTTCGATGAAACTTCTTCTAACGGAGGTTGAAACAACCCAATTTTTCAATGAATGTCGATTTGAGGGAAATTCAAACGTGAAATTTTCCGAAACAACTGGTCCTTAGTGATGCGATGGTGAAGGGCAAAACAATTATTATCTAACCAAACAAGTATTCTTTACCAAGTAGGTGCCTAGAGAGTGTAAATTAGCATCGGTATAAATAAACGTTAAATTTGTATGTGAAAGCCATAAATAAACCACTCATTGGTGAAAGCCCTAAAGGGCTTTTAAATAACCGATGGTTTAATTAACTGAAATAAATAAATGTTATATTTTTATGTAAAAGACTAAAAGGCTTCCAAATATAACCGATGAATGGTTTAATAAAATACAGTTTTGGAATGAATTGACTGCCTGTTTCCTACCCACCACAACATGAATGTCTTCTCAAGACCCAGATTCACTCTTGCTCAAAAAAACCCCCTACAACATCTCCAAAAATAACATGGTACCCGAGGAAAATGATTCTTCATCCCTCAGGGCCTCCTGTGTGGAATTAATCTATCTATCATCAATTTTTATTATATCTCCTCTCCATATAAATAAGAGTGTCTGTGGCAAGCGAGCGCTTGGCGTGGATTTGTTTTTTTAAATTGATGATGAAATTTTGACAAGCTTCAGGAAACTTTTAAAACAAGAGCAAGGACGATGTCTCGAGATTTCGATAAACCACCCCTACCCTTTTCCCACCCCAAACAAAATTCTGATACTTTTTGATGAAATTTCACACTTCACGTTTAAAATAAAGGGAAAATTACTGCCCGGGCATTGCCGGGAACTTCAGCTAGTCTATCCATAAATATAAAACTCAATTTCTGTTTCCTTTGGTCACCCCATAACTTCAGAACGACCTTACACATTTCATTAATCTTTTTTTAATACTCTGTGGAAGGTTTTTTTTTTTAAAGTTTTTAGAAAGTTTTTCGGAAAGAAAAATTAAGAAAATTGCGTAGAAAATTGGATAATTTCAGAAAACTTAACCACTATTTTAACTTCGTACATTTGACAGTTCAGCGTTTGATATATTATAGAGATATTTCCTTTACTATTAATCCGATTTCGAAAAAAAATTCTTGTGGACATGCCCATGAAGGTTTCTATATACCAATATTTCTATATTGGTGAGTTCTGGAGTTATGAAATTTGCAAAAAAATTGCAATAGGGCACACGCTAGGTTTTTGAGAAATGAGTGTATTTTAAGGAGTTAGCGGCAGGGAAAAAAGGCGGAAGGGGGATAGGAATCGAGGAGGAGCAGACGGGGAATGAAGGAGGGGTGGTTTGTGGGAGGGGGTCGAAGGAGGGGGAAGGCGGAGAAGGTGGAAGGGGAATTCATGAGGAGGGAGGTTAAGGGGGAACGCGGGGAAGGTGAAAAGAGGATGCGAGAGGTAAAGGGGACGAGGGTGGTGAAGAGGTGACGGAAGGGGAACGGGTCGAATGAGAAAGGACACGCAGGGAGAAAAAATTTCTTTATTTAAGTGGCATTGCAACGCATACCGGGTATCAGCTAGTATATTATAAAAAAGGCAAATTTTTCAGACAGCCCAATGCCCAGCGGGATTATCAGTTGGGTAATATTAATATTGTAGCTATTCATAAAGGATACACAAAAAAACTAATTGTGAAATTGCATATGATTGTTAGAATTCTAATTTGTAATAGTGGAGATAAATTAATGTCTCTCCTCCGTTGTCGAGGGGGTACGGTTCTCGACTAGCAATCAGAAGGTCACTGGTTTAAATCCTGGCATGGGCAAATAAATTTTATTTCTTCAAACACAGCCAACTTATTTTGTGGCACCATTTTAATTCAAAATTAATAGAATTCTTAGTTTTAACCACGTTTATTGATTAAAAAACCAACATGTCTCGTAAGCAATGCTTACTTCATCAGGTTTAACTTGAAATTGATTGATTCATTTGAGTTATTTCATAACTAATTAATGGAAAAAAAATATGTGGCCTATTTGCGGCACGTTCCAGAGTGGAAGATCCTCTGAGTATAGCCCTTGTGTAAGACCACCATTCAGAACTGAAAAGTTGCTTGAAATGGCTTTAACCGTGTTTGGTGACTAGATCTGAACAGCCAGGTACTTCCCCACCTTCTTCTTTCCCATCTCATTCCGTCCCCACTACCTTCAGCCTCACAACATACACCAAATGGGAATGTCATACTCTCACTGGCTCCAGACGGGAGCAGTTGGAACTCTTGTGCAGTATTCACATAAAAATAGAAAGGATGAGTAAGAATCAAAAACCTTTTATGTAACTACATGGATATATTTTTTTTATGTAGAAATAACAAAAGTATAAAAGAAAAGGGTAACACACAAAAAGGTAACAGGACAACTCAGGACAGTGACAAATCAACACACTTTTGAAAAGTGATATACAAGTCACAAAAAGTGATGAAAAGAAAGGTTAAATAAATAGGTTTTTTTCATCACTTTTAACTTCTCAAGCCCCAAAAGTCCAGTTGGATATGAAAAATTAGTATCCATTGAGCACCGGTATATCCAATTATTGGTAATCTGAAAACAATATTTACTGTTTGTGGGATTTTTACCCTCGACACACTAATACCTTCAAAGGTATTAGTCGCAGGAACTGGCATTGTAAAGGTTAATGACTTTACTTAAAAGTGTGTTGATTTGTCACTGTCCTGAGTTGTCATGGAACCGTTAAAAAATAGATTGCAAAAGATTCTTATCTATTATAAATATACAATAAATGTAAAATAATGGGATATAAACACATATTATATATTATTATTAAAATTTATACCAGGATTATAATGTGTGATTTTGTCCTCTGCTGCATTAGCAAGCGCAGCCAATAGCCTTAATGATATAATTTTTACAAAATAAATTTCTCATGTTTTTTTACTCTATTAATTAGTTATTTTTGTTTGTGATTTTTTTCAAATTCGCAATCCTTTATGGCTCACCCTTTACAATGAATTGATAAAATAAAACTAGGTCCTAATAATTTTGATTTACATAAATCTATCTATATATGTAAATTTTGTAGTGGCATAGATATTATGAAAAAAAAAAATAAGCTTCGTTTTTTTATAAAAATCTACAGCTTTATTCAGAAATTGATGAAATTTTGCACACTTGACCTTCAAACAAAAGGAAGGTCTCTGTCTAAATGAGATTTCTACCAAAAAAAAGCTCCATCCTCTTTTAGCAGAATTTTGATACTCTTTGGTGAAATTTGGCATAATTAACATTCAAAATAAGAGAAAAATTAATTCTACATCTGATTTATAAAAGCTCTGCATAAGGGTCAGCGTAAGCTGAGATTCAGGCAGCGCAGCACGTGCAGATTTTGTAATGTATGGACTTTTATGAAACGATGTCTGCCTCTCGGCGTAAGTTGTTTCATACAAGCCCATACATTACGAAATCTGCACCTGCACATTCTGCACGTGCTGCGCCGCCTGAATCTCAGCTTACGCTCACCCTTAAGCTCGGATGCTTTGAGCGAATGTATAATATTTCGTCGTGTTTTAAAATGAATTATTTTATTTTCCTTAATTTTTTTTAAATTTTACGTTGGCACAATTTGGACAAATTTAAAGCGAATAGGAATGTGCTGGTTATTTTAAAGTACTTCAGGTTCAAAGGTAGGAAATATTATTACATACATACACTTACTTTTCTATAGTGAACAATTCACCATCATTCTAGACCTACATCTTTTACAACAATATTACCAAAATTCATACAGAATGACCTTCTCCTCTGATAATAGTCCTCCAACATAACAAATAAATATGCTAAGAAAAGTCCCTGTGTAATTTCAGTAAAATGACATCTTGTTCATTGAACGGTACAATAATGAATAGTCATTTACCGAGATACACATTATTTCTATAAAACTAAATAAAGATTTAAAAAAATACATAAATCACATATTACATAAATAAGAAATATTATTTCTTCTTACGACTAAAGAATTAATAATAATATTTGATGCAGTAATTACAAAAATATAAAGCGTTGAACACTAATTAGACTTATCTTTTTCACTAACTTACCAAAAAATTCTGATTTGCGTACTCGAGTAATAAAATTCTACAAGTAACGCATTAAGGCAAGATTGCAAGGCAGAGATTGTATATTTTCATTATAAAAAAATATCACATTAACAAACCAAAAAAATAAATCGACCACTATGAATACAATGTCTATTTGCATAGTCTAAGTAACAACCAGTAAATTTGTGCTTATAATTTGATTACAGCTTTCACATTGAACACGCACCCAAAACTGTGCTTATTTTTATAATGATTATTCAATTTTCACTCGAAGTAAGATAAAATTGAGCTTACTGCTGATAAATACACTCTCGTCTCTCACAATTTGGGTTGCCATTCGTTCCGATAAACCTACAATGTCCCGAATTAAACCTGCACAATATAGCAACACCGTTTACTAACTGTAGTGTACAGGTTAATCGTGTAGTTTCAGCATCCTTCAATATATGTTATTAGTAATACGAAGTTTGGCTATATCTCAACAGATGGCAGTTAAGAATGATTTCAGAAGAGCACCATCCATCGTCATATATGAACGGTAACCATGATTGCCGAAGGCATCTGAAAGTAGGGCGAACGACATCAGTCTGGCAGCCGGCGGCCTCAAAGCTACCTATAGCCTACTCAAGTAAGGAGGTCTAGTCCAGTTTAATATTCATTGTAATCTTACATTAACTTATCACACTTCATGTGGGGAGGATATTTCGGAAAAAATTCGGTACTTGGGAAAAATTCCGAAAAAATAAGTTGAATTATTTTTATACTAACTTTGGGCTGGAAAATCCGAATCTGAAGGAATTAGGTTGGGGAGGTCAATATCAACTGAGTTACAGGACTTTAAAGTTTCGTACACAGGAACAAATCCGCAATGCATTTTTGACATATTATACTGAAGAGGTCAAAGTAATTCAATGATGCCAACCTCAGAAAATTGCAAAGTGTTGCCATTAAGCAATAATATCATTGTGTGTGTATTATGTGAATGTGTCAAAACATAAGATAACAGTAGAATTACCTTATAAATCGGACAATTCTTCTTCGTCCGTTGAATCCTTGTCAGACTCATGCGCCTCCAAGGGTTCCCGTTGAATACGCGGGTCATATAAGAGCCCCGCTAAACGGTAAAACTCCAGAGTAGGATCCTTCTGGCGTTCTTAAAAACCTAACCTAACCTAACCTAACCTAACCTAACCTAACCTAACCTAACCTAACCTAACCTAACCTAACCTAACCTAACCTAACCTAACCTAACCTAACCTAACCTAACCTAACCTAACCTAACCTAACCTAACACTAGAAAAAAAGCATGATTTTTTACGTCATTTTATTTCCAAAACTCCGGTACCTAAATTAGTGTTTACCTAATACATCCAGATTTATTTTTATCTTTTATTTCTTTTTCTCGTGTTTTGACACATTCTATTCACATAATAACATTGATATTATTGCTTAATGGCAACACTTTGCAATTTTCTGAGGTTGGCATCATTGAATTACTTTGACCTCTTCAGTATAATATGTCAAAAATGCATTGCGGATTTGTTCCTGTGTACGAAACTTTAAAGTCCTGTAACTCAGTTGATATTGACCTCCCCAACCTAATTCCTTCAGATTCGGATTTTCCAGCCCAAAGTTAGTATAAAAATAATTCAACTTATTTTTTCGGAATTTTTCCCAAGAACCGAACTTTACCCCCCAACTATTTGTATATCTATAAAACATACAAATATAATAAGTCGCATTCTCCTTCCACCTTTTCCGCCTTCCCCCCTCCCTAATATCCCTTCGCCCCTTCCGGATTTCCCTCCCCCTCGTGACATTTTTCCCTGTGGCTAAACTCTTTGACTTATTTCAAATTTTTTATGCAAATTTCATATAGCCAGAGCTCGAGCAGAGTATGAAATATACTTTACAACCTATTCTCATACCTACCAAATATACAAAAATATATAAAAAATTTCATAAAATATATATCAAATATATAAAAAATTTCATAAAAATCGGTCCAACCGTTTCGGAGGAGTGCGAACACAAACACCGTGACACGAGATTTTTATACAGTAGATAATGTGTGTGTGATACAAGATGGGGAAATATTCTTATCTCCTTGTCTTTTCGTTGCTCCAGTTCGTTTTTGTCCAACAGACCATTAGTCGTGAAATTGAATTAATTATGCAAATGTTCTCAAAAAGCCTTTATTTATACTATACTCGTTAAAAAAAAAATTATAAACAATTATTTAAGGGGTTTCCAATACGCACTTTGTCTTACGTCCTCCAAAATGTATGTGCTTCTATCGTAAAAAAAGGTTTAAAATGCCATTTCTCTCGATTCGCGTTTTGGTCTGTTGGATAAAAACGAACTGAAGCAACGTTTTGTTGGAGATGTTGCGACGGGCCGGGGTGAAGCATGACGGGTGACACTTATGGCAACCCTGCTCACAATACATGGTAAAAGAATTCAGGGCGATAAACATTCTTTATTGATGATTCTCCTTAGTCCTCTGCTGGGGTCTACTTTAGTGTACATTTAAAATTAGCTTCTATTAAAGATGATGTGTACGCTGATGCAATTTTCAATGTTATCGAAGAAATTAATAATAACTGGATTTGAATCCTGCTAATTCGTTTTTTTATATCAATCAGGTGATTAGTCAGACATCTCCAAAAAATTTCAATTTGAGTAAATTATGCAGTTATATGTAAAAGTGTACAGTCTATCTGGTACAACACTCAGATTACTCATAAACACCAGAAGTGAATTAAAAAAATGTTGATGTTTTCTGGGTCATTAGAAGGATATTTCAAAATGTCGTACTAATGTATCGGACTGTTATGCCTCTCGGAGTTAGTTTACAGCATATTTAATATATAAAACACATTACGTGTAAATAATATTTGATTTACAGTGAGCCTTCAAATACTGTTTTCTTCATTACCTCAAAACTTAGTATTTGGAGATGTCTGACTTCAACTAATCGGGACGATTTACCTATATGTAGTAAGAGGCCTCATGTCTGTATTGTATAGTACCGGGTGAACTTTAAGTCTGTTTTCTAAGTAGCATATGAAATATTTAAACTTACGGCAGTGTAGTTGTGGGAGCTCGAATCGTGTATCTAAAACAGGCAACAATAATAAGCAGTAAAGGTGCGAAAATGAGCAACATAAATTGCCTATTATGTATTGACCTTTGTTGGCCATGTTTCCTTGTTACTTTGACTGTTCTCACAATTCCCGCCCCCTTCCCCCAAATCACCTCTCCTACAACCCTCACCTAATAATATCTAATCATTTCAGTATTTGTATCATTTTTAAGTTAGCTTTAAGAACGCTAGTGAATAACACAGATGTGTCGAAATCAGTAGCAAATAAATAAAATTAAGTAATAAAATAGTACACTGTGAATAAAACTATTCAAAATAAAATAAACATATTTTGTTGCCAAATTACCGGAATCATAGACAAAACCAACAGCCTTGTCGGGAAAAGTGTTAGCCTTCAATACAAATGTGTCCTGACAACATTGTCAATAACAAGATAATGTATAAAACAGATTCACAACACAAAAAAACTATCTAATATTAATCGCATTTGAAAATATGGCAGACGATTTTAAGACGAGAAGAAAATAGATTTTTCCTTAGCCGAGTGAACTCATTGTCAAGATGGAGCAATGCGTAGACAATCTTGTTCAATCTTGACCAACAATGCTAGAAATAAAACGTTGCTCGTTTACTCAAGTATTAAGAATAATATCTTCTGATTTCTGCAAGAAGGGTATCGAACGTATTCTCATCGATGATGACGAATTTCTTAGCCCTCCTGCTGAAGTAGTAGATGTCCCCCGTGTAGATATCAAACCACAGGGCGTGGATGTGCAGCTTGTGTGATTGTAACTTTTTCTTTAGGAACCCGTATGATGCAATATTTGAGAGTTGCTGCAGTGTGTTTACCTGGAAAATGTTTATTAAATTAGGTACTAGATTAAATAAAATGTGTGAATACTTTATTCAAGGTAAGAGAAAAACAACAACAGAGGCTGTGTGAGGGGAGGCATGCCATTTCTTTTTAATACTTTAATCCGACACGGGAGGCCCTGAGGAAAATAATTTCTCTAAAAGCCTATGTCATCTTTGGAGTTGTAAGCGGGAGGAATGGATTAATACGTCCGTCACTCCTGGACACACGACTTATCATACTTTTTCCTTTCCAGAACTTCCTTTCCCAAAAAAAGACCCTTCACACAGCATCCCCAAAGATGACATAGAAAATTTTTTGTGAAGCTAAATGTAAAAATATAAAAAAACACTTTTTGTTCTAATATCGACGGTCCCGGCAAAAAAATGTCGGATCAATGAAAAATTGATAATCATTTTTTTGGCTTATTTTAGTTTTGTTTTGATGATTTTAAGTCTGGATTTTCGGAATTTTTAATGAAACGAAATGTATATATTTTTTTATATGCTGCCTTTCTTGATCTAAAAATTAATCAGCAGAAACGCTCTTTTAAAAATTTAACCGCTTGGGCACATAAGCTTGTTTTCTCGACAATTTAACGTAGGTAGACATAGGAATGACGTATGCCCCGCACCTGAGTTATTAAAAAGCCCTATTGCTCTAATTTAATTTGCTCTACTGGAAAACTTGTAAATCGCACATTCAATGTTCTACAGGACCGACGATATTGTTATAATGTTCGTAGGCAAGAAATAATATGGTTGAAAAAATAACCTGTGAAAGTTTATCTTCAATGGCAAATTTATCTTCCGGGTCGATATAGGCAACAAACTTCATCAGTTCTGTTTCGGCCGTAAAGATCATTGGCTGTTTGAAATCTCCCTTCATCCCAAGAAACTTATCTAGACTGGAGTGTGCGTGGGTACACAACCATGATTTCAAAGGAGAGAGCCTTCTGTTGTCCTATAAACAGAAAAAAAATTACATTATAAAATCAGACATCAGCCAGCCAAAGACAAGCTTTAAAATATTGATTACTAGTTGATACCCGGCATGCGTTGAAATGCAACTTAAATAAATAAATTGTTTCTCCCCTCGTGTCATTTCCTATTCGTCCCTATTCCCTTTCCGCCTCCTCTTCCTCTTTCCCTCCCGCGTCCCCTTCCCTATTTCATTTTTAATGCAAATTTCATAATGCCAGAGCTCACCAGCATCATAGAAATATTCATGATCATGTTCACAACAAATCAAAAATATTTAATAGCAATCGGATGAAATTTTAATCACAATCGTATGAATAGTATAGGAAATAATTTTATAACGCCAGAGCTCACTATCTTATAACCATCCCGGGTAGGCACACATCTTATTCCCAAAGTTTCATCGCAATCGGATGAACTATGGCCTCGCATAACATACGAACACACAACAAACAAACAAACATTCTCGTTGTTAGTTTTTGGGGTGTTATGGCGTGTTGCGCTACCTCCTTCTTTAGCCGACGTTTCGGACAGCATTGCAGTGTCCATCATCCGATGATCGTCATCGTCGGATCTGCCGGACCTGCCCTGATGATGGACACTGCAACGCTGTTCGAAACGTCGGCTAAAGAAGGAGGTAGCGTAACACGGCATAACACCCCAAAAACTAAAAACGAAAATGCTTTTGGCCGTGAAAATCTAAAAACGTATCAAACAAACATTCATTTTTATATATTAGATTAATTTTATGACCAGAGGGGTTGGGTAGAGAATTTTCACCATTGTAAGATCCTTTACTAATACTTTTACGGAGGCCGTGTCTTAAACCCAAAGTAAGTGTATTAGTGTCCGTTTGAGGTACATCATTGTATGGCCGATAGTGGTTTAGTAGTGTTGAGACAGTGTGGGTGTTCTAACGGCCACATTTTGACCAAAACGACAGGAAGTTCGCCAAGTTGTATTTTTTTCGTTAATTTTTATCACGGCATGCAGAGTATATAGAATAACCAAATTAATTTAGATATATTTTCATTAAACCGCTCTGTTCTTGCCGGAAATCACGTAATTACCCCTTCGCTTTTATTCACCTCCACACAAACACCTAAAATGTTTGTATATATATATATCTGTCAATATTTTGTATCTTAGGTTAGTTTTAATATTCTCCTGAAGAAGGAAGGAATTTCAGTTGTTTTTTTTTTATTGTAAAAAAATGGTTAATTAATGAGTTGTACCTTAAAGTTGTAATGTTTTAATTAATGAAGACTATATTAGCGAAACTCTATCAAAAATCTGAAACAGAAAAAGATACGGTCACATCTGGGATTCGAACTCAGGGCTTTCTGGGCCGCAACTCTAACAACTGAGCTAATGTGTCCCTATCTGATTCGGTCATATTTAACTATATCATACTTCGACTGAGAACTACCAACATTATCTTCATTTTCTTAATGCATATTTTTAGTGGCCGCTATCTTTATGTATGATTGCAAGATTCAACTCGAACTAAATGCTATCTAGATAGTGTTTTAAATCTTCTTTTGGTAAGTTGCATTGATAAGTGTATATCCACTCAAACGCTTTTTGCCACATTATGGCACTATTTCCAAAGCCTCGGTTTGCTTTGCTGCCACAATGTGGCAAATATTCTCTAGGTTCTTTAAAATGTTTTAAAGTTAACGATTTTATAATAAATTTTTTACAAATCCTACGAATATGTTATAATAGTCAAAAGATAGGTGAATTCATTGGCTATATAGAACTATAATCAGTTTGTATGGTTCTATATTCAAATTCGCAGGTATGATTTTTTAATGTGGGCGGAAAAATTTCCTTTAGCAATCCAAGAAAAATGTTTTAAATTGTTCTGTCGCTCCAGTGGATACTAGAATGACATACTAGAATGAATGCATATTTTAATTAGAATTACCAGAGACGATTCATTCTTATCCCTAAGCGTGTATAATAAGTTCATGGCCTTGCAGTCGGTGTGGCCGCAGACTATGACGTGGCGGATATCATTGATGATGCAGCCGAGCTCGAGGGCTGCGGGTTCGCAACTCGTGTGCTCGTCGGCAAAGTGCTGAGAATGAGGTATCAGATTCCCGGCATTACGGACTGCAATACAAAAATAACAGTTTAAACATATAGATCAAGAATATTTTTTTGAGGTTAGAATGGAACCTCTTTGACTTTAGTAGTTGTTGCATCCAAAACTGTTTCCCAATTACAGCTTCAGATGCACTTGGTAAATGGACTGTAAATAAATGAAACGAGGACCAAACTAAATGATGTTTGCTGGAATTGGGTGATAATATGTGTTGGGAAGACTAGGGATACAAGGGAGAAGGAAAACCAATCACTTACCTCTAGGAGCACACAACACAAGTCAAAAATATAGTTTATTCCACCGCGTTACCTCGAGGTATCATCGCCACAACAATGTAAATAAGTATAACAAGATTTTGTTTACTTTGATGGTTACACACCTCCTTTTTAGTAAACCCCACAACTGTCACTCGGACGCCAGCATCCAGGTTTTTTTTATTTATTGTGATTTTAACCCTTATGTATAAAGAAACTGTACAAGGACAAGGTCAGAGTCGCTTGTGCCAATATCACTCAAGACGTTGCTTTTTATTTCAGTACTCTAGCCTCTTCGAAAGCTCTGATATAAATTTTCTGTGGTAATACGGCCATAATATAAGATGGATTTTGGTGTAGACGTTACAACGATGAGCTCTACACTCTGTTTAAGGAACCAAAAGTGACACAATTTATAAAGTTGGGAAGACTTCGGTGGCTGTGTCATGTGGAAAGAATGACAGAGCTCTACACTCTGTTTAAGGAACCAAAAGTGACACAATTTATAAAGTTGGGAAGACTTCGGTGGCTGTGTCATGTGGAAAGAATGACAGAGCTCTACACTCTGTTTAAGGAACCAAAAGTGACACAATTTATAAAGTTGGGAAGACTTCGGTGGCTGTGTCATGTGGAAAGAATGACAGAGCATCAAGCACCAAAGTCCCTACTAAAATCTAGACCTGTAGGGCGAAGGAGCCTGGGAAGGCCAAAATTAAGATGGAACGACAATGTCCTCAAAGACCTACGTACCTTGGAGCTTCCAAACTGGAGAGAACTAGTACAAAACAGAGATGAGTGGACAAAGACTCTCTGGGAGGCCAAGACCCACCAAGGGTTGTAGAGCCAATTGTGATGATGATATGAATACAGCCATCATGTAGCCAAATGTCATTCGACATTCAAGAGGTTAATAAACGAAATTATCAACGCGATAAACACCAAACTTGCTTCCAACGTATTCCTAGTTTTTCCTTCTCTGTGCTTCCAGAACAAAACGCCCTCCAATTTTCTGGTCATTGTTCTAAGTTCAAAAATGTTTTTCTAGCAAGGTGATGTGGTAATAGTAGACATTCTTACATTAAGACCGAGAATAATGAGAGGAACACTCTTCACCCCAACATAAATCTTCTTATTATTGAATGAAAGCGAAAAATGTTTCTACTTCTTCATACTTTTTTTCCTTAATTATAGTATTATAGATGGCGCCACATCCGTTTGCAAATCGCATGTGAGCGAGTGATAAGTGTGTATATTATGGCAGCAGCTCCGCGGAAAAATGCACATTCACGGACGGGTCAGAACGGTTTCCATACAGTGTGGCGTTGGAGATTTACTCGGAGTCGGGTTCCTTAATTTGAACCGTTATTATTATTAACCGGCATTACCGTATTTATATACTTCGATTTGTATACAATAACAGTAGCGATGAGATGTTGACGATGGGATTGCGGGAGGAAAAGGGTACACTGGAGGGGAAGGGGAATTGCGGAAAGAAAAGGGGAGACTGATGGGGAAAGGGACTACAGGAGGAAAAGGGAAGTCTGGAGGGGAAAGGGACTGCGGGAGGAAAAGGGGACACTGGAGGGGAAGGGGATTGCGGGAGAAAAGGGGACACTGGAGGGAAAGGGGAATTGCGGGAGGAAAAGGGGAGACTGGAGGGGAAGGTGAATTGCGGGAGATAAAGAGGAGACTGGAGGGGAAAGGTACTGCGGGAGGAAAAGGGGACACTGGAGGGGAAGGGGAATGCGGAAGGAAAAGGGACATTGGAGGGGAAAGGGACTGCAGGAGGAAAAGAGGATATTGGAGGGGAAGGGGATTGCGGGAGAATAGAGGACACTGGAGGGAAATGGGAATTGCGGGAGGAAAAGGGGATAATGGTGGGTAAAGAGACTGCGGGAGGAAAAGGGGAGACTGGAGGGGGAAAGGGACTGCGGGGGGAAAAGGAGACACTGGAGGGGGAGGGGATTGCGGGAGGAAAAGGGGAGACTGGAGGGGAAGGGGACTTCGGGAAGAAAAGGGGAGACTGGAGGGGAAAGGGACTGCGGGAGGAAAAGGAGACACTGAAGGGGAAGTGGATTGCGGGAGGAAAATGGGACACTGGAGAGGAAGGGGATTGCGGGAGGAATAGGGGACACTGGAAGGGAAGGGGATTGCGGAAGGAAAGGGGGTCACTGGTGGGAAAGGGGATTGCGGGAGAAAAAGGGGACACTGGAGGGGAAGGGGATTGCGGGAGGATCAGGGGACACTGGAGGGGAATGGGGTTGCGGGAGAAAAAGGGGACACAGAAGGGGAAGGGGAATTGCGGTAGGAAAAGGGGACATGGGAAGAAAAGGGGATTGCGTTAGGAAAAGGAGACACTAGAGGGGAGGGGGATTGCGGGAGGAATAGGGGACACGGGAGGGTAAGCGAATTAATTGCAATGCATGCCGGGCATTCGCTAATCTATATATATATATATATAAATCAATTGCTGTTCGTTTGTCTCGCTAAAACTCGAGAACGGCTGGGCCGATTTAGCTGATTTTGGTTTTGAAATGTTTGTCGTGGTCCCGGACAATTTCATCTTCCCATATAAACTGTTTTACCTACTTTCCTGTCAAACATTTGACGTTCGTCCCTTCGGTACAGTAGACTTGGGTCCACCCGAATTGAAGCACGGTATTAGAACTCGGGAGGGGAATCCGCGGGAGGGGGGAGGGGAATCCGCGGGAGGGGGGAGGAAAATACGGGAAGGAGAAGTGAAACTCGGGAGGGTGATCCGAGGGAGAGGGAAGGCGGATACGGGAAGGGGGAGGGGAACTCGGGACGGGGGTTAAGCGGGACGGGGAAAGGGGGTGAGTATAGTGAGGAGAGGGAATGTGGAGGTGTGGGAACGCGGATGAGAGGGGATGAGGATGCGGGAACTCCAGATGGGGATCCGCGGGAGGGAGGAGGCTAATACAGGAGTGAGGAGGGAAACTCGGTAGAGGGATCCGCGGGAGGGGGGAGGAGAATACGGGAGGAGGGAGGGAAACTCGGGAGGGGGTTTCGCGGGACGAAGGAGGGGGGGAGTAGAGTGAGGAGAGGGAAGGTGGAGGAGGAGTGGGAATGTGAGAGGGAAAGGGGACGCAGAAGAGGAAGAGGAGGAGGAAAATGAACGGGAAGAATGGGAAAGGACGCGCAGGGAGCAACAATTTTTTTATTAAATGGCATAGCAACGCAAGCCGGGTAACAGCTAGTTATCAATATATACTACAGCGCCCTTGAGGTGATTTCTCACAAAAACGGCCCTCTACAAATTATCCAATTATTATTATTTATTTATTTAATTTATTTAATTTCAACGGTATAAACATACCATAAACAATATTTACATTTCACATTAAAAACCAAAAGCATATATTAGGAATAATTAAAAACAAAAAAGAAAATAACAATTGATTGTGGCATTTGATTGTGAAATGACATATGAGATATGAGCAAGAGATACAAGTACAAACAAATTTTATAGTATATATTATTAAACTATAAAAGTAAGTGTACAATGTGCGTGCCGCTAAAACTCGGAAACGAGTCCCGGTACGATAAAGGGAGTTATATGGTGTGGCAGCCCTCTTTTTTTATTTTATTTTTTTTATTTATTAAAATCATAAAAGTACTTATGTAAATTAAGATGATAATATATATTTCAAATTATAACTAGACATTTTTACCTTTACGAGAGTTAAAAACTCGTGTCTTAAGGGGAAAAATAAAAATTAATAAATAACTACAAATTATAACTTAACATTCAGTGTGAATAAAAAAAAAAACAAAAATTGTTGCACATATAAAAGTGAAAAGAACTTTTTGTATATAATAATATATCCTCTATCCCCCATTAATGAAGAAGTTTCCCGTTTTTACCTGAAGAGTGTGCTTTTGAAGATATGAGGGCTGGAAGTTTCGCTCTAGAAAATTCTAGAACAGTCCAGAACATTTGAGAGTATTCAAGAGCATTCCACAACATCTCGGAACATTTTGGAATATTGTGGAATGTTTGGGATTAGCCTGGAATATTCTGGAACATCCCAGATCATTGTGAAACATTCCAGAACAATCTCGAATGTTGTAGAACATTGAGGACCATCCGAAGCCTTTTTTGTATGGGTGGGGGATAGGGGGCTACCACAAAATCTCATATTAACTCCCTGAGTACCCCAGCTATCTAAATCTATATTATTAAATATTAGGTCCTAACATATGAAATTGGCGTTTTGCCGTACTGGCAACTTTGATCTCAAATATCTTCTCTTTGGTTAGGAATTCCAAATTCAAATTTATACAGCTATTTTTACTCATGAATTTGTGTTTCGAAAATTATAATAAAATTATAATTGTAGTGAACGACACCAGCACTAGTCCACCAAACGCTCACAAGTAACTTTTTTGGAGTCAATTTTCGCTTGGGGCATGGTTTGGTTGGTTCGGCAGGGTTCAGCCATTGCGATGAGCGCGTCCGATTATCGTACAGGATCCACTTTTCATCACAGGTAATGAATGATTCGATTTAAAATCCCTTCATTATTGTGCCGGTTGAGTAATGCAACGCAGCAGTCAACGCGCGTTTGTTGATTTGCTTCATTCAATTCGTGAGGTACCCACCTTTCAAGCTTTTTCACCTTCCCAATTTGCTTCAAGTGGATTAAAACAGTTTTATCACTAACACCGCAGCCTGCAGCTAACTCGGAAGTGGTTTGGATGGATCCGCTTCCACAATAGCCTTCAATTCTTCATTATCAACTTTGGTCTCCGGCCGTCCACGGGCTTGTTCTGCAGGTCAAAATTTCCAGAACGAAAACGTTGGAACCAAAAACGCACTGTGTTTTCTTTTGCGGCACCGTCGCCATACACATAATTAATCCTTCGAGCCGTTTCTGCAGCACTGGTGCCACGGTGGAACTCGTACTCGTAAATAACGCGATATTTCAAGTTTTCCATTTTGTAAACTAAGTGACGCAAAGAAAAAAACAATTAAGGAAAAAACTAATTAATTATAATTTTCGAAACACAAATACATGAGTAAATAGCTGTATAAATTTGAATTTGGAATTCCTAACCAAAGAGAAGATATTTAAGATCAAAGTTGCCAGTACGGCAAAACGCCAATTTCATATGTAAGGACCTAATATATATAAAAATAAATCCCTTTTTCCTTTGGTCACGCCATAACCTCAGAACGACTTTACCTATTTCATTCATTTTTTTTTAAGTTTTCTAATGCTTTATAGAAGGTTCTTACGGAAAGAAAAAATAAGAAAATTGCGCAGAAAATTGGCTAATTTCAGAAAACTTAACTTCGTACGTTTGACAGTTCGACTTAGATATTTCCTGTACTATTCATCAGATTGCGTTAAAAATTTGGCAAGTTGTTGTGAAAATGCCGTGAAGGTTTCCATATTGGTGAGTTCTAGAGTTATGAAAATTGCAAGAAAAAATTGCAATAGGGCTCACGCGAGTTGTTTGAAAAATCAGTATACGAGTATTTTATGAAGTTTAGCGGCAGGGAAAAAAGGCGGGAGGGGAATCCAGAGGGGCGGAGGGGAATGAAGAAGGGGTGATTCGCGGGAGGGAGGACGAAGGAGGGGGAAAGCAAAGAAGGTGGAAGGGGAATTCGTGAGGGGGGAGGTTCGCGACAAGGGGGGAAGGGTGGGGAAGAGGTGGCGGAAGGGGAACGGGGACGAATGGGAAAGGACACGCAGGGAGAAGGCATTGCAACGCATGCCGGGTATCAGCTACTTATTTATAAAAAGGGTGAAACAGTCAAATAAAAAAATGTAATGCATAAAAAATGTATGTATTTGAAGAATAATATAAATTGGAAAATCAACATTTTTAACCACAACCGATATCAACAGTCGCCTACAAAAAAAAATAGAAAGCAAGAAAATAAAACATATTTTAAATAAACCAAAAATGTTATATTTAAAAAAGGTCGCCCCATTTAATAATTCGAGCGAGAGCCGTACCTACGTGATTGCTTTACAGTAGGATTTTTTTGCGTGTCCACTATTTGATGCGGGCGCGGAGAACTATAAATATATACATTGAACTTAGGGGGTTTCTCACCATCCTCCCAATAGCTTATCTACACTAATAACGAATATTATTAAAATAAAATACTCGCAGTGGTTAGAAAACTCGGCCAACTTATCCAATATACATCCACTATTCATAGGTTCGAGTACCGAATTATAAACTCCAACTTAATAATAAATAAATAAACCGTAAATCAAAAATATTCGTTGTTATTATTAGTTATTAGTTAGTGTAGATAAACTATTGGGAGGATGGTTAGAAACCCCCTTATTATCTTATTAACTTATACATTATCCACCATACCACTCAGAGGAATCGCCGCGGCGACACCTTTTAAAAAATCCGCAAACTGCGTCATATTGGCCGGCTCCGATCTTCCGCGTATTTCCATCAACCAAGCCAGTCGCAACGTGCTTGGCAACTTGCCCGTTATGTCAGACATTACCCCTGGGTTAGTCAGATACCCGTCGGCCTCATTCTCCAGAAAGCTGAATGAACCTACCAGGTTATCTACGGCGCTAGCAAAATCGGTCATATCCTTGAATGAAGCATCAGTCTCCAGGTTTGGCAGCTTTTTAACCTTTTCCAGCATCAGAGCCGCAATCACTTCGGCGCCGAGGGCGGCAAGGATCTCCGGGCCTCGCGTGCTAGTGTAGGTAGAGGTCGATTGGGTATTCTGCGCTACGCAAGCAGGGCTCTCAAGCGGGTCACCAGAAAAGAGATCCTGAAGAAAATCCTTGGCGGTGGATGCGGTGGATTCCGTGGAGGTGGATGCAGTTGATTCTTTGGCGCAGATGGCAGCCACCTTCGTATTATTTGTGTTATTGCCCTCTACTGATGGATGAGGGCTGTCCTGGGTACGCAAGGTGCGTAAAGCCTCCACAATCTTGGAAGCAATCTGCGCCACAACATGCTCTCTCGTGTGTGGAGCAGTTTTATCGGCAGTACGTGACAGAGGCAATTCATGTCTAGACGAGGATTGCTGCTGAGTGTGCGAGACTCCTGTTGGTGCCGCGTCTAATTTCATCTCGACCTCGACAGTCGGCCGTTCGCACGCTGCTTTTGAAGCGGGGAGAGTCTTCGAAAAATAGCCAAACAAGCTAGCGATCTGCTTAGCGTGCAGCTTCTGTTGAACACGCATCTCCCTTCGCAGTGTTCTGGGGATATCTTCAGTAGGCATATACATTGACCGTCTCCCAGTAGCGGATGGGTTTCGCGCCGGGGGGCAGGTTTCTGCTCGGGGCAGGCCCGGAGTTGGGGTAGGCACAAGGGGTGGGTCCGTCGCGAGTTCGGCATCGGGCTCGGACGTCTCCGATGACTCCGAAGAGCTTGCGACATTAACCACGCTGGCGGATTGTGGTGACATCTCTCGTGTCTCTTGAAGCCCAGCAGTGAAGATCGACGAAGATACTGGACAAAATGACACTTTGACACCTTGTTTGCGACTCGTTTTAATAATATATACTTTAAAAAGGGAGGTAAAAATCACTTGTTTAATATCCGACTTTGCTGATATGCCGAGAAAGCCGTGAAGATGAGATAAAAACAGCAAATTTATGCACAGACCCCAAAAGTAAATGTTATTGTGGCGGGCCGGAGGCGGATCGGGCGGATTTGATTGCAGATTGCATTATTTGTTTTGTTCACAGATCACAGAGGGCGCAGAGCAGTGGTGCCATATCCCAAAAATATTTTTTTCATCCTCCGTGTTTCAGGGGTAAAAAAAATCTTAAAAAAAAAAAAAAAACCGTTTTCTGGGGTAAAAAAAACTAAATTAAGAATTTAAAAAATAACAAAACACCAGTTCCTAAATATGCTTTACTAAAAATAATAATTTTATAATATTGTCCTTTAAATAATACGAAAAATATTTTTTTTGAAAAAAAAATCATAGGTTCGAATAAAAACATTTTTTCTTACTTTTTTCGTTGTTTGTTTTTGGGGTGTTATGCCGTGTTGCGCTACCTCCTTCTTTAGCCGACGTTTCGGACAGCGTTGCAGTGTCCATCATCAGGGCAGATCCGGCAGAAATATGGAGGCAGCGCAACACGGCATAACACCCCAAAAACAAACAACAAACATGCTTTTGGCCGTGAAAATCTAAAAACGTATCATTTTTTCTTACTGTCATAAAGTTTAATTTGTAGACCTCCAATTTAAATTAATTGATAATTATAAAATATAAATAACTTGAGAAATAAGTTTTCAAGTCAAATGAGATGAGTGAGAAGAAATTCTCCTATAGCTACAATAATTTATTTTTTCTACATTTTACAGTAGTTAGCGTAGGTAGCTAATTAAAGTTTTTATTATGTAATTCATTCGTATTATTTATTGACAAAGGCAATAATTAGATGAAGAGAAATTGTGAACCCGTACCGAAGTTCAAAAACTACAATAATTGGTCTTATTATACGTCCTTCGTCTTCGAACCTTGTCGGTTCCTCGCTTTGTCCAGGGTTTTCACAACCGGGCAGTGTTTGCCCGAAACAAATTACCTACAAATGATTTTTTTTAAGTTTTATGGTCGGTCGTGGCTCTGTGTCTGATTTCTCTGCTGTATCTGGTACCTGGTATAATACGTATGTTTATTCATTGTGTCACAAATTGACATACGATTAAATCGTAAGTACAAGAAAAAACATTGAGTAGGTTCCTATTAAATTGAAAATAGTATTACAGACAACTGAAACAGCCCCGATTTACTCAGTCTAATTGAAACACCAAACAGAACTTCTCGATCCAAAATTATATTTGATTGTAACAATACTACCAGGACTGGCCATTTGGATACTCGCTTGTACCTAGATTATATGCAGTTGGTAGGTACCCAACACTTGCGCAGATATGGATTGTTTTCAACTGCACGGAATATAGTCAAGTAACAGCGTCCTTAACCGCCCTAGGCCTACGAACGTACGTGATACGTTCATGTTGATTGTACCATTCTGCAGTATATGCTTTTTTTTTAATTTTTATTTTTTTTTTTTAATACTTTTTTTTATGTTTTAAAAACTTTTATTTGAATAAACCTATTGTAAATGCATATATTTTGGCAAAATCTTATCAGGTATAAGTATTTTGCGGAAATAACCGTAAGGTAAGGCGGTTAAGATGATTTTTCACAAAAACGGTGCTCTACAAATTATTATTATAATTATTAGGTACTCTCTTTAATTTATATATAATTATAATGATATGTGAATTGAAGAGTATAATGTAATACATTCTTTTATCAAAGGTAAGCGACCTATGTTTCTTTTTAAAGGTGTAAATTCAACTGTTGCGAGCTCTTGAGTGTACTCATACCCCGCAGTGGCGGTCCGTGAGTTTTCAGTGAGCTAGGGTACTAAGATTGAAAAAAAACGACGTAACTGATGTTGTTGTAGCTGAAAATTTATTTTATTTATTTTTTCAAAATTTCAACTTTTTGTATGATTATCTTCAGTATTCTTTCAGTTTGGGGAAGCGCCGCATCCATAAACTGAATGATCTTCATACAAAAAGTTGAAATTTTGAAAAAAAAAATCATTTTCAGCTACAACAACATCAATAACGTCGTTTTCAATCTTAGCACTCTAGCTCACTGAAAACTCACGGACCGCCCCTGATATTCGGGTATATAAACCCGAGGCCAGAGTTTTTTCCCGTAAGTCGCTCACGTAAGCGACTTTTGGCCACTGGGCGCATTGATATTTGGCAATAAGTTGCTTACGTGAGCGACTTACGGGAAAAAAACTCACGTGTGTAAAGGCAGCCTGAGAATACCTACTCGACTCATGGGCACAAGGACCTATACAGAGGCCCTAGCACACTCGCTCGATAACGATCGATAGGATAACTATCGGTAACTTCTCATCGTTTCCTAGCATGACTACAGATCGCCAACGAATAACTGACAGTTCACAATGACTAAGTGTCTCATATTCAACATCAACTGTTGTTTGTACATTAGCGATGTGCAGTTGTCCTAGGGAACGATGCGAAGTTACCGATAGTTATCCTATCGATCGTTATCGAGCGAGTGTGCTAGGGCCTCTGGGTGCTAGCATGGTCGATCGATAAGGATCGGTAGGATAATTGTCGGTACCTTCTCATCGTTCCCTAGGACAACTATAGATCGCTAACGTACAAACAACAGTTGATATCAAATATATCGATCGATCATGCTAGCACCTAGGGCCTATTTCAATTTCAATGTCACCATTCATAGACAAATTATGTACCTGGCAAACTTGTCAATTCCTCGTTTAAAAGTTTACCAAACAAATATACAAATTAGACGTGGGCAAGATTGAATGAATGATTTGAATGAATCAATTCAATCTTGTAACACACTCGATCTGATTCTCATTTTCAGAAGGAATTAAATCTTCATTCCTTACAGATTTTTTAAACGGCACCATATTTTTATTTCTATTTATTTTACATTAAAAAAATATTTTATGTTAACGATTTACATATTTTAATGCTTCGTAGAAATTTTATTTAATATTATTCTGTATGTTTACTGCGCGGATAAGTTACCTATAAGCGCGCGCCGCGAAGATACCGGAGGTAATGTGCTATATGCAATATATGCATTGTACTACCTCTATCGTATAGTATATCCCGCGCCGAAAACCCATAGGTCAGAGAGTCCCCACACCTCCAGCCCAGGCGACAATACGTTGCGAATCGAACGAAGCAGTTCCGAGTTCAGAGCAACACATCTCTTTTACAGTCCCATATGTCCCACTCATTCATTGAATTAATAAATGTATTCCTTATTCAGTTGTGTCGTCATAGTCCTACAAGTCTGTCCGGACCGAAGCGGTCAAACCCAATCTCTGTGTCACTTCTGTTCCACTAATTCAACGAATGAAAGAATTAGTATGATCGCCTCTTTTTCAAATCCCGCTCCCATGATCGAGTATGTACTGCCTCTGTTGAATCGAGTCGTTAGGTTCGCGGAACGCAAGTAAATTAAGTCACAGCAAGTCAAAAGACACTTGCTAGTCGGAAGTTCCTAATCCAATCCTTAACGACCGCTGCGAATCGGTTCGTCGTTAGTCCCCGCGCAGCGGAACCGTCAATTTAGTTCCCAGTCACAAGTCCCAGGCAAGACACAAGACACTGCTCAAAAGATACAATTCATTCTCAATGCCTGCCGCAAATCCGTTTAGGAGTGCAGTGCGATTTCCCCGTGGGCCGAGCCGTCAATTTAGTTACATCGTAGGTCGAAAACTTCCGATTTCGAGTCCTGCGTAAATTGGGTAGAATGCGTTTTATATTCGATCACACGAAGCGGAACTATTTTAAGTTTAAAATAAATATAATAAAATTAGTAAAACTGTTTAATTTGATTTATTTGATAGCCTTATAAAAAAACATTTTTCTATCGGTTTTGCTGTCATAACATCACATTAAAAAATTAAAAACCCCGTCGTCGTGGTTTTCGTCGATCAGTGTCTAAATTTTTTATTTTATTATTATATTGACGACCGTCCGTGGTCGAGTGGTAACAACACTTGACTCCCAATCGGAAGGTTGCGGGTTCGAACCCGGCATGCGCAAATAAATTTTATTTGATTAATTTGTGTTATTTCACAATTAATTAATAAAAATAATATATACTACATTTGCGGCACGTTCCAGAGTGGAAGATACTGTCAGTATCGCCCTGGTGTAAGACCACCATTCAGAATTGAGACGTTGCTTAATAATGGCTTTAGTCGTGTTTAGTGACTAGATCTGAATAGCCAGGTACTTTCCTACCTTCCTCTTCCCCATCTCCTTCCCTTCCACACTTTCCTTCAGCCTCACAACATACCCCAATTGGGGATGCAATAGTCTCACTGGCTCCAGACGGGAGCAGTTGGGACTCTTGTGAGGTATTCTCTATAAAAAAAAAAAAAAAAAAATATATATATATATTTTTTTTTTTTTTTTTTTTTTGAATTTTATGAATTAAAGGATCGAATGAAAGGAATCGGATCAAAAGGCCAAGGGAATCAGACTGAATCGATTCACTACTGTGAATAAATTTGCCCATGTCTAATACAAATAATATAATCTAATTTAATAGTATTTATTTTATTTTCTCTGGATATATTGGAGGCACTGCTGAAAACCAGCTGGATTCAATCCTGAATTGTAGCTGAGCAGTGACCTTTTCGTCAATATATAGAATCAAAGATAAAAGAACAAAATGTGTAATATTGTAAAAAAATATATTGACGAATAAACGTTTTTATTATTATTATTATTATATCGACATTTTTAATGTAACAATTTCTATGTTTAAAAAACACTTGGACAATTTTTTTTTTATCAATGTATATTTCTGATAATTTCAGTTTATTATTGTAATCATTTTATTTTCTTCAAATGTATCCAATTGCACTGTAATGTAAGAAATTATTTAAATTAATCTATTGTTTGATTCTGAAATGAAAATATGCATAGTTCGTACAGGGATGTCATTTTATCCAGTACCTCCCTAACCACATCACCTTGCTGGAAAAGCATTTTGAATTTGGAACAATGACAAGAGAAAAATACCAAATTCGAGGACATTTGTTTTTGAAGCACTGAGAAGAAGAATTGAGACGTTATTGGTTTATTTATGATTGAGACTACCTTGAGAGCAAGTTGTTGGTGTTTATCGTGTTCATAATCTCGTTTATGAACTAAAAATAAGTTTTTGACCAATCAACGTAAACAATCTCGTTTTGTTGTTGTGGCGATAATTACCTGGAGGTAGGTACAGCGGTGGAACTGAATAAACTATATTTGTGATTATGTTGTGTGTTCCTAGAGGTAAGTGATTAGCTTCCTTCCATCCCTAGTCTTCCCAACACACATTATCGCCCAATTGCTCTAAGTGACCAGCTCAGGTACGGGGGCTCCATCGAGGCCAGAGTTAAGTTGGCCTCTCAGAAACTGGGCGTACTGTACAGGGCCCGCAGATACTTTAATTGTACACAACTGCTAACCCTGTACAAATCGCAAGTGCGCCCCACTGTTGAATTTGGCAGCCATCTCTGGTCTGGAGCCCCGATGTACCTGAAAAACACCCTCGACTCTGTGCAGAAACGGGCGGTCCGTTTGATAGATTCTCCCGTCTTAACAAACGGATTGCAATCTTTAGAGCATAGGCGTCGGGTAGGAATGCTATCCTTGTTCTACCGGTATTTCAATGGAAGATGCTCCGAGGAGCTAGCGTCATTGATCCCCTCGGCACCGGTGCATAGTCGGGAAACACGCCAAACGCGCGCCCAACATATGTACACAGTTGACATTTGTCACATGAGAACGGGACGCTTCTACGACTCGTTTTTGTGTTCAACAGCTCGGCTGTGGAACGATTTGCCGGCCTCTGTGTTTCCTCCTTCATATAACATGGGTCTCTTCAAGACCCACGTTCACTCCTTCCTCTCCTCAAAAAGACCCTCCTCACAGTATCTTCAAAGATGACATAGGCCCTGAGGGAAATTATTTTCCTCAGGGCCTCCTGTGTGGAGTTAATATATAAAAAATAAAAAAAAATTCCAGCACACACCATTTCGTTTAGTTTTCATTCTTAGTTTTTACAGTCCAGTTTCAAGTGCATCTGAAGTAGAAATTAGTAATTCGTAAACATTTTCGGATGTAACACCTATTGTTTATTGGATGCAACCCTATTGTAAAAAAATGTAAGCATTGTGTAGGTACCTAATTTAAAAACCCCATGGTGGAAAATAAAATAATACACAGTAGATACATATTTCACTAATTATTCACTACCTATTGTGTGATCTAATTATTAACACAATAATATATTATGTACCTATATCATAAAATGTAAAAGCATATAAATAAAATACGACTTTACACCTACACGTTCGGGACCGATAAGATCTTTTTTTAATAGTGAATACCTCACAAGAGTCCCAACTGCTCCCGTCTGGAGCCAATGAGACTATGGCATCCCCAATTGGGGTATGTTGTTAAGCTGTAGGTAAGTGGGGAAGGGAAGGAGATGGGGAAGAGGAAGGTGGGGAAGTACCTGGCTGTTCAGATCTAGTCACTAAAGAGGAAGGTGGGGAAGTACCTGGCTGTTCAGATCTAGTCACTAAACACGGCTAAAGCCATTTCAAGCAACGTTTCAATTCTGAATGGTGGTCTTACACCAGGGCGATACTGAGAGTATCTTCCACTCTGGACTTACTTTTACTTTTTGCGTGTATATAGGTACTTTTAGAAGTTTAGAAATCATGGGTTTATTAAAAATGTCAGATATCCTCAGGCTGGAATCAGACGGTTCACTCGAGTGAAGATTTACTCTATGGTTACTCGAGCGAATGTTCCCATCTTCGTTTCACTTTTGTTTCATTTCATGTTCAGACGTGTCATTCCGAGTAAAATAGGCCGAATGAAATACAGAAATGAACGATTAGTGAACTGTCTGATTCAGCCATTACCAACATAATGATTGTTTTACAAATAATAATAATTGCATAACAAATAATAAAAATATACACATCACTATCTAAATCATATCTAATCGTTCTAATAAAGTTAGAAAGGTCATTTTGACATGGATCTGTTTGTTTTATCGTAATATCAAAGTCAAGCGTTGGGGTCAAAAAACGTCGGCGGAACTACCGATGTTGGTTCGAAAATCAGACTTTGTTATATTTTACATTCATATAGTGTATAATATACATTTAATTACATTCATCGAAAACATTATGTACGTAAAAAAAATTATTACGAACGTACATAAACAATACCGATTTTTTTTGATTTGAAAAAAAACACTCCCGCCAATTTAAGATTTCAAAAGTAGGTAGGTACTTACCGACAAACATGTCACCGACGCAAGTTTCCGTAAAACGCGTCGGAATCATTCGACTGTCCATACATGTGAAGAATACTGCTTTGGGCTGAAAAACAAATAAAATATATCGATTAGAAAACGATTCTAATAATTAATATCATCCATCGTGTCAGAAAAACACGAAAATATTCATCACTAACGACCCTGAAGAAACCGTACAAATGTTTACATCATAAAAATAAATATATTTTGAAACACTTTGGAAAAAGGAACCGATCATTTGTAAGAAGAAATTTTACCACGTCGGAAATTTGTCTTATAAATGAATAGATATTTTTTACATAGTGGATAAATTTTAGCATCCATAATTTGTGACCTGCGTTTCGAAAAAATAAACGTCATTGAACGAAATGTCAAATGGAAATGTTACGGAATGAACTAACCTGCGGATTGTCCTTAACTTTCTGGAACTGTTTCACCATCACATCCCTGTCCAAGTAGCGATATCTTATGATTCCTCTCAGAATTCTGTCCATTTTCTGGCGTTTTTAGGCAATACATCGTGATAAGGAAACAAGCATGCTAATTGTACATGCCGCGCGACTGGTCACAGTTTGTGCACATAACATAATATAATAGGTACATTACACTTTTGTATACATGAATCAACATACTTATCATGGCCATCGCAATCTGTCGTCGTAAAGCCACACATTAGGCAAACTATTTTTTGATAGATAAAAAAATACGCTAACGGGCAGGCCCATAAAATTTATGTAAACTCGTGTAAATAAGTAAAAAATGCGGCAGTGCTGGGTCGCTATTCCTGACTCAGGGCCACTCGCAAGCGCACGAGAAAGTACGTACATCGATCGTCGTGCGTATTCCTGAGTTTCATACTTACACGCAAAACGTCAAAAGTCAATCGAGCCCGGCAACGACTGGTAAAACCAGTCGTTGCAACTCGCGGACAGTAGAGCTGTCAAACAGACACGCGCGCTTTTTAAAGGACGGCGAGTTTTTGAGTCAGTGTTGTGACAAATTTTATATAATGGCGAATTTACCGGCGATTTTTGCTGCAGTACAAAATGTGGAGCAAGCTGAGCAAGTTGCTTTGAGACCGACAAGAAGTTTTCGCCAGAGGGTTGATTCGTTCGCTGAGATAACAGACGAAAACTTCATCCGAAATTTTAGGCTAAGCAAAAGTTTAGTACGTCGGCTGATAATCCTCGTATCTCCGTACATAACGCCCCCACCCCGTTCTTCAGCTCTGGATGTTGAAACTAAAGTGATTATAAAAATTATTTTAAAAACCGTTGATAGTTTTCACATGTAAACTTCTAATTAATCGGTTGCAATGTCGTTTTGCAGGTATTAGCAGCATTAAACTTTTTTGCCACGGGTAGTTACCAGTTACCAGTGGGGTGCAATTTGCACATTGCAATTTCACAACCATCAATATCACGGGCACTGAATGAAGTGGTGAATGCCCTAAACAACCCCATAATCTTCAACCAATGGGTAAAATTTCCCCCAAATATCCAGGCACTAAACCAGATAAGGACTAAGTAAGTTTTTATTAGAGGAACATTATGATTACTTTATTTATTTATTTTAACGTTTGCTCTATCAATAATATTTGTTTATTTTTGATTTTACAATAAATACAGGTTCCCTGGGATAATAGGATGCATCGACTGCACCCACGTTGCCATATTCCCTCCAAAAACAAGAGATCCAGACACTCCAGAGTATATTTATGTGAATAGGAAGTCGTACCACTCCATAAATGTACAATTAATTTGTGACTCAGATCTCCGAATCTTGCACGTGGATGCACGTTTCCCAGGGAGCACTCACGATGCCTTCATCTGGAAGGCAGGTTCTGTGGAACCCGTGCTGAAGCAGCTGTATACTAGTGGTCAGTCCGGATATTATCTTTTGGGGGACTCTGGGTACCCTTTGAGACCTTGGTTAATGACTCAAGTCGATAGGGCTGTACCTGGATCTCCTGAAGATAGGTTTAACACAAAACTAAGGTCAATCAGGTCAACTGTTGAGAGATGTAACGGTGTCTTAAAAATGAGATTTCGTTGCCTTTGTAAACACAGAGTTCTGCATTATGCTCCTGAAAAGGCGTCCAAAATTATCAATGCATGCATAGTGCTTCACAATATGTGTGTAGAAGATAAATTTGATCTTCCAGAATACCTGATTGATCATAATCTAGATTTAGGACTGATTGCTGGTGAAGCGGCTGCTGACCATGGGCCTGTTAACAGAATTAACCGAGATTTAGTAGCCGGTAGGGCCGTTCAAAATAGGATAGTGCAAAATCATTTTGGTTAAAAGTTTATACTAGTTTTTTTTAAATCCTTGTGTTATTCTGTTTACTCTATATTATTTGTCATGGTTTTATTATTGAATGATGGTGGATTATCCACACACAACACTTAAAATATAATATGCACAGCTTCCTTGAGGTGATTTTCCACAAAAATGCGCTCTACAAATTATCCAATTATAATTATATGATTATAATAAATTAGTAACTTTGCAAGCGCCACTTTATTTTGGTTTGCCTAATTAAAGCCTAAGATAAATTATCTTTAAGAGAATCGAAGAATCAGATCATCGACATACGTCGTGATTACGTACCCAATGTGTAGACTATATAACAAGACTATATATAATCTCTCGTCGTAATATGTGTCACTTGTCTCTCTATTTATGCCTCTCAGGTTTCTTACGTAAGTAATCTCTCATCGTAATATGTGTCACGAGCTTGTATATAATTCTATATTTTTATTTGTGATGTTTTTGTTTATCTAATTGTATTTTATTTAATTGTACATTTTTGTAATTGTATGTCCCTATTTGTATATTGTAACTGAGTTTTCATAACTGGATTGTTCTCACGTAAGTGCGAACATCTGTAAAAAAAACCCTGTCTAAATAAATAAAAATGAGAACAATGGTGTGATAATAAAAGTGTATTTAACATAAGAACACATTTTTTATCAAATAATACAGAAAACAACACAATTTTCAATATAAAATATACAGTGTCAGAAAACAGTTATCAGTTGTATAATTTTATTATATTTTGCAATTTAAGCTAAAGAAGAAAAAAAAACACTGAAAACAAGTCCAATGTATTCTAGTTACTAGCATCTTTGGTGAAAATTTTAAATAAGAACATTATACATCCAGTATAAATATAAAACATTTATTCATTACGCTCAGATTTATCAAAGAATACAGAAAATAACACAATTTTTTTATATAAAATACAGTGTTAGAAATCAGTTGTACTATTTTAATATATTTTGTAATATAAGCTAAAGAAAAAAAAAACACTGAAAACAAGTCCAATGTATTGTAGTTACTAGCATCTTTGGTGTAAATTTTAAATAAGAACATTATACTTCCAGTATAAATATAAAACATTTATTCATTACGCTCAGATATATCACAATCTTTATCAAAGAATACAGAAAATAACACAATTTTTTATATAAAATACAGTTTCAGAAATCAGTTGTACTATTTAAATATATTTTGTAATATAAGCTAAAGAAAAAAAAACACTGAAAACAAGTCCAATGTATTGTAGTTACTAGCATCTTTGGTGTAAATTTTAAATAAGAACATTATACTTCCAGTAAGAATGCAAGGCCGATGTGAGCGTCATAAGTAAGATGAAAAAAGCGACGCTTAGATGGTTTGGACATATAGAGCGAATGAACGAAGAAAGGAGTGTCAAGAGAATATATGATACTAATGTGAATGGTAGAAGAAGTCGAGGACGCCCGAGGAAGACATGGCACGATCAAGTGAATCAGATACTTGAGTCGGGCCATGTCAAGAGTCAGAATAATAGAAGAGCATGTATGATAAGATGTATGAATGTGAATGAGGCGAGGAGTGTATGCCAAGACCGAGTTGTTTGGCGGTCCGTCCTCTCTGCCTACCCCTGCGAGGAAACGGCGTGATGGTTAGTTAGTTAGTTACTTCCAGTATAAATATAAAACATTTATTCATTACGCTCAGATATATCACAATCTTTATCAAATAATACAGAAAATAACACAATTTTTTATATAAAATACAGTGTCAGAAATCAGTTGTACTATTTTAATATATTTTGTAATATAAGCTACAGAAAAAAAAAACACTGAAAACAAGTCCAATGTATTCTAGTTATTAGCATCTTTGGTGTAAATTTTAAATAAGACTAGCATCTTTGATATTAATTTTAAATTAGAATATTATACTTATCCATTATAAATATTAAACATGTATTCATTATGCTCATTTATACCACAATTTTTGTCAAATGTTTACTTATAAAAAAAATGGTGTAAACCAAAACATTATTTTAAAATATATGTTGAAAAATATCACAATTCTTATTGTATAATATAGAAAATAATGTTTACTTATAAAAGAATAATTATATTTTGAATACAAGCTAAAGATTGAGACACAATTAACCACCACATTTAGTTTTATTTAGTAAAGTAACCACAACGGGTAATGAAAATAACAACCAAAACATATCAGACAATGGTGAGGGGAAACGCCAAGCCTCGTATGTTTACATAGTAACCCAATGGGTAATGAAAATAATAACCATAACATATCAGTCAATGGTGAGGAGAAACACCAAGCCTCATATGTTTACATAGTAACCCAACGGGTAATGAAAATAATAAAATAATAACCATAACATATCAGTCAATGGTGAGGGGACACGCCAAGCCTCATATTTTACATAATAACCCAACGGGTAATGAAAATAATAACCATAACATATTAGTCAATGGTGAGGGGAAACGCCAAGCCTCATATTTTTACATAGTAGCCCAACGGGTAATGAAAATAACAACCATAACATATCAGTCAATGGTGAGGGGACACGCCAAGCCTCATATTTTACATAATAACCCAACGGGTAATGAAAATAATAAAATAATAACCATAACATATCAGTCAATGGTGAGGGGACACGCCATGCCTCATATTTTACATAATAACCCAACGGGTAATGAAAATAATAACCATAACATATTAGTCAATGGTGAGGGGAAACGCCAAGCCTCATATTTTTACATAGTAGCCCAACGGGTAATGAAAATAACAACCATAACATATCAGTCAATGGTGAGGGGACACGCCAAGCCTCATATTTTACATAATAACCCAACGGGTAATGAAAATAATAACCATAACATATCAGCCCCCTCACCATTGAACCTCCACCCGTGCAGACTCCGAGGCGAAAGATGCCATATCGTAGAGTGGTAGACTCATTAAATGCATTCTCACTGGAACCTTCGCGGGATGATTATTTATAAAAAAAATGCAAATAATGAGCTGCTTGCTTTAATGACGAGGCAAACAGTTTCTATTGAAAACCACTAATTTAATAGAGCAGTTAAATGTAATTGTAAAGCTGTAAGAAGAATTAAGTTCCAAATCTAAGTATTAAATTTGTCTTTCAATTCTTCTAGCAGCTTTACAAGTACATTTAACAACTCTTTTAAAATGTTATTGTTTCTTTTAGCGGCAACTGTTTGTCTCGTCTGTAAAGCCAGCAGATCTTTATAAAATATGGCCTGATTAAAATTGGCTTGTTCCCCCAGTTCTACCATTTTCTTGGACACATTTAATGTTTCCATCATTCTACGTGTTGCCGTATTTGGCCTTCGAGTCTGTATGGGTGAAGTATCCAATGTGATGGGTTCCTCCAAAGAAGGTGTTGCCCTCAAGGGTGGTGACGCCTCCAGGCGTGATGGGGCCACAACTCTCTCGGGAGTCTGCCAGCTGCTGCAACCAGCCTCAGGTTGAGTTCCCCCGAGGGAGGAAAAGTCGAAGTCGACCACCGATTCAGATGTGCCCGTGTGGCCGGAGATTGAAACGTGACTAATGAGTTGAAGTATCAACTCATCAATCGCGTTCAGACTGGCTTCTGGCACTGGTGGTCCTCCTCCAGTCCCGGCAGCATGTTTTTTGTTCATCAAACTCTTTGACTTCGCTTTGCAGCGTAAATCTTGCCATGTCTGGAAATAATTTTGAATAATATTAATTATTGACAGTAACATAGAAAGAAATCAGGTTCTAAAGATCACAGGGGCCTAACTACAAAAATGGTGATTTGAAATGTAAGTTTCGGTAATGCCATAATCATGTAATATAAAGCTGTTGAGATAAGGTTGGACATTCTACAAATTAAAATATAAAATTAGTAATACAAGGGCGTATTGCCTGTTAACATGACAATATTTGAAAATATCCTATTACCCCCACAGTAAGCGGGAAATATTGCCTTGTAAATAAAAAAAAATGTATTACACAAACGTGTTCTATTTTCCAAGTTTCAACGCTTTAAAACTTTCGTCTTTTCACAAAGTTTTTTGAAAAAGGCCCCTGTGATACTAAACCCCCGAAATACACTTTATAATAACTTTAAATATTCAATATTCTTCGATAAACACTCGGCATTGAGGTTAGGTTTCACGATACGAATCGCGTTTCGTCAAAGACAGCATCGTAAGGTAACAAGAAAACATTTTAAATGTAAGGTATACACAAATTAAAGTATTTAATAACTAACCTTTCGCCACTGTTTAAAGTCTTTGTTGGCCCCTCCGATTGTGTTTAGCTTGTCTGCTATTTCAGACCACCTTCGCCGCGATACGGCGAAGGTGAATGCCGATGTAAACTTTCCCATCATCAGCTCCGGGTCGGCACTCACTGGCACTCACTAGCTCAACCAGTAGATGTTTTTGATTTTGCGAAATGCCTCCAGGCATTTTAGAAACATAATTAAACAAAATCTGAACAAAATCTGACGTTTCCAGGCAACCATAACACGCAACGTTTTTGACATTTCCACCATAGAAACGTAAAAAAAATCAGAAGCATAGACAATATTCTCAGGGTTACCAATACAACAATCTCGTCGACCACACGCAACTCCAGAATACGTAAACTATGATCAATCGTAAAAGTTTGTAGAGGCGACGAAAAATTTTTCGGTCGCAGATTGCGCATAACAGTTAACTGTTGGTCGTCGGTCCAGGGTGTCGATTCTGTGAGGCTTGGCGTTTCCCCTCACCATTGACTAATATGTTATGGTTATCATTTTATTATTTTCATTACCCGTTGGGTTACTATGTAAACATATGAGGCTTGGTGTTTCTCCTCACCATTGACTGATATGTTTTGGTTGTTATTTTCATTCCCCTTTGTGGTTACTTTACTAAATAAAACTAAATGTGGTGGTTAATTGTGTCTCAATCTTTAGCTTGTATTCAAAATATAATTATTCTTTTATAAGTAAACATTATTTTCTATATTATACAATAAGAATTGTGATATTTTTCAACATATATTTTGAAATAATGTTTTGGTTTACACCATAATAAGTAAACATTTGACAAAAATTGTGGTATAAATGAGCATAATGAATACATGTTTAATATTTATAATGGATAAGTATAATATTCTAATTTAAAATTAATATCAAAGATGCTAGTCTTATTTCAAATTTACACCAAAGATGCTAATAACTAGAATACATTGGACTTGTTTTCAGTGTTTTTTTTTCTTTAGCTTATATTACAAAATATATTAAAATAGTACAACTGATTTCTGACACTGTATTTTATATAAAAAATTGTGTTATTTTCTGTATTATTTGATAAAGATTGTGATATATCTGAGCGTAATGAATAAATGTTTTATATTTATACTGGAAGTATAATGTTCTTATTTAAAATTTACACCAAAGATGCTAGTAACTACAATACATTGGACTTGTTTTCAGTGTTTTTTTTTTCTTTAGCTTATATTACAAAATATATTAAAATAGTACAACTGATTTCTGACACTGTATTTTATATAAAAAATTGTGTTATTTTCTGTATTATTTGATAAAGATTGTGATATATCTGAGCGTAATGAATAAATGTTTTATATTTATACTGGAAGTATAATGTTCTTATTTAAAATTTACACCAAAGATGCTAGTAACTACAATACATTGGACTTGTTTTCAGTGTTTTTTTTTTCTTTAGCTTATATTACAAAATATATTAAAATAGTACAACTGATTTCTGACACTGTATTTTATATAAAAAATTGTGTTATTTTCTGTATTATTTGATAAAGATTGTGATATATCTGAGCGTAATGAATAAATGTTTTATATTTATACTGGAAGTATAATGTTCTTATTTAAAATTTACACCAAAGATGCTAGTAACTAGAATACATTGGACTTGTTTTCAGTGTTTTTTTTCTTCTTTAGCTTAGATTGCAAAATATAATAAAATTATACAACTGATAACTGTTTTCTGACACTGTATATTTTATATTGAAAATTGTGTTGTTTTCTGTATTATTTGATAAAAAATGTGTTCTTACGTTAAATACACTTTTATTATCACACCATTGTTCTCATTTTTATTTATTTAGACAGGGTTTTTTTTACAGATGTTCGCACTTACGTGAAGAACAATCCAGTTATGAAAACTCAGTTACAATATACAAATAGGGACATACAATTACAAAAATGTACAATTAAATAAAATACAATTAGATAAACAAAAACATCACAAATAAAAATATTAAATTATATATAAGCTCGTGACACATATTACGATGAGAGATTACTTACGTAAGAAACATGAGAGGCATAAATAGAGAGACAAATGACACATATTACGATGAGAGATTATATATAGTCTTGTTATATAGTCTACACATTGGGTACGTAATCACGGCGTATGTCGATGATCTGATTCTTCGATTCTTTTAAAGATAATTTATTTTAGGCTTTAATTAAGCAAACCAAAATAAAGTGGCGCTTGCAAAGTTACTAATTTATTATAATCATATAATAATAATTGGATAATTTGTAGAGCGCATTTTTGTGGAAAATCACCTCAAGGAAGCTGTGCATATTATATTTTAAGTGTTGTGTGTGGATAATCCACCATCATTCAATAATAAAACCATGACAAATAATATAGAGCAAACAGAATAACACAAGGATTTAAAAAAAACTAGTATAAACTTTTAACCAAAATGATTTTGCACTATCCTATTTTGAACGGCCCTACCGGCTACTAAATCTCGGTTAATTCTGTTAACAGGCCCATGGTCAGCAGCCGCTTCACCTGCAATCAGTCCTAAATCTAGATTATGATCAATCAGGTATTCTGGAAGATCAAATTTATCTTCTACACACATATTGTGAAGCACTATGCATGCATTGATAATTTTGGACGCCTTTTCAGGAGCATAATGAAGAACTTTGTGTTTACAAAGGCAAAGAAATCTCATTTTTAAGACACCGTTACATCTCTCAACAGTTGACCTGATTGACCTTAGTTTTGTGTTAAACCTATCTTCAGGAGATCCAGGTACAGCCCTATCGACTTGAGTCATTAACCAAGGTCTCAAAGGGTACCCAGAGTCCCCCAAAAGATAATATCCGGACTGACCACTAGTATACAGCTGCTTCAGCACGGGTTCCACAGAACCTGCCTTCCAGATGAAGGCATCGTAAGTGCTCCCTGGGAAACGTGCATCCACGTGCAAGATTCGGAGATCTGAGTCACAAATTAATTGTACACTTATGGAGTGGTACGACTTCCTATTCACATAAATGTACTCTGGAGTGTCTGGATCTCTTGTTTTTGGAGGGAATATGGCAACGTGGGTGCAGTCGATGCATCCTATTATCCCAGGGAACCTGTATTTATTGTAAAATCAAAAATAAACAAATATTATTGATAGAGCAAACGTTAAAATAAATAAATAAAGTAATCATAATGTTCCTCTAATAAAAACTTACTTAGTCCTTATCTGGTTTAGTGCCTGGATATTTGGGGGAAATTTTACCCATTGGTTGAAGATTGTGGGGTTGTTTAGGGCATTCACCACTTCATTCAGTGCCCGTGATATTGACGGTTGCGAAATTGCAATGTGCAAATTGCACCCCACTGGTAACTGGTAACTACCCGTGGCAAAAGAGTTTAATGCTGCTAATACCTGCAAAACGACATTGCAACCGATTAATTAGAAGTTTACATGTGAAAACTATCAACGGTTTTTAAAATATTTTTATAATCACTTTAGTTTCAACATCCAGAGCTGAAGAACGGGGTGGGGGCGTTATGTACGGAGATACGAGGATTATCAGCCGACGTACTAAACTTTTGCTTAGCCTAAAATTTCGGATGAAGTTTTCGTCTGTTATCTCAGCGAACGAATCGACCCTCTGGCGAAAACTTCTTGTCAGTCTCAAAGCAACTTGCTCAGCTTGCTCCACATTTTGTACTGCAGCAAAAATCGCCGGTAAATTCGCCATTATATAAAATTTGTCACAACACTGACTCAAAAACTCGCCGTCCTTTAAAAAGCGCGCGAGTGTCTGTTTGACAGCTCTACTGTCCGCGAGTTGCAACGACTGGTTTTACCAGTCGTTGCCGGGCTCGATTGACTTTTGATGTTTTGCGTGTAAGTATGAAACTCAGGAATACGCACGACGATCGATGTACGTACTTTCTCATGCGCTTGCGAGTGGCCCTGAGTCAGGAATAGAGACCCAGAATCGACACCCTGGGAGTTGGAAAGTGATTTCTGGCGGAATTTATTATTTGCATTTTAAGTTTCGCGCGCTTCGGCGCAGGTTGAAAAAATAGAGATGTCGCATTTTCTGTTTGATAGGTAGGTACCTAATTTGTTTTGTTACGAATTTAAGTTTTTGTGACCTCGCAAATAAAACTCGCAATAAAGCGGGAATCTGGTGAACCTACATCACATAGAGAACAAAGAACCCAAAAAGTTTTTTGGGTTCTTTGTTCTCCATATCTATATGAAGTGAAACTAAAACTCAAATATATATAAAAAAAAATTACAATATCGATTCAATGTTTTGTAGATTCACTTTTTTGTTTATTTTTTATGTGAATACCGTACAAGAGTCCCGTCTGAGCCAGTGAGACTATGGCATCCCCAGTTGGGGTATGTTGTAAGGCTGAAGGTAGTAAGGAGGGGAAGGAGAGGGGAAGAGGAAAGTGGGGACGTACCTGGCTATTCAGATCTGGTTGCCAAAAACGGCTATGGCCATAATCAACTTCTCAATACTGAATGTTTCCCTCTTACAACAGAGCGATACTGAAAGTTTCTTCCACTCTAAACCGTGCCGCAAATAAACTATAATATTTATTTTTAATTAATTTATTGTGAAAAACTCAAATTAAAGAAATAAAATTTATCCAAGCAGCTGGGATTTGATCTCGCGACCTTCAGATTGCGAGTCGAGAGCCTTACCCCTCAACCACGGAGGTTGTCAAAACTAGTTTTCCACTTCTACTACTATTTTGTAATGGAATACGAGGAACAAACGATAGGGTATTTTTTGCATTAACCCAACACAGGAGGCCCTGACGAAAATAGTTTCTCTCAGGGCCTGTCATCTTTGAATATGCTGTGTGGAGGGTGTCCTTAAAAGGTATGAGGGTTGGGTATTTAGGGGTCAGTGTGTCCAGGAATGATGGACTTATGAATCCATCCCTCAATTCAGCATTTGAGTTTTCGTCCAACATTCTTTGAATTCTATTTGTAAGTAAAATGATATTATTTATATTTGTACACCGACGGCCTCCATGGTTAAGGGGTAAAGCTCTCTTCAAATCCAGACATTCGCAAAGTAAATTTTATTTGATTAATATGTTCACAATATTTGTTTGTATTTAACAATAAATTCATATAAAATAATACATAGTATATTTGCGACATCTTCGAGAGCAGAAGATTCTCTCAATATTATTCCACACTGCGCTAGTTTCACAGGAGGTGCTAACTTCATTTGGATGGGATGTTGTCACCCAACTTGGTGCCTTCGGACTGGACCATCCATCACCTTTTTACTAAAAGTGGGAAATGTTTTTCCAACAATCAGGAGATCGAGGAAGCTGAGAAGAAGTGGCAATGATACTGGCTTTCAAAAGCTGGTGCCCCAACTGCAGAAATGTCTCCATCTCGACGGTGAAAAATAGTTATTTGTGAAGTATCCTGTGCCACTCAAAATTACATATTGGTAGATCGGTCAAATCACAGCAATGTAAGGAATGGAAGAGGGCACCCGAATGAGGCAATCCAAAGTATTCATAAAAGGACCAGACCCTAGACGAACCAGGAAACTACTCTATATGGACAGAAACTCACTGAGGGAACTGGTAGGACTACTAACGGGACACTGCCATCTCAGGAGACACACGCAGATATTGGGAGTGGATATTTATTTGTTTATTTACACATATGTGTTGGTGTAAATAATAATATGGTGTCAATGTTCTGCCCTGGTGGGAACTAGGCTCAGATACCTGGGGAGAGATACTGTAGAACCAGAAGACATAGCCACATATATCAAATGACAACCCTGGCGAACTTTATTAATAACTAAGGTCCGGGGCATACGTCATTCCTATGTCTACCTATGTTTTGTCGTGAAAACAAGCTTATGTGCACAAGCGGTTAAAGGGACTGGGTTGTTGTTAAAGGATTGAGGTAAAATGGGAGATAGCACAACGGACCTATGGCCTAAGTGCTCACAGAAACTACTTGTAAACTGTCTCCGCCTTTTTTTTATAAATAAAAAAATCCTGGAATTTCAATTAAATACAAGCATTTTTTGATCCTACAAAAATGTTGTAACCTCACTTTCTGGATGAACCTCATATTATTGATATTCTTATACTTTTAAATTACTGAATAACCTCATAGACTGCCCTCAAATGTTATAAATATCCGTGTCTCTGTTTTTCCACTGTGACAACCTTAGCACTAACTATTCGTATTATTAACCGCTAGTGCGATTTCACCAAACTGCTAATTCACATACAGATCTTTTTGATATTTTAAAAACCTCTCTGTCCTGCATCAAAGTAAAAAATAATTAGTTGTGAATATAACTGATATGTTTGTAATATTTTAAGTATCTCTTGTACTGATACGTTTTCTGTATAATAAGTAAATGTTCCACACACATTGTCTGCAAAAGCCCAACGGGTATTTAATAAAAAGAATTTTTATTAAATACCATTTGATCTCTTAGGCACAGCGCAACCATATTGTCACCTCACCCTGTCGCCAGCCATCGTCGGTACCTGGCACTCCCAGCAGCTGCCTCTTTTGACGTGCTTTTGGTAATCTTCCCATTAATTTGTCCTTGACCTTCACTTTTCTATGTTGAAGCATAGAGAAGCTCATTTTACTCAAACTCATCATATTATTTAAGGTAATTGAATACGCGTACTGCATAAAAATCATTTATTACCTTCGCTTTAAGACAAAAATATGAAGATGGTTTGGACGTGTGGAAAGAATTTCTGATATCAAAACACCAAAAATCAAGCGCCCCGAGGAAGCGAGCCATACTCTTAGGCAGATTGACCAAGAGGTGAACTGGAGTAGGAAGTGAGGAACGGAGGAGGACCAGAGGCGAATAACCAGAGACTGTAGCCAGCGGAGAGCAATTATTGAGAAGGATTTAGTCTCATTTGATGATCGGAAACTCATTAATAAACAATAAACACAATTTATTAAATATTTTATTTAGCTTGCGTTTTTTTACTTATTACGTAGGAAGGTACTTCTATCAACTACCCGTAGAAGAAAACATAATAAAGAAACATAAAATGTTAAAATATAAAATAAGTTTTAAGTAATAAATTATTGAGCATGTATAAATTTATATATATACTACATTAATTATTTGTAAATGTAATTGTTCATACTGATAACTAATTTATAAAGCTACTTTTTTGGAAAATAATCACATGGTAAATTTGGCACAGTGGAACGGCATGCTTTAGAAAAGATTTCTAAGAAAATAGTAAAACATATTGCTCTTTCATTTTTCTTAAATAACTACATCTCAGTTCAGATCAAAGAGCACAAAGATTCCAGATTTATCACTCCATTTACTTACTGCCAATTAGTTATTATATATAGCATTTAAATATTTCACAACATTCACTTTAACTCTTTAGCAAAAATAAATATGATTCTGAATTTATTAAGAACTGTTTGGAATTTTTAACTTATCTTAAATGGAATGGACTTCTAATTATTAATTTATTATGAACTGTTTGGAATGTTTGACTTATCTTAAATAGAACGGAATTAAAATAGGATTTTTTTTTTTTTTTTTTTAAATTATTTATTAACCAAAAAATACATGTTATGTACATTCTTTTAGGTATATGCCACCTCACTAGGCTGAGCCTGTTCCGTTCCGTTCCATTTAATAGGAAATGTTTGGAATGTTTAACTTATCTTAAATAGAAGGGAGTTCTAAATATGAATTTATTAAGAACTGTTTGGAATGTTTAACTTAGTAAAAGTTCTAAGTACGAATTTATTAGGGACGGTTTGGAATGCTTAATTTATCTTAAATAGAACGGAGTTCTAATTATAAATTTATTAGGAACTGTTTGGAATGTTTAATTTAGCTTAGTTAGAACAGAGTTCTAAATATGAATTTATTAGGAACTGTTTGGAATGTTTAATTTAGCTTAGTTAGAACAGAGTTCTAAATATGAATTTATTAGGAACTGTTTGGAATGTTTAATTTAGCTTAGTTAGAACAGAGTTCTAAATATGAATTTATTAGGAACTGTTTGGAATGTTTAATTTAGCTTAGTTAGAACAGAGTTCTAAATATGAATTTATTAGGAACTGTTTGGAATGTTTAATTTAGCTTAGTTAGAACAGAGTTCTAAATATGAATTTATTAGGAACTGTTTGGAATTTTTAAATTATTTTAAGTAGAATGGAATTGGAAACACGAATTTGTTTCTAAATCACTGCTTTAGGATGAAAGAATCCTTATGGCTCGTTCGCACCTCGCAAGTAATTTATCGAGTGGCGAGTAACTCGCTACTTGACTCACGAAAAGCGTTAGCATTATGGTCGAGTACATTAGTGAGCGGTGCATTGCAAGACGAACGGGCTGCAACGCAAAAAGTAAATACGCTAATTAAGCCGATTGTAATGCTTATTTTAGAAGAGGTGGAAGAATAAATTAGTAAGATAAAAATAAATAAACTATAAACATGAAAAGAGATTAACAGTGGCAAAAATAAAGGATTTTGGAGTAGCATCTTCACTCCGACAGGAAGACATTTCTGCGTCTACTAGTGAACTGTACTAAAACAACGGATTCGCGCATGTCAGTGCGCAGGCACTGTGGTGGAGGGCGCTACTTGACCGAAAAAATAGAACGAACTGGATTGACTCTTCTAAAGAGCTGACTAAACTACTCTACTAAAATTGTGGTATTCGGACGTGTTTAGTTACTAATATACTCGCTACTCGACTAAACTACTTGGCCTGCGCGAACGGATCTTTAGGATAATTTCACAGTAACTATGTGTTAGGATATTAACGTGAGGTTTGTTTGTTTGAGTGGATAGTATGATTGGTTGTGTGTTTATTTGAACATCTTCAGGATGGCCTCGGTGGTGAGTGACTTGGGTCGCTCGATGGGGAAGCCGAGGGCGCGCGACCAGACCAGCTGCGCCAACACCCCGAGGGCCCGCGACACCCCAAACAGCACCGTGTAGTAGTTCATCTCCGTCAGGCCGTAATGCTGCAAACAATCAAAAAAACAAACCATTTTTAAATAATTCATTATACTAAAATACCAGCCCACCGAGGATTGGAGCGCGCAACAAGGTATCACATCTACATAATATAAAAGCTTTCATTCAAGCTTTCATTACACTCGTGCCTTGATTCCATCGTTAACTGTGATGCTGTCCAAAACTTTGGCAAAAGAAGCAGGTAGCGCAACACGGCTTAATAAACCAAAAATAAATCACGATAATTAAACCAAGCCACTATAGGATTTAAGTTATTATTATATCCTGAAGAAACTTGATTTAAGTGAAACGGGTAGATATATAAAATAATAAAAATTCATACTAAGGATGGTTAGTTTCACAGAATTAAAATTCATACTAAGGATGGTTTGTTTCACAGAATTAAAATTCATACTAAGGATGGTTTGTTTCACAGAATTAAAATTCATACTAAGGATGGTTAGTTTCACAGAATAAAAATTCATACTAAGGATGGTTTGTTTTACAGAATTAAAATTCATACTAAGGATGGTTAGTTTCACAGAATTAAAATTCATACTAAGGATGGTTAGTTTCACAGAATTAAAATTCATACTAAGGATGGTTTGTTTCACAGAATTAAAATTCATACTAAGGATGGTTTGTTTCACAGAATTTCACAGAACATTTCATTAAATTTTAAAGTTAATTTCCAAGTTATGTATATGTAAAGGTTCTTTTCAAGTTCTGTTATAACATAATTATTGGCCAGTCTCTTCACAAAACTGAAATAATAACAGAACTTTCACAAAACTTGAAAATTGATGAATTGTTCAATTTCTGTGACAGAACCCGTCCCAAGCTTTTGTTATGTAAAAATATTTTTCTCTTTTTTATGTAAAATGAATTATTGGTTACAACCAGTAAGGTCACATTTTTCTTTTCTTTCCGTTTTGTAGTCTGTAACCCAAATAATAATAGAGGTATGTTATAGAAAAGCATTTTAGAAAAGATGGGATCTCAGGGGTGTGGCAATTAACACTTCTGATTTGAAGAGCTATGAGCTCGGTGTGGTATGCAATGAGATGTTTGGACTAATATTATTTATTTATTACATGCCCTAATGGGTAATTAATTTATTTATTATAGCCCTGACAGTGCATGTAGGTAACGCCATAACATTTTTCACATTTAAAAATAATATCGCCTACTTTAGCCCCCTGACCCAGATGTGTCGACTATATAACAAGATAGAGTGTGCTGAAGTACATATTTTCGTCGATAATTTGTACTGATTCGGTGAGTGACTTGGGTCGTATTGTAGGAAAAAAGTTCTGGCGCTGTTAAAAAATATGTTTAACTAATTATATTGTATCAATTGTCTCTCTATACATGCCTCTTGTTATGTCTCTTGCCTCTCATTTTAATATTTGTCACTTGAGTGAGCTTGTACATAATTTTGAATTTTTATTTGTGATGTTTTTGTTTTTCTAATTGTATGTATCTGTATTAAATTGTATGTAATAGTAGATTTTTGTAATTGTATGTCCCTATTTGCATAACAACTGAGTTTTTATAACTGGATTGTTCTCACGTAAGTGCGAGCATCTGTAAAAACCCACCATAAATAAATAATGTAATAGCATGTGTACAAACCCGCAACAGGACTCCGGAGTGTGCGTCCACATTGGGCCAGGGATTCTGGACCTTCCCCTGCTCCTGCAGCACGGCCGGAACCACCTTGAACATGCTGGACACCAGCTTGAACAGCTTGTCTTCGGGCAGGTGCTTCAGGGCAAACTTTCGCTGGCAGATATATCTACACAAACAAAACAAACATTCATCATTCCTGTTTTTAGCTTTAATAACTCAGGTACGGGACATACGTCATTCCTATGTCTACCTACGTTAAATTATCGTGAAAACAAGCTTATGTGTCCAAGCAGTTAAGAAGTTACTGAAAATAACAATATTGACGGTCCCGAAGAACAATAACGAATCCGCTAAACATTGAAAATCGTTTTGTTGGCTTATTTTAAATTCCTTCTGGTGATTTAACCTCTCTACGAGCATGGCCGCAACATTGCGGAACAGCGAAAAAAAGCCCAGAAGAGGATGGCCGCAATGTTGCGTCCGTGGCTATAATTCAAACGCCGTCATATTTAATGAAAATATTTGACTTGTATTGGCATCTATGATCATCTGCGCATAGTTTATCAAAGTTTGGGAACCTTTACATACAATATCGATTTCACAGTATTAGTTTCAAATTTCTTGTTGCGTTATTCAGCGATTGTCAGAGAAAGGAAACAGTTTTTTTGTATGAACGTTTTGTTTTTCAATGTTAGTTTATTTGTATGGATTGATATTGATGATGTTTTCATTAAAAATATATGATTATTATTAATTAGTCTATGTTAATATATAAAAAGATATTAAAAAAATAAACTCACAAAAATCTCACTCCCCACGTACAATTATGTTCGCCAAAACTCACTAGCGGAGAGGATAAGTCTGTATTTTCGGAATTGTAATGCCAGATGAACACTGAGCAACGAAAGTTATATTGACAGACTTGCAATCGGCGGGTGCAGCGTTTCTTGAAACATTCTAACTCTGCCAAATGGCAGATATTCCTACCTCGGGTCCGTAGTCCTCAGTACAGCATGTCCGTATCCAGGGACCACCTGCCCCGACTTGAGGGTCTTCCAGATGAACTCCTTGAGCTGTTCCTCCGTGGGGTTGTCTCCCAGCTCCTTCTGCGACTTCATCAGCCAAACCAACACCTGGACAATTAATGGAAATGTTATGAATAATTATCATTGCATAGAAATAAATATCAAATATGTATAAAACATACTTTTTTTTAAATCAAAAAAATACTTTTAATATTTATTAGAACAACTCTCTATTACTTGAAGGTAATTCCCATCAATGTAATATATCATTGACATTGAAGAAGATAATACTAATAATCTAAATGAAAATATAAATAAAAAAAAGACACATAAAAATAAAAGATAACGTTCGCAACTGAAACCCGAACTCAGAACCTCTAGTCTTACCGGGCCAAATGCCATACCAATTAGGCCACTGCCACCACCAAACTTTACATTTGTCAATCTAATTTTTCAAATTTCAGAATTAAAAATATTATCTTCGACTATTTTTTTTTTCTCCATATTATCGGCAGCTACCTTTTTCATTGGAAAGAAGTATTCCATGAATTGGTTTGTAGTGTCTCGGATAAGTATATCTGATTTTATTTATATGGATCACCTATTGACTTTTTTGTAAAAGTCTAAATGATATTCAATTTAAAAAAAAATCATTCTGAGAAGCCACATTAATTAAATTAAAAGCAGCATCTGGAATGATATTGGCGCAAGCGACTCTGACCTTGTCCTTGTACAGTATCTTTATACATTAGGGTTATAATTGCATTTAAAAAAAAAAAATGTTTTGGACTCCGGTATCTGAGGCACAGACGGTTGAGCGTGTCCAGCGATTTCAAAAGTTATTGATTATTTTTAAAGAATTAATTGTGAAATATGTAACGCAAATGAATTTAATAAAATAACTTTGAACAAGCGAAGTTTTTAACTCACACTGTCCGGATTGCTCATCGAGACTCTCCATCAGGGAGTACGTACGACATAAGAGATAATCTCAATCAGTCTGGAGTGAGAAGTGTATAAGTTTACCTCCTGATTGGCCAGTCCGTGCAGCGGTCCCGCCAGCCCGTTGAGTCCGGCGGCGAAGGACAGGTAGGGGTCGCTGAGGGCCGAGCCGACCAGGTGGACGGTGTGGGCCGACACGTTGCCGCCCTCGTGATCACTGTCAACAAATATTGAGTTTAACTAACATCAGTACACATACACACTCTATTCCGGGGGAAATAAAGTCAATGGCCAGTGTTACCAACTCAGTTCCTTTAGAGCTAGATTTAGCTCCAAAATGAGGCTGACGGCCTCCAAAAAAAGTGTTTTAGCTTCTTAGTTAGTTTTTTCAGATAATCTAGCACCCTTTTTTTTATACAAAGTAATGAATGAAAAATGAGTTTTTTTAAATTTTTTTATATTAACTCCATACAGGAGACCCTGAGGAAAATAATTTCCCTCGGGGCCTATGTCATCTTTGAAGATGCTGCGTGGAGGGTCTTTTTGAGGAGAGGAAGGAGTGAACATGGGTCTTGAAGAGACCCATGTTGTAGGAAGGAGGAAACACAGAGGCCGGCAAATCGTTCCACAGCCGAGCTGTTGAATAATAATAATAATTGGATAATTTTGTGAGATCTCACCTCAAGGGAACTCAAGAACGAGTAGTAAAAACGACCAGTTCTCATGTGACAAATGTCAATCGTGTACATATGTTGGGCGAGCGTTTGGCATGTTTCCCGACTATGCACCGGTGTCGAGGGGATCAACGATGCTAGTTCCTCGGGGCATCTTCCATTGAAATACCGGTAGAACAAGAATAGCATTCCCACCCGACGCCTGTGCTCTAAAGATTGCAATCCGTTTGTTAAGACGGGAGAATCTATCAAACTGTTTTCTTATTAAAACTGGGTTTGTATAATAGGAAAGTTGAGTGAAAAATATTTTGACTTATAAAAAATATATTCATGTAGATGACATTCAAACTTAAATACCAGTATTTTTTTTTTTTTTAAAGTTCATTTTCATAATTAAATTATTTCTACAAGTTTGAATTTTATTAAAGCCCGCCAAAACGGCGGCAAGAGCACAGCAGAGTCTGTGACGTAACCCGGTCCTTGCTTGTGTGAAATATTTACAAAACCGGGACACGCTTAATACGAACGAAAAAAATAAATTTAAAAATTTGTAGTAGTTAGATATTTAGTACTAATCAATTCAGTTACCGGAATTTCAAAAAAAGTGCATTTTAATGGTTATTTTTTAAATTTAAAAACACGAAATGTCATTTTTCACCGACCGCTATGTTAGGAGCTGTTGCAAGTTTCGTTGAAAAATGACATTGCGTGTTTTTAAATTTAAAAAATAACCATTAAAATGCACTTTTTTCGAAATTCCAATAACTGAATTGATTAGTACTAGTAAATATCTAACTACTACAACTTTTTAATTTATTTTTTTCGTCCATATTAAGCGTGTCCCGGTTTTGTAAATATTTTCCCTTATATTTCACACACGCAAGGGCCGGGTTACGTCACGAACTCTGCGCGCACGGTATTATGCCCTTGCCGCCGTTTTCGTGGGCTTAATAAAATTCAAACTTGTAGAATTCATTTAATTATGAAAACGAACTTTAAAAAAAAAAAAATAGTGGTATTTAAGTTTGCCTGTGAACATTGATAAAAAAAAAAATAAAAAAAAGGACTCAACTTCCTTATTACTCTAGCCTAAGTATTCACTGTAAGTACGATACGATAATAAACATCTCTGACAAACCGAAGTATTACTGAAAACTCCCGATCAACTGAATTGTATTGTTATTCAGAGGAATTAACAGAAACCACAATATATAAAGAAGATTTTATGTGGCAGTTTTATTGGGAAGTTTAATTTATTAGATATTTTTTATTTATTGTATGTACCTGTGTATGGTGAGGTAGAGGCGCATCAGCTCCGTGAAGTCGGGGTCAGAGAATCCGAGCATGTTGGTGAAGTTGGCTGACCAGTCCTTCTTGGGATCGATGGCGGCTATGGTGTTCAGGTCCTTGTAGGTGTGCTGGTAGATTGTGGCTGCGACGACGGGCAACTTGGCTATGAGGTCCATCACGTCTTCAAATATATACTGCAAACAATTCATTATGGATTTATTACTAAACTAGCTGGGGTAACCGGCTTTGCTCAGGGAGTTGATATGAGATTGTGTGGTAGCCCTCTATCCCTTACCCATACAAAAAAGGCTTCGAAAGGTCCACAATGTTGCATAACGATCTGGAATGTTTTCATGAACGTTCCAGACTATTCCCGAACATTCCACAATATTCCAGAATGTTCCGGGATGTTCCAGAATGTTGTGGAACGCTTTCGTATGTTTTGGACTGTTTTTGAAATTTCTAGAGGGCGAAACTTCCAGCCTTTATATTTTAGAAAGTACGTCCTTCAGATAAAACAGGAACCTTCTTCGTGGATGGGGGAAAGAGGGCTACCACCAGTGGCGGCTGGTGCTCACAAAAATCGGTGGTGCGCTGAAAATCTTGTACATATACCTACTCTAATTAAAATAAATTTAAACCAACTAACCATCATGGCGTTTTCCGCAGGGATGGGCAGAGAGAACGGGCCGCCAAACAACTCGGTCTTGGCACACACTCTTTGCCTCATGCACATTCATACATCGTCTCATACATGGGCGTTTTTCAAAAAAAGTGTACATAGATAAAAGTCAGTGTCCCATCACTTTCAGGATCAGTAACTTTTGTTGTGTCGGTTTTAATGACCAACCATATATTTTACCAATATAATAACAAATAAATACCTTTATGGACTAAAAATAATGAATAAATCTATTAAATTTCGATATTATTTTAAAATAAGTAAGACTACAGGTCACTGTTTCTGGTATGTCCTACACCTACCACTACCAGTAAGAGTTCAAAAATTAATGTTATTTAATGTTATCCCAGTATTTATTTCTAATTCTACTAATAGTATATGATAATATTTTCGATTTGCAACCATAATATAGATTAATTATCGTGCAAAATAATTTAAATACCAGATATTGAGTTGTCCTACGAAATAGCGTATGGTGGAATTTCCGCCTACGCCACCACATTATTGACGTCTTCCAATAAAAATATTACCAAATTGATGAATATTTTCGAAAATAGCAACCCTATTTAGTCTATGAAGGGCGGCCATGCTTGGTTTTTTACAGCCAGTTTGCCAAGAAATCGTAACAAAAGTGGTCGTTCTCGGCTGTACTAAAAAAGTGTTCCACCAACGCTTCCGTACTTCTCCAGGTAATTTACCAGAATGTATTAGACTCTACTTTGTATTAAATTGATTCATTTATTGTTTTATGAAATGTTTAGTTAGAACAAACAAAAGTTTCATAATTTATTGATAAATACATTTCGAAAAAATATTGACGCGATTACGCTACTTCTCTTACGCAACGGTGTCGTAAATGGAACTTAAAAGTGACGTAATGGAATTCTAAAGGTCGGTTCACTCTGTCCGTCTTTTAGGGTATTTGGGTGTGTTACAATTTTCTAATTAAATTTATATTTTGCATGTATCTTCAAAATGTAACTATTACATGTAGATATGTGGGTTGAGTGATATATGTAGCATTGAAAAAAAAGAACAGCATAGCTAAAAAGAAAAAATTATTTGATTTTTATGTGTATAATTTTTTTTCTTTTTTTTATTAATTAAGATTATTAAAGATTAATTCTGAAAGAGTCGAAATGGTGTCGAAGTACTAATATAGACAGCAATATGAGCAACTATTACTGTAGAGGCAACTCTGAAATTCAGTATAAAATCAGCTGGTTCATACAATTTTGATTAAGTAAGTATAAAATGTAGCATGATTTATGTTCCTGTGTGTTTTAGTTAATCCTGTACCTAATTAAAGTTGTGTACATTAACAAGTACTTTAATACCCTTTCAGCTTAGTTACCTATTTCAGGCTATACACGGTATGCACGTGTAGCCCATTATTACCTATCTAATTATTTGTGCATTTTTATAAATAATTTATTTTAATTTTATGTTCAAATATGCCGTTGAAAGCTGCAGAAAAATCAAAAAGGTACAGAGACAAAATTAAAAACAACCCTGAAAAATATGAAGCCTTTATGAAAAAAGAGTTACAAAGACAAAAATAACATCAAAATATAATCAGAGAGCTAACCAAAGAAGAATAGAAAAAAGAAGACGTTGGAGAGAACAGAAACGAAAAAAAAAAGAAAAGAAAAAAGAACAAGTGGAAGAAAAAGTACTTGCGCGGGGGGCCTTCCACGGTGGCGGTAGTACGTAAAATCGTCCTTTTTTATAGAGAATACCTCACATGAGTCTTAACTGCTCCCATCTGGAGCCAGTGAGACTATGGAATCCCCAATTGGGGTACGTTTGAGGCTGAAGGTAAGTGGGGACAGGAAGGAGATGGGGAAGAGGAAGGTGGGGAAGAGGAAGGTGGGGAAGTACCTGGCTATTCAGATCTAGTCACTAAACAGGTTAAAGTCATTATTAAGCAACGTTTCAATTCTGAATGGTGGTCTTACACCAGGGTGATACTGAGAGTATCTTCCACTCTTCCCATACCAGTCGCTTGTCGCGCTTTCAGCAGTGTAGCCACAACGTGCGTACACATACGACTGATATTTCGCGCCCGCTGTCGCTACCGGGCAAGCCTCTCAGTCTGGCCGAGGCCTTAGAATTCCTAAACGTTACCAAATTTTTCCCCTTACGCCACTGTCCTGTTATTGCTGTGATTTATTTTCTAAGATCAATTATTATATCTCAAAGAAATTTGTTCTTTTTTTTATTGATATAGTTCATGATTAATTTTAAATTTGTTATAATTAAACATTCGTAAAACAAAAACTTATATTCGTCTTTCTAGAACGCAAAATATACAGTACAAAGTATCCAAAAGTAGCGTAAAAGAATATTTTTATTGAAAAACTTAATATTTAATTCAATAAGCTTGATTATTCATATTTTTTAGGAGACTGATTGTGTTTTCAATTCGTAAATAAAAATCTGAAATAATGAATTTCTTTTAATTTTCTTTATAAACTTTATGATAAAAGTGACGTAAAAGAATTTCTTACCAATAGTATTAAACTTAAATTGCAATTATTTTCGAAGTTTATTGACATTTTCTATTTAAATACTTTTTGTCATGAAGTTCATTCTTTCTTTAATAAATTTACGTATATTTTTAATCGAAATGCAGCATCTCACTTAAGTGGAATTCCTATTACGTCACCGACATCTTTTTTGGAAAACGCCCACATACTCTTCTATTTTTCTGACTCTTGACATGGCCCGACTCAAGTATCTGATGTCTGCCTCGGATGTTCCCTACTATGTTCTTATACCATTCAACCTTGCGTCATATATTCTCCTTACACTCCTTTCTCCTTTGAAATAAATTTAATTATGAAAATATCCCACCTATAGTATATTAGGTCCATTCTCCGTTGTCTCTGAGTGGTAAAGACATCAATGAGCCTGGAGTTAAAATCCGGTATAGATTTAGGCGTTATTTAATGCTTAGCACTGACAATGCATTGAGTCTATCTTGGCTAATTGTGTTTCTAAAGTATAATTATATTATTTTTAAAGTTGAAAAACACCGAAACAACTTTCCTCGGCGTCATAGGGATTGGACACAAGATTTTTAACAATTTAACTCATGAAAAAGCATCCGATAATTTATTACTTACTATAAAAGAGTTGTAAAATAGATATTGATCACAATGTTTAATTTCTAACCGTTTTTCAAAGTTCACCGCATTTTTAAATCTTCCTTACTCATCCAAGAAACGAATCACAATAGCGTATTGGACCTGTGACCAGTCACAACATGTCTACATTGTTTTTGTTAATTATGCTAAGCGGAACATTAAATGAAAGAGTAGATGTTAAATTAAATACACAATATCGAAAATAATATTACACAAACGCGTCTCATTTTAATCTGCTGGTGAACAAACCGTTCCTTTTGATGTGGTGGAAATTTTCAGATCGCCGATCTCGTACACGTAAGATTTGTTAAGGATATTACCCATATTATACCTACCCACCGTGGCAACGGTTTGAACTTATCAGATAATTACGAAGGGATTTTCATAACTGTTTGGAGCGATTTTAAAAACGATCCAGCGCTCGGAATATAGGCACATAACGATCTGCTTCGATACGCACACAGTTATATGGACATATTATGTATGCATTAGAGAAGAGTGTATTGTGATTTGTGACGAGGCGTGTCGGAAATATATTATTCGGCGCTAGGGAATTTTTGGATTGGCAGAAATTCTGGGAGTGCGTCGCACTAGCGCTCTTTAGAGCTGGCCGCCACTGGCTACCACACCATATAACTCCCTTGATCGTACCGGGACTCGATCCTGAATTGTGTATTGCAAATGCACTTGTGTAGTGTAAAGCACTTATGTATTTCAAATATCTTCTTTTAATTTTAAACTAGAAAACCTAATTCTAATGCTATGTTTGAGTCTGCATTGCTCATAATAATCTATAATTTTTTTCATCATTCCAATGATGTAAATTGTTGCCGTATAATCCCACGGTAACAACATGTCGCAATGGTTACCTATGAATGGCACATATAGTAAAAACTTAGTACATAGGTATTAATTAAAAAAAATAATAATAATTTAAATTGCATTTGGCACTTTACACACTTTGGTTCCTTAGAACAGGCATTCTGCCTAGCTAGGAACTTATATCGACCTAAAACAACTTGTATTAATAACACTTGTATTCATTTTAAATATATTCTCTTATTATGTAATATTATTTGTTATTTTGGCTTTAAATGTATCAAATGTAAATAAATAAATAAATAAATAAATTGTGGTTTCTGTGATCAACACATTGGAGTTTCCAAAGGAAGGGAACGTACCCGTACTACGTGACCCACTTCTTGCAATTTTTAAACGCCCCTCCCCCCTCGGTGACCACGTGTAGTATAATCCAAGACCCCCCTCCCCCTACAGTTTTCACGTAGTAATTCATAAATATGGTTTTGAATCATTTCTTGCTAACGAAAAGTTTAAAAATAATTATTTTGCTTATATTTGTCTTTATTAATACGGCGCTTGCTGCGTTGCGGCAATACTGCATGCATACCTATAATTACAAGTGGAAAAAATATTATCAAAATAAAACTTATGTCAAAGTATATTGTAACCACAGAAAAAAATGCGAGATTTCCCTAGAGGATATTGACTATGTGATAAAAACCTAAGCCCCCCGCCCCTCATTGTGATCAAGCGTGGTATTTTGAAGATCCCCCTCCCCCCCTGAACGGGTCACGTAGTACGGGTACGTTCTCTAAGAACCAAATTACACAGGTGTGAATTTCGTATACGAATATTATTACACTGCCAGAATTACGCACGGACGGAATTATCATGGACAAAATTATATATATGTAGATAGAATTACATCTACTTTGTTCGATAAGGCTAATTTGTTCGCTTTTGGGAACAGCGGATCACAATGCATGAAACATCACAGTATATGAAATTCATGCTTTTTGTCTCAACCAAAGCTTACATATAATTTGTTTGCATAACAGTTGGTTATTCAGTCTTGTTCCCAGATATTATAAGACAGTTTGTTTGGCTCACCTCCCAATAGTCCTTCTTGATGACGCCCGCAGTATAGGCCTTGGCAAACTTGCTCTCGCCGCTGAGGGCCGTCACGGCGCAGGAGAACTGCGCCATGGGGTGCAAGCCGGCGGGCAGGTTCTTCAGCAGGGTCACCACGTGGTTGGGAAGATCAGCTCTACACACAAACAAGATCCGTCCATTACTAATGACTGGTCCCAATTGCTCCCCTCTGAGACCATGCTATCCCCGATGTGAAGCTGAAGGCAGTGGCACTGGCTATTCAGATCTGGATACCAAACACGGCTAAAGCCTTTTCAAGCAACGGTTTTACACCAGGGCGATAATGAGAGTATTTTCCGCTTTGGAATGTGCCAAAAATGTACTATATATTATTTTTAATTAATTAATTGTGAAATAACACAAATTAATCAAATAAATTTATTTGCGCACCTTCGGATTGGGAGTCGAGAGATTTACCCCACGACCATGCAGGTCATCAATGCAATGCCACTCAAAGAAATAAAGTGTTTGTATTTTAATTCTGTTTATTGAGGTTTACACCTTACCCGACTTCCCCCTTCAGCGTCCCCCTTTCACGTTCCACACCTTCTCCCTTCCACTTTTCCCACCATTCACCTCCCTCTTCGGATTGCCCTCCCCCTTCCACCTTCTCTACCTGCCGCTAAACTATATGAAATACACACATTTTTCAAACAACTCAAATTTCAAAACTCACCATTTTATATATGGAAGCCTTCGTGGGTGTGCGCACAACTACTCACCAAAGTTTCATCACAATCGGAAGAGTGGTATAGGAAATAATTTCATAACGCCAGAGCTCAACAAATCACCAAAGTTTCATCGCCATTGATGAATGGTTTAGTAATGTATAAGGGACAAACAAAGAAAGATTTATTTTTATATATTAAGATTAAGATTAAGCTTCAACGGAAGCAATCTTCCCAAAATGCCTTCTATTAATATTCTTGATGTAACACTTAGTGTGGTGGTAGTAGGTGATTTTCAAATGTTGTTAAGAAATCAAAGACACACATGTTACTAATGTAAATAACAAAGTAGAAAAATCACCTGTCTGCCCAGTCCTCCGAGAGCTGCTTAACTTGTGCGGGGGTGGGTACATCTCCCGTGATGAGGAGCCAGAAGACTCCCTCGGGAAGAGGCTCTGTGCCACCGGGGGCGGGGGGCAGCGCCTGGAATATAAAACATTATTATGTAAGTATAAACAATCTATTACGTAAACTGAGAACGCAAATCCAGAGAAACTCATGGTCACATGGAAATGTAAAAGGCGGGAGAAGCAGAGAAAGATAAAACAGGAGTCTGGAACGTCGGTGTCTGCAGCTCTCCACGCAGCGTAGGACCGCCAGGAGTGGAGGAGCCTTGCCAACTAGGGATAATGTGGTGGGGGTCACTATATTTAAAACATCGAACACGGCCTGATTTTACATTTGCTAGCCCTATCACTGTTCATATTAAATTTATAAGAAGATTAGTGCCAAAAATACAGTTAATATTTATTTTGAAGGACTGGAGAATTTAGAACTGTTTAGTGATGGAGAATTTGTATGAAATTACATTGACAAAAACTTACAAATAAGAATTTGCTTACATTTTTATACAATTAGTTATTTACAATGTCGCAGGCTGTGAAGGTGAAGCTAAAGGTTTTTTTTTTGCTTTATGGATACGACTGTCTGAAAAGGTGAGTTTTAAGTTTAGCTCTAGTGCATAGTATACTGTAAAAGCCAACTAGGGCGTTAATAAATAAATAAAACAGTGAGATGGTAATATACCTTTTGGCATTCTGGTATGGTGAGCCCCCGGAAGTGAATGCCATCCTCGGTGTCCAGTACGGAAGTGTCGCAGATGAGAGCCCGGATGCCGCGCATCCCGCCGTATATCTAAATTAATCAAATATTTTATTAATTAAGTACATGAATGACAATGCCAATTATTATCTCCAGGTAAACAATTTCTAAACTTAATAACCTAAAAAACAATCACATTGCCAACATTTAAATCTCTATTCAAATAAAATGCTGATGACAAAATATTGTCCGCATTTCTGTCAGGAAAAACATTTTCAGAATTTATCATCAAAATGTCAATTTATCCGTTTTGATTATTTTTAGAAACTGCAGTCATCCTGGAAAATAATCTTTGCTTTATCCACATTCTTATACACTTCTTCATATGCAGGGTGTTAACCTCTCGACTGCCGTTCGCCCACCGGTGGCCGCGGGTCGAAATTTAAAAAAAAAAATTTTTTGAAGCGATTTTGTTCCTTATGTATAAAGAAGTTGTATGAAGAACAAGGTCAGAATCGCTTGCGCCGTTCTCGGTCTTGACATACCAAAAATCCGCATAGCGCCAACCCATCTGAATAATTTATAATAAATATCTATGGTCAACTTGGCGTCACTTTTACAAACGGTTTTCAACTGTCATTTCATTTTCAAACAAGTATTTATGTCATTACTTCTTCGAAAACACCTTTGAATTGGTTTTTTTCATGTAGGGTGTCTATTCAGGTTTGTAGAGAAATAAAAAAAAATTATCATTTTCGTATGAATATATTTTATTTACATTTTTTTGTCGAATGGGAAATATTTTCACATTTTTTTGTTAAAAATAGCTATTCTGGGAAAACTTGTAACGATATTATCATGAAATATATATGAATAATAAGGTACATTATCTGGCAAACAGAAAACAATCACAAAAAAAAACAATTCCTTTGTTTTTATACGATATTTGAGCAAAAGCCGGGAAGATAATTGCGCGCGATTTTTTCCAAAAACACCTGGCATACAAGAGGAAGGGACGTACATGACTTACTTTAAACAGTTATTCCTGACATTATTTGGAGTAAAAAATTTAAATTAAATTTCGTGACATAACAATTTTTTTTCAACTTAAAAAATTTGAAAATCAATGGGTATTGGACAGTTCAGGTTAGGGTGGGCAGTTGGGCTGTTACTCGGCTGAGTATCCAGTGACGACAAGTGGAAAAAATATGTTTTTGTTTGTTTTTGAAGAAAAATATTTGAAAAAAAGACATCAAAAGTCATTTACATTTTTTTCTTCAAATAATGTCAGGAATCACTGGTTAAATTAAATCAAGTACATCCCTTAACACTCTGTGTGCAATCCCAACCGACAATCTGACTCATCTTTAAGATAAAGGTGACACCTTTTTGAAAACACCTCAGAACTTTAATAAAAATGACAGGTTCATTTGTAAAGCTCCGTATTTTGAGAAAATCACCTCAAGGGCGTTTTAAAATTTCACATTCCTTTTAAATCTCCTGATCATATGACGTATACTTTCATCAAGCATGTTTTATCATTTATTATTATGACAACAAGATATTTTATCAACACACCACACAGACCTAACTATAAATATTATAGTTAACAAACTTTCAGTAAGTTATCTAGAGGCACAAGTGGGAGTATCAAAAGCAATATTCAGATGTGGTCACTAAAAATAGCTAAAGCAATTTCAAGCAATACTTTGATTGGCAACGGTGGTCAAGGCGACGGGTTAAGAGATTCCGGCTGGAGAGGTTTAATGGCCTCCCTTAACTGGCCTCTCCCGATCCGGCCCGCCACGTAGTTGGCTGGCTTTTGAGGGTTGGCGTGGTCGAGGGGTAAGACTCTCGACTCCCAATCCGAAGGTGGCGGGTTTCGAACCCGGCGTGTGCAAATATATTTTATTTGATTAATTTGCATTATTTCACAATTAATTACTTTAAAATAGTATGTAGCATATGTATTTGCGGCACGTTCTAGAGTGGAAGATACTCTCAGAATCGCCCTGTTGTAGTCAGGGGCGGTTCTCCCCTTGGGTCAATTGGTGTTTGACCCCCCCCAAAATTATAAGACATAATAATAGGTAATAATAAATTCTTATGCATCAAACTGCTCAACGCACCAAACTACTCTTATTCTTTTTATTTAAAATGTACCGCGAAATAGCCAGCAAGCGCCGCGGCGAGTGACCAGCAGTGACATTTATTGTCTCAAATATATGCTTTCATTCACACAAATCTACGATCGCAACGATCTACGATCAATTGGTCATTTTAAAGAATGTCCCGGGCTTTCATATATTCTGTTCCTATGCGTGCCATACAATAAACGAGATGGCACTATATTTTTCGTGTAAAGTAAAAATTCTCCAGCGTAGGTACTGAAGAATGCTTAGGGACGTTTGGATCAAGTTTGTGAGAAAGACAGCATGATGAATATTGTGTTGTTGTAAGAGATGGTGACATAAACAGTGACATAAACATGGGTCAGTTTTGCATTTTGCACGCATGTCGCGTGTGAAACAATAGTTGTTATTTAATTGAACATTTCGGGATAGGTTTGTTATTGTTTTATAATAATTCTTTTGTTATTGATTAATTTGTTATTGATGTAATTAGCAACGAATTATTAACATTTTCAAATTTAGTTTGGTGGCACATTAAGAAATAGGCTAAAGCAAAGATTATTATGACCACTTTCCAACTGTCTAATAATTAAATATTGTAATAATAATTTTGTTTTCATTAGGAACCGGAACACAGAAAAAAAAAACAAAACAAAAAATTGTCAAATTGAATTGCAAATCTAAATTTAAATGGAATTGATAGGTGTTGTTTCTCACCCAAAATTTTTGGGCATCTACGGGTTAGGGGACTACGTAAAGGGGACTGCAGACTTAAAAAATTATTATAAGCAATATTAGCCTGAAACACTCATCCATATTGAAAAAACCTCCCGAGAAAAGATACATGCCGCCGACGGGACTCGAACCCGCGCCCCTCTCAATCAATTTAAAACGTAGCCTAGTGGATAAAGCCCCTGACCAGCAATCAGAGTTCCGTCGGCGGCATGAATATATTTTCTCGGGAGGTTTTTTCAATATGGATGAGTGTTTCAGGCTGATAATTATTGCTTATAATAATTGTTACCCTTTATGCTATGCATAAAAAGTCTTGTCTTAAACATTAGTTTATCAATTTAAAACGTAGCTTAGTGGATAGAGCTCCTGACCGGCAATCAGAGTCCCGTCAGCGACATGTATCTTTTCTCGGGAGGTTTTTTCAATATGGATGAGTGTTTCAGGCTAATAATTATTGCTTATAATTATTGCGTATAATAATTGTTACTGATGGGAAGGTGATTCTACATAAGTAAAAAAGATAAACGACTCGAACTCGAAAAAAATTTGAATTTCGAAAAATATGTTTTGTAAATTGTACCGTCTTACTAGGTAAAGTTTTTACAACTATGTTAATAACATAATAACTTATATTCTTATCATACAGGGTGTCCGGGCATAAAGTGCATTAACTTCGGGAGGTGATTCTACATGATGGTAGGAGTAAAAAATTAATAATTTTTCCGAAATTCTAATTTTTTTCCCCGTACAAAAAGACGTACCTGTTAAAAATCCTTAGTGTAAGGTACAAACTTACCGATAAATTTGCTGTGCGCCCGCCCGCGATGTTGGATTGTTGTGAGTCACTCGTATCGTAACAGCGTAAAATAGTACCTAGTGCTGGCCGCATATGAAAGGACTAATTTTATCGTTTTACCTAAAAAGTACCCCTTAAAGTTGGTCATTTATCTTTTTTACTTATATTACATGTTTCTTCACCTCCCGAAGTTACTGCACTTTACCCCCTGACACCCCATATAAAAACAATATGTAATTTGAGTGGCAGATTTATGACGTACCTACCAACCAATTGATATAGATAATAATATATCGGCATTTTTCATAAAATCTAATACTTAAAGATTAGTCATACATATTTTCAAATGACCTTTCACACCTGGACCCCTAGAGTCGCCTCTGGGTGTAATACCACCATTCAGAATTGAAACGTTGCTTGGAATGGCTTTAGTCGTGTTTGGTGATCAGATCGGAATAGCAAGGTACTTCCCCACCTTCCTCTTCTTCCTCATCTCCTACCCCTCCCCACTACCTTCAGCCTCACAACATACCCCAATCGGGGATACCATAGACTCACTGGTTCCAGACGGGAGCAGTTGGGACTCTTGTGCGGTATTCATGAAAAAAAAATATATACATACAATTAATTTAGTGCCTGACTTTCAGGTCACCTTTATTTGAACTTGACATCTCATATTTGTAAATTGTTATAAAAACATCACGCCTATGCATTTATTCCACGGTTTTTCTCTGATTAGAGCGACAGAAGTTATCACATATTTATTACAAACAATTATTTTTGTTACAAAATAATCTATGTATGCGTAATAGTTGCATAAGCGTCAAGTTAACATTCTTACCGATGCATTTCACAATACAGTATGGTCAAGGAAAATGCAGTATCTTTAATAACTTGTGCCAATTGAAAGACTTCATTAATTTACTAAAAGTCCTGGACTCCGTGGTCGAGGGGTAAGGCTCTCTAGCTAAGACCAGCAATCCAAAGGTCACGGGTTCAAATCTAAATTCAAAATTTTACTTGATTAATTTGTTTTATTTCACATAATATGAGGTATACTAGCAGTGAAAAACCCGCTCCGCGGTTTTTGCTGCTAGGCCCTGCGGGCGGCTTTTCGTTCTGCTTCGCCCAGTTTAAGTGTTGGCGACTATTTATAAGGCATCACCCTTTTGCAAAACTAACTACTATCAACATTAAACTACAGAATACTTATATTTAATAGGTAGATATATAATAGTAGACATTCTTACATTAACCGCTTGGACACATAAGCTTGTTTTCACGATAATTTAACGTAGGTAGACATAGGAATGACGTATGGCCCGTACCTGAGTTATTAAGACTGTGAATAATGAGAGGAACATAAATCTTCTTATTATTGAATGAAAGCGAAAAATGTTTCTTCTTCTTCATAATTTTTTCCTTAAATAGTATTATAGATTGCTCCACTTCTGTTTGCAAACCGCACGTGAGCGAGTGATAAGTGTGCATATTACGGCAGCAGCTCCGTGAAAAAGGCACGTTCACGGACGGGTCAGAACGGTTTCCATACATTGTGGCGTTGGAGATTTACTCGGAGTCGGGTTCCTTAATTTGAACTGTACGGCATTACCGTATTAATAGACTTCGATTTGCGGTACATTCCAGAGTGGAAGATACTTTCTGTATCGCCTTGGTGTAAGACCACCATTCAAAATTGAAAGGTTGCTTTAAATGGCTTTAGCCGTGTTTGGTGACCAGATATGAATAGCTAGGTATTTCCCCTCCCTCCTCCCCATCTATTTCCCCTCCCACAACCTTCAGCCTCACAATATACCCCGATTGAGGATGTCATTGTCTCAATGGTTCCAGACGGAAGATATATATTAACAAAATTATTCTCTTCTTTTGGTTCTCTTCTCTGGTTTGACTGAGAATTTAACCTTCCTACCCAGAAACTGGAGGCAACTGAGCCAAATGCCGAATATATCAACATTTATTTCATATTTATTTATTTATTTTATTCATGTTCTCATATATGAAGTACTGCAATGTCATCAAATTTCAGTGAAATGCCTGTATGTGTGCGTGTGTGCGTGGTTGACAGAATGCATTGTCATCAACGAGTCTATCTGCCGAGTTAAAGCTCGATCGGATGTCGGGAAGTGGGTTAATAACCACTTCCAAGATTCCACTTTATTCATACATTCATTAAATCAAGGAAATGCAGTGAAATTCGAATTAATGTATTTAAAAAAAATATATATTCTGCCTCCCATCAGAAGCGGTTCCTTATGATCCTGCCTCTGATAACAAGGGCTAATCCTTTGATGTGAAGGCCCGAATACACTATTATAGTCAGAATAATTGATTTAATGCACTTTTAATTATTTCTAACTAACTAACTAACTAACTAACCATCACGCCGTTTCCCCGCAGGGGTAGGCAGAGAGGACGGACCGCCAAACAACTCGGTCTTGGCACACGCTCCTTGCCTCATTCACATTCATACATCTTCTCATACATACTCTTCTATTATTCTGACTCTTGACATGGCCCGACTCAAGTATCTGATTTACTTGATCGTGCCACGTCTTCCTTGGGCGTCCTCGGCTTCTTCTACCGTTCACATTCGCGTCATAAATTCTCTTTACACTCCTTTCTTCATTCATTCGCTCAACATGCCCAAACCATCTAAGCGTCCCTTTCTTAATCTTACTTACTACGCTCACATCAGCCTTGCATTCTTTTCGGATCTCCACATTCCTCACACGATCATACATGGTTTTACCGCACATACGCCTCAGAGATCTCATTTCTACAGCATTCAGCTACTTTCATCCTTTCTCTGCCATTTCCACGCTTCACTGCCATACATCAGGGTAGGTACCAGTACTCCATTGTGGACTGCTAGCTTCGCTTCTGGGGACAACTTTTTGTTGGCTCCAACGGCGTTCAATCCTCCATTAATGGAGTTACCTGCATTCACCCTTCTTTCGATATCCCTATCAGCCTTCCCATCGCTCGTAAACATACTTCCCAAATAATTATTTCAACTGCTTAATTATTTATTTGGTAGTTGTGGGTCGCTCAGTGCGTTGTCATTGAATCAGTCAATGAGTCACTCTTCTCTACCGACACTTACAAAGTATCAAATTCATCTGGTTTCATTCTTAAATTGATAAATTACAATTCAGTTGCCCCGAGACAATGAACTTTGACATTGAATTCACTGAATCAGAAAGTATAGGAATCAATCAAATTAAATTTGGTCAAGTGATAAATTTCTTTCACACATTTAACTTTTTAATTTTTTTATGAATTAACTAGCGAGTACCCGGCATGGGTGGAAATGCCACACAAATAAAGTGTTTGTGTATTAATTCTGTTTTTTTGGATAGGTACACAATATTTTTTGTTTTTCTATCTCGTGCATACACAAATAAATCAGAAGGTTTTCCAACCCGTAAGCAGGCCACATACAGCTGTCAGTGTGAGAAGCCTGGATTTTCCGAATTATTCTCCGCTATCCCCTACCGTTACTATTTTTCTTTTGCAATCCCTCCCTCCCTTTCACGTTCCCATCTTCCCTTTCCGCATTCCCCTTACACCTTCCCCGCCTTACCCTCCCTCGCTCCACCTTTCGCGACCCCCCCCCCCCCCCCTCCTCCCCCCCCCCCCCCCCCCCCCTTATATTCCTCTCCCTCTGTGGTAGCCACCTCCTTCATAGACAATAGCGGGGAGCGTTTTGTCTATGGCTTGAACAGGCATTCTTGTACTTGTAAGACTGCAGTGAACAGCTAATAAAAGATTACTTTTTATAATAGTAAAAAGTAGTATTAATCACTAAGTCCCGAAATGTAAAATAGTATAAAACATCAATATACTACACCCTCCCTGTCGCTAAACTATATGAAATACACACACATCTCGCTGTCCGTGTGAGACGCATGGATTTTCAAAATGTATCCACCTGCTACACCTTCCCGGCCTGACACTGCATTTTCTTTTTGGGAATTTTTAGATCAACGCAATTATTAAATTTTTTTTAAATCTGGCAGACACTGGTAGTGCATAAACATAAATGTAATAAATATTTAATACAAAAAATTGTTCAAATTAACCTCTTGAATGTCGGGTGACAGTTAAGAGGTTAAGGTTGTATTCCATAGAAAATTAATATCAGAGCATTCCGAGAGGCTTGAGTACTGTAAAGAGAAGCAAAGTCTGGAATGATATTGGTGCAAGCGATTCTGACCTTGTCCTTGTACAGTTTCTTTACACTTAAGGGTTGAAATCGCATTAAATATTAAACCTCTCATCTGTCACCCGCCCGCCGGCGGGCTTACGCCAAATGAGAGGTTAATGGCTCAACACAGAGCAATAGACACTCAGTATCGCCCTGGTAAAAGACCACTATTACAGAATCGATAAGTTGCTTGAAATGGTTTTAGCCAAGTTTCAACCAGATCTGAATTGCCTGATACTTCCCCACCTTCCTCTGTCCCATCTCCTTCCCTTCCCCAATAACTCCACACTATTGTGCAGTATTCACTCTGGCAAACCTGGATAGTAGACAGTATAAATTAAGAGCTTCAGCTCCACACAAGAGGCCCTGAAGAAAATAATTTCCCTTAGTGACTGTCATCTTTGGGAATGCTGTGTGGCGGGTCATTTTAGGGAAAGGAAAGAGAAAAGGTTCTGGGAAGGAAAAGGGTTAGAGGGTTGGTTAGGAATTTGGTGGTCAATGTGTTCATATTACAATAATCCATCCCTCCCACTGCTGTGCAAGGCGATGGGTCGAGAGAGTCCGGCTGAAGAGGTCTAGGTTAGATCTCCCTCAACCAGTCTCTCCAGATCCGGCCCACCATGCAGCAGGTGGTCAAACGTATTCGCCGCCAAGACCTAGACAAACCTCACCCCGTGAATCCGTGCTAACCCATCAAACATAGCAAACCACTTGGGGTGATGGTTAAATACGGACGGAAAAACGGTTTCGAGGGCGGCAGTACCCATACCCGCCTCCCAAATTGTAATTGTTGTTGGATATGTATGAATTTAGATGAAGCAAGGAGTATTTGCTATATTTGAGGCATTACATCCTCTACAGTGAAACAGCGTGGTGATATATAAATTTACCATATTGACGGTGACTTCCCCGAGACTCTTGGATCCATGGTCTTTCTTCAACTTCTGCACTATTTCCTGCTGCTCGGGTATTTTCTGGGCGAGGATGGCCTTCAAGCTGGTGTGGGTGCTGTAGCGGGGAAGTGAAGAAATAGTGGGCGCTACTTTCTGAAATGGAGAAATCAAAATCAATAATTATTTGTTAAATTTTTATTAGAATAACTATCTTTTCATAACTTTTGAGGGTTATTCCCATCAATGTAATATATTTGAGATTGACAAATATGACGTTTAAATAATTGGTGACAGTGGCCTAATTGGAATGGCGTTCGTCCCGGTAAGACGAGAGGTTCTGGGTTCGGGTTCCAGTTGTTATTTATTATACTTTAAATCCGATTGCAATGAAAATTTGGTTTGTTGCTGTGAACATGCCTACGAAGGTTTCTATACATATGCTGGTAAGCTCTGGCATTGTGAAATTTGCATAAATTTGCAATAAGTCACAAGTTTTTTGAAAAATGGGTGTATTTTACAGAGTTTAGCGGCAAGAAACAGAAGGTGGGAGGGGGAGGGGGACAAGGGAGGGGCGGAGGGAATTAAGGAGGAGGGAGGGAAAACGGGAGAGGGGGAAGGCGGAGAAAGTGAAAGGGGAATGGGTGAGGGGAGTTCGAGAGAAGGGGGACAGCGGAGGAGGCGGAAGGGGAACGGGGACGAATGGGAAAGGACACGCAGGGAGAAATAATTTATTAATTTAATTTGCATTTCAACGCGTGCCGGGTATTAGCTAGTAATTAATAATTTCAAAACACAATTTTTAAATTAATAAATCAAGAAAATGTTTTTTTTAAACATGATGGATACATAAATAAAGTAGTGAACCACCGCACAGCATCCCCAAATATGGCATTTATATATAAATGTACCAGAGATGTAGATTCTCTCAGAATATCTCTGGTGAAAGTTCAGAATCGAAAAGTTAGAATCAGCTTTGGCCGAATTATTGAACAGACCTGAATAAGCTAGGTACCACCCAACCATGCTCTTCCCCATCTTTTTTTCCTCCCCTCTTCAGCCTCACAACATACCCAAATGGGGAAGCCATACTCTCATTGACTCAAAATAGTTTTAAAGTGAGAAGATAGTTGGGATTCTTGAGCGGAATTCACTTTTAAAAAAATATGGAGTTTGGATGAATGAAACTATCAATGATGCAGTAATTGTTGGAAGTCAAATTTTGTTGCAGCATAGCATTTAATACACACGGTTTTAATACAATATGGTTTTGATAAAACATAATATTATACCCACATTATGTCATTCAGCAGAGACTCTGATTATTATTACAATGGAAAGATAAACTTTTTCAAGTAATAAATAAATGAATGAATCAAACTTTTGATTGCGCAAAGTGATTGCTTGTGAAAGTTTAAATTATATTATATTTTACTTAGGTGTGCCGCATTTCGTTGCTTTATATTAATTTATGTTACGATAATGCAGAAATATGGATGGAATCGTACTGGAAACTCATAAGATGGATATCCATTTTAAAATACGTTAAAACAATATGCTTACCAATTTTGCCGATGAAATAATAAGCCTGCTCGGTAAAACAAACATTTTAGCACTATTTAAATTAAACTATACGGCGCGAAATCTCACAAACTGTCTCCTTTCATTGAAAATTCGCAATGACATGCGTTGGAATTGTTTAAATGTCCTCTGGCAACTTCTGTCTAGCGACAGCGATATTATTATTTCTTCTCACTTTAAAACGTGTGACAGAGTCGCTTTAATCAGCGCAAACGATCAGCTCACGTGTGCATTTATAAACAGTCTGCAGTAATATTTCGCTATACCATTAGCATTATTAGAAGCTGCGGGATATTAATGTTTCCCACTTTCTCAGCGATATATTTTAGCAGACACTTCAAAATTTGAAAAAGTGACGAAATGTCGAAGGGAAGAGGGATGCCAGTTTAAAAACATTAATTAAAAAAATCCAGTTCCTAATTTTCCACTTGAAAGTACGTAAATACTTTCCTACACATTTAAGTATAATAAATTCGTCAGTATTTCGTTGTGTTTTGCATTCACTATTTATTTTTCGATAATATTGTTAGTGTTACATAAGCGTATTTTCTTCTCTTCCTAGTTCCCATAAATAAACCATCTGCTTGCTTGTTCCCCTTTATTTTCACCCATTTTTCACCTTCACAACTATCATTAGATGTGCTTTTCATTTCAAATGCATGTATTTTTTCAAATACAAAACGGTCCAACATTCTAATTTAAGATGGTAGGTACCTACCTACCAAATTAATAATTACGGTATCGCACTAGAAATGCCTTTCTCATAGATTTGAATGGAAAGCAATGACTATGTATCTTTTGGTTCTGGTCCATTGAACATTCACGATGTCTCTCTTTCATCTACCTGAAATCCTATAGGCGCTCCGCTGACGAGGCAACTGAAACCAAACTAAAACCGGCTGGTTTCTATGTCTTGATTGGTCAAAAAGTTTGTTTAACCATAGAAGAAGAACAATCAGCTGGCAGCTAGCATCTAGCAATGGCCGGCCACGGCAATCAGCAGTGCGAGTCGCGAGTCACTGCTTGCGTTACCATTGACAACGGGTTTTGAGTGATTGTGAAGTGTGCGGGCAATCACATTGTCATACAAAAACAGTTGCCAGTTGACAGTTTTCAGTTGCCTCAGTGAGCGGATCGCCTAATACTTACCTTCGGCATAAAAACAAATCAGTGCTCAACTAGCTCAACTCTTTTCCCTTGAACCAAGAAAAGAAATTGCTTTCCTGCACAAACACGGCATTGGAGCGTTTCCCACGTTTTGCCTGATCTAAAAATGTATATTATCTCGCCTCCATACCCACTAAAATATTTATCTCCTATACCGACCAGCTTATTCGTAAAATTCAATAGAATTCAACGTCAATAAACTAAAAAAAACTATTTATTTTTTGTCATAATCCTTAGCGGATACCATGTGTTTTTGATTGAAAGCCCGAGTTTTTAATTTTTTACACGCGTATTTTTCGTTATTGTCACGTTAATGGCCGTTTCCGCGGGATTTAGTGTAAATGAATGAATGCATGTATGAGTAAGCGTGGGTGGTCACGGTAATTATAAAAGCGCACAATGGGTTTACCTGGTTCGACTTCAATCAGTTTCAATTTTTTTTGGAAATCCATTGTTGTTCTAATTTAATGGTCAACGGTATTAGTCCATCCGCTCACGGGGAAGCTGAAAAAAAACAGCTGGAAACTCAAGTCGCTACCCTGTGAATTTCAATGGCAGTTCGAACACACCCTCAATACCAGTTACTCGGAGCTGTGCTAATTGCCCGTGGTTGGCGTGTTTCATTTTCCAGGTTGCCTGGTTGCCATGGTTGCGCCTCATGAGCTGTCAGTTTTCGAGTAATTTGCGATATTTTGTCCGATGCAGTTGCAACCAGTTTTAGATTGGTTTCGGTTACTCCATGAGCGAAGGGCCTTAGGTATTTTATTATTATTACTATTTCTTTATAAACGTACTGCATCGATTATGATAAACGACAAGTCGTTTATCCACAAAATATAATATATATTTTATTCGAATGTGCTAATGCTCTGCAATAATTAATATTTATTTCGTTGTTCAAAATCTTCTTTTAGATCGGATTTTATGCTTTCAAGATAATGAAGAATAATAATATTTTCTTCGTTACTGGAGTCCCTCGACATCACATTAGTTTCACTGCTGCAGGTGAAAAACTGATCAAGTTCAGTATATTTCCGATAGCGCCGTGTACGGAAACCAAAATTAAAGAGTAGCATATCGGTAGGGTAATTGTGGTTGCGTCAAAGTCACGTAGTTTGTACCTCCATGTAGGAAGGGCATAAGGATGAATAATATTGTCAACGGCTTGTATCCAAATACGTCACCTATCCATACATCACCTCTCGAATCATCACCTCAGACGATATATTTTTTACTGTAAAAAAGGAGTTAATAAATTTATAATTAATATTTCTGATATCGTCCAAATCATTATCAAGAAGATGATGATATTTTGACAATGCTTTCGGGATGCAAAACAGCTATCACCCGAAATAATGACTCCATATACTAATATCTACAGCCTCTATGTCGGACGATATTCAGAGTGAAGACTAATATCTACAGAGGATAAATATCTATGATGGTCCCAGTAGTGACGAATATCTATGAAGCGCAGGTGGGACTAATATCTACAAAGGGCAGCTGAGCAAGAAGTTGTACGGAAAAGCACAAATTACTTCAATTACGTAAAGGCTTAAACGTTTAATGTATCTACGTACATGGAGTTTTTGCATAAAATTACGTATTTTGCTGTAATGTTGAAATTGGCATAGCGCCTGCTCGCGTCAAGGCAAGAAAAACATCCCATTATTCAAGTAGTTTAGCGGCTACGCTAGGTTTGTGTAACATGGTTTGTGACACAAAAGAAAGTGCCCCCTTCGTAGCGCCTGCTCGCGTCAAGGCAAGAAAAACATCCCAGTTTTCAAGTAGTTTAGCGGCTACGCTAGGTTTGTGTAACATGATTTGTGATACAAAAGAAAGTTCTTTAAACTGCATACGCAATATTAAGTTATGCCAATATGCTATACATAATTCCAAATCCAACCTCTGCCAGTACTGTAGATATTCGTCTACATCACCTGTTCCGTAGATATTAGTCAGCAGTTTGAGCTGTAGACATTCGTCCTCACTTTGGTTCCCATAGATATTGTTCCAACATACCTCGTATGGATATCAGTCAACAGTGTCAACACATGGATTCTCATAGATATTAGTCCGATTTGTTCAGTTTTTGAAATTCCTGTAGATATTAGTAGACGCCTCCGAAATAATAACTAAATGACGGAACTTTTTGGAAAGTTAGGCGCTCCGCTGACGAGGCAACTGAAACCAAACTCAAACTGGCTGGTTTGTATGTCATGATTGGTCAAAAAGCTTGTTTAACCATAGACGAAGAACAATCAGCTGACAGCTGTCAACTAGCAACGGCCGACCACGGCAACCAGCAGTGCAAGTCGCGAGTCACTGCTTACGTTACCATTGACAACGGGTTTTTGAGTGATTGTGTAGTGTGCGGGCCATCACATTGTCATACAAAGACAGTTGGCAGTTGAGAGTTTTCAGTTGCCTCTGTGGGGGGATCGCCTTAAGTTAAATAAAAAAATAGGTAGGTACTAACTTTTGATTCTGATTCCAGTGCATTCATCCAGCGCATAAAAGTCATAGAAGAAGACTCAAAAACAAATCGCTTTATCTATGGCTCCGTTTGACGTACGTTTGTTTTAGATTTCAGATGCTCGTTGTATTTTCATAAAAAAAGTGTGCAGATCTAATTAGACGAAACAATTCAACGCCTGGCCCCATTCTTAATATGGGGAACGAAAAGAAACGACGTTCGCGATCTCGTTCTAGAGATCGCCGCGACAGAGAAAAAGACAGGGAGGTCACCAGGCACGGCGAAGACCGAGACAGTCACCGCGATAAAATCAAAAGGAAGGAGCGAGAACGCTCCAAAAGTCCTGCGCGCAAACGGGATTATCGGGAAAAGGACAATGAAAAAGATTCTAAGCGACCCGAAACCAAAGACAGGCCCAAAAGCTCTAAGGACGAGGATCTGTCAAAGAAAAAACTTAACCCCGATGGCACAGTTCAAGAAGATGAAGTTAAGGAAGAAACAAATAAACCCGTCAAAAAGGAGCCGCTTTCCCTCGAGGAGCTTTTATCCAAGAAGAAAGCCGAAGAAGTGGCCCGGAGTAAACCAGTTTTCCTCACAAAAGAACAGAGAGCAGCTTTGGCACTTCAGAAGCGGGAACAACAAGTTGCGGCCATTCGAAGCAGCCTAAACAGGCCACCGATGAGTACCATCGACTTGACAGGAGATAATAGGCAGCAAGAGACCAGGAAAGAAACAACTGAAAGGACAGACCGACCCGACAGGCCTGATAGACCTGATAGGCCCGACAGACCCGATAGACCTACGGAAAGAGATAACAATGCAGATCGGGGAGACAGGAGAGACAGGGATAGGAAGATGGATGACCGAAAATCAGGACCGTCCTCTTCTAACAATAAGAACGATCCATCGGATAAGAAAAGAGACGGCAGGGGAGGGGGTGGGGGGGCGGGGAATGAAGAGTTCTCTAAGAATAAAGACAAAGAGAGGGAAGAGGAAGCAATCAAGGCGCGCTATCTCGGCTTAGTGAAAAAGAAACGAAGGGTCAGGAGGCTCAATGATCGTAAATTTGTATTTGACTGGGACGCTGCTGAAGATACCTCCAACGACTACAACGCTCTGTACAAGGAGAGGCATCAAGTTCAGTTCTTCGGCAGAGGGCACATAGCCGGAATAGATATCAAGTCACAAAAGAGAGACCACTGCAAGTTCTACGGAAACCTGCTGGAGAAGAGGCGCACCGAGTTGGAGAAAGAACAAGAAAAGTTACGACTGAAGAAGGTCAAGAAGAAGGAGGACAAACAGAAGTGGGACGACCGTCACTGGTCGGAGAAGGAACGAGACGAGATGACAGAGAGAGATTGGCGAATCTTCCGCGAGGATTATAATATCACCATCAAAGGGGGCAGGATCCCCGACCCCATCCGCGGCTGGAAGGAAGTCAGCTTCCCGGATGAGATCATGGAGATCATCACCAAAGTTGGCTACAAGAGCCCTACTCCCATCCAGAGGCAAGCCATTCCCATCGGCTTGCAGAACAGAGACATCATCGGAGTTGCCGAAACTGGTTCTGGTAAAACACTGGCCTTCCTTATTCCATTGCTCATGTGGATTCAGTCTCTCCCCAAAGGAGTGCGCCAAGAAGACGCCGACCAGGGCCCTTACGCCATCATCCTCGCTCCGACTCGAGAGTTGGCGCAGCAAATCGAGGAAGAGACCAACAAGTTCGGTGTTCCTCTCGATATCACGTCTGTGGTAGTGGTGGGTGGTCTCTCCAGGGAAGACCAGGGCTTCAAGTTGAGGCTCGGTTGCGAGATCGTCATCGCCACTCCCGGTCGTCTCATCGACGTCCTAGAAAACAGATACTTGGTACTTAACAGATGCACGTATGTCGTTCTGGACGAGGCCGATCGTATGATAGACATGGGCTTCGAGCCCGACGTGCAGAAGATCTTAGAATACATGCCCGTCACTAACCTCAAACCGGATACTGACGCAGCCGAAGATGCAACAGTTCTCCTAGCTAATTATCACAGTAAGAAGAAGTACAGACAAACTGTCATGTTCACCGCCACCATGCCCGCTGCAGTGGAAAGATTAGCCAGAAATTACCTCAGGCGACCGGCTATCGTCTATATAGGCTCCATCGGTAAACCTGTCGACCGAACCGAGCAAGTCATCCACATGATCGGTGAAAACGAGAAACGGAGGAAACTCACGGAGATCTTGCAACGAGGAGTCGAACCGCCAATCATTATCTTTGTCAATCAAAAGAAAGGCGCCGACGTCTTGGCTAGAGGGCTCGAAAAGCTCGGATTCAACGCTTGCACGCTCCACGGAGGTAAAGGTCAAGAACAGCGAGACTTTGCGCTCGCCAGTCTTAAGAATGGGTCCAAAGACATACTGGTTGCTACAGACGTGGCCGGTCGAGGTATCGATATCAAAGATGTCAGCGTGGTTATCAATTACGACATGGCCAAGTCTATCGAGGATTATACGCATCGTATCGGTAGAACTGGGCGAGCCGGTAAGACAGGAAAGGCCGTTTCCTTCGTTACCAAAGAAGACTCTGCGGTGTTCTATGACCTGAAGCAGGTACTGATGACCAGCTCTGTGTCCACATGTCCCCCGGAGCTGCTGAACCACCCGGATGCTCAGCACAAACCTGGAACGGTGGTTACCAAGAAGCGCCGGGAAGAGATGATATTCGCTTAGCCATTTTTACAAACAGTCAAATATACCTATGCCGGAAAGGAAAGATGGCTAAGGCGCCATACAACTGTGACATTAAAGATGAATCTACACAATAAGCTTTTTTTGTTTGTGCTTGTGTTCATCAAATCAAGTTTTCTAGAGTTTCCCATATACTCGGGCTACTCTGGAAAACTTGATTCTATGAACACATGTACATACAAACAAAATAGCTTATTGTGTTGGTTCATCTTTAATGTCACAGCTTTAAGGTGCTTTAGCCATTTTTCCTATCCAGTGTCCATATGAATTTTCACATACATCTACTCTGTACTTTAAGCTGTAAATTTACATGAATTTTGCAAATAATAAAGTTGTTATTTGGAATTAACTGTTTTATTTTCATGTCATACCAAATTCTTTAAAGATTGTTTGTATATTTGTCATCATTATTAGTAATATATTTATCAGATATGATCTTAACAACTTTTATCTAGATGTATACAAGGTGTCCGGGGGTAAAGTGCATTAACTTCAGGAGGTGATTCTACATGTTGGCAGGAGTAAAAAAGATTAACAACTTTTTCCGAAATTCCAACTTATTTTTTCCCATACAAAAAGACATACCTCTTAAAAATCCTTAGGGAAGTTACAAACCTACCGGATAAATTTGTTATTAGCCCGCCGGGCGCGATTGTGGCGGCATTGGATAGTTTTGATTGTTACGTGTATCGTAACAGTGGAAAACAAAAGTGCTGGCCGCACACGCCAGACTAATTTTATCTTTTTACCAAAAAAGTACCCTTAAAAGTTGGATTTTCGAAAAAAGTTATTTATCTTTTTTACTTACACTATCAAGTAGAATCACCTCCCGAAGTTAATGCACTTTACCCCCGGACACCCTGTATGTCTTTCTTGAAAAACTGTAATGTAGTTATTTACTTTTTCTCACAGAATATAAAACATAGTTGATACTCGACTTTGCCCGACTTTTTTTAATGAACAATGGAAAAACTATAAATGATTTTTTCTATCTTAAAGCTTCACAGCTCGTGGTAGTAATGAAACTGTTAAATACAGCTCAAAATTTTCGCCGACTCGAGAAAGATATTTTATGCTTTTTAGTTGTTTGCAAATCAAAACTTCTGATAATGCACTTAATTTGTTTTTAAAATCTGGCAAAATTGCATTTATCTTTATATATAAAAATCTCGTGTCACAATGTTTGTCCGAGGTAAACTACTTAAATGATTTTGATGAAATTTGGCTTACTTTGTGTAATTTGGTCCAAATTAAAAGATAGGATAGTTTTTATCTCGATTGTTGGCCTCAATATTTATTATTGCGAATTAAATGTTTGTTATGGGACAATGATTTGAAATTATTTCCGAGTTCCATAAGTTACTAACAGATGGCGGTGTGAGTTAATTTATTGACACAACACTTTATTATCCAGGTTAGGTAACCATCCAATAGATGGCGTTGTGTTTTATTAGCACAGCAAAGCTAGCCAGTCAGCTAGTTTCATATAAATATGTATACATAGTGAAAATTAAATGAAATTTGGAAAACTAAACTAATCCATGACAAATTGTTGTTATAAATACATATATCGCCCTTGAGGTGATTTCTCACAAAAACGGCGCTCTACAAATTATCCAACTATTATTATTATTATTATATCGATCATCTAATTGATTAGTCAGAGATCTCAAAATACTAAGTTTTGAGATAATGAGGAAAAGAATATTCCAATCATCACCATAAATTAAATACATATTATTCACACGTGTCTGTGTTTTACATGTTAAATTGTGCTTTAAAATAACACTGAGTATTGTACCAGATAGAGGGTACACTTTTACATATAACTGCGTATTCAATGGTTAATCGATTTCTGATTAATCAACTGGACGATTAATAAATTTCAAATATCGACGGCTCCGAAGAACAATGTCGGATGTGCGATTTTGTAGTTTTGTAGTAGAGCTTTTTAAAATATCTTTTCTGCATTGTTACTGTTTTTGATATCAAGAAATATAGTGTTGTTTTGATCTTTGGAATTTCATCTCATACAGACTTTTAAATCAACAAAATAAGCTGATAAACAAGCCAACAGAACGATTTTCAATTTTTGTCAGATCCGACATTGTTCTTCGGAGCCGTCGATATGATACGCATCTCTGTTATAATGTTTTATTAAATATAATATTTACAAAACTGCATAAATTTACAATATTAAATATAAACAAAACATGACACTGGATAATTTAGCGCTATTCCGAAGGTGAAGGGTGAAATAATAAATAAATGATGGTTGGTTAGTTCCCCTGACTGCCGACTGCTGTACTACCGACTACTGTTTAATTTATGCCGTGTGATGATATCGCGTTTCTGCCCGATGAAATACTGCTCTTTCTGGACTTTCTCACATTCTGAAAAAAAAAAAAACAGATACAAATGCTGTAGAGATACTGGATTTCGTTATATTTCAAATAGCCATATAAAAATAAAGTAATTGTTTTTTTTTGCAGTTGTTTTCTGTTTACCAAATAATTCATCTTATTAATCATATATATTACATGATGATTTCGTTACAAGTTTTCCCAGAATATCATGTCATACCATGATATTTAGCAAAAAAAAAGATTCTCCCATTCAACAAACAAATATTAACCGCTTGGACACATAAGCTTGTTTTCACGATAATTTAACGTAGGTAGACATAGGAATGACGTAGGTCCCGTACCGGAGTTATTAAAAAAATATATATTTATACGAATATGAACTGATTTTATTGTTTCTACACAAACCTGAATATACACCCTACATGAAAACCAACAATTCAAAGGTGTTTTCGAAGAATTAATGACATTGATACTTCTTTAAAAAGTTGACAGCTGGTAAAGCGGGGAAAAAGCATGACTCCCGAATGTCATAAATAATTACTTTAAAAAATTTTCAGAGTAGCTAGATTAGTTAAATCAACTGTTACGGAAAGAAAGATATTGGCGCAAGCGATTCTAACCTTGTCCTTCATACAGTTTCTTTATACATATGGGTTAAAATCGCGAGTTTAAAAAAAAAAAGCAAACATTTTTGTCGCGCCTGCCGGCGGGCTTAAGACGAGTGAGAGGTTAATATGTGTGCATGCAAGCACACATGTATGTATATCACATATCTACATTCATGTTCACATACAATATTTCGAATTATAATATTTGAAAGTGTGTTTTATCACCTTTTCAAAATAGTTTTTAGTTTTCGGATACATTCAGAAATATTCCATTTATTTGGATTTTATTGCAAAACGTAAATATTTTAACCTTAAATGTTAATATTGCTTTTACACTTATAGAAATCATTTATTTTAATGAAGAGAAAGCTTCGACAATTTTTCTCTTTTAGGTTTCTTTTTCTTCGTCCCTTTATGAAGAACTGCAACTGGACTGCGCAGTTCTCACAGATAAAAACATTACAAAACGATACGTCATATGGACTGCTTGTAGAGGTTAATTTATTTCCCGCCATAAGGTAAATATGAATAAACCTTGGAATCCATTTGTAGATCTAATCTTGCTTGGTTTCCTCCTTTTGGTCACCCGAAGTGGACTTCTTGCGGGTGGATCTGATGAGGGCGGAGATTTCGTCGAGGCTGGTGGGGATTTTGAAGTTGGGCAGAAATTCCACGGCTTCCGGGTCTCCGGGCTTCACTGGAAATATTATTAACAATTCAGGCAAACGGTTATGAACTTGTAGTGTTTGCCTTATCCATAGGTAGACATTAGTCATTGTGTTTGGCTCTTTAAGAATAACAGGTCCTCGTACAAACTGGATTATTATTGATATTTACGTTTTAACAATATATTATTATTCTTTAGTCTAGGAATTGAATCTGAGAGCAAGAGCTCTTGTTGACCGGGAGTACTTGCCAGGTGAATCTACTTTAATGGCCTGACATCTTTTGGAACCTGACGTAAGTTTTAAGCCTACCGACATCTATCAAAAACAACTGAAACTACACGTCATTCAAGGATACTACATCATTATTCTCTTCTTTCTAAACCAGTTTCCTAATTTGTGGAAATCTTAATTTTATTAAAATATTTTTTTATATTAAGGACAGCATTTCCACCCGATTCCATTCCATTTCCCATTCTGGCCTTGTTCTAAAGATTTCAATCCATTTATTAAGATAGGAGAATCTATTAAACAAACGGCCCGTTACTGCATAGAATCGAGGGTTGTTCAGGTATTTTGGGGCTCGGGGGTAGTTTGGGGGGCTTGTCTAACAAAAAGCTACCAAGAACTGTACTGTCACCCGCGTAACAATGAACAGGTGCACATGTCAAAAGGTCATAATTAATTATAAGCGTGATGTATGGGTGTTCTCACCTCCCATAACAAAGTTGTATCCAACGTGAGCCAACAGTTTCCCCTGCACGACGGACTGGTTCAAGTATTCCTTAGCCTCCTCCGGATAGCAGATGCTGCCCATACCCGCTGTGCCCAGGAGACTGTACGTGATTTTCTACAACAAAACATGTTTCATTATAATATGTACAAATAATTATAATAAACGGTATAAATAATTCTGATTTCGAAACAGATTTTTTTACATTAACTCCACACAGGAGGCACCGAGGTAAATAATTTACCTCATGGCTTATGATATCTTTGATAATGCTCTTTGTAAAGGGTCTTTTTGAGTAAAAAGAGGAGTGAATATGGATCTTGAAGAGACAGCCAGAATGATTCTCGACTCTGCAATGCTGCAAAGGGATCAATGACCCTAGTTCCTCGGGGCATCTTCCATTGAAACACCCATAGATAAAGTACAGCATTCCCACCTTACACCTCTGCTTTGAAGAATGCAATCGAATTGAAATGCTTATCGAACAGACCGCCCGTTTCTAACTAATGATAATAAAACATCTAAGATTTATTTACATTATAAACAAATATATTAACAGAGCCTTTAACCTCTCATTTGTCATAAGCCCGCCGGCTGGCGGGTGACAGATGACAGATTAAAAAATAAAATGTGATTTTAACCCTTGTGTATAAAGAAACTGCACAAGGACAAGGTCAGAATCGCTTGCGCCAATATCATTCCAGACGTTTCTTTTTATTTGAGCACTCTATCCTCTCTTAATGCTCTGATATTAATTTTCAATGGAATTTGGCCATTTGTGGGGAAATTTCATTCGACATTCAAGAGGTTAACTTATTGTAGTGTATCTAAAAGCTTCCGGCTTGTAGGCATAGATGGCAGTGCTAAGAGCTGCCTTAGATTCTGCTAGATGGCAGGTAGGTTAGTACCTTTGGGAACGAGAGAGGGTCAAACAGCTCTGAGAGAGCGTTGACTGGTACACTGGATTAGATTCCTTTAGCCAGCTTCTAGTTAGGTCGACTAACGAGATCTATATTGTAAACCGCGAAGTGTGTAATAAACGCAGATAATAACATAAAGCATCTATTATTCTAAGAAGTAATCTCCATCCAAAGTATTGGAGAATCTGTTAGTGTGTGTACTAAATAACAGAACGCTAAACTTATGGAAGAGTGCATATCAGGGTCCGGGCTGAAAATGAGATATTTGAAAGGATTAGCAGGACAAAATGGAATTGTGATGGACATGTACTCCAGAGAATGCCAGAGAGCTACTTCCGTATGCATGGGTCTCTGTGTGGAAGAATATTATGATAAAAATACCTTAATCAAGCCTCCGCGAAGACCGAAGATTAATCCGGTGAGGGTTCCCATGGCTGTGGCCCCGATCCTTTGCGCCTCATTGTCCTCTTCCCGTAAGTACGATATGATAACTGAAAACAAAGATTTTTGCAATGATATGTCTGTCTATGACACTAACCGATTAGCTACCATACCGGAGAATACGTGTGGGTGCGAATTCTCAGATAAAATTTTAAACCTAAATATATTTTAATGCGCCACATAAGACACAAATAATTTTTTTTCTATGCATTAAACACATACATTACACGTTATGTGGCTGAAAATCATAGCATCATATTCTTAAACCCTCAGGCCTCGGCAGTATTTTGTAAGAGGTTCAAAATATTGCCGTTTTGCAATACAATCCAAATAAATGGAATTTTTCTGAATGTAACTGAAAACTAAAAATTGTTTTAGAAAGGTGATGAAATACTTTTTCGTTGTTTGTTTTTGGGGTGTTATGCCGTGTTGTGCTACCTCCTTCTTTAGCCGACGTTTCGGACAGCGTTGCAGTGTCCATCATCAGGGCAGATCCGTCGATGTTATGTAAACGTCGGCTAAAGAAGGAGGTAGCACAACACGGCATAACACCCCAAAAACAAACAACGAAAATGCTTTTGGCCGTGAAAATCTAAAAACGTACAAAGATGAAATACGCTCAAATCTTATTATTCAAAATACATAAACATAGAATTTTAGAAATATAAAATTTTTTAATGCAAACATAGAAATGTTTCAAAACTGTACAACACCTTAGGTTTTTTCTAACTAAACTAACTGATAATGAAAAAATAAAAACACATACATATTTTATTAGACAAATGTATTATAAACGTTATCATCAACTGACTTTTTTGTCGTTTCATAAAAAAATAATTCATAAAAAATTCTCAAAGATTCATAATTTTTTTTCAAATTGCTGTAGGAAACTTTGGGTTCATAAAGAAATACATTTTAAATATTTTCTCTTTCTAACACCGTTTAGATAATATTTCTAGGCCATATCAAGAATACTAAAATTTATTAGATCATGTAAATTGGAAAATATTTGAAAAAATATTTATATTAAAAATATTTAATATAAAATATAATTCTTATATAAAAGACTAAATACCTTTTAAAAAACAGTAGAGATTACAATTGTAATATATTCATTTTAAAATTTAAAAATAGATGAGGCTAAAATGATAACATTATGTGAGTCAGAAGCCTCGATAATAAAGATGATATTAAAAAAATTAATAATAATATTTGTAACCATGATAGTAAGGGAGACACAACGATTTCTATGATACCTATATGTGTTGTTCCCAAAACCGAACAAATAGACCTGACGGGTTAAGATTATAAAACAATAATAAGTAGTGGCTTACAGGAGAACTGATCGGTGGTTTCGTTGACTGCGGAGCCGACCTGTGTGGAGACACTCTGCACCTGGTGCACGGCGGAGACCAGGGAGGTCCGGACAACCCTCACAGGCTCCATCAGGGTCTTCTCCAGCTCGCTAGGCTCCTCCAGCTCTAGTTTGGCCACCGTAGCTCTGGAAATTATCCCATGGTCATTCATTAAGTAAAAACAAAAGAAGGGATGATCTTATTTTTATTTTTATATTCTCGACTCGAGAAGCCCCGAGGAAAATAATTTCCCTACGGGCCTATGTCGTCTTTGGGGATGATGTGTGGAGGGTCTTTTTGAGAGGAGAGGAAGGAGTGAACATGTTGTAGGAAGAAACACATAGGTCGGCAGATCGTTCCATAGTCGAGCTGTTGAACTCAAGAATGAGTTGTAGTAACAACCTGTTCTCATGTGACATTATGTCGACCGAGTATAAATTTTATTTATTTATTTATTTGCACAGTACAAAAACCAATACATTGCAAAAGCGGTAAACAAAATTACAAATGAGGGCCTTAGAAGCAAAAACGCCACTCTCCAAAAGTAATGTTTTCGGTAAATGACAAAAAACCGATAAAAGAATGCTTCGCATTTTTCGTGTGATTTTTTAGGTAAAATCTTAAAAAGTATAATTCAAAGTGAAATATTATAATAAAAATTGATGTTATAATGTGTTCATTGGTCATGTTGAATTTATTTTGAATTCAGTCTTGTGATTGGCTTTTGTGGAGAGTGGTGATTTTGCTTGTTAATCGCTGTGGAGAGGTGATTTTCACCTAAACCCTATTTTCATTTCGATTTTTATGATTTGCGGTTGTTTTTTTTTTAAGAATCTCATAAACCATCTTGTAGCTACGGACAATTGCGCATAGATTGGCGTTTATGACTCAATTTCGTCATTTATGGACAGTGCTGGCGTTGCTTTTAAGCCCCACAAATAAACTTTTGACAAGCAAATTCATTTAAATTAGGACAAAATTTTTATATGTACATAAGTACACAGTTAAAACATACATAATATTTTGCACTTAAAATTGTTGTATGACATGTGGAAAATATCCAAGTTACCTGCGAGAGAGTTAATTAACATAGTGAGTCTTCCCAAGGGTATCACCATTGGTAAATTAGTTCTGCACCTGGGAAGAATTAAAAGCCAGTGTTGGCGTCAACATATAATTGTTGGGTACCCGCTTGAGGTGTTTTCCGACTATGCACCGGTCCCTCGAGGCATCTTCTATTGATATATTCCCACCTGACGCCTGTGCTCCAAAGATCGCAACCTGTTTGTTAAGATAGGGTAATCTATCAAATGGATCGCCCATTTCTACACAGATTCAAGTATTTTGGGGCTCCAGACCAGAGCTGGCTGCCAAATTGTACAGGGTCAGCAGTTGTGTACTATTAAAGTGTCTACACGTCGTGTACATTGGATGATTTCATGATTCTACAAGGCAAGTTCAGGTGAATAGTGTTTAATAACAATAAGTGTTTTTACAGTCCACTTAAGCTGCCAATCGGGCACTAAAAAACAGAACTCACGTGGGGGTGGGGTAGATGGGCAGCTCCGAGGGGCGGCAGAGCGGGGCGCCAGCAGGGCCCTTGGCCTCCTCTGGCTTTGGGCTGGCAGGGGCAGCGACTGCATTCATCACGGGGGTGGCAGCCAGCAATAGGCTGCCCGAACCCACTATCACTCTGCGCATAAACTGGAAACAACAAACAGCGGACTATTGTTACAGGTTTGTTCTTTGTTCAGTGACAAACTAAACACGCAATACAAAACTAACAAACTCTAAAACATTTGGTCAAAGAAACATTGGGCTAAAATATAAAAATACAATATGACAAACAAGACAATAAAATATCTGAATAAATTTAAAATCTTCACTAACACAATGGATCGTCAAAAAATGTCATGGCATTATGTTTATTACGCTCAAAAGCAGTTGGGACTCTTGTGTGGTATTCATATAAAAAATTAAAATAAATAAAAATGTGTGACTAAATGTACAAAGTTACAAGTGCCTGTATCAGATATTAAGATATCAGATATTAAGATCAGTCTGAAAATGTCCGTAGAAGGAGGAAACCGGTCCTGGTGTAAATAAACAAGTGGAACAAAGTGAAAAAATTGTTTAATTTCATAACTAAGATATTAATCATCATATTTTCTGAAATATCCGCTCTTTCAAAGCTATAAATGCCCGTCAGCCGCTCAATATTAACGAAATTGTGGAGAGATCACACATTTTTTTCATCACCAGAGTAAAATTGCTCACAGGAAGTGAGTATGTTGTTGTTTAGAGATCTGCGCTAGAAATAAATTAATGAACCATCTAGGACAGGTATGTCCAACCTGCATCAATGTAAGATTTTTTGCGACCTGAAATGAAGTTTTCATCTTTCTATGTTTTGGTAATCAAACAAAAAAAGAAAAAAATCGTTCTCGTAAATTTATCATATTTATATTATATTTTGTAAAATTAGAACTTTCTTGTTATTAGGACCTTGGAATCTCGATGGGGGTTTTGATTTATTCCTTGAAAAGTGCCTTGAAAATATTTTTTCCGCACATTTCTTGGAAGATCAAGTGCAACTGACCTGATTTGAATAAGTTGAGGATGAGAGTTAGTTTATACCTTGTGGATAATTAAAAGGCGGATAGACTGTGTGTGTTGAAGAGGATTGGGGCAGGACGGGAAGGAAGAAGGCAAGACTCAATATACAACAATACTAATTCAAAGTGACAGCTGTCTGTTTACGTTTACTCCCGAAAATATAACAAAATAATAAGTTTTATAAACAATTATCCTTCCAAATAAGTTGCTAATTGTGCAGGAACGGAATCCCTCCACCTTTTGCTAATTTCTGCTTGGAAATAACCGAGTTCAAGTGCTTTTTTTCTTGGTTTTTTAATGCTATTTTAGTAGCAGGTCAGTGAAAGTGAATTACTCATAAAGTAAACATATTTTTAATTCTATTTGGATTAAAGACATAAGCCGACGAAATGGCTACTACCCGCAGTAATACGGATAAAACTAAGAAGTTCGCAGCTATTCCGGTTTCGCCCTCTCCTGATGCACACACAACGCAGCTGACTTTAGAAGATTTTAGAAAAGGCATGAATGAGTTTGAATCTAGTATTTACAAAAAACTAGGGTAAACTTTCGATCGAACTGGACACGCTTATTACGAAGATACTTTGTTTGGCGGCCAGCTGTCAGTTTGATATGTTGGTATTCCCGACACTAAAGAACTAGGAGTTAGATGCTAGATGATCGTCGCCGACTTCATGCGAAACATAATTGGCGCGTATAAAAACACTAAATAATTCATTTATAATAATATAATGTAAACAAACCTCTAATCAGAATCATTTCACAGTCAGAACGGCTAGAAACAATAGGGAACAATCACACTTTTTTTTTACCAAACAGCTCGAACTCGGGAGTACCGTGTGACGTCACAATGTCGCCAGTCAATGATGACTCGGTTTTGATATTTGAATTTTCACACAACTTTGAAAGTGAATTAATTAATTTAATATTTTTTTTGGTGTTTTAAGTACGTTTTTCGATTTTAATAAACTTTTTTACATATATTAAAGCATCGATAACACTATATTACATACAGTTCATGTATCCTATTAAATTAAATGACTAAAAATAAATTAATATAATTGAATAAAAAAACTAGTCAAAACATTCATTTTTGTATCACAAACCATGTTACACAAACCTAGCGTAGCCGCTAAACTACTTGAAAACTGGGATGTTTTTCTTGCCTTGACGCGAGCAGGCGCTACGAAGGGGGCACTTTCTTTTGTATCACAAACCATGTTAGACAAACCTAGCGTAGCCGCTAAACTACTTGAAAACTGGGATGTTTTCCTTGCCTTGACGCGAGCAGGCGCTACGAAGGGGGCACTTTCTTTTGTATCACAAACCATGTTACACAAACATGACAGTTTTAAAGTAGTTTAGGGGCTACGCTAGGTTTGTGTAACATGGTTTGTGATACAAAAGAAAGTGCCCCATTTATAGCGCCTGCTCGCGTCAAGGCAAGAAAAACATCCCAGTTTTCAAGTAGTTTAGGGGCTACGCTAGGTTTGTGTAACATGGTTTGTGATACAAAAGAAAGTGCCCCTTTATAGCGCCTGCTCGCGTCAAGGCAAGAAAAACATCCCAGTTTTCAAGTAGTTTAGGGGCTACGCTAGGTTTGTGTAACATGGTTTGTGATACAAAAGAAAGTGCCCCTTTAAAGCGCCTGCTCGCGTCAAGGCAAGAAAAACATCCCAGTTTTCAAGTAGTTTAGCGGCTACGCTAGGTTTGTGTAACATGGTTTGTGATACAAAAATGAATGTATTTTTTATTAAATCACTAAAAAACTTCATGGTGTCGATATCTCGAAACGAAGCAAGATATCGAATTATTCTTCATTTTCGATTTATTTTGGATCAATTTATCGAAATCCATCGTCAAATGTCGGCGCCACGGAAATCGTACTCTCCCCTTATTTCCAGGATTCGCCAAACTAGTGCTAAAAACAGATTTTGAGGTAAACCTTTTAACATTAAAACATTTATTGTAAAAAAAAAACGTGCCTGAAGGTCTTTATTCAATTTACTGTATTTTATTTCCAGAATTTCACCAAACTAGTGCTTACCTAATTCGCATAGATTGTCTAGTAGTGACATATTTCTAGCTCCTCGTTATATTACGGTATTACATCGGCCATATCGGGTATACCAATATAACAAAATGACAGCTGGCCGCCAAATATTCGTAATAAGCGTGTCCAGTTCGATCGAAAGTTTACCAAAACTAGAAACGGAAAACTCAGAAATGAAAAAATCACTGGAGTTTATCAGTTCTAAATACGATGATCTTATCAAAAAAATAGAGATGCTACTAACTAACAACAAGAAATTGGAAGATAAAATAGAAACCATGGAAAGTACGATGACAAATTTACAAAGCCGCATCCAGTCATTGGAGATTGACGCGGAACATAAAAACAGGGAAGCAAACTTAAAGTGTCTGGAATTTCGCGGAATTCCTGAAAATCAAGGAGAATCACCAGAGATGTTAAAAGGCATTTTATACAATATCAGCAAGACAACAAATTGCAGTCTGGGGTCAAAGGACATCGAAGAGATTTACAGAGTCACGCGAAGGGAAAAACCTACTCAACCAAAGGACAACAAACCAAGGACAGTGATTGTTAAATTAACTTCAGTAACTCATAAAGAAAATCTGCACTCTGCTATTAAAAAATTTAACCATTGTGAAAATATAGAAGGCAAAATGAATACAAGTGTTATAGGTATGTCAGGTCCCAAGAACCCAATTTATGTTTCGGAACTCCTAACTTTCCAAGCCAAACGATTATGGTTCTTAGCCAGGCAGTTAGCACGGGAACGCAGTTACAGGTACGTCTGGACAAAGGCTGGGCGAATTTTTGCAAAAAAGGACGACAATTCACGGCCGATACTGATTGATTCAGAACAAAAGTTAACAGACATTAAATGACTAGAAGGTATAGTTTTTCCTATTTTACTTAAATTATTTTCAGCAATAACCAATAAAAATCTATCTCACTATCAGATCATCCCATTTATCGCCATATTTTATACAAAGTATTTAAAATTATTTTTAATATTGGACAATATGAACCAAACACGAGCATTATCTCCATCTACTTCCATTAAACAACATAAATTACCATATTATTATTGTCTAATCTCCCTCTTTGCAATTGTAACTATATACCCTTATCTTGTCTCTGTGATCTTAAGATACATAATATCTCTAAAGTAAAATGGTTTTAAATGCATATTTAGAAATAGATAGTATTGGAGAATCAAACACTGAATTTACCTTAGATGAATTTGATAAAGTCAAAGAATTTAAGTGGAGTTTAAACAAAATAAATATTATACATCAAAATATCCGTACAATGGAAAATCTTGATGACTTTCTTTTATTTTTAGACAGTATTAGGTCGTCTGTGAGATTTCATATAATAATACTAACAGAATGCAGATTGAATGACTCATATCTCACAAAACAAATTGCAGGTTATCATGAATATCATACAACACAACAATTAAATCAAAACAGTGGAGTGGTAGCTTACGTTCGCGACGACATCCACTCTCATGTTAATGAAATTCGTATCAGTCAATCAAATTGTCTGAAATTAGTCATTAATGGATATTTATGTATTTTAGCCATTTACAGATCACCATCATTCTACGATATTCACGAATTTCTGGGTAATCTCCTATCTGAACTCAAAAAATGTAGTAACTTCAAACAACAAATAGTAATGGGGGATTTAAATATTAACACACTTGGAAATATACACAGACAATGTCACGATTACCTCTGCGCCATGGCAGAAAACAACTTCAAAATAAATATTAAAGGTCCTACCAGGGTTCAAGATAATAGCATATCATGTTTAGATCACATAAATACCAAAAATATTACAGCCTCTAACGCATTTGTTATTCACAATACAATAACTGATCACTATACAACCGCAATAAGCGTTCCAGACACATCTCTTAAAAAACAAGTAAAAACTAACCACTTTACACCATCCATCTGCTTTGAGGGGTTAATTAAGGATCTAAATGGTGAAACATGGCAAGATGTATGTAGAGAGACTGAAGTTAACAATGCACTCAACTTATTTATTAACAAAATCAACATGTATATATCCAAAAATTCAAAAGATAAACTCACTGCACATAAAAAAATAAAACTTACTCCTTGGATTAGTAGTGGTATTGTAAAAGCTATACACAAAAGAAATCACTTACATAAAGTGGCAACAAAGGACCCACAAAACACTCTTAAACAACAGAATTACCGTAGATATCGTAACATCTGTAAAAATGTTATGCGTAATGCAAAAGAAAGGTACTATAAGCAACAACTCGACCGAGATCCATCCAGTAAAAATATGTGGAACATCGTTAAACAAATTACCAATACTAAACATAAAATTGACTCTGATATTAACGAACTTCTGATTACAAACATAGCCACCAGTGATTTGGACATAATTGCTTGCCACGCTAACCAATATTTTACGACAGTTGGATCTAAGCTTGCGGAAAATATCCTAAGTTTCACCAAGGAAACTGAAGATTCATTGGCATCTGCAATAGAACCAAAACAAATTCATTTTTCGTTCAAATTCCCACCTACGTCAAATGAAGAGGTCATAAAAATTATTGACAATCTTAACACTACGCATTCAAAAGGTCCTGATAGTCTTAACACTCATATTCTAAAAATCATTAAACACAATATCGCATCGCCTTTGTCGAACATTTTCAATAAAAGTTTTTCTTCTGGGGTTTTTCCTGACCATCTTAAAAAATCTATAATAGTACCAATCTACAAAAGTGGACCCAAAAACCAAGTGGGCAATTATAGGCCAATATCCCTGCTGAGTGCAATCTCAAAAATTATAGAAAAAATCTTTAAAAATAGATTAAGTAATTATGTAGAGAGCCGAAAACTTTTAAGCAAAAATCAGTTTGGCTTTCGGCCGGGGAGAGGAACGGACGATGCTATAGCGCAACTTACAGAACATATTTCTGGAAATATAGATCGCAGAAAGAAAAGCATTGCACTGTTCTTAGACTTAGCCAAGGCTTTCGATACAATTTCTCATAAAATACTCCTCAAAAGATTACAAAATATTGGTGTTGTAGGTATGCCTTACGAATGGTTAAAGAGTTACTTAACGGGTAGAAGCCAGCAACTCAAAATAGGCAATACAGTGAGTAACTCACTAGACACCAACTTTGGTGTACCACAGGGAAGCACATTGGGACCTCTTCTATTTATAATTTACATCAATGAGTTATGCAATCTACCAATAGGCGGAAAAATTATTACGTTCGCGGATGATACGGTAGCTATATTTGAAGGAGAGGATTGGGCTGAAACTCATAAACATGCTGAAAGTGGAATCAATGCGATAAAACAGTGGCTTGACAAAAATCTACTAACACTAAATATAGCAAAAACTAAATACATAAGATTCAGCTCAACCATAAAGGGACGACCTAGTACATCGTACACAATAAAAACTCATAAGACTAATTGTATTTCCTATAATATGGACTTTAACTGCAACTGTGAAGCTTTGGAATGTGTGAACAACATCAAATATCTAGGTGTTATCATAGACAATCATCTTAAGTGGAAATATCACATCGACAATCTTTCAAGTAGGGTAAGAAAATTGATATACATTTTCTTTGCATTGCGAAACATAATTAAACAAAAAGACCTAAGAAAAATATATTTCGGACTGTGCAACCCCATCTTAACGTATGGTTGTATTGGCTGGGGAGCGTCAGGAAGAACGATTTTAGATCCGCTTGTAAAGGCCCAGAAATCCATAATTAGAGTCATTATGCGTAAACCCTACAGGTTCTCAAGCGACAAACTCTACAAAAAATTTAACGTTCTTGATGTTCGTCAAAACTTCATAAAAAAGATTATTATCCATGTACATAAAAATATAGAAAATTTTAATAAAATTGATCACAAATACAATACAAGAAGTCACAACAGAAAGGATCTCTTCGTCCCAGGGAGCAATACGGCAAAGTATCAAAAGACGTATGCGTATCTGGGACCGAAATTATACAATAAAATCCCCCCAGACTTAAATATTAAAAATTGCAAAATGTCCTGCATTGGTTCAATAATAACTAAATGGTTGATTGGCTTGGGCAGGGAGGAGTCTGAAAAACTATTATATAATGTGAATTAAAACGATACATGGTTACCTATGAATGGCACATTTAGTAAAAACTTAGTACATAGGTATTAATTAAAAAAAATAATAATAATTTAAATTGCATTTGGCACTTTACACACTTTGGTTCCTTAGAACAGGCAATCTGCCTAGCTAGGAACTAATATCGACCTAAAACAACGTAATAACACTTGTATTCATTTTAAATATATTCTCTTATTATGTAATATTATTTGTTATTTTGGCTTTAAATGTATCAAATGTAAATAAAAAAAGACTTGAGGCAAATGGTTGTGATGGGTCGCGCCAATACCCGCCACTCTGCCAGGACTAGGAGTCTCAAATAAATACAGGTGTGCGGTCCTTTGCAAACCAATCTCTTACTTACTCTCAGATTCACTACTGTCACATCTCTCGCCAAGTCTCTGGCTCACTTTCTCCCTGCTTCGGTAACTTTGCAATAAGCCGCCGCTTTTTTAATAGGCACAGATTTTGAAAAGTACACTACTTTTAAACTTAGTTACTACAAAAAACATCGGTTTCAGTCGAGACCGGTGGAAAAATATCCATTTAAATTTACATTTCATAAAAAAAAGAATTGTACGTAATTTCTCGTTACGGCTGACATTTCGTATTACATTATTTTGCATAGAACAATGCTGAACAATTTCCAGGGTACCAATCGATAAATATTTAAAAAAAGATTACTCTATGGCAAGAAATCACTCGAGGAAGGTACTAACTAAAGATTGGGTTGCACCATACAAATTTTAATTTTCTGAATAAATAAATAATTAAGTATATTTAGGACGAATTAAAATCAATGTACTATTAATTAGGTTGTGTTAGGTTAGGTTAAGTAATAATTATTGGATATAGATGGAAACACTTTTTTTAAATAAACTCTTTTGATTTACCTTAATTACATTAGCTTCGTCTTGTGAAATTTTGCCCATATTTGTAATCACTGTCACTTTGGTATGTTGGTAGTCCTGATAATTTTTTTTATATATAACGACCGGCTAGAAGATTTTGAAGATATCACGAAATCTGGGCGTATTAGATAAACACTAATTTAAGTACCGAAGTTTTGAAAATAAAATAACGTAAAAAAACATGCTTTTTTCTAGTAATTATTATTTTTCAAATAATACACTCACTTTTGTATCACAAACCATGTTGCACAAACCTAGCGTAGCCGCCAAACTACTTGAAAACTGGGATGTTTTTCTTGCCTTGACGTGAGCAGGCGCTATAAAGGGGGCCCTTTCTCTTGTATCACAAACCATGTTACACAAACCTAGCGTAGCCGCCAAACCACTTGAAAACTGGGATGTTTTTCTTGCCTTGACGTGAGCAGGCGCTATAAAGGGGGCACTTTCTCTTGTATCACAAACCATGTTACACAAACCATGTTACACAAACCTAGCGTAGCCGCCAAACTACTTGAAAACTGGGATGTTTTTCTTGCCTTGACGTGAGCAGGCGCTATAAAGGGGGCACTTTCTCTTGTATCACAAACCATGTTACACAAACCATGTTACACAAACCTAGCGTAGCCGCCAAACTACTTGAAAACTGGGATGTTTTTCTTGCCTTGACGTGAGCAGGCGCTATAAAGGGGGCACTTTCTCTTGTATCACAAACCATGTTACACAAACCATGTTACACAAACCTAGCGTAGCCGCCAAACTACTTGAAAACTGGGATGTTTTTCTTGCCTTGACGTGAGCAGGCGCTATAAAGGGGGCACTTTCTCTTGTATCACAAACCATGTTACACAAACCTAGCGTAGCCGCCAAACCACTTGAAAACTGGGATGTTTTTCTAGCCTTGACGTGAGCAGGCGCTATAAAGGGGGCACTTTCTTTTGCATCACAAACCATGTTACACAAACCTAGCGTAGCCGCTAAACTACTTGAAAACTGGGATGTTTTTCTTGCCTTGCCGTGAGCAGGCGCTATAAAGGGGCACTTTTTTGTAACATAAACCTAGCGTAGCCGCTAAACTACTTAAAACGCGTGCGTATCTTTTTTTTTCGTTCTAGGTATTCAAATAATTACACAAACCCAAAATTTTCACATTCAAAACCTGGGATGTATATCTTGCTTAAACTTGCGTGCGTGTTCCTTTATTACTTTCGTTCTTTGTTTAGGTTATTAGATTAGTTTAGGTTTGGTTAGGTATATTAAATAAGACGTTCTCCGACGACATTAAAAAATTAATAATTGAGAATTTTGAAGCTGTTTTTATAATAAAATGTATAATTACACATATCCGTTAGACAAGCACTGTTCTCTGTACAAAACGAAAAAGTAGAACGTGTGCGAGTTCTTTTATTTATTTTCGATAATTTTTCTTTTGTCTATGGTTCGTTATTTTTTATCAGTTGGAAATATTTTTCCTATTGAATTGCGCGGTTTTCGGTAACATTCAAAATGTCGTGTGAAAATTGTTCCGTAGGTGTTGTTAAATTTTTGAATATTGTGCAAAATCGTGAAATATTATTAGAATGGCTTAGGAACCATGGTGTTATTAGAAGTGATAAACTATGTGAAAAGTGCAATAATACATGTATTTTAAAATCGGATTTTCGATTCGTGTGTTGCAAAACAAATACTGTGCAAGTGGGGAGGAAAAAAATAAAAACTAGGTGTAACTTTAGTGTAACGGCACGCAAAAATACTTTTTTCTCCCTTTCAAAGCTCAGTATTGAGGACATATGCAAATTTGTTCTGTTTTGGGCCGATATGCGACCGCCCCGGACACTATTCATGATGGATGAGTTTGGAATGTCGAGTGGAACTGTTACAGATTGGTCATCATTTTGTAGGGAGGTATGCGTCCACTGGTGCTACCAAAATAAAGAAATGATCGGCGGTGTCGGAGTGACTGTGGAGATAGACGAGGCAAAAATAGGCAAACGAAAATATAACCGGGGAAGAAGGATTGACGGGAAGTGGGTTTTTGGTGGATTCGAGCGCGAATCAAAAAAAATGTTTGTCTGCGATGTTCCGGATCGCTCAAAAGTTACCCTTTTGGAAGTAATCAAGGAGAATATACTACCGGGTACGACAATCGTTTCAGATTGTTGGAGAGCTTATGATTGCCTCGGGGATGAAGGATTTGTGCACCTCAGCGTTAATCATAGCGTTTCTTTTGTGGACCAAATGACCGGTGCCCACACTCAAAACATCGAGCGTTGCTGGAGGGATGTTCGGGGAAGTGTGCCAAGGTATGGTAGGAGCGAAGCGCACTATGAAGGATACTTGTGCGAGTTCCTTTGGAAGAGGTCGCTTCCGCATCATCCAGACCGAATCCATTCGTTCTTCAGAATGGCGAGCGCCCTCTACAATCCATACGTAGACCAAGAGGCGGCTGACGTGGAGACTCAGAGTGCCGCTGGGACCGGGAGGGATGCTGAGGAAGGGAGTAATAGTGATTAGGGAGGCTGGGAGTGACGTCGAGGCTGGGAGAGGTGCTGAGGCTGGAAGTGATTCGGATTAGGTATGTGTGCAAATTATGTTTTTCATAAATTTGTTTTGTATGGTTGGCATTACTGAAATACGTCACTATGTGGTTTCTATGGATAAGATTCAATATGGTGTCGGTGTCAAAACGGAGAATAATTACGCGTATAAAAGTTTTTACGAATATAAATTTAAATGCACGGTTTTCCGCCTTTTTCGACTGAAACCGATGGTTTTTGTGGTAATCAAGTTTAAGGGTAGTTTAGTTTTTAAAATATATGCCTATTAAGAGCGTAGCGGCATACGGCGGCTTATCGTCATTTTACCCCTGCTTCTACTCTGGAATTCATTTGATTCTGCACTTCATTGGACCCCGTATTCGTATCCCAAGACCAGGCCCATTATAAGCACGGATGTAGCGGCTAACCCAAGACTGATCAGCGCCAAAATATAGTCAATGAGAGAGAGAGGGATAGGACATTTGGGAGAGAGACAGGACACTTACAAATTGTGTGGTTTGTTGTAACGATTCAATAAAAATCAAAATAATTGATTTTCACAAAAATAGAAACACAGTTGAATCTCCATGAGCCACGGATCTGATTTTAATGAAAAAAATGACTGCAATGAAATATACTCTATTTCTATAATTATTGTGATAAATCAATCATAGCACATTGGTAGATAATGAATAAAAATTCAAAATTGGAGGTTGTAAAATTCAATTGTTTTTAAACAATTTCTAAACACAAATAAAATAACTTATGAAAAATATGGTATCAATAATTGTGTAACACATTTTCAATCGTGTTTGTTTACAAATGACGTAAAACTAGGACATAATGGTGCAAATTAAATGATTTTACATACCATTTTTGACGTCTGTCCAAAATTACATAAATGTCACCGGGCAGTGAATTTGTCAAGATGCCAGTGTTGCCACCACTAGCATTGCCATAGAACTGCGTAGTAAAGAGCTTCCGAAACGATCAATCGGCTGGACGGCAACCTGCAAGCCGCTTAAATTTGTTGTCTATCATTGTCTATGCTTAGCCGCTTGCCGCGGCGCATCAAGCCTCTCGGTCAAGCCTGGCCACGCCTTCGTGTGATTTCGTGGCGGTCGAAAGGGGGTTGAAAGTGAATTTTGTGCGAAATGGAATTTAACAAAGACTAAATTTAATAAATTTATTGCGTTGTAATAAATAATATTATAATATAATAAAGTAAGGACAATTATTTTTTTCCCCAGATGTTTATTTATTTAGGAAAATCAACAGATTGTTTACATCAATAAAAATAATAATACCAATAAAATCTTTTTTTTCTTCTTCTTCCCCTTGCCCTATTGAAGTCGGGGACCCACTGCATCCACGAGGCCCTTCCATTCGTCCCTGTCTTGCGCTGATTGTTCGGCCTCCGTCCATGGTAGGAGGACGTAGCACACTGCTTGCCGCACTTATTCTTCGATCAATTTCTCCGTCTTGTCGACGTCGCTGGAGAATTCGACCCCAAGGTATTTGAACCTGTCCACCTGTTTCAGCTGAGTCCCATTAGCGAGTATGTTGCACTGAGTTTGGTCCCTTCCTATAACCATCACCTCTATTTTTGAGGTACGCATCTTCATTCCCGCCACCGTGCACTCATCGCTGAATCGGTTGATCCACTCTTGTAGTCCCTCCTGTGATGTTTTCAATCTCGCGATGTCGTCAGCAAATAGTAGGGAGCTGATCCTAGTATTGCCAACCAGTGCTGCATCCGGTGTTTGACTGTCACGGCTGATTCGGTCCATGAATATAGTGAAGAGGATTGGCGACATAGGGCATCCTTGTCTGAGACCGATTTCCACTTCAAATTCTTCCGAAACTTTACCCTACTGCTACTTTTTTCTCATAGAGATGCTATGCCTTTTAGTAAGTTGCCTTCAACTCCGTATTCTTTAAGCACATCCCTCAGTAGTTGTTGGCGCGGTACTATTTCGTATACCTTCTCTAAATCTATAAATCCAACATATGATGGATTACCGTATTCCCAACATTTTTCCCGGCAACACCAATAAAATCTAATAACAGATTTTCACATAACTTAAAATTATAATAAAAAAATAAGATTCCTGTACCGGTGGGCTGACATATTTACAAAAATACAACCTTGTGAAATTAAATAAAAATTAAAAGAACACCAATAAAATCTAATAACAGATTTTCACATAACTTAAAATTATAATAAAAAAATAAGATTCCTGTACCGGTGGGCTGACATATTTACAAAAATACAACCTTGTGAAATTAAATAAAAATTAAAAGAATTGTAATTTTTTTTTTGTCTGTAGGTACTTATTGGTTTATTCTCGTTTGTCTATTCCCGAAAAAATATAAATTCGCATCAAGCCCGCCGCCAGCACGTAGTATTTCGGCAATTCTTGTGAGAAAGCCGCAAGCCAGCTTTGGAGACGGTCAAAAGTCAAAAGGCTTGTCACAAGGTGCCATAGACAAAAAACTACGTCTTGCTCGTGTCAGACTCGCTTAGGTAGAATAGGTACATAGGTAGGCACTTGACCAGCTGTCAAAAATAATAATAGTTTGTTAATATTTCATCTATGGCGTTTGAACGAGAAAAATATTTATAGCGAGTAGTTGTCAATGTTGTCATCTGCTGTTTAAATTTCTGCTTCTCATCAGCGTTGGGCGATTGAATTATCAAGTTATTCCTAAAAGTTTCAGTAAATAAGTCATGGCTGATGCTCAGGTAGAGATGGAGGTGGAAGTGGAGAGTGCGTCTTCTGGTTTCGCGGCCGAGCCGGCTGCCCCTCCGTCGCCCAGCGCCAGTACATCTTCAGCATCGGCGGCCAACAAGAGTGTGATAGTCACCACAGGGACGGCGGGATCCGTGTCTGTGTCGCTCCATCCTCTGGTCATCATGAATGTGTCGGAGCACTGGACCAGACTCAGAGCCCAGGAAGGCTCCCCACAAATAGGTTATTAATTTTAAAGTTGAAACAAAGTTTTTTTAGGTAATTTATGCGTAAATACTGCACTCTCTGCTTTGGCTGTTTTCAGACCTGTTCAAATTATTGTAGTTGTGTGTTGAATTTTGATGGCAAAATGGATAAATATGTTAGGTTTGATGTAAAAATTCGACTTAACCTTTGAAATGCCAGGCTCCCGCGACCTAATATGTAGTGTGCCGAGACTAAACATTGCACAAACAGAAAGTTTTGTTTTCAAATTACCAATTGATTACGCCAGCGCCGAGTTGGTATAAAATGTATATTTACAAGGTTGGCGGTAAACATTCGAGATCACTTCGCATTAAGCGTGGCCAGCGATCCTGAAAGTTCACCAGGTCGGCTCATCGAGGGGGTAGAGCGGGGATTGGCTACAATGTCGTGACATAGCTTAAAGTTCATTATTAATTATTCACTCGAGCGCTTTTTGCCACATTATGGCACTATTTCCAAAACCTCGGATAGCTTTGTTGCCAAAATGTGGCAAATTTAAAAAAAAAATATTTTTATTAAAACGATTATATAATATATTGTACAATCAAAAAATTAATATTCTCTAGATTCTTTAAAATGTTTTAAGGTTAAAGATTTAATTATATTTTTTTTATAAATCCTACAAATATGTGATAATAGTCAAAAGATAGGGGAATTCATTGGCTACATAGAACTATAATCAGTTTGTATGTCTCCGTATTCAAATTCGGAGGTATGATTTTTTAAATGTGGGTGGAAAAATTTCCTTTAGCAATCTGAGAAAAAAAATTTAATTGCTCTGTCGCTCCAGTGGTTATATTATGTACACCACTTAATTTAAATGAACATGGCAACAACGAATGGTGGTTTTTCACCAAGGCTGTACTTACCCTATATTTCTTAATTTAGTAATATGTTTTGTGTTTCAGTAATTGGCGCTATAATAGGAAAACAGAAGGGTAGGAACATCGAAGTGATGAACTCATTTGAACTAGTCTTTAACGTAATAGCGGGAGATATCATCATAGACAGAGAATACTACAATATGAAGGAAGAACAATGTAAGTGCAACCTTTTATTACTATTATTATACCCAACAGAGGCAGTTGACCTCTCGATCTATCGTCTTACACCACAGTGGGAGGAATGGATTCATTCTTTTGCCACTCCTGAACATACTGTCCTCCATGTTCCTAACCACCTCTCAAGCCTTTTCCTTCCCTGAACTTCCTCTCCTAACTAACTAACTAGGTAATTAAATAACCATCACGCCGTTTCTCCGCAGGGAAGACGAACCGCCAAATAACTTAGTCTTAGCATTAGATTTTTTTCTAGTTTTTTAAAATATTGCCATTATTCGTAGCCCGAAAATATTTTTCTTAAAATAAAAAAACACACCACATCTTTGTGAATTTTTTTTTTAATGGTTGTTATCTTTTTCTAATTTGCAGTCAAGCAAGTGTTCTCGGATATGGATTTCCTGGGCTGGTACACCACCGGCGAGTCCCCCACGGAGAAGGACATCGCCGTGCACCGGCAGATCTGCGAGATCAACGAGTCGCCCATCCTCTTTCAGCTCAACCCCAACGGCCGCAGCAATGACCCTACCCAACTCTCCTACGACGCTAAAGCCAACAACATCGGGGAAAGCGTGAGTTTTACTAATTGACTAACCATCATGCTGCTCGTCACAGAGAAAATCAACCGCCAAACAACTCGCTCTTGGCCCTCACTTATCAAATTGAGTACGGTACTCTCTCTATAATCCACCTCTTGATTATTTATTTTTGATTTATTTATTAATGCTCTTTGTTTGGTTTGCTCACTTTACCCAGTACCTACCTGTCCTCATCCCTAACCATATCACCTAACTAGAAGAGCATTTTTTGAACTTGGAACAATGACCAGAAAATTGGAGGGATTTTGTTCCGGAAGCACAGAGAAGAAATCTAGGAAGAAGTTTGGAAGTGGTGTTTATCGCGTTGATAATAATTTCGTTTATTAACTAAAAAGAAGAGATAAGTGATTGGTTTTCCTTCTCCCTTGTTCCCAACACATATTATCACCCAATTCCAGCAAACATCATTTAGTTTAGTCCTCGTTACGTTTATTTACAGTCCATTTACCAAGTGCTTCTGAAGCTGTAATTTGGAAACAGTTTCAGATGCAACATCCTTTGAATAGGCTTTTATATTAATAGTAAGTATTTATTACTTACTATTAATAAATACTTAACATTATTACTTACTTAAGTATTTTTTGTATTTGTTTAGTGATAAATTGAAGATGTCCACTGAGGGCAAAGAGGAATACATATGAGGCATGTTGAAACGAAGATGGCAATCTCCAATTATTTTCATTTTTGAGCAAAAAATGTATTTTTAGTTCTTTTGACGTACTATAAACCATAAAGCATAATTTTTGTTATTAATTACACTCCGTGTATACTTTTCACAAATTTTATGGGTTACCGTCATTTATGCTCCAAAACATTTGTTGCTGCCAATATTATTTTTGTTTCTCTATCCATCACCATATCTAACTCATTTTAGACCAATGGTGGATATTGCCATCTTTGTTTCAACACTCCTCATAAGGTAGTCCCAGAATTTGTTCACCGTAATAAATCCCGACTTCTAGTATTTACGCAGTGGAATCCGAAAGCTTGGAAGTGGAAAGAAATGTGTGTTTTCATAACTACTCGTTACCAAAATACATAAGAAAGTATTTAGTGGAGAAGGCAGATAACAAAGATAAACTAGAACATTGTCTTCATCGCTAGAGTCGCTTGACCCCTCAGGCCTCGACAGTATTTTTTCAGAAGGTTCAAATATTTCCGTTTTGCAATAAAATCCAAATTGGAATATTTCTGAATTTATCCGAAAACTAAAAACTGTTTTGGAAAGGTGATGAAATACGCCTTAAAATTGTATAATTCGAAATAAACATATAATTTTTGAAATATAAAAATTTTGCAAGCAAACATATAAAAGTTTTAATAATGTCTCACCTTACGTTTTTCGATATTTTATTTTCTCTTTCTAACACCATTCAGATCATATTTCTAACCATGATAGTAAGAGAGACACATCGATTTCTATGAGATCCATATGAGCTGTTCCTGTACCTAACATGGGCATGGCAGGGTTGTCTTTGATCTTGTGTCTTAAATATCGTTTTGCCATTAAAATATTATCGTTTTATTTCCTTTTATTTACTTTTCGTAATTTGTATTATCTGTGTTACTTGTGCAAATAACTAGTTGTTTCTAGTTTACAGAGTGTGTTTTGTGTTTGTGCTTTGAAGTTTTTGACTTTTTGTTTTACTAAACTTATTCTAGGCTTGTCTTAATATATTTGGTCGAAGATTTAGCCTCATAATGTAATATTTTTTCCATTCCAGCAACTGCCCGTAAGCCTGTACGAGTCTGTGGTGGAGCTAGTGGGCGGTGGTGGCACAGCCCTTCTGCTGGCGCCCCTGAAGTACACGCTGGCGGCCGAGGAGGCGGAGCGCGTCGGGGTGGACCACGTGGCCCGCGTGTCGGCCCTGGACGCCGGGGAGAGCAGTCTGGGTAAGAGCTATTACACTGTACGAGTGGGTGGTGGAGTTGGTGGGTGGCGAGTAATTTGTATTCATAATTTTTTTATGAAATAACAAAAACGTGAGGTAACAATAATGTTTATAATACATTTGCCTAATAAAACATGTGTGTGTAAAGCCGGGTCTCTTGCTTCAACATTGTCATCTCTTGCGACAATTTTTGCTTCCTCCTTTACTTTCACACAGACGCGATGTTTGTGCTTTCCGATGTAAAACATTGTTCTCCCTGGTGAAGCAGGGAATGCAGGGGAGGGGAAATGTTCATTTGTTAACAGCCTAGCGGTGCAGTCTTAACCTCTCGACTGCCGTTCGCCCACCGGTGGCCGCGGGTCGAAATTTAAAAAAAAAAATTTTTTGAAGCGCATTTGTTCCTTATGTATAAAGAAGTTGTATGAAGAACAAGGTCAGAATCGCTTGCGCCGTTCTCGGTCTTGACATAGCAAAAATCCGCATAGCGCCAACCCATCTGAATAATTTATAATAAATATCTATGGTCAACTTGGCGTCACTTTTACAAACGGTTTTCAACTGTCATTTCATTTTCAAACAAGTATTTATGTCATTACTTCTTCGAAAACACCTTTGAATTGGTTTTTTTCATGTAGGGTGTTTATTCAGGTTTGTAGAGAAATAAAAAAAAATTATCATTTTCGTATGAATATATTTTTTTTCCATTTTTTTGTCGAATGGGAAATATTTTCACATTTTTTTGTTAAAAATAGCTATTCTGGGAAAACTTGTAACGATATTATCATGAAATATATATGAATAATAAGGTACATTATCTGGCAAACAGAAAACAATCACAAAAAAAAACAATTCCTTTGTTTTTATACGATATTTGAGCAAAAGCCGGGAAGATAATTTCGCGCGATTTTTTCCAAAAACACCTGGCATTCAAGAGGTTAAGTGAATAAATCGCACGAGTTTTTGAGGTTATGTGCAATGAGCGTAATTATGAGTTTAATAAATGATCTAATGGATGACTGTTTCTGTCACAAACTCATATTAATATACTTAACGGAATTTAAATAAAGTCCTGTATATTAACGTATTTTATCAAACCAATAAACATATACAGGTGTCTGGGGGGTAAAGTGCATTAACTTCGGGAAGTGATTGTCATGAATATTTAATTTTTTTTAAGTAAAAATAATTAACAACTTTTTTCGAAAATCCAACTTTTAAGGGTACTTATTTGGTAAAAATACAGAATTAGTACGGCGTGTGCGGCCAGCACTATTATTTTCCGCTGTTACGATATGGGCCAATCACAACCTTTTACCCCAAATAATTTAACCCAATCACAATTTTTAATATGTACGTCCTTCTGTATGGAAAAATCAAATTTCTAGTAAAAGTTATTAATCTTTTTTACTCCTACCATCTTGTAGAATGTAGAATCATCTCCAGGATACCCTGTATAACAATTTATGATAATAATTGATATTTTGAAATTTTTAGATGGTACATTTAGATCGTGTGCTAAATGGTATTAGCCAGAAATCTCTCTTGATAAATAAATATCTATTAAAATTTCGAGGCACCTAGTAGGTCTAACTTGAAATCTGCATTTTATCCCTGATACATCTCTTCCTCTTATCATCTTGACATTTTTTGACCTCGACGTAATTATTTATGCAAACATCAAGTGTGCGGTGCGTAGACCCATCATGTGTGTAGCTAGGCCTACCGCGCTCCAATGTTCAAACAATGTGGAAAAAACAAAAAATGTTCTCGAAAAGTTGAAAGCGAAATTGCAGGTAATGTTGAAGCTGGAGATCCGGCTTAAGGTGAACCATTTAAAAAAAATTTAATGTACGTATTAGAATATTTGATAATTCAGAAATGATGTGTTTATTTCTAATAATAACAATTGAAAGCACCTTTCTAAAACTAAAAACTCTAAGTTTTTAGTTTTCGGATACATTTTATTTGGATTTTATTGCAAAGCTGAAAGTTTTCTGCCCTTGACAGAATATGCCCGAGATCTGACGGGTTAAACCTAAAATTATACATAATTCCATGTTAATCATATTCTTCATCCTGATTGTTTGTCTGATTCTAGTTGCGGAGCACCTGACAGCGCAACGCTCCGCCATCCGCATGGTGGCGAGCCGCGTGCGACTGGTGGCGCGAGCCGTGGCGGCCCTGCGCTCCGGGGAGCTGCCGTACAGCGCGGCCCTGCTGCGCGAGGCCCGGGCCCTGGCTCACCGTCTGCCCCTGGTGGACGACCCTAGCTTCACGCATCACTTCTATAATGTAACTATTCACTTATTACAGAGTACAGCAAGATACAGGAGCAGGACTAGGCTGTAGAAAATATTTCTGAATTTATTATTTATATTACTCCTCATCAGTATGAACTGTCTTAAACCTGGGGAACTATATCACAATTTAGTTGGACGAAATTGTGACGAAGTTTGTCAAGTTCAAATTGTTGTCAAAAACGGTTTCATGATAACTCAGAATCAACTCAACTCAATATCTCTTTAAAAAGTCATTAAAAACTATGAAAATAAATAAATTTGAAGATCATTTTTGTCTTCATTAACACTCGTACAATTTTAATATTGCGAGTTTAAGGATCTCACCATTCGGCAATCCGGCAAACGGCACAAATTTCCTTAAAACAAAAAGGATTCCACCATTTTTAAAATCAAATAACTAAAGTTAATCGACGAATCGAAACCCCGTCGAGTTCCCGAATGGCGGTGTTTCAAAAAATGATTTTCTTGACCGGAAAACTGCTAATAATGAAAAATGTTACAAATTAAATACAAGGCGATTGATTAATAGTATTTCTGGCCAAGAATACAGCAAAAAAAAAGGTTTTTAGGTTAGGATAATAATTCTTGCTGAAGGGAATAATTATTTTCGTGACAATGTTTGTCTAGTAGTTCGTGTATGTACATGTAAATTTATTAAATGCAGGAGTTCACAACAATCAAATTTAGAGTTTAACAATTTTAATAAGAAGGTTAGGTCTTTTATTTTCCGTCTTTTTTCTAAAGTTGGTATATTTAAAATATTCACAATATGTAGTTTCTTAGCTGGATTAAATCGTTATCTCTCCATATTGATTGATAATTTTGTTTGTCTATTTCAGCAATGCAACGATGTGGGCCTCATGACCTATCTGGGCAGCGTGACGAAGGGCTGTAACGACATCAACCAGTTTGTCAACAAGTTCAACGTCCTCTACGACCGCCAGGCCATGGGACGGAGAATGAGAGGCCTGTTCTTCTAGCCAAATGCTAAAGACTATCGTGAATGTGTCGTGTCGGTGGGAAGTGAACGGGCGAGACTTCAATACTTCTGTTTGTTAGCTCAATCGCTCCATTTGAACTGAACTCTCTTTTTAATGTTACTGGGGGCCTAGCATGACCGTATCCACAAACTAAGCAGTGTACGCTAGTTTATCTATATCGTTAGCATACCCAGCACTTCTTTATATATCAAATCATTTGATCTTTGGCATAGCTAGCAGTTTGTCATTATGTAATGTCAAATTCAAATGAAAAAAAAAATTTGACCGGTCAGTGGTTGTGTGGGCATCGCGTTTGGGTCCCACCCAGGCGTTCCGTGTTCGATTCCTCGGCTGGCTAAGTCCTCCATCACAACACAAGCAACATCTTCCGCTTAGTGTGGTGGTAGTAGGAGATTTTCAAATGTTGTTGGGTTATTCGTAACCTGGAAATGTTTGTCTTTCTTTTAAAATTAAAAAAAATTTAAAAAAAAAAATGAGTTCATTTTGCAAAACTGATATTTTATTTTCTTTAGAATTGTCCAATGCCATTGCCTATTTACGGGCATGATAGCAAAGGTTGACAAATTATCGATAATGTTGATAAAAACCTTTGTGTCAATGTTAACAATTTTTAGGCGTTTGTGCTAATCCTCTTGGTGAATAATTTTGCATAGTTGATGGTTTTTTTGATAAATTCTGATGACTGAAATGATGATTGTTGATTATGCGTGATGGATTCACAATGATGATTATCAAAAATGGGTTTACAGATGTTTTTTATACTTTTAAAGAAAGCATTTTAAAACATTCATTAAGAAAAGAGTTCAACTGTATATAAATATGTACTCGTGAAATGTAAATTTAATTTTTAAGTAATAAATTTCTTTTGAAAATGATGTCTTATTTTATTTTGTCTAGTTTATGGTGTCTCCTGTACTTTGTATTACTCAAGTATTATTAGCTACCACCTTTATAAATCTTCCTGCTAGACCTTCTCTACTTAATTACTCCTGTACTGGAATTATCGCCTTTGACTTTGTCAGAAGAAGCGTTCTCTCTCGATTCGTCGAGCTTTTTATCTCATATTTATGGAATATACAAGATCCAAGGGTAAAGTTTACAAACTTCGAGAGGTGATTCTACAAGCGTGAATGGTAAATAACTTAAGGTATTAACATTTTAAGGTATCTACATTTGAGGCAAAAATTTTTAATTGGGCAATAATTTAAACGTCAAGTCTCTCGTTCTTTATAATATATGTTCTTTTATAATTAAACATCAACAGCCTTACTAATAAAAAAACACTTAACGACCGTTAAACGGTGTTTCTGTGAATGTTTAGAACTGGCAACTTTGTATGTTGCCTGTTTAAATTGTTGTTTTCATTAATATCCGTAAGGTGGTGTATTGCTGCGCTTGCGCATTCCTGCTGGGAAAAAAAAACCGTAAATTCCACAAAAAAAATTCGGTAGCCGATGTCTGTTGTGATTAAGTTGATCTTTTAGTTAATGATTTCTATCCTTATGACCAATTCGCTCTTATATTCATGTACGCAATATATTTACTATTATTTGTGTTGTTTTTCGTCAGTTTAAGTCAAGTTGTGGCACAAAAATTGTGTGTTCTAAATTGAACTGTCAGAAAATGGTTTTATAGGTTATATTAACCGCTTAGGCATATAAGCTTGTTTTCACGACAATTTAACGTAGGTAGACATAGGAATGACGTATGCCCCGGACCTGAGTTATTAAGAAAGAAATTGCATAAGATCTTTATTTTATTATAATTTCTTCAAAGTGATGTTTTTGGATAATTAAAATGTCTAATACATATTTTAGTAAACGTATCAAAGAAATTAACGTCTTAAGATGTGCAAGCAATGTATAACGTGAGTTTTTTTATTGTAAATTTTTGGGAATGTAAAGCAAATTTCAAGATTTTTTAATATTTTTTTATTGTATGAAGGAGTAAAAAGTGAGGTTGCAGTTTTATTTCAAATTCATTAAATAAAAGGACTGTGTTTTTTGAATTTTGAATTTTTCCAAATATTAGGTCTTTACATATGAAATTGGCGTTTTGCCGTACTGGCAATTTTGATCTCAAATATCTTCTCTTTGGTTAGGAATTCCAAATTCAAATTTTTTTCATGAATTTGTGAACATGAAATTGATTTACTCATGTATTTGTGTTTCGAAAATTATAATTCATTTGTTTTTTTTCTTTGCGTCACTTAGTTTACAAAATGGAAAACTTGAAATATCGCGTTATTTACGAGTACGAGTTCCACCGTGGCACCAGTGCTGCAGAAACGGCTCGAAGGATTAATGATGTGTATGGCGACGGTGCCGCAAAAGAAAACACAGGGCGTTTTTGGTTGCAACGTTTTCGTTCTGGAAATTTCGACCTGCAGAACAAGCCCCGTGGACGGCCGGAGACCAAAGATGATAATGAAGAATTGAAGGCTATTATGGAAGCGGATCCATCGCAAACCACGTCCGAGTAAGTTGCAGGCTGTGGTGTTAGTGATAAAACTGTTTTAATCCACTTGAAGCAAATTGGGAAGGTGAAAAAGCTTGAAAGGTGGGTACCTCACGAATTGAGTGAAGCAAATCAACAAACGCGCGTTGACTGCTGCGTTGCATTACTCAACCGGCACAATAATGAAGGGATTTTAAATCGAATCATTACCTGTGACGAAAAGTGGATCCTGTACTGGTTAATCGCTCTAGGCCACTGCTGCTTCATGATAACGCTAGACCACACACTGCACAACAGACGGCTACCAAATTAGAGGAGCTTCAATTGGAATGTCTAAGACATTCACCGTACTCTCCGGTCCTTGCCCAACAGATTACCATTTTTTTCGAAATTTGGATAACTTCTTGCAAGGGAAAAAATTCAACTCCGATGGGGCAGTCCAAACTGCCTTCAAGATTTTATTGATTCCCGTCCGAATGGTTTTTTTAGTAAAGGGATCGATGAACTACATATGAGATGGCAAAAGTGCATAGATAGCAATGGTACATACTTTGATTAAATAAATATATTATATTAAAAAAAAACGACTTTATGTTCCTCCCATACAAAACGCCGATTTCATATGTAAGGACCTAATATATACAAAAGATAAACTACCCTCTTTGACCGTGTAAGCAATGTACATATCTTTCCATGAACAATTTTTTGTCAGTTTTTAAGTAGTAAGGATTCTTCATACATAGTCCTTTAACCATTGTTAAATTTTTTCAGAAAGTTTATTAGTAAGGCTGGTAAAATACAACATTGCCAGATCAAAACCATATATTTTTTTAGTAAGAATTTGAAAAACGAAATGTACAGACTTTACACAACGTGCTACAGAAACACAGTTTAACGGTCGTTATTTTTTATTAGTAAGGCTGCAAACCTTTATGTGCGGTTTCCAAGGTTCAGTTCTTCCAACAGTTCACCAACTTTTTTCATTCTAAAGGAGCTGGAGCTTGAAAATCTGTAATGTCCTTGAGTGACATGTAGTTTCGATAGATGTTGTTGTTGTAGAGAGGTTGTTTTTGATAGATGTCGGTAGGATTAGAGCTTACGTCAAGTTCAGATAGATGTCGGGCCGTTAGAGTAGATTCACCCGGGGAGTACACCCGGTCAACGACAGCTCAAGCTCTCAGATTCAATTCCTACTCAATTAATAGAATGTAATAAACCAGTTTGTAACAACAATGACTATTATTCTTGAAGAGCCCAATACAATTACTAATGTCTGCCTGTGGATAAGGCAAATACTACAATAAATAATCCAAGCTAATTACTCCATTTGCCATTCTATCAAAATTAAGTCACAGGGGCAGATAAAATTACTTATGTGATTTTTTTCTCCAGAAATTTAGGCACTTTTTTAAAAATGCGAGTACCGCACAAGAGTGTGGAGTCAATCCCAACCGTCTGGAGCCAGTGAGACTACGGCATCCCCGATTGGGGATGTTGTGAGGCTGAAGGAAGTGGGAAGGGTAAGGAGATGGAAAGATAATTGTGGGGAATTACTTAGCTGCTCAGATTTGGTCACCAAACACGGCTAAAGCCATTTCAATAATATGGAAAAAACATTAGTCGAAGATAATACTGTTAATTCTTAAATTTGAAATGAGTAGTTTGACAAATACGGCAGTCTCGTAATAGGATGCAATGGCTGAATTGGATAAAGCGTATGTCCCGGTTAGACGTGAGGCTCTGGGTTCGAGTCCCAGTTGCGACCATTATCTTTTATTATTTTTCTGTGTATCATTTTCATATTTAAAAAATTAGATTATTATTGTTATCTTCTTCTTCAATGATATATTAAATTCATGGGAATAACCTTCAAAAGTTAAAAAGAGAGTTTGTGTTATAAAAATTATAAAAATAAAATCCTTAGAGTTAAGGAAAGCCAAAAACATTAATAGCAAAGTAATCAACAATAAAATAAAACTAAATAAAAGTCTGATACTAAGGTTATCCGCTATTGATAATTGGCTACAAACTTTGTTGTATTATGAGTATGAAAATTAAAAGTGGTGTTACTAAGTTGTTGTTTTATTTCAATTTATAATGTCGCATCACAAAGTATCTGAACAAATAAAATCTTTCATTCTCCAAGAAAATCTCATTTGCAGGAATCGGAATAAAACAAGTATTTTGATAAATGCAATATTTTTATTACAGAGCATTTATAAATCACCAAATTCCATTAAAATGTTGCCTATACAATCATTAAATAAATTCATATCAAATATCAATGCACATTACTTTCATAAACACATGTCTTGGCCCCCTACCACTGTCGATCGATAAGGATTGATAGAATAACTTTCGGTTACTTCTTATCGTTCCCTAGCATGACTGCAGATCGCCAACGAAAAAGTCGCAGTTCACAATGACTAAGTGTTTTTAATATATTCGACGTCAACTGTTGTTTGTATGTTAGCGATCTGCAGTTGTCCTAGGGAAAGATGAAAAGTTACCCAAAGTTATCCTGACAATCCTTATCAATCTACTGTGCTAGGGGGCCTGAAGTACACTGACAAGAATACCGAAATAGATATAACAAGTGTTTTATATACTGGTAAACTTCAAGTATTGAAAATATCAAAAATTCGAAGAACTTAAGTTATGAACTTTCCTAAAAGTCACAGAATATAGTATATGTATTTTTATTTGACTGTATATGAAATTGAGTTAAAGAGATTTTCAAGATATAATTCTACATTATTTAAATTGAGTATTGTTTTTATTTCTATTTGTCTGTATCTACTGTAATTTAATTGATATTCTTTATTGTCAATGTTACTGAAAACAGATAATATGATCGTTTAGAGTGCAATACCACCAGTGGGACGTCAAACAATTTGTAATTTATTTTTTTACGTTAGCTCCACACAGGAGGCCTTGAGGAAAAAAAACGAGTGTGCTTTAGACCACATGGCTGAAGTAAAACTTCTTTAGCTCTATCTATATGTATGTTTATACATATATGTTTATATCTATAAAATAAATATATATTAATTTACTACAAATATTTAATTAAAATTTCTTATCGTTTGCCTCGCCCGATTACACTTTTCGTAATGCTCTCGTCACACATTCACCAGCTTACTCCCCAAGTCAAGCAACGCGTAAAGAAGTTTTACTTCAAAAATCCCTCAGGATCGGTAGGTGGGCAAATGCATTCGCCGCCAAGACCTAAACATATGTCACCCCATTAACCCGGGAACTCTTGTTAAGTCACCAAACGTAGCAAACTACTTGGAGTGACCTATGGCGTTGGTGTTGGTTATCCAATAAATGGTTCCCGGGGCGGTGGTACCCATACCCGCCCCCAAAAAATTTGGAAGCAATATTACAAATTGTCAAAGAAAAACCAAATATTCGGCATTCTGTGGTTGGACATAGTCAAAGAAAATGATTACAAATCAAATGGTATTAACCCCCCCTTGCCTGCGATGTGTATCTACTACACATTGCTTCTTGCACTTTTAATATTTCCGTAAATATGGAATATTCTGGGTTCATATTTTAGGTAATCCTCCGTTATACATTTACTCATTAAATAAAAATTTTAAAAAAATAATAATCAGTACCTTTCGGGCACATAAGAGGTATTTTGTGAGAATCGAAAACAAATTCACCAATACAATCAAACGTCTGGCGTATGATCAGTGCTGCGGGTGAGATGTACAAATGCATGAAGCGTGCGGCTAATGTGACATTATGCACGTCTCACTCTCACCTACTTCGATATAAGTGAGCGCGAGAAAGAGAACCGTGTGGTTACTGATCAGTCGTCAATCGTGTTTGTTCCTTCGGTTTCCCCGCGGACCGTGGACGGTGCCGCCAGTCGCCGCCCGGCTTTCATTCGGAGCGGTCTCTTCGCATGTTGTATGAGCATCGTTTTTTTGAGCTACTGACGTTTTTTTTCATGTTTTCAGCAATTAAACATCAATTATTATCATTTTTGACTTCAACTATAATGAAATATAGCGATTTGCTATGAATATTCATTTTTTTCTATTTTTAAATCGACCATTTCTGCTTGTGTAGTGATTACACAGCACCAGAACGTGCGGACTTTTTTAGCACAGTAAGGGAAAGGTTAAACATGGCTTTTGGAAAAAATGTAACATTTGTGGTATTGCGCGCTGAACAATAATATTATGTAACTTAAAAACTAAGTTTCAACCAATTTGCGTGAATCTTACTACAGTTATTATTATATTATGATATGGTACACAAATATTATTCCCTACTAAAAAAAATCACTTTTGCATTGAATAAATAAAGAGTATAAAAATATAAAGTTGAAAAGAGATATATTTTTTAAAATAAGGTCTGTAGAAATTTTTAACAATTACCAATTTCAATATTATCGACTCGAGTGATGGAGTGGTTTTCGATTCGGCCATTCGATTTAATTAATATCATTGTTTAAATTCTTGTGACATCGTTGATCATAATCCGGTTAGTAAGGATCATGTTTAAACTTCTAGGATCCTTTCAATAAAACACTGGACAGCTACGTGACGAACTCTCAATTCAGCAAGCCAACAGTAAACATGCCCTAGACCCTTCTATAAGTTTAGATCGGGGAACCGGGCTAATTAAAAGTATCATTGAAGAAGAAGAAAACAATAATAATCTAATTTAAAAAAAAAAGTCAATAGGCGTTCCATAAAAATAAAATTGGATATATTTATCCGAGACACTATCTAGGTAACAAATACATTCTTTGAATACTTGTTTCCAATAATTGGGTAGCTGCCAATAATTTGAAAAAAAAACATTAGTCGAAGATAATATTGTTAAGTCTGAAAATTTAAATATGAAGTTGACAAATACGACAGTCTCATAATAGGGTGCAATAGCAAAATTGGTTAATGCGTATATCCCGGTTAGATGTGAGGTTCTGGGTTCGAGTCCCAGTTGCAGCCATTATATTTTATTATTTTTCTGTGTCTTGTTCATTTTCATATTTTTTAAAATTAGATTATTATTGTTATCTTCTTCTTCAATGATATATTACATTGATGGGAATAACCTTCAAAAGTTAAAAAAGAGAGTTTTTCTTATAAAAATATGAATTAAAAAGTGTTTATCATGTCATAAATATATTGTAAATAAAGAGAGAATTGAAAGGATCCTAGAAGTTTAAACAATCATATTTCGAAATAACTTAATTCTAACTGCTTACTGCAGTTTAAATTAATGAATTCTGTACTTTTTTTTTAAATCGTGACATTTATAATTTATTTTAATTCATAAAAATCACTTAACAAAAATTAGGGTAGCTATCGCTCAAGTGATTATTTAACCACAGAAACATTATTTTGGTTTTTTCAAAATTCACATTTATTTCAATATGAAGTGTTTGCAAGTCTTGAATAAGAAGGCTGTAACAATGTACAAAATGCAATAAAAATACATCATTATTTAATGTATGTTTTTTTTAACAGCATCAAATATTATATTATATTGTGGGATTTCATTTATTTAATTTTGCCTTGATATCGATCGTCCAATTGATTAGTCAGACATCTTCGAAAAATCGAAATTAGAGATGCAGCTTTATGTAAAAGTGTACCCTCTATCTGGTACAATACTCAGATTACTCATAAACACCACCAAATCAATTATAATGCAGATAAAGTGAAATATATAAAAAAAGTTATATTTTCTGGTTATTATTTTTTTTATACTGGTTTACCAGTAGGAAATTTCAAAATGTTATACTAATGTACAGTACAGTTATGCCCCCCGAAGTTATTTTATAGCATACTAAATATGTAAAAACAGACACATGTGGATGATATTATTTGATCTATGGTGAGCATTCGAATATGGCTTTCCCCATTATCTAAATCTATTTAGAGATGTCCTAATAATCAGATGGGCAATTAAAATAGCTGATAGAAGTGTGTTGTGGGCGTGTCTGGTGTGCCCGAAGTTAGGTCAATTGAGGACACAGGGAGAAGAACGACTTGACTTGACTTGACTTCCTTTAGGTTGTTCATCCAGTAACCAGACAATGCATCGACCAACAAAGTCTAGACAGGAATATTTATGTTTAAAATTACATTGAAACCAAAGTTATTGGTTCCAAAAATTGGGTTACGAAACGTTTATCAAAAAGAACGTGCAGTATTTCACAGTCAAATGGTCGAAAAAAGCATTGCTTTTTACATTTTGTTGGTCTGCAAGGACCAAATTTATCTTGCAATTTCAAAGAATCAGATTGCTTATGGAATTATCTATTTTGGCCTCAAATTGAAATTTAAGTTTTGTTTGAAAGAGGCGGTGAAGTAGTTTCTCTTATCACATTGACTCATCCAAAAGGCTGTATTAATAAGACCATAAAATGCAAACATGTAATAATTTTTTAGCTGAATAGCAAACAAAACTTTTATAGAAAACAAAATATGTATTTATTATAAAAACAAAATCCAGACAATCTCAAGACTCTCGCTTTTGTGGGTTAGGTTATTCCTTAACTTGTCCTCAATTTTCCCTTGCATCAAGTGGAATAAATCAAAACTCGCTTTTGTGTGTTAGGTTGTTCCTCCACTTGTCCTCAATTTTCCCTTACTTCAGGTGAAATCAATCATTTTTTTTTGTGAATGTTGCACAAGAGTACCATCTCTCTGGAGCCAATGGGTCAATGGCGATGTATGTAATGTGTTGCGCGGCTGAAGGCTGAAGGGGAGAAGAGAGGAAGGTTTGTAATTTCTCGGCTTCTGAGGCCTAAGAGTCGAAAGGTCATGTAAAATGGCTCAGTTTTCTTTGAAATAACTTCTTGGGATTTTCTGATCAATGTTTATCCAGAATGACGGGCCTTTAAACCACTACCCTAGGTACACATTATAAATACTTCGTTTTTTGGAAGATATGTTGTAAAGTGAGTGTTTTCTATAAGTACATATTTGACACATGAAATGGAAGATTGGCATTACACATTTATCTAAAAGCATTTTATACATTTTTATAAAAAAGCATTTTGCAAATTTTTTGGGAATCAGATAACTATAAATATTTTTTTTTAATTTTTATTGCTAGCCAAATGTGCGAATAACATTCATTATTATCATATCCATTAAAATCGTGTTATATTCTTACAATGAACATAGTAAATATAATATAAAAAGACTAGATTAATTTATCTCATTTCAAAATGGTGACTTACGTTTCAAATACTTAGTCTTGTTTCAGAAATTGCTTTCGTATTTAATGTTAATTTATGTTATGTTTACAATATTGGAGAAATGGGGCAAATTAAAACACAACGCGAGTACAAATATACATCAAATCAATTCCTTTACATATTGTGGATATATTAATGTGAAATGAAAAATAATTTGATTAATGGATCTCAATTCTGCACAAACATCTTCAAATTTATTGCATAATTTTGATCGACTTTTGGGGTAGTTAGTTACTAAGCTAATGTTGCGATATCTCCTACTTTTTGAATGAACGTTTTAGATAACGTCGCAGTGTTCATCATCAGGGTAGATATATATATGTATATATAAACCATCTCGGTTCATATTCATTCTGTTTGGTAATATCCTGGAAAATCTTTCAGTTACAATGCATAATCGTAATATGTAAATGTAAACACAGCAGTAATACAGAAGATGAAGTTTCAAAGTATGATATTAAACAAACCATATATACACGATTCATCTAAGCCACTGAAGAAATCAAATTGTAAGGCCAATTTTTCCATACTTCAGCTAAAATTGATTGAATTTTAGCTGAAGGTTTGCTGGATTTTGCCAAGGAAAGGTCTTTTGGAAATTTGCGACATATTTTTTCTTTCAAATCTGTATATTAATAGATAACAGAGAGATTTTCTGCTCAATGATCAACTTGAAAGTTGTGTTTTATTTATCGACTTGGAATCTACCCGAGGGATTAACTTGTCAACAATTTATCGGCTAATTTGTTTCAGCCATAAAAACAATGATTTCGTAAGATCTCATTAGATTGAGCATCAAATTAAAAAAGAGCTTAATTACTAATACAGAGTGACTGTTGACTGTTGACTAGCGATATTTGTACTTTAATAGTTAAACTTTTTTAAACAAGCCAAACAAAACCTTTGTATTTTGATCAAAATATTATTTTCAAAATTGCATTATGAATAGATTGAGTATTGAATGAAATTCTACAAGATCTGTGACAATATCATACAAGTTTATTTTAATTTGGCTTCAAAGAGCCAACTAAATTACATACATGTAAATTTAGTACAATTTAAAATAGTATGTACCTGTTTTCAACACTCTTTTTTTCTAATCAAACAATTATTGTATAACATAAGGTTTGGTGTCTTGTATTATTTTTATCTTACCAAACAATTATTGTGTAAAAAAGAGTATGGTGTCATATACATATTATTTTAATCGTACCAAACAAATATTGTGGAACAAACGTTGTCTTGTATTATTTTTATCTTATCAAACAATTATTGTGGAACAAACGGTATGTTGTCTTGTATTATTTTTATCTTATCAAACAATTATTGTGGAACAAACGGTATGTTGTCTTGTATTATTTTTATCTTATCAAACAATTATTGTGAAACAAAGGGTATGGTGTCTTGTATTATTTTTTGTAATTTAAATGAATATTTTAAACCAGTCAGGAAAAAGCTGTTCAAATTTTCTAAAGGTAATAATAATAAGTAAAAGTACCTAGTCTATTTTTTGTGTATTTTTAAGCAGTAATAAAACCACCATAGACAATATTATAATATGTACTTCAATTCTTACAGCGGTACTCGATGACCAATTGAGATTCTTATTAGGATAATAATAGTAAAACTATTTTAAAATACCCCGTGTGAGTGTGAATGACTACTAAGTAATATCACTGATAAAATGTTAATTACCCAAGATAACTCATTTAAACCTATTTAATAATACAATATGTTACCATTCGATATGCAGGAAGGCTAATGATTCCACATCAAATAAATAAATACAACAATAATGCAATCTTTAAGTCTCTCTTCGAAATTTGGCTTTAAAATGGATGCAGAAATATTTTTTTTTTACAAAAAGTGATATCAACCAACACCCTTTCATATAAAGGCCTCGACACTGCCAGACAAGATGGTTGCCAATCTCTTTGTTAGTAAATGTATAAAAAATATTTTTCTTATTTGACAAGTATTCTATCAGGGATTTTTATTGTTTACTATCGAGTACGCGGCATGCTTTGAAATGCCACTCAAAGAAAGAAATTCCTCCTGCCCTCCCTCCCTGCCGCTAAACTATATGAAATACACTCATTTTTCAAACAACTCGCGCACCACCTATAGACATTTTTTAATATAGATTTCATAATGCCAGAGCTCACCTGTATATATAGAAATCTTTGCGAACGTGCGTACAACAAATCACCAAAGTTTCATCGCAATCAGATGAATGATTCGGGAACGCATAAGGCACAAAAAAAACATTATTTTTTATATAATTAAATCGGCAATCGGCGCCGTTTCGATTTTTCACATTCAAATACCAGTCCGCATAAACTGCCAATTCTCAGCCTCTTCTGCATGTACTTTAAAGAATAATTATTTTAAAAGAAATGCAAACTTATTATGTAAAAATTAAATAGTTGTATGTTTAATAAATAAATAAATAAATAAGAACTCGAGTCAACAAATAAAAAACAGAAAGCTACGAAATTACATTTGTAAATGAGGCGGCCATCTTGGCGATCAGTGTTTAGGCATTTTTACATAGGAGTTTGTAAAATGAAACTACTGATCCCATTGTAACCTCTCCTCTTCTATCTCATGAACAACACATGTGACAGAAAGAGAGGTTACAACGGAGCAGAACCCTAATATTTATTTGATGCCAACGTGATTGTTGGCAACTCTAGAACATAGTTGGCAAAAAAATGCATTTTACGCAAACGTAAGTAGACAGTGTTCATGTTTCTTGCAGCGTCAGTTAAGTCTCAATAAGTTAGTGAAGAGGAATGGATTTCCGTAGGATATTTGGTCCTCGTTCAATCTCCGTTGCCGCACTTGTCAATACCTATGAGCTCGTCGAACAGAGTGTTGTTTTCGGCTATGACGTGTGGTTCGTGGATGGTCTGGTGAGCGTATCTCAGGGCCGCTGTGGCCAGTTTTCCCACCGTCCATTTGCGATCCTTCAGCACTCGTGATAGCGTGTCAAGCTGGAATAAATTAATTATTATATTAAATTGATATTTAGATTTTCTATTTGGGAGGTGGATATGGGTACCGCCGCCCCGGGAACTATTTATTGGATAACCATCACCTCTGCCATAGGTCACCCCAAGTGGTTCGCTACATTTGGTGACTTAGCAGGGTGCCCGGGTTCATGGGGTGATATTTGTCCAGTTCTTGGCGGCGGATGCCGGATACCCATCATATGGGTGGCGACCCAATTAAAAGAGATTGGTTTGGAATCAAACTCATCATATTGGAAATTTTCACTGTCTCTATTAAACGTCAACTCTTGACACATTTCAGCTTTTGCTCAATAAATTATCAAGAGCAATAATGCATGTGTTGTTATGCGGCAGTTGATGAAACACCCAATCTTAAAGTTAGTGTAAAAAGTTAGGACTGAGAAAGAAGTAAATGCTTTTTTATAAATAAAGCATCATTTCCAGAAATTTAATCCATCGATTCATTGGTTTAAATTTGCATGTTACCGACACATAATGAGATTCCCCACCCAACGGGCGAAGGTATACAACTACTGAGAAGTGGTCATGTTTAGTTAAACCAGACTTTATATAGATTTATTCCTTTTTCCATTGGAAAGGGAAATAAAGTTCATTAAAGATAATTATACATTAGCGACACCTATAAGTACTGGCCCAAATTAAATAACTTGTATTATAATTCATAATTGGTTTGAGACTTAGCTCCAGAAAAACCAACAGTTAGGTTAGTGTAATGTATGCCCAATCCACAGGCAGACTTTGTGTTATAAGGTCCGTGGTGTTTACAATAATTATACTATTGGGTCTTGCGACCGGCTTCAACTCTCTAGGAAATGAACCTGCCCGGCAGAGCTCTCTTAGATAGGCTATATTAGCTGGGTGCTCTTCCTATGACTCCCCGACATCTGTCGGTAACTAGCGTAAGCTTTAAGCCCACTGCAATCTATCAAAAACCTACTGAACTTACATGCCAATCAAGAACAATACAGTTAGTTATAAAAGGAAGTTACCTTGAATAATTGGGAGTTCCCGGCGGTGTAGTAGACCAGCGAGGGGGCCCCCGCCACGCTTGCCGCCAGCCACTGGATCACCAGCTTGAGCTGCGGGTCCGCCCCCTTGGAGCCCCCGCAGCCCCAGTTGCCCGTGATGATCGGCTTCAGGCAGCTGCCCCCGTTAGACGCCTTGTTCGCCAGTTGGGAGAGCTGACCAGCAAATTCACATTAGCGGAAATCCATTATTTTAATATTATAAATTAAACAAAAAGCTTATAATAAGCATCGTAACAATTTCAATAATTTGTTTTAGAGAAATGAACAGAAAAAACAAAATTAAGATTTAAGTACAACCAGAGTTTAAACTCAGAATCTCCAAGTGCCAGGTGGAATTGGTGGATGTCTTCCAAATTTAATTACCTTTCTCCACTACTGATTTCTCAAGTCAACAATAATGTTTTTTCAATTTTAATATGGTTGCACTAGTAGCATTATTGCATATTATTGATATTGTTTCGATAATTAATATAATCGCAGAGTGTCAAAAGCCTGCAAATCACTCCACAGCTAAGCTCTATTGAGCGCAAGAAACAATTTTAAAATTGACTCATTCTCATTCATGTATGCACGATGGGCACGTATTTGGCATATCCCCTTGGCTGTACACACCAGTGCCGAAAGGAGGGCTTGAGCGAAGACAACTCGTCGCTCTATTTCGTTTTTGGCTAACAGACCATTTTTCATGAACTTGAGTTAAGTATGCAGTTGTTCTCAAAAAGCCTTTATTTATACGATAATCGTTAAAAAAAATTATAAAATATTATTTAAGGGGTTTTCAAAACACACTTTGTCTTACGTCCTCCAAAATTATGTGCTTTTATGGTAGAAAAAAACATTAAAGCGTCATTTCTCCCGATTTACATTTTGGTCTGTTGGATAAAAACGAACTGAAGCGACGAACTGCTAGGAGCATAACATCCACTGGAGATGTTGTAGTATATAGGATTAGACATATACTTTCGACATCTTTCAACAGATGTCATTAGTAAAGATAGTTAAATCTAGTTTTTGGATGTCTCAACAGATGTCACTTAAGTAGTACCTTAGAAGAGTATCATCCGTCTTTGTTCATGTCTAATGCTTGAACAGTTTACGGAAAACGCTGAAGCCTTTTTTCTAAGAGCTGAGAATATATAAGGATTTGGATTGTTTGAAATGTGTGTAGAGTTTTACTAGAGGTAAAAGAGTAGAATCCAGCTATGTATGTATAAGAGATTATGATGACAGATTACTAATAGATATGTACTAGAGAACATACAAAACAAGTTGGTTGGTTGAACATTTCTTAGAAAAGTCATTAAAAACAATGAAAAAAAAAAGAAAACCAGACCATAACCTAACAATTTTTTATTTATTTTTTTCATCAATTTTAATGACTTTTCAAAGGAGGTCAACACCTCCTTTGAGAAGTTGATTAAAAGTTAAAAATAAATATTAATTAAAACTCAATAGTTGATTTCATTCTGAGTTATCCGGAATTACACAAACAGGAGTTATTAAACATTAAGGAATAATTGACCTACAATGAAAACGGCTTCTCTTTTGTGTTTTTTGTCTCTCCTGTAAAGAGGCTAAATATGATTTACGCAGTAATGTATAGCTGTCGACGATATGAACATAATACATTATGTAAACTGTTTATAATGGAGAAACACTTGGTATCGCTTAACTGAAAGTAAATGTTTATAAAAACAACAAACAAAAGCTGTTTCATGCACAATAAGTTCGCAGCATTTCTTTTGTTAACCCAAGCTCAAGGTTTGTTTAAAACATGCGGCCAATCAACTCATTTAGTAGAAATAGATTGCGTATAAAAGGCCTCAAAATAATATACAATAGAAAGTGGATTCTCCAAGAGAGATGGAAAATTTTCTTCAAAAAATCAATATCAATACAAGGGTACTTCAATTAGGTTACTTCAGTTAGAATATATCAATTGCCCAGTTGATTAATCAGATATCTCCAAATACTAAGTTTTGAGATATTGAGAAAAGCAATATTCGAATACTGACTATAATTCAAATATTACTTATTTACATATAAAATTTGCTATAAAATAACACTAGGCATAACGGTCTGGTACATTAGTGTAACAGTTTGAAATATCCTACTAGGTAGTGACCCAGAAAATATCAACATATTGTTTAATTCACTACAAGTTTTTGTACATTAGGTATAATTGATTTGGTGGTGTTTACTACAAATCTGAGTGTTGTACCAGACGTCCTTTCAGATGTCTGACTAAACAACTGGACGATTGTTATACTTCAAAATCAATCAATAGAAATCAAGCTCGGAAAACACTGAAACTGTTATACCTGTATTCAGGCTGTCTTTTTAGGGCCGCTTGCTAACAAACAAGTTTTAAATTTCACAAAGCTGATAACAAAAACCATTAATGTTGGGTAAACGGATGTTTAACACTGTAAAATTTAAAACGGGTTTATTGGGAGGTTATTGAATTATTTTCTATCATAAATAAAAGCTTATATCAATATGTCCACACTACGGTATTTTCAGAGGAATAAGAAGAGAGGAAGAGGAAAGCTGTAATCAAGGCTTATGGATTTATAAAACTGGTGATCAAAAATATTTATAAACAAAGAATCCTCAAGACAAATTCAAATCAAAATATAATAAAAGCAATTTATTAAAGAAACAGTTAGATTTGTCAAACAGCCCCATTTTTAACATGTTTCCATTAGCCCCGCCTACTTCTACCCCTCCGAGATAGGCACCTCTCCCTTGCACTCCACCTAAGTTGACGTTCTCTCTCCCTGTTCTACTTTTCATTTAAAATCTCTGTATCTCTGTATTTTGTTCAATATATTTATTCACCCCTGATGAAGGTTCAGGTCGAACCGAAACTGGTTGGTTAAAGATATATATATATATATATATATAATAAAGTGGAATTAAAACAAAGTTATTTTATTGTCTATATTGTAATTATGTATACCCACTAAGTGTTTGCTACATGTGAAAAGTCAAAATATATTTCCCTAAAGATTTGGCAGCCTGAGATATCAGGACAATGGCAGAGGGTTAACCAATAATTATCAGCAACGAGGAAATGATTGAAGTCGTTATGCCACTCGGTTGATTTCAAACCACAGAGTGATTGCTTTCTGTGAAAAGGTTTTCTTTCATATAAGTACTTATAGCACCTAAATGTTAGCGAGACTCGTCGCAAGAATTTCCTTGCCTGTACAGTGTAGATCCATTGGAACTATACTCGCCCGGTTAGACTACATTGTGGGGCGGGTTAAGGGCTGTAGGAAGGTATCTGTTAATGCAGGGCTAGTGAAACGAGAGAAAGAAAGATGCCGTTAGCTGAATCAAAATGGCACGAATACCGGTTTTCATTTTACCGGCATTTACAGGAAATGAGAATCATTTCAAACCGGCAATGAATTTGTTAGTTACACACGCACAACATACTTTACTCTGCCAACTGGAGGTGTTAAACGATATCATATTTTTAAAAATAACTGTTTATTGCGACTTCTCTTTACTTATTTGAATCCCAATAAAATTGGTACCAATTGAAGATTTTTTAACACCTCTTAATGGTGAATAAAACGTCTTCAATGTTGAAATCTTCGTGAATCACTATATTATTGTATAACATGGCTTTTATTTTGTTTGATATTATGTTTAGCTTTTCAGACCACTAAAGAATTCAACATAGAATAACGGAACGTAAAGCCTTTTGCGATAAGTACTACAAAGCTTCTGCAAAATTGACCTATTCACTAAGCGCCAGTCCATTAATTCAGTACGCTATGTGATATTTAAACATTCAATCTGCCCAGCGAGCTATCGACCATCTCAAGTATTGCAAAGATACGACAAAAAGATGCTTTTGTTAATCATAAATTTCACAAAGGCTGCAATTAAATTATTTTTTGTTAAGTTTATTCATATATTTTTGGTCAGTATGTTGTTATTCGTTAATTCAATTTGCGAACGTACTATAATATACCTGAGATTTCTGTATTTTCAAGGTGATGGGTTCACACTCTATAGTCTGTTCAATGGCATCCGTGATGCAATCGATAACCCAAGCCAGTTTGGTTTTACGCTTAATTTTTCTAGCTTCTTTCGTCACCGAGCTTTGTCGCGAAGTCCTCGACTTTCTGCTCGATCTTTGACTGATTGTACCTTCTCTTGGCACGAATGGAGAAATCACATCTTCCGATTCCACGTTTCCATTGCCGTTAACAGTAGTATTTAAAACAATTCTCGGACACCTTTTCAAGATAACTTCTTGAACTGTTTCGAGCGTTTGGTTTGGTTCTTCTTCGATTATTTCTTTATTGATTATCTCTTTCTCGTCGATAACGCTTGGTAATTGTAAGCTCTTTGTTTTTTGTAAAGGAAATAATAATGTTAAAATTAGATTCATAAAAAACGTACACCTAATTTTATGGATTACATAGTACAATTGAGGCACGTTGAAACAAAGGGGACATTTTCCACTTCTTTTCATTTTGAGTAAAATAAAATAAATGTTTTTTTTTCTATTTTCTCAATACTTCCCAATACAATACTTTAAAATACAGTTTGTATATATTTTATAAATACACTCTGTGTATATTTTATTACGATTAATTGGCAAGTTATTGAGTTATTTTATATTAATAGATGATATTGCCGTTTTGTTGTGCAAGCAAGCTTTTGTTCTGTCGCAAACACATGTGTTTTTTTTGCCAATTTGGTTAGGAACTGAAAACACCATTTTTTTTAGGTTCACACTCTGTTTCTGGCAGCGACCATGTTGAATATTATATTTCTAGCTGGTTTTTGTTGCAGAACTGATTACTTTAATTCAAAAATGTATGGGAAACTGTCATTTATGCTCTGTCGATAGTATTTTTGTTTCTCTATCCATCGCCATATCTAACCAATGGGGGAGATTGCCGCCTTTTTTTAACATGCCTCAATTTATAATATGAATACGAGTACAGAATGATACATACAGATAATAATATCATATATCGTACATATTATACATTTAAAAATAGGATAATAAAATAGATTACAACGTAATAGAGTATTCTGAATGATAAACAATACATCTAATAATACAATATTATGTATTTATACGATTTTAAAGGATTGAATTTTGTACCTCCAGTTGTCAGACTATGATGTAACACACTGTCACACAGATTTCAAAAATCCCCCTTGTGTTAGTTCGGTCTACAGATAAAATCATTCCACTATATACTTATTAGTTAAATTCAAACAAAATGAAGTCGTAGCATTTTTAATTTGGCAAATATAATATAATAATGTTTGTTGTATTGTTTTAATACCCGCACAGATGTTCTTCTCTCCTCAACCTCATCAAAGTTCTGTAGGGAGAATTCCCAAAGGACGGTAATGAATGAATGGTAAAGTCAACTTCAAGTTCCTAGCATACAGAACTGTTCTGTTGCAGAAATTGAAATTTAACATTGTAATCAAATGGCAATTCAGCGCCATTTTATTTTTTTGACACTATTGGTCAAGGTGTTACTTGAATTCATAATCTGCTCTTATAGATGCAAAAGTGTTTTATCCTAAAATAATTAATCGCGTGTCATCTATGAAAGAGCAGATAAAGTATCATTTTTAATGTTGATTGATCAGCAGAAGAGGACTATACTAGGCTATCATGTATTATTAAAATTTGATAGAAAGCTGAAACGCACCTACAATCAGTGTTTAAAATGAAACTATCAAATTTCAAAAAAACAAAATGGTGCTGAACGGCCATTTGATGACAATGTTACATTTGAATTTGTGCAAAATAACTGGGAGTATAAATACCTCTCATTAAAGTAGGAATCAGGAAAGAGAGGAATATTCTATCATTCTGTTAATTATTAGCAGGGTACACAGAGAGGATGGACCACATTTATTTATGCATTGCAATCTACTTTCCTGTTGTTCTGACTCTTTCAAGATTCGACTCTTTCGAATTTTGATTGTATCTACCATATTTTCCTAGAGCATCCCCATCTCCCTCTTTCATCCACTATACACCATGGGTGCTAGCATGGTCGATCGATAAGGATTGGTAGGATAATTGTCGGTAACTTCTCATTGTTCCCTAGGACAACTGCAGATCGCAAATGAATAGGTGACAGTTCACAATGACTAAGTGTCCTTAATATATTCGATATCAACTGTCGTTTGTACGTTAGCGATCTGCAGTTGTCCTAGGGAAAGATGAGAAGTTACCGACAATTATCCTACCGATCCTTATCGATCGACCATGCTAGCACCCCATATCCAGACATTAGTAACTGTTTCTCCGTACATTCACTCCACATTTTTACAATACAATATTTCTTATTTTAACATTTAGAAAGTTAGGTGCCTATGCAAAAAAGTTTTAAGGCTGTACACGGTGTCTGGAAATTCGTAGTACAAGCGGAAAACGAGTGAATCTACCATCTACACATCATGTTTTGAGTGAATTTTGTGTTAACAACTTTTTTGATTTGAGCTTTCGTTTTCAAGTAAATCAAATCTAAAGTTCGTAATTTTAGGTCAAATTTGAAAAAATTGTCGCTGGGGGTTAATATCAGCTGTTTAAAATGCGTCAAATCGTCAACCTGACTCCAAGTTGCGGAAAAAAATTGAAAAGGTAAAACTACGAGTTTCCGGTTACCTTGTATTATAGAGTAATTGAATGCATTATCTACTCTAGAAATTTCATTTAATAGCACCATTCACCCTACTGTGCTAGCTTGTGGTATCTCGAACAAGTCACGGTGACGACTACGACTACTAAAGGTCTAAATCTACGATCTTCCTCTTCATAATCTTTTTAATTATGTTCGCATCAGCTTTTCACATTTTTTAATTGTAATTCGATTATACATGCTTTCACAACTTTCAATACTGCACTCAGTCCTGTAATAATTAAATTTCCTGCATCACTCTTCTATCCGTATCCTTTTCAGCGATTACAACATACTGTTTATCGTTACTGGTATTTAAGAATAAAAAATAAATAGAATACTAAACTATAAACATAATACATATACACTATATCATTATGCAAGGACTGCATTATTTTCATAAGCTGTAAAGCTCACAAAGTATGTAATATTAAAATATTATAAATATAATATAACAAATAAATTAATATATTATGGTACATATATCTATTACATTATATAGGGTGTTCTACAAAGTATATACTATATTATATGCATAGAAATAAATATTATTTTACATCAAGCTAAAATATTTTGTGATGAGCGTAATCAATAGATACACCCACTTTGAAATGTTTGTCGATTCAATAATTGAATATTGTCGATTTGAAAAATAATCTTTTAGAATTCATTCATTTGCATAAACCGATTGTAAGGCCAATTTTACATTATGCAACTAGTTGCATGCATGTTCCAAATAATTTCACGACACCAAAAAGTCTGTGTAAATTGTGCAAATTTAGTGTGGTGAACCTTCAGTATCACAGCAACCATGGCACCATCATCATCAAAGCTTTTTTCTGCAATACATAATGTTGTTGTATACAACTCTCACATAGTGACAAGGAACACAAGTGCCCTTAACTGAAATGGTTCATGTTTTAACAATGTTTTAACAATGTGCAATTAGTTGTATACCACTCTTATTTCTAATGCATGCGTGGTGAAACTATTCATTTATACGTGAAACAAGTAGTGCAACTAATGTCATGAAACAAGTTGTGCGCAACTAGTTGCGTAATGTAAATTTGGCTTTTTAAAGCTGGGATGCCAAGAATATCATAAAATCTATGAAATAGATCAGTGAGAACACGCTTCCTATGCGATTGAAACCCAAATCTACTTAAACTTTTATTCTATGACATAGATCGTAGGATAGATAAGGTGGGATCCTAACTTAAGCAATTATATTAATTTACTGAATTGACAATAAAATGGAGGCAGTTTCAAGGCACTCATTGAAAAAATACTGTCTTATCATTTTTTTAAATTATTATCCACAAAACGCCCGCACAACGCACTGCGCCACTCCCAACTAGCAAGTAAATTAATAAATACTTGAACATTGATGGGAGGAAGGCCCGAATACACTTTATAGTCACAATTTTATTGTTGTTTTTTCATATTCTCCGTAAAACGGTTATTCAGCAATACATCATGGAGAAGGTTACAAATTAAAAAGGCATGGTGGCTCTACTATTTTGTGACACGCGTCAAAAGATAGTTGCTGAATTATCTGAAAGTGACATTGAAAATGTCAATGGTCAATGCAGAATCGTTAAGCAGTTGAGTCACTCTGTTTATTGGCGCGTTCTGATAGGCAGAAGTCCTCGCTTTCGGAGCATAAAAAAGTGCATGAGATCTCTCACGAGTATACTTGTTAGGTACCCACATAATATAAGTTATTTTTTGTTTTGTTTTAAAGTGTTTTATTTTCCATGTACATTGTTACTTAAATTTTTATTTATCTTTAGAATCTTTAGAAATAAAAAAAATAAAAAAATGTTAACAAAACAATAGCACCCTTTAAATCGCTATTATTAACAATGTTCACATGTTGTGTTGACTCCTCCCACCGTTCTCTCTCTCCCCCAAACTCACCCTTCCCACTACCCCTACCTAATAAAATCAATCATTTCTGTACTTGTATAAATTTTAAGTTAGTTTTAAGTTTGCTAGTGAATGTCACGGATGTGTCAAAACCGGTAGCAGATATATACAAATTTAAGTAACAAATGTACATGGAAAATAAAACTCTTCAAAACAATATTTATAGGAATTGTTACATGCTTAATGCCCAAGAAATAAAAAAATAAAAAACGTAGAAGTTAATCTATTTTAACTTAGTATAGAATTGAGTATAGTACCAGAGATTAACTTAAAAAATGTTTACCTTAAAAATATTTTTTGGCGGGCTTCTATATTATTTTGTCTTTTTGACTGCTTAATTATTAGTCATTAGGAAGAAATCATTAATAATCGACTGAATTTAACCTTCAGTCCAAATTTAAGTATGTTCCCCATGTCTTCACTTATCCCCCATTTCCCTCCTCCCTCCAACAATTGACGCTCTGTCCCACTCTAGTATACTGTTCCTTTCTTTCACAACATTATGTATATATATATATGTGTACTTATGTATTTTTAGACATTATTTTTGTAACAGTCCTGATGATGGTACGGAGGTACCGAAACTGGTAGACGTTAAATAAAAATAAAGTGACTTAAAACAAAGTATTTTCTTTTCATTTATTGAAAATGTCAAGTCACAATGTGTTTGCTTCTTTTGAAAAATTAATTATTAGTCAGTGCGTTGTGGGGGCGTTGTCAGCGCCGGATCTGCCATACGTTCGAAAACGTGCAAAAAACCTGGCGCCCACTACGAAGGGGCGCCGTGATAAAATAAATATTGTTTTAAAATTCAATTAAAATATTCCCCGAATCGTTTAAAAATTACTCGTAATACGGAATTATTAGTTCGCGCTAGCAACACTCACTTGCCATATGCGTGAACCTAATGCGCGCGCATCGATGGTTAAAATTTAACGAAATACGGATTTGACTTACGTCAAGGAATTTTTTTCCAAATACAATATATTTCATACGAACGTAAGACCTATTTTTCCTTGTTGCTCTTACGACCATTGTATCGTTCGAAATTCAACAAACATTGTGATTGGTTCATTAATCGCTTCTCGTACGGATCTCCCTTCGTTGATTGCTCTTTGATGATAGTTCGTCGCTTTCGCCGCGTTATTGGTTTATTTATGTTGCCATTCGCGCGCGATTTGGCACCATATATTCATGCATTTAAAGATAAAAAGGAATACAATTAAACAAACTGATCAGAATATTATTATTTCTGAACTAAACTGCCTCCTGTTTTATATTATATTTTGTTATGATGTTCTTTAAATTTTTTATCTGAATTTAAAAAAAATGTTGGGGAGGGGGGGGGGGGCGCCATCGGTACTTCCTGCACAGGGCGCCAGATTTCGTAGAACCGGCGCTGGGCGTTGTGTGGACGGAACCATTTAATCAAAACACCATAAAAAAATTTGGTAATAGAAGTTTCAGAGTTGTAATTTGATTATGCACCTCACTATTATGAATACAGTTATAAACATATGTAATAATTAACATTTTGAAATATGTAAAAAAGAATTAGAAACTCACCAATTGTGCGGCGAGCTTGTGTTTGTGCCTGGCCAGTTCCAGACTCAGCGAGCGAACGCTCATGCAGAGCTTGTTCTTGTTGACGATTCTGTTGTCGAGTCCGTCGGTGAGGGGAACCCCGGCAAAGGACTCGCTGAGGGTCCGCTTCAGCAGCGAGCTGGCGAACCTCACCACGGCCAGATCCCGCGAATCCAGCTCGCGACCCTTCCGGCGCTCCGACCCGTTCTCCACGATGGGGTCGTCCAGCCACTGGCTGAATTGTTCGTACACTTCTTCCAGCTCCGAGCTGTAACAACAACTTCTTATTTAGGATTTACACATTTCAAGATTGGATGGAGAGAATGAATGATGGCGTATTTAAAAAATAAAACACCTTGAGCAATATAGATTTCCAGTTTAAGATTCAACCGAGCTCATTCCAAAATTCATACTTCTGAATATTAATAAAATAATAACATATAAGTTGCTTACTTCGGATTAAAGCTTGTGGATCTACCTACATTTTATCGTTTATTCAATATTTTTATGTTTTAGAAAAAAAAATTTAAATCATAAAAATGACGTAGCTAATTTGGGTGGTAGCTATCGTTCAAGTGGTCCTACCCAAATTTGGGTAGCTATCATTCAAGAGCATGTTTGGTCTTACCCAAATTTGGGTAGCTATCACTTGAGCAACCACTCATACTTACTTTAATAACCAAAAGTACTGTTTGGATTTGAAATGAGAATATGCTTAGTTCCTACCAGGATATCATTTATCCAGTTCCTACCTCTCCCTAATCACCACATTGGTGGAAAAGTATTTGAAATTTGTAACAATGGCAAGAAAAATACTGAAAAATTCGAGGGCATTTGTTTTGAAAAACAGAAGAAGATTTGGAACTACCTTGGAAACAAGTTGCTGGTATTTTTAGTGTACACGATCACGTTTTTAATTAAAAAGAAGAAATTTGACCATCTCAGAAGTACACAATCTCGTTTTGGGCTCATTAATTTTGTTTTGGCGATAATTACCTTATCACGGTGCAACTACATCACTATATGTGCTCATTTGCAGTGGGTAAGTGATTGGTTATCCTTTTTCCTTGCATACCTTGTATATCCTACATACATTATCCACCCAATTTCAACAACACCATTACATTTCGTTTTTATTTACAGTTCATTACAAGTGCATATGAAACTGAAATTTGTAAGCAGTTTTGGTTGCAACAACCAGGATAAAAAATACTGATTACGTAGCAAACTGCAATATGCAAAACTTAAATAAGAACAGGGTGACAATCCAAGGTAGCAAACACAGTGAAAACCTTTTAACTGCATGGGCACATAAGCTTGTTTTCACGACAATTTAACGTATGCCCCGTACCTGAGTTATTAAGAAGTTTTCCAAAAGACCGGAAAAAAAAACTTCTTAGATGGGAAAACCTAGTGGGAAAAATTGGGCCATTTGGTCTTCAAAGGACCGAAAAAACCAAACTTATTAAGCAGGAAAACATCTTAAGCGAGAACTTCTTAAGAGGGTTTTACTGTAAAGGCTGGAGAGCTAAATCTACAATATAAGATTCATATATGTACATTAAATTAACAGTGGTTAAGTGTTTGACCTGTACTCCGTGCTGAAGCTGTACTTGGAGCTGTCGTTGGCATCGCGCCCCGCTAGGCCGGGACTTCTCCTGTTCCTGAAGCGGCTGATCCACTCCTGCTCGTGCTGCAGAGACTCCATCAGGAAGTCCTCGTCCAGAGAGTCCTCGGCCAGCACAAAGCCGCCAGATCCACCTCGCCGGAGTCTGGAACAAACAAAGTCACAGCCAACTTTATAAATATATTCAGAAACTTTAGCCAGAATACTGATGCTAATAATGACTATATGTGAATATAAAATTTTAGTTCATGGTAATGTATAGTACAAATATTCTCAACTTATTCTCTGTTTGTAGACTCCTGCTTTCGCACCTCACCTAAATCTCCTTCGTCCGGCAGGTTTATTAAATGGAGGTCTGCTTTCTTCCATGATTGCTATGTGAACGTCGTCATAAAACTAAAAATATTTTTCTTTCAAAATTGTAAATAACCAGGTAATCTTCCCTCTTGGCCACAATCAACATCAACATCAATATCAACACCGTCTACTAAGACACCCAAACTTTCCATATTCCTTTCCAAAGTACCAACTTAACCTTTTCCCAACCTGTTGTGCGAATTTGTCCTCCATATAACATCCAATGTAGTGAAATTTAGGACATATTTACGACGGCCCCAAAATTTCTTGAATCTCTTGTTTTAACTTGACTTCACTTAATTCAAACTCAAATTGTCTCTTTTTTCAAAATCCCTACTTATTGTTTTACACATAATGTACGCGCCAAATATTTGTACTTGCCATTTGAAGACCCAAATGCTGTAACTTCTTCGATGCAACTGGATGGAGTAACAATAGCCAACTGTGACTCATTTAAGTATCTGAGCTCACTCATTAACAGAGACGGAGGATGTGCAGCGGATGTCAACCATAGAATAGGTGTGGGGTGGATTAAATTTAGATCCGTAACAGGAATCTTGTGCGACACGAAAATGCCAGTAAAACTTAAATTAAATTTTTTATTTATTAATTTTTATTTTAGCAATTTGTACATTTAAGTTTACCAATTGCTAATTATTTACATATTGTATTCTATATTAAATTTTCTCCAGTTTCATGCAGCTCCTACAATACATCTTAAACTTTCCAATTGGTGTGGACTTTATAGTTTCTGGTAGCGTGTTATAACACAAAGGAAAAATATACCAGACTGTTGTTAGACCCGCAATAATGTATGGCTCCAAATGCTGTACCATGTACAACTCCTACTCTAGGCAACTCGAATCAGCAGAAATGCCAATGCTTAGATGGTCGGCAGGAGTATCATTAAAAGATAAGATCAAAAGTTCACGCATCGTGGTAGCCTGGGTGTCACGGACATAAACAGCAAGCTGGAGGAACGACAGACCACACATTGAAGCAGGCAATGTCTTTCTTCGACAGCTTCTTCGACAGTTTCTTCGACAATCATCCAGAGGTAGACCAGAGAACTCCTGGATGACTCAATGTTCCAAAATTCTTCAGAGAAACCGAAGAAGCTACAACCTGAGAACGAGAAGAGCCGACCCCAACAGCCTACATAGACAATGAGTTGGGACAGTGCAAAGAAGAAGAAAAGAAGACATACAGTACGCGCCAAACTCAAATGCCGACCTGAACTTGATATGATCCATCCTCGCCTAGGTACAGTCACTTTACTGACTTTACATTGACCGTGTAAGTGAAAAAGAAAGATGCATAAAACAGACGTGCTAGAGAGGAAGGTGTGGCATGCCGCTTTTAAACTCGCCTATTCTTAACTTTAGGTCGGCATTAAAGTTTTGCGCTTACTACACATACTGTCAAGGGCGGATCCACCGTTGTGGGCACGGTGGGCATGCCCACAACCCTAATGGACTTGTAACGTCACATTTTCACGGTCTATTGGGATCGATAGGCTGATGATAATAAACGCTATGCCTTAATAAAATTTAAAAAAAAAACACAATGAATCATGAATCGTGCGTGATTCGGAACGCAGCAAAGAGCCATAGACGATATGCTGACATGTTATGTCACATTTTTGACAACATATTATCGTTTTCTTTTTGGCACATGAACTTGTATTGGAAAAAAGATATTTAAAAAAAAACGTTATTTTTTATTGAGTTGTTTATACAACATGAATATAAACTAATATAAACAAGATTATATTTCATTTTGTAACTTTAAATATTTTTACAATAAACATAACATTTCTTTATACATTCATTCTTTATGAGACTTTCAGGCTTCATCTTACATCTTTAGTCCTCTGTACATAAGGCAGTTCTGAGATTTGGATTTCGTCATACGTAGCAATCTAATTCTATTTACGCTTCTGGTTTCGTAATTATGTACATCTCTTTACTTTTAAATGATAAACGAATATTTGAGATAAGATTTTTATGCGTAGCACAAAGGATAACAATTATTATAAGCAATAATTATCAGCCTGAAAAACTCATCCACATTGAAAAAATCTTCCGAGAAAACATACATGCCGCCGACGGGACTCGAACCCGTGTCCTTCTGATGTCCAGTCAGGTGCTCTAATTCACTGAGCTACAGCGGCTTACTTCTTACCCGCCAAATGATTCAATATATACTAGTGTTTCATTCAACAACTACCGCTTTCCCGTCGGCGGCATGTATGTTTTCTCGGAAGATTTTTTTCAATGTCGATGAGTGTTTCAGGCTGATAATTATTGCTTATAATAATTGTTACCCTTTGTGCTATGCATAAAAATTTTGTCTTAAACATTAGTTTATCAATTAAAAATAATCAATATTTGACTAGTAAAAGTACTTCACCGAAAAATGTAGACATGATATATCTCGACGCCACCTATTGGGAGATTTAGCACTTACAATGCCTTTCTCATGTAAAAATAAAGTTGGTTGTTTGGAGGTGAAAAAATGTAATAAGCGGCGGTTTGATCGGGCGAGGCGAATGATAACAAATTTAAATAATTATTTGTTGAAAATTAATATATGTATATACATGTATTTATGGACATACATATAGATGGAGCGAAAGAAGTATTTACTTCAGTCTTGTGGTCTAAAGCACACTCGTTTTTTTTCCAAAAAAATTTTCTTCAAAATAAAAGAAAAAAAATTCTTTCACATGTCGTCACTGGTCACTAAGCCAAGTAACCAACCCACCCCTCACCCCGCCCCTAACATCCCAATACCTACTAATTTTTACGTTTTTGTAGAAAAAAAAAAACTTCAAAAATGTCACCAGAGACCAAAATTTTATTAACATTTTTTACTTCATATAATCTCAAGAATCACTGGTTAAAGTAAGTCAAGTACGATGCTTAACACCCTGTATATACAAAGATGTGAACCTGGATATCAATGAAATTATCAACGTTTTCGCGAAAAAGAAACGTAAGCTTGAATTTGTAATTTAAGTAAGCACCTAAATAAGTTATTTAATGTAAAACGTTTCCTAGCGTTTAATTTGATTTGATATCCTTTGAAGATGTAAAAAAATTATCAAAATCGGTTCAGTAGTTGTAATGGTATTGGTAGCCTAATTAAGTCTCGCCTGGTGCATCTCACTTGCTGGTCATACTTACGACTCCTGAGACAGCGTCAAGATACCTATTTACCTAGTCTAGTGTCCGTATATTGTCTTACTAGCTACTATAATTTATTGATTGAAATTGGTTTGGAATTTAATCGAAACCGTTTGACTATTTAATTGGACGAAATCGGGTCTGACTTCTATTCCTAAGGCCAAAGTGCTGATGCGCGAAAAAAAGGAAATAATCAAATTCAAAAGGCGTTCATGTGCGAGTTCGTACTCCGACTCACACTTGGCCGATTTTCGGGTGGCTGTGCCCACAACCTTTTTCAAGGGCTGGATCCGCGCCTGCATACTGTTTTTGGACGGTTGGTATTTACTGTTTGTTATTTCTTTGTCATTTTTTCATGTTAATCCTCTGTCTGTTGTGTACATTTTTTTATTTATTTTTACATTAGGTCCACACAGGAGGCACAGAGGGAAAAATTCCCTCAGGGCCCCTATGTCATCCTTTAATTGTGGATAGCCTGGGAGGAAACGAGAAGGCAATACTAAAAATTGATAACGTAAATATAGAAAGGGTTAGCGGTATTAAATATCTGGGTGTAATATTAGATGATAAATTAAAATTCGACCATCACTTAGAATACATAACAAAGAAAATAGCTAAAAAAAGTTGGATTCCTAAAAAGGATCAGAAATAACTTGGATCTCAAGACAACGCGCCTTATTTACAATTCTATTGTAACGCCGCATTTAAATAATTGTTAGTGTTTTATTCTTAGGTAACGAAGCCTAAAATAATAAAATGTCATACAAAATAGGGGGATGAGGATGATTTTAAAATGCAACATTTTTACTAGAGTTAAAATTATGTTACAACATTTAAATATGATGACAACCAAACAACATTTATGTAACATAAATACGTTAACAGTGTTGTATAAGCTCAAAAATAATATGCTGCAGAATTATCTGCAAAGTAATATTATGTACCGTTAAAATGTTCACAATTGTCCTACGAGAAGACGCAAAGATTTAAGGCTTCCCAAAACTAAACTTTTTACAAAGGGCAAAAACAGCGTCTTTTATAAAGGGCAAAACTTTATAACAACCTACCAAATGCCATAAAGGAAGCCTCAAGCCTTAGCACTTTTCGTAGGACATATGTAAAAAATAATTTTTGATTTACATAATTTAATTTTGATTTTTTAAATGTATTTCATTATATGTAATTTTTTAAAATGTAACTGTATCTTTTAAAGTGTACTTTTATATTTTCCTTACTAGATGTATGAAAAAATTTGCGTACATCTAAATAAAGATTCAAAAACAAAACAAATAAACGAAGTTTGTGTTTGGGTTTTACAAATGTTGTTAGCTTGTTATTGGTGGCTTTTCAATGAATGTTACTAACCGTATATCCCCGTCCTGCAGGCCCGAGCCCGCCACGCTGATCCCCACGGCGTAGCTGGAGTCAGTGGACATGGAGTCGGACAGGGAGTTCTCCATCTCGCGGCGCAGGGCGTCCCTCAGGCGCGCTGCGAAGCTCGCCCTCCGCTCCGCCGTGTTCAGCTCCGTACTGTACTTGGGCACCTTGTTGCCTTCCGAGTCCTCATCACTGTCCAGGAGATCTATGGAGAACACACTAAATTAATGCGATTATTGAGTGAAAACTTTGAAAAAGTTAGTCTATGAATTGGTTTTACATATTACGAAGTTCCGGTTTTGGCTTCGGCCAATAAAAGAGATTCGGCCACAGTATCGGCTTCGACCAACAAACGTAGTTCGGCCACAATTTCGGTTTCGGCCAATAAACAAGAATTGCCCACAGCATCGGCTTCGGCCAATAAACGAGGTTCGGTCAAAGTTTCGGCTAAGACCAATAAAGGATATTCGGCCACAGTTTCGACTAAGGCCAGTTTCGGCTTTGGTCAATAAATCATATTCGGCCGCATTTTCAGTTTCGGCCAATAAATGAGATTCGGCCACAGCATCGGCTTCGGTTAATAAACGAGATTCGGCCACAGCATCAGCTCAGGCCAATAAAAGAGATTCGGTCACAGTATAGGCTTCGACCAACAAACCTAATTCGGCCACAATTTCGGTTTCGGCCAATAAACGAGATTCGGCCACAGTTTCGGCTTTGGCCAATAAATCATATTCAGCCACAATTTCGGTTTCGGCCAATAAATGAGATTCGGCCACAGTTTCGGCTTTGGCCAATAAATGATATTCAGTCACAATTTCGGTTTCGGCCAATAAATGAGATTCGGCCACAGCATCGGCTCCGGCCAATAAACGAGATTCGGCCACAGCATTGGCTTCGGCCAATAAACAAGATTCGGCCACAGCATCGGCTTCGGCCAATAAACAAGATTCGGTCACAGTTTCGGCTTTGGCCAATAAACGAGATAACTACATTATATAACAACAACTAGTGAGGTAGCAAATTATGATAGAAACTTGTTATGGTGTATGAAACTGTAAAAATAATGTTTCAATAAACGATAAGCATTGAGACTGAAATTGATTTTTCACCAAGGCGAGGGGGAGGAGAATTCTCGAGCTGAGAGTATCTTCCACTCTTGAAAAGAAGAAACATATCTCTCGACCATGTGGAGTTGGTTTGAAGACCGGACTGGAAGGCACATGACTTGGGGAATAACTGGGTTATAACAGTACTAACCTTCCTCTACGCTAGTATTGGCACTGTGGAACTCATCGAAGCTGGAGTTGCAGCTGGAGTAGAGACTGTCGCAAGATTCCACGGCGGGTCGCTTCACAGGCAGACATTCCCCGGAGGACCCCAGCACGATGAACCTTCCGCGCCGGTTGTTTAGGGTGTTCATCTCGGGGGCCAGGTGGCATTTCCGCTTGGATATTTCTACACCTGGAATTTATCAGTTTTATTTATCATTCAAAGTTTTTTATTTTTATTTATTTTCTTTATTTAAAATTTATTTTATTTTTATTTTTTTAAGTTGTTAATTTTTTCCTTCACATACATAGCATCTCCAAAGATGACATATGCCGTGAAGGAAATTATTTTCCCGAGTCTCCTGTGTGGAGTTAATATATATGCAAATTAAAAAGCATAGTATTGAATGTTACTAACTGGGATCATTTAGGTTTATGGTGGCGGCGCAGTAGGCGTCTGGTGAGGGAGATCTGCTGCTAAAACTGTTGACGGTGCTTGCCGAGTGCTGCTTGATGATGACCGTGGCTTCCACCTCCGGGGGAGTGTGGCTGAATGACTCTCCTGGAAAATAAACAACCATTTTACTTAGCATCCATCGTACTTGGTGCTTGCGCGATCATCCTAGCCATCCACAAAACTTTTTCTTTTTAACGTTTGATATTTAGCAAGGGCGTAATATAATAAATCATGGAGTAATTACTAAAACTAGGTAACTCCGCGTTTTTGAGTTACACATTAAAAGCATTACTCTATTTCCTCATCTAAGAATTCTACAAACAGAAAAGTCGTAATGCATTGGCATCATCGAGTTATTTATATATGTTTTTTGTGGGTTATCTGCAAAAGACGGCATTGTTTAATTCTACAATTAGGTGTCTCTAGAGTTACCTAAGTATTTTCTTATGTTATTTATTAAGCAACTAGACTTAGCTTCTGTAGCACTAAAATTTGTGGAATTCTTAATGGAACATGGGGACATAATAATCCATGGGACACTCATGTCAGGGACATCTATTCAGTTGCCGGGATCCTTCCAATCACAATCCTTACTAAAAATGAAATCACAAGCACCATTCTACAAATTACCCAACAATCAACTCACACCAACATCAAGCCACTTTACAATCAAGACATCCACAACCACAATACTCAAAATAACAACAAAATCCGCGTTCCTCAAACACACACTACAAAATATGGGATAAAATCTCTGAACTATATTGCCTATACACTATATAATTAGCTTCCAGATATGTACAAAAACATCCAGCATAATAAAAAATTGCAAAGCAATGCTATAAAAGAGTATTTTTTAACTACATTTAAAAATGAAAATATGTAATTGTCTTGTCATTTTTTGTTCCATCTTATACTCTCGTATCCTTGTTTTTCTCTCTTTACTTGTTTTCTCTTGTTGTTTGTTCTACTTAACCTGTCTTTATGTTTATTTTTATGCTGTAATGTAAATGTAAAACTTATATTAATATATCAAAATACCTTTGTAAAATTGTAACTACTACCTCCTACCTATGAATTGTAAGTTCCTCCTGTCCTAAAATGAGTTTTGTAACTCATCGGGATTGCTCTAACAAGAAATAAAAACAATAAAAATAATAAATAAAAAAGTTATTCCATTTTTTTTAAAAAAATTACAAAAAAAAATGACTAGCCATTTTCTTATTTCTAAAATATAAGTATTATGGTTCCATTTACACACCAATCTACGGTTTAACAATACTTATCAGGATAAATATACAACTACATAAAAGTTTGGTTAGTTGCTAGTTCACTTTGAAAGTTCATTTTGGACGGTCAATCTTTCCAGATGTGTTTATGCGCTACAAAATGTTGTCAAGTGACTTGCAAATCAACCAAGCATTACTATAAAATTCATTTTAATTTAGTATTTTACAAACACACAGTTTGCGAAACATCTCCACTGAAGGGTGATCCTGTATTTTTGCATAACTTTTGCGTTAAGTCAGCGTTTCAAGGCAATTAAGACAAAAATGCAAAATCCGTTGGATATTGGAAGGCTGATCGACAAGCTGCATCGATGAGACCCTTTTACCTCTCCAACTGGACTCTCTCGATCTATTGGCTGAACTCCAAACAAATGAATTTTCTGTGCTCCTTGCATTTTGACAACATAACTTATTTTTTTCTTTTTTACACAGAAAAGTGTTAATGCAAGTCAAAAATAGTTACTTTTACGGGAGAGTGAATAATAAGTGAATGAATGCTGAACAAGCTGTCCCGTCGAAAAGAGATACTAGCGACATCTTGCGGAGATGGAGTGATCTAACTTCAATACGTTTTTCGTGGGGCATAGATAATCACAATCATGTTACTTTTCAGAGATAAAATTTTGAATTATGACTCATTTGTAGGGGATGTGCGATATGTATCAAAGTAGTTACCGATTGGGGAGAGTCTCCTCTCTAACATTTTGGAGTAGAGTTCTGGGGGTTTCATGGGTTTCTGCTGAAAGCCCAGCAGACATTTGTTCATCTCCCGGAGCACATTGTCCTCCTCGTACTGGCCCAGCGGGAGAGAGCTATAGTTCTCCGGGTCCATACAGCATATTGAAACCTGCAATAAACAATTACTCTTACTTTCACAATTCACACTCATTATTTCTTCTAATAGTAGTGCCGGCACTGCTTTTTCAGGCTAATAATGCAAATGTACTAGTAGATTTCGTTGATTACTAATGTCTATTACTCCGGCTCACAACAGTCATGCGCTCTGGTGGAATAAAAAGGTACTATCAAACAAGGCTACCATCTTGAAAGGATTGACCGTACACGGAACACACAAACAAATTTGCAGACAGACACGGTCAATTATATTTAAAAAGTTAATACGTAGTGCTACTAAAATTAGTTTTTCGATAACTCCAAAAGTGATGAAGTTATGAGTTTTCAAAGCGAACTTGAGTAAATGGTGTTACAAGAGGTCACATGAAGTACAATTCATAATACGAATGGCCGTGCTGTGTTGCAGTTCCACTGCGTATGTTCTGTGACATCAAAGTTTTTTTACATATTTTGTAAAAAGCGTCATTTTTTTTTTAGGATAACGGGTTGCTGGAGGGGGGAAAGTTGGAAGGAGTCCAAAGGGGGGTGAAAGTGACACGGGAGGGAAACGGGGGCACATGGGAGAGAACACGTCGGGGGAGGGGTGACAAAAGGGTGGGGGATGAGGGAGAAGCAGAGGGAAGGATTGCAAAGGAGACATAGCGGAAGGAGAAAGAAGGGGGTCTCACACGGAGAGGGAGGGGAACGAAAGAGGGGGGTTGGTTCGCGGGAGGGGGAACGAGGGAGGAAGAAGGCTGGAAAGGGATAAGGGGAACGCGGGAGGGGAAGATGGGAACGGGGAAAGGAAGAGTTCGCCGGATAGGGGGACTCAGGAGAGGGGGAAGGCGGGGAAAGTAGAAGAGAACGCGGGAGAGGAACACTTTCTTTGAGTGGCATTGCAACCCATGATGGGAACTCGCTAGAATAGTAATATATATGTAGCATAAAGTCACCTTTTTAGGATTGTCTAAGACCTCCAGTTGGCACTTGTGTTTGGAGTCAATGATCTTGGCAAAACGTCGCGCTCCCTCCACGCGCACAATCTCGTTGTCCTCCAACGCCTCCACCGATAGCAGCAGCACTAGCAGGTCGGGCACCGTGCACATCGTACTTGCTTCCTGGTACAACAGACATAATCTATTTATTTATTTGAAACATGCTTATAATTGTAATATATCATTAGTTAAGATCATTGTTCTGTTGATTATGCAACGCTCAGGTCACATGGTGTCGGTTACGATGTGTGCCGAGTATAGCCGATCTGAGAGTGCCGAGTCATTCCTTTCGTAAGAGCTCTCCAGACAAAATCTAGCTGGCGAGTTATAAGGACTTGTGTCGTCTTAAACCATATTTGTATTGTGCTAAAAACAATGAACAGTCACTGTGATTTCAAAGAACCAACATCTTTTTAATCAAACAGCATAGTACCGAGAAAAGGTCCAGTACTAATGACAAGAATATTTCTTTAAAGGATTACAGAGAAACAAATATTAAAGTAAATTACAAATTATAACAATTCAAATAAAAATATCCACGGAGCATCTGCGTCTGCATCATTCACAACAATGGAAGATGCTCGGAGAAACTAGCGTCAATGATCCCTTCGGCACCGGTGTATAGTTGGGAAATATTTCAAATGTGCACCCAATATATGTGCACGGTTGACGTTTGTCGCTTCTACGACTCGTTCCTGAGTTCAATAGCTCGGCTGTGGAACGATTTGCCGGCCTCTGTGTTTCTCTCCTACAAGATGGATCTCTTTGAGATCCACGTTCACTCCTTAATATTTTCAAAAACGGCCGACATAGTCGAGGGATAAGGCTCTCGACTCCCAATCCAAAGGTTGCGGGGTTCGAACCCGGCATGCGCAAATAAACTTTATTTGATTAATTTGAGTTATTTCACAATTAATTAATTAAAAGTAATACATAGTATATTTGCGGCACGTTCCAGAGTGGAAGATACTCTCAGAATCGCGCCATTTAGAATTGAAACATTGCTTGAAATAGCTTTAGCCGTGTTTGGTGACTAGATGTGAAAAGCCAGGTACTTCCCCACCTTCCACTTACCCATCTCTTTCCTCTCCCCATTACCTTCAGCCTCACAACATACTCCAAATGGGGATGCCATAGTCTCACTGGCTCTAGACGAGAGCAGTAGGGACTCTTGTGCGGTATTCATTTTTAAAAAAACCCTCCACACAGAGAGAAAGAAGTTTCAAAGAAATTAGGCCCGAGGGAAATTATTTTACTCGGGGCCTCCTGTGTGGAGTTAGCTTAAAAATTAAAAAAAAATCTAAGGCACAAGGTCAGAAAACCAACACCTTCTCTTTATTTAAAGAAAACTTTAACCTTGTCTCCATTTTACAGTGGTGAACTCTGTTATGTACTTGAAATCTATCTGATAGAATTCGCAATGTTTTTATTTTGTATTCAGGGCAAACTATTCTAATATGTAAAAGTAAACTAACTTGTGTGAAAAAAATGTGGCACGCAATTAACAATTTTTTTTGGCTTTTTACCAAATGGATGGCCGTGAAATAGTAAGGAATAATAATATTATCTACGGGCATGTTTGTTTTTGCTAGTAAATACATTAACTCGGGAACATCGCACAGATGGGGCTAGTATTTTACTATAAGCAATACACATAAAACTACCTTGTGTCTTTTTTAAACTCAAACCAGATGGTTGTGTTTTAGGTACCCACATTTAAAAATGTTTTTTATGCTTATTATTGAAGGGAGTGTTTTTCTATTTATTTTCATAATATGTTAATACCATATTATGAAAATAAATAGAAAAATACCACAAGAGTCCCATCTGCTCCCGTCTGGAACCAGTGAGACTGTGGCATCCCCAATTGGGGTATGTTGTGAGGCTGAAGGTAAGTGGGAAGGGGAAGGAGATGGGGATGAGGAAGGCGCGAAAGTACCTGGCTATTCAGATTTAGTCCCCAAACATGGCTAAAGCCATTTTATATTGAGAGTATCTTCCTCTCTGGAGCGTGCCGCAAATATACCTTATATTATTTTAAATGATTGAATTGCAAAAACACAAATCAATAAATTTAAATTTATCTGCACATGCCGGGATTTGAACCAGCGACCTCTGGATCACTAGTCAAGAGCCTTGCCCCTCGACCATGGAGGCCGTCTGTTGTCTTATGCAAGCACAGTTGTTCTATGCAAACAATAATTATTCTATCAATTATTCATTGGCAATTTTCTGGGAGACAGTTGAATTATATTCCAGCAACATTCTGGGGGATAGTTAAACTATATTCCAGCAACATTCTGGGGGGTAGTTGAACTATATTCCAGCAACATTCTGGGGGACAGTTGTCCTATTCCGGCAAAATTCTAGGGGACAGTTGAACTATATTCCAGCAAAATTCTGGGGGACAGTTGTTCTATTCCAGCAAAATTCTGGGGGAGAGTAGTTGAACTATATTACAGCAACATTCTGGGAGACAGTTGAACTATATTCCAGCAACATTCTGGGGGATTGTTCAACTATATTCCAGCAACATTCTGGGGGACAGTTGTCCTATTTCAGCAAAATTCTGGGGGACAGTTGTCCTATTCCAGCAATATTCTGGGGAAAAGTTGAACTATATTCCAGGAACATTCTGGGGGACAGTTGTCCTATTCCAGCAAAATTCTGGGGGACAGTTTAACTATATTCCAGCAACATTCTGGGGGACAGTTGTCCATATTCTTTGCATATGATTGGAATCAGCATACCTGCGAAGAACCATCAGCCAGCACCTCCCCACCCAGCCGGGAGTTGGAGAAGGACACCTCCAGCCCCTCCACGCTGCATCGCTCCATGCGGCCGTCGTGCTTTATCTGCAGTCGGCACAGCGGCAGGCTGCATTCTAACCAGTCTTCTATTGTGAGCCATTGCTTCGCACTCATTACCTGGAAACATTCGATACAAGTTAGATAAAACAATTACAAGTGGAAAACTACAAATATTTTGGAAATTAGTAAAATTATTAATAACCAACTATGCTAGCAATCAAATTATCAAGCAAAGAATGATAAATTCCAAGATTCAATCAAAGCTTCTTCTAAGATTCAACCAAAGTTAAACGTCAAAAAATCTTTGACGGAAACTAATTTAAGGAGGCTTTAAGGAAAATAATTTCCTTTAATGCTGTGTGGAGGTTGTATTTTTAAGAAAAGAAAATAGAAGAAGATCTGGGAAGGAAAAAGGAATCAGAGGTTGGTAGGAATCTGGGTATCAGTGTATCCAGAAGTGACGGACATATAAATCTACCCCTCCACTGCGGTGCAAGGCAATGGGTTGAGAAAGTCCTGCTCGAGAGGCAAAAAGGTCTATCTCAACCAGTCTCTACAAATCAGGCTAGCCATACAAGCAGATGCATCCGCCGTCAAAACCTAGACAATCCTCACCCCATGAACCCGAAAACCCCTGCTAAGTCACCAAACGGAGTGAACCACTTGTGGTAATGACAGAGGTGTTGGTTATCCAATAAATGGTTCAATAAATTAATATTAACTAGAAGTTTATTCTAACATGCAGATCAATACAAAATGTATCTATTTCGAAGAAGCAGAGCAGCATTGACATTTATAAATCACACAAAATGCTATAATTAGCTTAGATTAACAGCATTAAAAGTAGACATATTCAAACTGTAATATTATTAGGTTATAATACAATGTTCAAAGTAGCTTATGCCTTGATAATATGATTAAGAAATGGCAACTCATGTGTATGTGTGTGTGTGTTGGGGATTTTAAGCCCTAAATATTAGAAAACCTGGTATAAATATAAGTTTTTTATCTTTGGTATTCCAGTGTAAAACTTTAGATATTGTAAAACAGGTATAAAATATGAAAAACTTACTTGTCTAGATATTTGAAGGGAACCTTCATTACTATTTTTCTCCAGCCAGTCAAAATAATGTAAAATACTTCTAAGTTTTGCCTTTTGGCATGGCCTGTAATAAAATAACCAGTGTAAATATATAATAAATCAATACATTATTTCTCCAAATACAGCAAACTTATTTTGTGGCATCATTTAAATTCTAAAATAATAATTATTATAGGCAATAATTATCAGCCTGAAACACTCATCCGCATTGAAAAATCTTTCGAGAAAAGATACATGCCGCCGACGGGACTCGAACCCGTGTCCTTCTGATATCCGGTCAGCTGCTCTGATCCACTGAGCTACGGCGGGTTACCTCTTACCCGCCAAATGATTTAATATATACTAGTGTTTCATTCAACAACTACCGCTTACTACATTTTTTTCAACTGCAAACAACTAACTTTATTTTTATATGAGAAAGGCATATACTGAATCATTTGGCGGGTAAAAGGTAATACCGCCATAGCTCAGTGGATCAGAGCACCTGACTGGACATCAGAAGGACACGAAATCGAGTCCCGTCGGCGGCATGTATCTTTTCTCGGAAGATTTTTCAATGTGGATGATTGTTTCAGGCTGATAATTATTATTGCTTATAATAATTGTTACCCTTTGTGCTATGCATAAAAATCTTGTCTTAAACATTAGTTTATCAATTAAAAATAATCTAAATTCAGATTACAGTTTTAACCGTTGACAAACTGATATAAATCAGTTTAACGGGACTTAATGTTCAAATATGTAAAAAAAGAATGTTAAATAAAAAAAAATAAAAAAAAAAAAAAAAAAAAAAAAAACCACGTTTATTGTTTAAAAAATCAACAATGGATTTAACCGCTTGAGCACATAAGCTTGTTTTCATGACAATTTAATGTAGGTAGACATAGGAATGACGTATGCCCCGGACCTGAGTTATTAAGTTATAAGTTTAAACTTCATTAGGGTTTACTTAAAACTAATTACAACAATATACATAGATTTAAAGGTGTCAATGAATAGGCGGGAGGTAAATAAGTGAACAAGTTTAATTTTTTAAATGGCCCTCATTAGATTAATTTTAAATAGTGTAAATTAGCATTGATTTTCTGTCCAGTTCTCTATTTCTACTTCTACGTCAACTCCATCATGAGCGAACAAGCTTTGAAATATCTATTTATTAAAGAAAAATAAAGCAATACACCTAGTCTGAAGAAGCAGGATTGTGTAACAAAATATTGAAGTAGGTCTGGTTGGAACTTACCTATGTAAATTTTTGAAAAATTTTGTAAAATTAAAGTCTTGTAGAGTAGGATGCGTTTTTAACGTCCTTTTAGGATATGTGGAGAAGAAAGCGTGTGCCAGGAGCGACGACACAAAGTCATAACTCAATTCCGTCAGGTCAGCTGAAAATACATCAATTCATTATTATACAATAACAATCAATTTGAGAGGCGGGAATGGTTCGCTAAGTTTGGTGACTTAGCAGTGGATTGTCCGGATTGTGGCGGCGGATGTATCTGTCCACCAACTGCGTAGAAGCTGAATTGGGAAAGAATCTGCTTGAATGAGGCCTTTTGACCTCTTCAGTGGGACTCTCTCGAAACATCGCCTTGCACTGCAGTGGGAATGATAGATTCATACGTCCGTCACTCCTGAATACATATATGCATACCTCCGAATTTGAATACGGAGACAAACAAACTGATTATAGTTCTATATAGCCAATGAATTCACCTATCTTTTGTCTATTATCACATTTTCGTAAGATTTATAAAAAAAACATTTTTAAATCATTAACTTTAAAACATTTTAAAGAATCAAGAGAATATTTATTTTGTTATATTTTGAATGTAGGTACAATATAGAAGCAATCCGTGGTTGTGGAAATAGTGTCATATTGTGGAAAAAGCGCTCGAGTGGATAAGTCTTTTTATTGTCTTTTTTAAAAAGAAAGACAAACATTCCCAGGTTACGAATAACCCAACAACATTTGAAAATCTCCTACTACCACCACACTAAGTATTTAGAGATGTCTGACTAATCAACTACTGTTAATTGATATACAATATTTTCTGTTGAACTCAATTGAAAACAAAATATCATATGCCGCCGATAAGTTAATTATTTGAAATATTTAAAAAACGTGTACATGTTTTACAAATTTTTCAAATTTACAATTACATTTTGTTTTACATTTGAATATGTATTGGTTAGTATAATAGGGCTTATTTTAAGCTAACTAAGCAGCTTTACCTTCTTAGGAAACCTCACAAATGTAAGTAACTTAATGTAATCCTTGTCTGTTACCGTAAGCAAAAGATCAGACATACTTATATTATTCTTTCTCACCGGCAGAGGAGTCAAATTCAACATTTCATTGCCATGAGATATTAAACCCGTGTATCCGGTTAAGGAGAACAAATCTTCATTTTGGATTTGAGGCCAAAATACCCAACCAAACTGAAATCAAATTTATAGTTTGGATATCAGATACTTTATTTATTTGTTTTAAATTATAAAATACCCCGCCCTCGCATTGCTGTGGCTAACGAAACACAACGCCATCTACTGGATGGTTACCTAATCTAGATAACAAAGTGTTGTGTCACTCACACCGCCATCTGTCAAAAACTTATGGAACTGACAAATAATTTCAAATCGTTGTCCCATAACAAACATTTAATGAACATTTTTTGTTTTTTGTTTTAAAGAAAGACAAACATTCCCAGGTTACGAATAACCCAACAACATTTGAAAATCTCCTACTACCACCACACTAAGCGGAAGATGTTGTTTGTGTTGTGATGGAGGACTTAGCCAGCCGAGGAATCGAACACGGAACGCCTGGGTGGGACCCAAACGCGATGCCCACTGAACCACTGACCGGTCACTTAATTCGCAATAATAAATATTAAGGTCAATAATCTAGATAAAAACTATTCTACCTTTTAAGTTGGACCGAATTACATACGGTAAGCCAAATTTCATCATTCATGGTTAAGTAGTTTCGGAGTTTACCTTGGACTAACATCAACGTGACGCAAGATTTTTATACATAAAGATAGTCGTAGGTCATTCAAGATTTTTTTATTTCATGGTTTTAGAGGCAACTTGGGCAATCATTTGTGAGTAATGGTAGGGGCAGACATGAAGCTCACATCAAAATATACTGTGTTATAAAGTATCTTTTCTGCCGACACATTACGATATAAAAGATTTCTTCCTACGGAAGGAGAGGGGGTCAGCGGGAAGCGGTCGAGGGAATATCATTTCTTTGTACTGGATATGTCAATTTGCCGGCGCTCCGTGACACTCTGTGTATTAAAAATTATCCCTCTCCTGTTTACGGCGGAGGGGGGGTCGCATAAATTTTCTGTTGTAGCGCCGGTAGCGGTTACGGAAAATAACGCCGATTGGCGAAGATTCAAGCCGCACTTATAACACATGATCTTTTTGCGTCTGGCGGGTCTGTACGGGATTGTATGGCGAGTGCTATTGAGTTATAAGTATATTTTTGATGTGAGCTGCATGTCTGTCGCTACCTTAAATGATTATTATATTAAAAAGAAAAATAATTTTACAATATTTATTATAAAAATGTGATGTGTTCAGAAATCTTCCATCTATTTGGGTTTTAATGTACAGCGGAAATACTTTTACATTCTGACAAAATAGGAGAGGCCTGAGGGGTTCAGCTCTGTTTTTGTACTAATAAGTTATAGACACGTTAATCTAATGATTATTTGTATTCATTGGGCTCCCTAAGGTCTAACCTTGTTGCTGTAAACTGAAAACATATCCCGTGGCTGGTTTCCAGTGACGCAACTGAAGGGCCCGGTGCACTATGGCAGGCAGGGTTTGCTCCATGAAGTGGCTTCTCTCCGAGGGAGTCAGGTCGTTGTCCAGGAAGTCGGCCAGACCCTGGAACAGTTCGGGGTCCCGTTCATCTTCATCGGGGTCCAGACTGATACTGAAAATACAAAAACCGATCTGTTGATTGCTATTTGCAAATCCCAAAGGGAGGTACTGCAAAGTAGACAGAGAAGCAGTAGGGGATAGCAGATGGTAAATTTGGATAATCCATGCTTCTCACATGGACAGCTGTAAGAAATGTGCATATTTCATATAGTTTAGCGGCAGGGAGGAAAGGAAGGATGGGAATGGGTTCGCGGGAGAAGGGGGACGAGGGAGGGTAAATGGGGAATGCGGGAGAGGAATGCAGGAGGGGGAAGGCGGGGAAGGTGGAATAGGAACAAGAAAGGGGAAGGGAACACGGGAGGGGAACTGGGACAGGAATGACAATGCATGTGAACGAAGGAAACGGGAAGGGGGAGTTGGCAGGAGGGGTGGAGAGGGGATTTTTCCGGGGACGAGGGCGCGGGAGAGGAGAAGGCGAGGAAGGTGCAAGGAAGGGTGAAGGGGATGGGAACGCAGACGCATGGGACAGGACATGCAGAGAATGGGTGACGGAGGGGGCAGGGAACGACGGAGGGGCAGTTTCTGCGTGGAGGAGGTCAGCAGCAGGCGCTTGAGGTGCCTCTGCCGGGAGGTCCACCAGGGCAGCTTGCACCAGTTTCATTCCTTTTTAAATCATATATTTTCTGTTCTGACAAAAATAATGACCGGAAAGTAATATTTCTTTACATAAAAGGCAGGTAGCATCTACAGACTAGTAGAGGAGGAAGGTGGATGGTGGGTACTCACTTGCACATATCATGAATCTTCAGCATGCCCTCTGTCAGTTTCTGCGTGGAGGAGGCCAGCAGCAGGTGCTTGAGGTGCCTCTGCAGGGAGGTCCACCAGGGCAGCTCGCACGGTAGCATCACCAGCGCCATCTTTCATCTACCGACAACAATGAAACAATTATTAGTTTTTTAAAGGGGGATTACAGGGTAATGCGAAAAGGTAAAAAGAATACTTTTTATTTCTCACATTAACATTATTTTCAATTTGGGAGGCGGGAATGGGTACCGCCGCCCCGGGAACCATTTATTGGATAACCAACACCTCTGCCACAGGTCACCCCGAGTGGTTCGCTACGTTAGGTGACTTAGCAGGGGTGCCCGGGTTCATGGGGTTCATTGTCTAGGTCTTGGCGGCGGATGATCTAGACACACTGAACCTCAGATTCCTACCCAACCCTCGCACCTTTTTCCTTCCCAGAACTTCCTCTCCTTCCTTTCCTTAAAAATACCCTCCACACAGCATCCCCAAAGGTGACATACATATAAAATTATTTTCCTCAGGGCCTCCTGTGTGGACCTAATGTAAAAAAAAACTTTCATTTTCACTGACAAAAAATCTCTTAAAAGCTAATATCTTAATATATAAAAATTTATGTTTCCTTGTTTGTCCCTTATGCGCTCTGAAACCATTCATCCGATTGCGATGAAACTTTGGTGATTTTTGTGCGCATGGCCGCGACAGTTTCTATATATACTGGTGAGTTCTAACATTATGAAATTTGCATTTAAAAAAACGAAATTTGTGGCGCACAAGTTGTTTGGAAAATGAGTGCATTTCATATAGTTACGCGGTAGGGCGATGGGGGGGGGGGGGGGGGGGGGGGGAATCCGGGAGGCGGGGGGGAAGAGAACGAAGGATGGAGGTTCACGGGAGGGGTGACGAGGGAGGGGAAGGGGATGCGGAAGGGGTACGGCGGCGGAACGGGGATGCATGGGAAAGGGACGGTGGGGGACGAGGGAGGGGCAGAGGTCGTAATTGGAAATGATCTTTTCTAGAAATGAAATCACAAGCACCATCCTACAAATTACTCAACAATCAACTCACACTAATTTACAACCACAATACTCAAAATAACAATAAAATCCACCTTCCTCAAACACACATTACAATTATGGGATAAAATCTTTGAACTATATTGCCTTCACACTATAATTCGCTTCAAGATATGTACAAAAACATGTAACACAACAAACAAAAAAATCAAAGTATTGCTTTAAAAGAATATTTTTTAAGTACATTTAAAAACAAAAATAAATAATTTTTGTTTCATGTTGTGTTTTGTCTTTCATTTTTTGCTCTTTTTCTTTTTCCTGTATTTGTAATCATCCATACTTCTATACCTTTGTTTGTTTCTTCATTTGTTTTCTCTTGTTGTTTGTTCTACTTCTTGTGTTTTTGAAAAAAAAAAAAATTTACTGTATTTTATGGGAAACTTTTAATTTTTATTTCAAAATACCTATGTAAAATTGCACCTATTACCTTCAACTAATGAACTATAAGTTCCTCTCGCCCTAAAACGAGTTTTATAACTCATCAGGATTGTCCTAGCAAGAAATAAAAACAATGAAAAAGACTTTAGACATGTGTGCCTTGAAAACCAGAGGAAAAGCTTTGATTTACAAGAAAAAGTAATTTTTGCATTTTGGTGGACTTGGCTCCTTTGTGTTCCAGAGGGTTGAAATGGCAAAACTCTTTTTTGATAAAAAATATTACATTATACATCATCGCTTGTCTGGATTCTCCAAACAAAACCTTAAATTCAAAACAAAATTACTAGAGTTCATTGAACAGGAGGAGGCTCAACCGACACGAGTATTATTTTTTTGCATTTAAGGTAGGTGCCCTTCCTAGCTAGTTATAAAGGCAGCCATCAGCCCCGATTCATTCCTTTTTAAATCATATGTTTTCTGTTTTGACGAAAATAATGACCGGAAAGTAATATTTCTTTACATAAAAGGTAATCTCATTTCGTTTACAGTAGTATATTAGAGCTTCAAACTGAAAACCTTCTTATAAGGTGGTGTACTATTTATACACTGTCCTGCACTGTCCCCTGATCCCGTGCATCCCGCCGATGTGCCGCGGCTGCCAGATGGTTTTCAAATCCGCGTTTGACGTTTCTCCAACTCGGCCAACATTGTGTGAAATTCTTATATAACTGGAAAAGTAAATGCTTCACCAACTCGCGAATGTAAATCCATCGCTAAACGTCCATCCGTATATCGTGCAATATTTGTGGTATCGGGCTCGTGTCAGAAAAGCCGCGCGGTTATTAGTTTGAATATGACGTTTCATCGTCGCATCGCTTAAGTTTAGCAAAACACGAGCGGCTGGGTGCAAAGTACAGCTTCCGCGATAAGTCATGGCCTTATATCTCCCGTCGACTCTATCGATTGTAATTTGTAATATCTCTCTCACAACGCGACTGCACTCTGTGCCTGTCGCGTGTAGCGTGTAGCGTGTAGCGTGCAGTGGTAGCAGTCAGAGTTACGGTTCCCAGTTTGGACGTCGTCTGTCCCGGCCGCGAGAATGTCCGCACCAGGAAAATTCTTGAGGGCCCTCATCCTCGGCGCGCCCGCCTCCGGAAAGGGCACAGTGTCCGCACGCATTGTCAAGAAATACAACTTCCAGCACATCTCCAGCGGGGACAAACTCCGCTGGCACATTGAGAATAAGACCCCTCTCGGCTTGGAGGTGAAACACTTCTTGGACGAAGGAAAACTAGTGCCCGATCAAGTCATCATCAAGTTCATGATGGCGGAGATCGAGAAGGTGCAAGGCAAATGGCTGCTGGACGGTTTCCCGCGCACCGCTTCGCAAGCCGAACAGTTATGGCAGGTACAGCCGGTGGACTTTGCTATCAACCTCAATGTGCCTTTCCAAGTGATAATCGAGCGAGTTAAGAGCAGATGGGTGCACCTGGCTTCCGGCCGAGTGTACAACACCACATTCAACGCTCCCAAAGTGGCGGGAAGAGACGACGTTACCGGAGAGGAACTGACGCAGCGACCTGACGACACCCCCGAGGCGGTGCAGAAGAGACTGAATATTTACAAAGAGATGACCGACCCCGTGATTAGCTTTTACAAATCCAAGAAAATCCTCCACGAATTCAAAGGCTACACCACCGATGAGATTTGGCCGGAAATTGTCAAGTTTTTAGACGTTAAAGTTAAAAATCAATAGAGACATATTAATATAGCTAATTAATTAGGAATTATTGTTCTCCAGTCCAGTGATGACACGAAGTGCGCCAATTATATTTTTACATTTGATTTATGTATAATATTGAATCCATTTTATTACTTCTAATAATAACTAATATTAAGATGATTGAAATAAAATGTTTACAATTTGTTTCATGAGGCACAAAGTATACGAGTTTTTATTTAATTGTACTTTTAATGGCGCAGCGTGTTCAAACAAAGATACATTTTACAGTGGAGTATAAAGCAATAATATTGCCTTTATTGATGTTTAGTTAGGCATATGTTGATTAGACAAATAATCTGTTACCAGTTGTTAGCCATCAAATTTAATTGTACCCACTGATTTACTTACATAATATATGTTATTTTAAACCTCAAATTGAATTGATTGGCTCGGTTTATTATAAGAATTAATTAACTGCATTATAAAGTAAGTGGGAAGTGGTTGATTAGTTGACTACACAAACTGAAAACTAGGCTCATTTTCACTAATGCTTACAAAATCCAATTGTGTTCCTGTAGTTTATATTTTTAACATTAGGAATGGTAATATTTGTTAATAATTTACACCTAATTGTTCAAAACTTTATTTAGTTCAACGTATACAATAATATAATAACAAAAAATACTAGACTCAACTTATTACAGAAATAAATTGTATTTTTGTCATTAACCCATAGGGGCTGGAGCCCTGCATTTGCAGTGTTGAAGAATTGTGCCTGTGCACGGTACGAAGCACTGCAATTGCAGTGTCCACCTTTTAGTTTCATTTTGCCTTCTGATTTTATCTCCACTAGGTTTGTTAAAGATAGAAAATAAAATGTCACTTTATCAAGTCTGGTATTGTCTACGTGTTGGCTTTAACAAAATAATGTTTTTATTTATTGAAGTTTCTTGCCGGCATAATATTAAATTGCCAAACAATGACAGCAAATTTATTCTACCAAAAATTCTTGTGCACATTCCTGGTTCAATGACGCTTTATTATGTAAAATGCAAATACAGATAAGAAGTTGACCTTCACAATATGGTAGATAGTCAAATTTGAAAGTAAATAAAGAAGGTTACACTTTTTTTATTTAACTTTCTGTGCCATACCAAAAACACAGGTGTTACTAAGTGAAGTTTACAAACCGAATTGTATGTTCTCTTTTGCATGCATTCATTATATTTCCTTATCTTGTCATTTTATTAATTAATAGATAATGATAAACGCCATTAAGTATGTTGCACCCACAAGTCTTTACTTATCTTTCTGATATTGATTATTTTCATGAACAATCTTAAGAATCTGAGGACATATTTTATTGGTTTATCAATGACCCTTACAACAACTTTAATACATTCACATGCAAATACTCCCTATATTTTTTTTGTAACCGATTGATTGCTATATAATGCTAATTCAACATAGTCTTAAAATAAGCTATTTTACGAACAGACCACACTTCTTGCAAATTGGTTTTCTTATGTTAAAAATAAATAAATTCTGTAAGAATAATAAAGATGCAGCCGTTTAAAGTGAAATTTGTTTCATGTGACTTAGAGTAAAAGAGCTAATTAGTAAATTTTATGCTTTGCCCATAGATAAACAAATGGTGGTCTGTTCTCCGGGGAACTGAACATTGTTTTCTAGGCTTCTGCACCCCTTTCCACTTTGAACAATATTGGATTTCCAGTGTTAATAATGCCTAAACTTGATTGGTTTGTGCTATCAGTTATTGATGAGCTTTATGACATCATTATCAAGATAAAGACTTGTTGATTACTACTCTACACATTTCTGTTTGATGTATTGAGGATTACAGTCCACTCACGGCATTGTCAAACAATAATAACTTCAAGAATTCTTATCCCACAGCATCCCAACTTTATTTTTTAATATCTAACAAGTTAATAACTATGATAGATAATAATGTTTCCTTTATTCTATGATGCAAAGAGAAGATCTTTAGATTACTTCACTTACTCTATGATAGATAATAAATAATAATGTTTCCTTTATTCTATGATGTAGGCAAAGAGAAGATTGATTACCTCACTTACATAACTTTCAGTAAATGAAGACCAAATAAAATTTTTGGTGCAAACTTAAATTGGCATCTACGGATGGACATTATTCAAAGTGTCACAGTGATCAATGGGTTAAAGTAAAAAGCACTCAATTTTTAATAATATTTCATCAGAATCGTTGAAAATTAATGATAAGTATCTTAATTGATTAAAATTTGTCAAATCTGATTTTGCATTATCAATTATTATGTGAGTGTCTAATGGTGAGAAATCTGATGATATAAATTACAGTTTCTGTTATCTCTAACAGTTTAAAAGAATATGACAAACAAATTCACTAAATCATCTTGTAGCCAACAGGTCCGCCTCTTTCCGAGCCAATATTGTAGTTTCCTATCCCTCGAGCCAATTTCTTTATCATAACGCAAACATATTTATATATTTTCAACTCAGTAATACGATTGGTGTTAAAATAATTACAATATTGTATCTATATTGCTTGCAATTGGAAATGCTTTCTCAGAAGTAGTAGATTCATTCAACTGCACCGAATATAGTTACAAACAGACTATAATAACGTACCTCAGTAAAACAATGTTGGCATAATACCTACTATTCTTTTGCATGATTCTATATAATATAATTAATATATTTTACCTCAAGATTACTGTTTCAAAACTACTATTATGTATGCCACATGTTTTGTAAATGCCTTTATAGGCGTATAATAATATAAATAAATATATATAGACTGGCATGGGTAAAAGCAACCAATACTTTATTCAGTCAGCAAAGTAATATGATCTAAATTTGCAGGAACAAATGAATGATTAGATTGATTATATTCAATGAATTTATTTGTTTTTATTCTATTTTTTCCAATTTATGTTGGCGCTACTGACTTTGTATTAAGACACGATAAAATTATGTAAGGAGATAACTTTTGTATTTGCTTTCGGAACAACTCATAAGTTTCATAGAAATCGTTGTGTCTCCCTTACCATCATAGTGAGAAATATGATATAAACGGTGTTGGAAAGAGAAAACACCACGCTTTGTATTCAAATATAAAAGTTAACCACAAAATGAGTAAAATGTAGACGTATATGAAACTAAAGTTTCTGATCGTAATTTTGTTTTATAATGATAAAAAAAATTATAAATGTTTTTTAGTTATTTTTTACACACTTCAAAATCACCCCTTTTTTACAATGTACCTGTCTATAGCATAGTAGTAATTTACCAAATGAAATTTTACCACCGAAACTCTGTTTATTCCTGATTTAAGCAATTTATTTTTTTGTTATTCTATTTTCCTTTTGGTTTACATTTTCTTACCACTTAAATACCTCTTGCACACCAAAGTAAAACTACATAGTTATTTATGTAAATCACTTTAAACAGGTACATATTTATTATGTAGTGATATAGGTGGGTGAATATCTAAGTAATAGTACAAAAATCAAACAAATGTAGCTATAATCTATAAATAATTTATGTTATTTATTTGATAAATTTTATAAGTTATAGTTTTATTGTGATTTTTTTTAAACTACCGTACTAGGCTAATGCCCTTGTTATAGTAGTTAATGTTCATCTTATTATTATGCATATTTTTAAATCGTTTCGTGTCTCCAGCTTTTTAACTTGGATTATTTTTGTTTTATTTTCAAACTTGAGACAAATAATGTGTGCACATTGTTCATTGTCTGGTCGGATCGTGTTAAGTCTTATTGGATTATTTTTAGTCCAAATTTGCCGGCAGTCTGTCTGCGAGAATGTATTATTGTTTTGTAAACACCCCAATGTGTGATATCTTACTTTATCTTAAAGTGAACAAATGCATTTCCTGCCACTATAAGTTACTAAGTGATTCCCTTTGTGGACTGAGGGCCTCCAGAAAGCGATTCCTTTGTAGTCTAGCCTATTTTAGTATTGAAAACATGGCAAACTTTAGTCTGTCAACATTAATTTTTTGAAGATATATTTATATTATGTAGTTAGAGTTCGTTGACTCTGTTCCTCGTGACTCATGAATGTCTATAGTCATTCATTACCAATGTTATGTACTTACAATAAGTTAGGTGTATATATAAATCGTCCAGTTTATTAGTCAAGACATACCCGAAAAATCGAAAATTGAGTTGAGTATACAGTTATATGTAAAAGTGTACCATCTATCTGGTACAATACTCGGATTATTCATAAACGCCACCAAATCAATTATAATGCACAAAAACTTGTAATGAAATAAACAAAATGTTTTTATTTATTTGTGACTGTATATGCTAATATTTAAAGAGAGATTATGTTTGCATTAAATGTTTATAAAACTATTAGCATACACAAAGATGTGAGCTAATTTAAGATGAATAAATAAATAAATACTAATGTAGTGCACCGTTACGCCTTCCGGTATTATTTTATAGCTTATTTAATGTGAAACACAGACAAGGGTAAATAATATTTGATTTTTGGTGAGCATTCAAATATTGCTTTCCTCATTATCTCAAAAATTTATTTTTTGAGATGTCGGCCTAATCAACTGGATGATTTATTTCTGAAATGCATTTTTACACAAAAATGTTAAATGAATTATAAATACTATATGTATAATAATATTATTCTGGTTTTATAAATATGTGCAATTTTTCTTTAGCACACAAAAAAAAATTTAAAAAAACTAATTGATTTCAATATTCGACAAAGCTTTAAAATTAAATAAATGCTTGTTGGCTTTAATGACGAGTTAAATCTGAACAGTTATCTCATAAATGTTTATGTCAACATTATGAAAAACAAAAGAGGCTCGGAGCTCTGCCAGTGTATCAAAAAGTCAAGTCAACAAATGAAAAATCTATGAGTAGTGTATTAGATAATTATACTGAATACTATTAAATCACCAGTTTAAGTAATCGTTACCAGATACATATTAGGGATATATTTTAGGATTTTTGTTTCTTTGAACAAAAAAAATGAAGTCCTACAAAAATATAGATAGACTATTATAATGTAATATTATGTAAGTATCAATTTGAAAAATAGTTAGACCATACAAAATAATAGGTTAACTCGTAAATACGACCAGGACCTTTTTAAAATATCGTCGCAAGAAAGCAATACTGCTGTAACAGCCAAAAACCGGATTGTTCACCAGAGCCAAAAAACTTTACAGATTTTAGAATAAAATTCATGACTTTTTAACCAGTTGTTACAGAAATGCCATTTTTAAAATGCTTAGCTGAAAAAATATGATCTATCAAATGGCAATATTTAAATCTTTTATAAGTGAAGAACGACAATGTTTTTGGCGCTTACAGCAGTTGACTTTTTTTTTGTGTACGCCAAAAATGTTGTAAACACCGCTGCTAAATGTATGAATACTGAAAATCATTTATTTATTTTCAGCTGCATAAATTGCTGTAAGCGCCAAATTATATCAATATTAAAATTTTGAATAGCTGTAAATGTGTGTCGTTATTTTTTGGACTAAATTCGTTTGATTTACAACACTGTAACGTACAAATAATGATAACGCACAACATTTATAATTGTAGTAAACACACTAACTTATTCTAAAAAGTGCTGACAAGTTGTAGTAAAAGACAAGTATTGTTAGAAAGCAAACAAATAAAATTTAGTAACCGCTGCGAACACTTAAATGCAATCTTTGAAAATGCAGTAAACACCAACCGAACGTGTAATGTTTCCATGTAAGTAATTTTGTCGTTTCTTTTCAAAATGGAATTTTGTCGTAACCGCCAAACGTAAAAAAAACACATGATTTTCAGGTGTGTACATTAGTTAAAATTGTATTATTGACAATACGGCTAGTTTTTCCAACGTCGTACAGTTCTTATTTATCGTTGTAGAGTCACTAGACCCAAACAGATCGATGCAGAAAAAAACCTTTAAAATGGTGTAAAAAAAGTATTTTCATGGGTAGTGGCGGATACAGCAGTATTGCTTTCCTGCGATGATATGTTATATGTAGAAATTGGAATAAAGCAATACATACCTTATTAAAATTTTATAGAACTTGGGAAAAATAGCTAAATTTCATGAAATAGTTGTTAGGCTTGAAAAATGTCTAGATGCCATTAAAAATATGTAGTTTTTTTTTTAATCGGTAGACCTTATTAAGTATACGTAAATGTTATGCTGAAATGTATTATGTGACAAAAATTAGCTAAGATTTTTTTAAAATCAAAATGTAGAAATTGGGAAAAGATAGCTAGAGATTTTATGAAAAAGATAATAAATATGCTTACATTACAGTTGCTCCCCCAACAGTTGGCCCCCCGGCATACTTATATACAATATTCAGTCGGTTTAGGGAAAATACGGTATATCTACTTACACAAAATATAACAAAGTGTCCTCGAAAGGGTTCGCATAGGGCATATACCGCCAAATAATAAAAGTATAAAACACCTTTTCATTCATGTGCATCCATTCATGTGCATTCACACCAGCGTGCACAAAAAATTGCACTGTCAATAAATTCGTTTGATATCCGTACCAAGTTATTATTAAACATTTTTTTAAGTCAATTTTATGTTAGAAATTGGTAAATGATGCACAAAAAAATGATAGTTTTATAATAAATATCTTTTCGGGGGAAAACTGTCGGAGGGGATTAACTGTCAGGTCACCGATAAATATGTATGTAGAATTTGAACAAAAATAGCTAGACCTCATTAAAAAAAGTAGATAGACAAAACTAGTGCAATATTTATGCCCCAGTTACCTCATATACGTAGGACAGTAGATAATAATGTTTTTTATGTTCGGTGACTAATATTGTAAATCTGTTGTTGGCTTGAACACAAAAGTCTGGATAGTTTTGAATAGGTATTATTTCATTTAGAGAAAATAATTTTGGGAATAGTAAAATAGTCAGGGTACTTGGTTTAGTTGTATGCCACATTATTGTCCTGATGATGGTGGGCACTGTACTACTGTATGTACAGCTGTAACTCTGAAACGTTGGCTTAAGACAGAAAATGTAATAAAAAACGAGACTATTGGAAATCAAGTGATAAATTGTTTTTAAGAGTTACATATTTATTAGATCACCTCTTGGAAAAAATGTAATTATTATTTTGATAAAAAAAAATTGGTGTTTAGATAATTTTAATTTAATTAATTTAGTTTTTTTGGAAAGAATTTTTACAAAAATATTATTATTTGTAAAAAAGGATTTGCAGCAGAAAATTGGTGAAGTAATGTATCTACAGTACCTTTAAATATTTGTTTTTGTTATATAATCCACAGGGTGATTGTAACAATTTACAAACAGTGCAATACAATATTTGTTTTTGTTAAATAATCTACAGGGCGATTATAACAATTTACAAATAGTGCAGTACAATATTTGTTTTTGTTATATAATCCACAGGGTGATTGTAACAATTTACAAACAGTGCAATACAATATTTGTTTTTGTTAAATAATCTACAGGGCGATTATAACAATTTACAAATAGTGCAGTACAATATTTGTTTTTGTTAAATAATCTACAGGACGATTATAACAATTTACAAATAGTGCAATACAATATTTGTTTTTGTTAAATAATCTACAGGGCAATTAACAATTTACAAATAGTGCAGTACAATATTTGTTTTTGTTAAATAATCTACAGGGCAATTAACAATTTACAAATAGTGTAGTACAATATTTGTTTTTCTTAAATAATCTAAAGGACAATTAACAATTTACACACAGTACAATAAAATATTTGTTTATTATGCACAATCTTATACATTATGCTAAAAGATATTTTTAAGATTAAACACATTTTTGGAAAATATATATTTTTATTTCTGAATTTGCTTGTTACCATTAATACATTTACCTTTCCCTCTTTGAAACAGTTACTAAATTTATTATTAATAATATCTACCCACCAACAACACCCACCTCAGACTGCTAATGGCACGCTATGTCTGTTTCATTGAGCGTAACCTAACGACTGATTGGCTACAAACATACCTACCTATACAATTGTATTGTAAAGCTACAAGTAAAATAAAACTTTAAACATCCTGAAACACGGTGTATATTATTATTGTCAAAATAAGCGTTTTCAACTGCGAGGCGAAATTTCAGTTGCGTCAAAAGGCCCAAAGGTAGGTACCTACGATTCCATGACAGTGGATCCCCCGATAGATGGTCCTAGGCATACTTATATGCAATATGTAGTCGGTTTAGGGAAAATACGGTTTTCCTATTTACACAAAACATAACTAATGTCTCCGAAGGGGTGTGCAGAGAGGATGTACCGTCGGATAACAATGTATAAAACATATTTTCATCCAAATTCATTGAGGATAAAACTACTTGTCTAAGCTGGGTGTCTAGGGACGTACTTGACTTACTTTAACCAGTTTCGTTTTTAGATTTTCACCGGCAAAAGCATTTTCGTTGTTTGTTTTTGGGGTGTTATGCTGTGTTGCGCTACCTCCTTCTTTAGCCGACGTTTCGGACAGCGTTGCAGTGTCCATCATCAGGGCAGATCCGGCAGGTCCGAAACGTCGGCTAAAGAAGGAGGTAGCGCAACACGGCATAACACCCCAAAAACAAACAACGAAAATGCTTTTGGCCGTGAAAATCTAAAAACGTAACAAAGTGATTTGTTTTTTTTTTACACCACAAAGTGAATTTGCGAATGTTGCGCAATGTTTTGATTGTAAATATGTAGGTACATTGATTATAGCAACCTTGGTAGGTACTCGATGTATGCTGCTTATGTAGGTATATATTTATAGTGGCAGTGAATTGATTGCCAACAACTATCTCAATCAAAGATCGCACTGCTCGATATATGTATTGATGGCTGATGCGAGATGCGGTCAGATCTACGGAACAAGACAGTCTCTGTACAATAGGGTGTGTCAATTATTTCGACTTTTGAATTCAGTTGCCTGGAGTCTCAAAAGTTTACAAAGAAAATGAGATCTGCATATAATTTTTTTTTTTTTTAAATGGTTATTAACTCGCTAAAATGCACTGAAAATCAGAAAAACACCCAAAACATCTATTTTTAAATAATGGTACTTAATTAATATTTTTTTCACAATAATTACTGTTGTCGTAACATATTAGGCGCTCCGCTGACGAGGCAACTGAAAACCAACTAAAACCGGCTGGTTTCTCTGTCTTGATTGGTCAAAAAGCTTGTTTAACCATAGACGAAGAACAATCAGCTGACAGCCGGCAACTAGCAACGGCCGGCCAGGGCAATCAGCAGTGCAAGTCGCGAGTCACCGCTTGCGTTTCCATTGACAACGGGTGTTTGAGTGATTGTGTAGTGTGCGGGCCATCACATTGTCATACTAAGACAGTTGTCAGTTGACAGTTTTCAGTTGCCTTAGGCGATCCGCCCACCGAGCTGTCAGCTGATTGTTCTTCGTCTATGGTTAAACAAGCTTTTTGACCAATCAAGACAGAGAAACCAGCCGGTTTTAGTTGGTTTTCAGTTGCCTCGTCAGCGGAGCGCCTTAGTGGGCGGATCGCCTTATCATTTTGAGAATTCATTATTTTTATTCGTTGTATTTTGTTCAAAAACTTTGGTGTAGTTATTGCTTAGTATCTTGATTTTTTCCAGAAAAAGTGCTATTTTCCCTTTTTATATTTTTAACAAACACATCACATATATGTTTAAAATATTTTTTTTGCATTCTTTGGACTAGTTATGGAATAAAATATAAGTTTGCTACAAAATATAAAATATGGACCCTTCGTTTTATTTTTTTCCCGAATCACAAAATCAAATTTTTTTCAAAACTTCCGGCCATTTTAGCGAGCTAATAGTGAACACCAATTTCATTTATTTTTGCGTTTTCGAATAGCTACAGAATACGCAACTTTTGAGACCCCGGGCGTTTAAAAATAAGGTTTTTTTCTCTCTCTATGGAGAGCGACACGCTAATGTATAATGTATGCAGTAGCAACATAGCTTTGGAATGCTAAACCCCCATTTAACCCCTCAGGTTAAATTGTTTGCTTTTAAGAACAACTCTATAAATTCGCTTACTATATATAAAAGTGAGAAATATGATTTCAACGGTATTAGAAAGAGAAAACACCACGCTTTATATTCAAATCAATTTTTTTCCCAAGGTATCAATTGGGTTAGGTACCTATGTGGGGTGGTTGGAGGAAGTGGAATATAGATTATAAAATTAAAAATACTATTAAAAGTTTTTCTAGATCGGAGGTCAAACCAATAAGTTCTATTGATTTTAATTTTTCGGAAAGTCAGTTTCCTAATAATGTAGGTAGGTACTGTTTGTCATTTATTTTTTTAAATTTTTTTCTTCAAAATCAAATAAGATAAAAAATGGTCCACACGTCGTTACTGGTCACTCAGCCGAATAACTGACCCGAATCCACTTTTCCAATACCTACAGATTTTTTACGTTCCCCTCAAGCCTCGACCGTATTTTGTCAGAGAGTCAAAATAATTACGTTTGGAATATAATCAAAATAAATGGAATAGAATGTTTAATGAATGTATCCGAAAACTAAAAACCGTTTTTGAAAGGTGATGAAATAGGGCTTAAAATTTTACAATTCAAATCCATAATTGAATTAAATCCAAGAGCACTCCCCCCTCCATAATATGTTTTGTATAAAATCCCTAGGTTAAGAATATTTTTTTTAGTCTGAAGATGGCTTTGACAAGCTGAAACCGGTTACGGTCAGTAAATTAAAAGTGGAAAAAGTTATTATTTTTTTATTATATCTAGGTACTATCTAAATAAACACATTATTTTTTGAAATATAAAAATTTTGCATGCAAACATAAAAAAGTTTTTAAAATGGCTCACCTTACGTTTTTTCTAACTATAATAACTGATAATAATTAAAAATAATACCACATACATATTTTATTAGGTAAATGAATTATAAACGTTATTGTCAACTCAATTTTTTTTCGTTTCATGTAAAAAATCTCAAAGTGTCATACTTATTTTCGACTTACGATCGGTAACTTTGGATTCATAAAGGATTAACTTTTAGTTATTTTGTGGTTAACTTTTTGATAATACAAAGGGTGGTATTTTTTCTTTCCAACAGAGTTTAGATCATATTTATAAGCATGATAGTAAAGGAGACACAACGATTTCCGTTGCGTCTGTTCCGATGAGTTGTTTCGAAAACCGAACATTTGTCTATTTAGACCTGACGGTTGTTGAAAACAAAACTTCACCAGAGACCAAAACTTCATTATTTTTTTAAATTCAAATAATGTCAGGAATTACTGGTTAAAGCGACTCAAGTACCCTGTAATAACGATGATGAAACACAGTTGTGTATTTGAAATTTACGTCAGATCGCGATCGATGTGACTTTTGGTCCACGAAACACGCCCACACATTCATTTCTTGTGGCTACAGTTTACAGGTCACAAACAGTCATCATCATCAATAACCAATTAACATCACTTCTTTGAAAATGCGATAAAAGCCTTTCGGTGTCAAGGAATTTATATTATTTGTAACTAACGAGCTCCCGGTGTGCGTTGCAATATAACTTATATAAATACATTGTTTATCCCTGCGTGTCCTTTCCCATTCCTCCCCGTTCCACTTCCGCTCCCCTTCCCTTTCCGCGACCCCTTCCCATTGAACTCCTGCGTTCCTCTTCCACCTTCCCCTCCTTCCCCCACCCTTGTCCCCCCTCCTGCAAACCCCTCTCCTTCGTTCCCCTCTCCCTCCCTCCTTTCCGCTAAACTATATGAAATACACTCATTTTTAAACAACGTGCGCGCCATCTATTGCAATTTTTTTATACAATTTTAATAACGCCAGAGCTCACCAATACATATATTATGTAGAAACCTTTGAGGGCGTTTTCGCAACACCCACCAAAGTTTCATTTCAATCAGATGAATAGCATATGAAATAATTTCATAACGCCAGTGCTCCCTATGATATGTATATAGAAACCATCGCGGACATGCGCACATCAAATCACCAAAGTTTCATCGCGATCGGACGAATAGTTTAGGAACGCACAATGGAAGATAATACATTACTTTACTATTACTATTACTTTACTATTACTATAATATTATAAAAGCGAAAGTTTGTATGGATGTATGTATGATTGTTACTCTTTCACGCAAAAACTACTAAATGGATTTTAATGAAACTTTACAATAATATAGTTCATACGTCAGAATAACATATAGGCTATAATTTATAGAGCTAGCTACATTCCATATATTAAAAATAATTATTATCTACTGTTTATTATAAAATGTCAAAATTTGAGAATGATATTTTGCAAATTAATGATAAAATTCTATTTTAGAAAATATTTAAATTAGTGAATTCATTTGAAGTACTCGCCCAATACTTTGAATCGAATCAAGAATTATAGATATTTTAAATAAATAGGTTAAGAATTTTGTTATGTTCATAGATGGGTCATAGGAAAAGAAAATAGGCTACTCGAAGTACTAATCCTACGCAGACGAAGTCGCGGGCAGAAGCTTGTACATTATAATCGCACATCGCACGTAGTAGGTATAAGCTATTAGTTCCTTCATACTTTGATAATGCCTTTTGTATTAAAATATTCATGTTGGCTCCTGTTTATGGGCGATTTTTCAACATAATGTTGATAAAGAATCGACCATATTTCGGTAAAATGTCGCTGAAAGACAGAAGTCGCGAGCTTTTTTCGTGATTTTAGTAACTCTCAACTAACTAACCATAATGACCTTTCTGACCGCCAAGCAGGAGGCTCCGAGGAAAATTATTTTCCTCAATATGTCCTATTTTATTTCCGCCCTTTTTACAACCATTATTTGATTCAATACATTAACCTCTTCGAAATAAATTTAAAAATTAATATCTATAATACACATTTCACATGTTTATTTCACAGTGGAAACATTTGTATTTTCGGCGGTATATCCCCTCTGCACACCCCTTCTGGGACACTTAGTTCTATTTTGTGTAAGTAGGTATATCGTATTTTCTCTAAACCAACGGCATAATGTATACGAGGGGGAACCAAACGTCTTTCTCCTTGATATTTCAGTATTTTTTCTCCAAAATTTGGTTGCCCTCAAAGTATTCACCATTAGAGTATATCGTCACAAGAAAGCAATACTGTTGTAACAGCCAAAAGCCAAATTGTTCACCAGAGCCAAAAAATAAATTTAGATTTTAGAAAAAAATCACAACTTTTAAACCAGTGGTTAGGCAAATGCCATTTTTAAAATGCTTAGCTGAAAAAATATGATCTATCAAATGGCAATATAGTTAAATCTTTTATAAGTGAAGAAGTACTATTTTTTTGGCGCTTACAGCAGTTGACATTTTTTTGTGTACGCCAAAAATGTAAACACAGCTGCTAAATGTACGAATACTGAAAATCAATGTGTAGTAGCCACCGCGAACACTTAAATGCAATCTTTGAAAATGCTGTAAGCACCAACCGAACGGCAATTTTCACGGTAACATTTTGTGATTTATTCAGTAATGAGCGGACATTTGAGGGAAGAGGTCGCGCGCTCGCATTGCAGTTCCGTCCGTTGAACGAAAACATTATCCACGTATTTTATACAAGGAATGAATTGGGAAATGGGTGTTATACAAGCAATCAACCAGCCAGTAGAAATTAAATAATCAATTATTTTATCGTATAAAATGAATATTTCTTTGTTTGTTCCTCGTGCGGAACCTAAAGCATTTATCCGATAGCGATTTGTCGTGTATGAAATTATTTCCTATTTAGCGTTATGAAATTATTTCCTATACCATTTATCCGATTGTGATGAAACTCTGGTGAGTTGTTATGTGCACACCTGCCAATGTTTCTATAAATAAAAGTGAGCTCTGGCGTCTTGAAATTTGTAAAAAAAATACATAAAAATTAATGTTTCTTTGTTTGTCCCTTGTTCGGTACCTAAATTCATCTGAGTGCGATGAAACTTTGGCGGATATTTCGTGTACGTGCACATGCCCTTGAAGGTTTCTATATATATATATTAATGCTCTAAACGACCATATTTTAAGACAAGCCCTGCAGGCAAAAAACGACCACTCTCCCCCTTAAGTTTAACCGACCCGAAAGCTGATTATCGCGAGACAGGGACCGTGGATGAAATCACATACGATTTTTTCAGACCTGATTTGTATGGGAAAAATTCAGCCAGAAGTTTTACCAATTGCAAATTTTCATATAAAAAAACGGATGCAAAAAAAAAAACTGCTAAAAAAACTGATGTATTAAAACCTAGCGGCGAAAACTAGAAGCGCTCATTATTCGACGAAGAAATTCAAAGTTATATTGCCAGCCGCCAGGTTCGCCAGTCAAAAAAGGAAAAATTTATCGTCAGACCTTCACGAAAAATTTGTGAAAGAGCCTCAGTACTAAAATCGTAAAGTGTATATTTTTTTAAATATAAGGCGTCTCACCTCAAAATTTAACATTTCGACGAGCCTCGAGGTAAATCAAAATTGCGACTTAAAAAAGATTCCCGGCTTAGATGTTTTTATATTATTGCGACTACGACAGGTTTCGGAACATTAATAATATATTATATTTGTGACTTTTCATGGAAATTTTGTCAGGATTCGTTTTCAAACGTCGGTAATTTCTGACGTTTACGAAAAAAATTCCGAGTTAAAAACTGTTAAAATGTTCGTAGCCAGTAAAAAAAAATGCTTTATTAAGGAAAAATTTATCGTCAGACCTTCAAAGTACTGAAATGTTGGGGCATTTTTGAAAATTATTCTATGGCGTCTCGCATGTAAATTTGACATTTCGACGAGTCTCATGTATATCAATATTACATCAAAAATAGCATATGTGGATAAGATGTTTTTCTATAATTTTGAAAACCATAGATTTCCGAACTCCAATAATACATTACATTTACCACATTTCATGTAAATTATTTCAGGATACATCTTCAAAAGTTGAAAAAATTCTGACGTTTATGAAGGAAAGGAAAATTGAAAACAGGTTAAATGTTACCGGCCAGCTACATAACGTTTATTTTAATTGCTGTGTAGGTACTTTTGTACAGACAAATAAAATTCGAACGGTTCAGGCTGCTGAGATCATAGAAAATAATTTACCAGTGGGTAGGTACCTAATTGGGTGGGAACGTTATTTTTCAAATATTGAGAATTTAACATGATGAATAAAACTGTTTAAATAACTCAGGATAATCCTTTTTTTTTTTTGCCAAATGGCGTAGGTATTTTTTTAAATAGTGCACAATAGTGTTATTCTAATATCATTCGGCGTGGGTGGTGTGCATTGGTACTGCCACCCCGTGAATCATTTATTGGATGACCAAACCCTTTATAACCGGTTAATCTGAGTCGATTTAAGAATATCTAAATATATTCAGGTTGGCAAAAAGATGTATCTCAGTGACGTTTTGCATCGTTATATGCACCAATACACACAATCCTAAGGGCGGGCTTTTTCGTGTGAATGTTTATGCATTTTTTATACACAAACTATGGATCTTACTCGACTAATTTAAAACAAAATTAGGAAAATCTACCGGGAAAAGAGAAGTTTATTTAATTTTTATAATAGCTCTACACAGGAGGCCTTGAAGAAAATAATTCCTCTCAGGGCCTATGTTATCTTTGGGGATGCTGTGTGAAGGGTTCTTTTTAGGAAAGTAAGGAGATGATGTTCTGGTAAGGAAAAAGTTATGAGGGGTGGGTAGGAATCTGGGGATCAGTGTGTGGAGTGACGGACGAAAATAATTCCTCTCAGGGCCTATGTCATCTTTGGGGATGCTGTGTGAAGGGTTCTTTTTAGGAAAGTAAGGAGATGATGTTCTGGTAAGGAAAAAGTTATGAGGGGTGGGTAGGAATCTGGGGATCAGTGTGTGGAGTGACGGACGAATGATTTTATCCCTCCCACTGCGGTGCAAGGTGATGTTCCGAGAGAGCTTTGCTGAAGAAGCCAAAAAGTCTCCCTAAACCAGTCTCTTCCGATCTGGTCTGCCACGAAATTGGTGGGCAGACGAATCCACCGCCAAGACCAGGACAAACCTCATGAACCCAGGCACCACTTCTAAATCAACAAACATAGCGAACCACTTGAAATGACCTATTGCAGAGGCGTTGGCCTACCCACCCAGCGAATTTTTTTAGCGTAAGATCCTCACGGCTTTTGCGGTAGGTCAGAGGCCCTAGCACGCTCGCTCTATAACGATCGATAGGATAACTATCGGTAACTTCTCATCGTTCCCTAGCATGACTTCAGATCGCCAACGAATAAGTGACAGTTCACAATGACTAAGTGTCCTTAACATATCAACTGTTGTTTGTTCGTTAGCGATGTGCAGTTGTCCTAGGGAACGATGAGAAGTTACCGATAGTTATCCTACCGATCGTTATAGAGCAAGCGTGCTAGGGCCTGAACAAAAAAATTAGACTTTAGCCTTTAAAAAAATTGAGCTTTGGCGTATTTGAGAATCCTTCATTTGCAAACGAAATTGCGTCAAAATGACGGCCTCTGGCGTAGATGTTTTTTTGATATATTCAATGGCAAAAGGTTTCGAAAACTTATTCAACCGTTTTTTTAGTGGCATTCCATTGGAAATATTCCTCAGTATCGTGCTAAAAATTTGACATTTTACAAAAAAATCCATGAAAACTTTGCTAACAAATTTTACAAGATTTAAAAATATTACTGGTCAGGTGGATTCGTATAATAATAATTACTGGGTAGGTACCTACTTTGCTCCATCGAATTACAAATAAATGGTTTGAAATTAAGAGAAATCACCAAAGATGGTAGGTACTAAATGCGTTTCTTCTGGAAAAATGCCGATTGCATTTTGTCGGTCTTTTAATTCAAATTCAGAAACAGGGTGGTAAAAAAAATTCCGCTCGAAATATACTGATTAATTTTTTTATTAAAACTCATGATTTTTTCCTTAATTTTTTTTTGTTTAGAAAATATTGTCGTGCGTTTGCGACCAACGTTTTTGCGGCGCATTAAAATTTATCTAAATAAGATGCAAAGTTTTTTTTCTAATTTTCTATACATTTATCGTTATTAATAATTATTGATTACGAAAAGAGTTATGGCGTCCGTGACATCAAAAGGTGGACACTTGAAAGATGTCATTTCCATAAAAAATATTAAAGAGTCGATTTTAAAAAAAAGTCATTTTTTTAATCGATTGGTTTTTGTAATAATGAGTGAGGAAATTTTGCCGGACCCTGTCGTTCATTTTGACTGACCAATCAGGGAGGTGGTATTAGGTGGAGGTGAAATACACTAGACATGGTATTCCATTGAATTCAAATATCGATATTTACTGTAAGTAAGAACTTCTTTCCTTTAAATCACAAAAAAATTATGATATAAAATAAAAATAAGTAACCAAAGATGGATATTTCCAAAGAAATGTAGGTGTACACGGGGGTAGGTAGATATGCAGGTAGGTAGGAACTAAGTACTGAACAGGTACTCTGGGTAGGTAGGTATGTATGAAGGTACTTTTTATAAATTAGGTGGGTTCGATGCAGTGCTACAGATTTTTTATATGCATATAAATCGAAAAATAGATCGGACAGGATTCGTTCGTTTACTTTGGACATTATTAAATTTTAAAATAAAAATAATTATACGTGTGCACGGGTACCCGGATATTGTTAAAGAATTTCTTTGTGTAATTTTTTTGCTGCAGTAAAATTGAGTTTGATAAGATGGTTTTTTTGATAAGTAATAAAATTGCAATGTTTTTTTTTTTTAGAAATTACGTAGGTAAATGAACAAATATTTTTTGTTTGAGGGTTAGGTAGGTTTTTTTCCAATACTATTCATCTGATGGCGACAAAACTTTTGGGATTTGATGTGTGCATGCCCGGGTTGGTTTCTACGCATAATAGTAAGCTCTGGCTTTATGAAATTATTTTATATTTTCATTCACCCGATCGAGATGAAACTTTGGGAATTCGATGTTGGCATGCTCGGGATGGTTTCTATGTAAAAGAGTAAGCTCTGGCGTTATGAAATTTTTTCCAATACTATTCATTTGATTGCGACAAAACTTTTGAGCTTTGATGTGTGCATGCCCGGGTTGGTTTCTACGCATAATAGTAAGCTCTGGAATTATGAAATTATTTACGCATAATGGTAAGATCTGGCGTTATGAAATTATTTCCTATACTTTCCATCCGATTGAGATGAAACTTTGGGAATTCGATGTTGGCATGCTCGGGATGGTTTCTATGTAAAAGAGTAAGCTCTGGCGTTATGAAATTTTTTCCAATACTATTCATCTGATTGCGACAAAACTTTTGGGATTTGATGTGTGCATGCCCGGGTTGGTTTCTACGCATAATAGTAAGCTCTGGCTTTTTGAAATTATTTCCTATACTATTCATCCGATTGCGATGAAACTTTGGGGATTTGATGTGTGCATGTCCGGGATGGTTTCTATGCGTAATAGTAAGCTCTGGCGTTATCAAATTATTTCATATACTATTCACCCGATTGAGATGAAACTTTGGAGATTTGATGTGTGCATGCCTGGGATGGTTTTTATGCATAAAAGTAAGCTCTGGCGTAATGAAATTATTTACTTTACTTTTCATCCGATTGAGATGAAACTTTGGGAATTCGATGTTGGCATGCTATGGATGGTTTCTATATATAAGAATAAGCTCTGGCATTATGAACTTATTTCCAATACTATTCATCCGATTGCGATGAAACTTTGGGGATATGATGTGTGCATGCTCGAAATGGTTTTAAAATATAATAATGAGCTCTAGCGTAATGAAATTATCTACAATAATATTCATCCGATTGCGATGAAACTTTGGTGAGTTATTGTGCGCAAGCCCGCGAAGTTTTCTTTATATAATGCAGAGCTTTGGCGTTATCAAATTTGTGCAAAAAATTTAAATAGGTGTAACGGGAGTTATTAGAAAAGTGAGTGCATATCATATAATTTAGAAACAATTTATTAGTGAAAAAATTGAACCGTAAACTTCTAGGCCCCTTTTTGCGAGAAAAGGCCCATACTGAACGCCTTAACCAGGGCGACCAAAGTGGCTAAGTAGCGGGTGTACAAAATTGAGCGATTAACTCACAAGACCCTTTGAGTAGTTCTCAAAATCCTTGCTTCATCCACATTCAAACATCGATTTTTTTTTTCAAATATTTAATTTAAAAAAAATTTAGACACACACACTTCTTGCTTCATCCACATTCAAACGTCAAATCGCTTAGTGCTTTAACCAATTAGTTGCCTTGCAACGGGCAAAAGCTAGTATATATTAATGCTCTAAACGACCATATTTTAAGACAAGCCCTGCAGGCGAAAAACGACCACTCTGCCCCTCAAGTTTAACCGACCTCAAAGCTGATTTTCGCGAGACATCGACCGTGGATAAAAATACATACGATTTTTTCAGACCTGATTTGTATGGGAAAAATTCAGCCAGAATTTTACCAATTGCAAATTTTCATATAAAAAAACTGATGCAAAAAAAATAAACTGCTAATAAAACTGATGTATGAAAACCTAGCGGCGAAAACTAGAAGCGCTCATTATTCGACGAAGAAATTCAAAGTTGTATTTCCAGCCGCCAGGTTCGCCAGTCAAAAAAGGAAAAATTTATCGTCAGACCTTCACGAAAAATTTGTGAAAGAGCCTCAGTACTAAAATCGTAAAGTGTATATTTTTTTAAATATAAGGCGTCTCACCTCAAAACTTTACATTCCGACGAGCCTCGAGGTAAATCAAAATTGCGACTTAAAAAAGATACCTGGCTTAGATGTTTTTGTATTATTTCGACTACGACAGGTTTCGGAACATTAAAAATATATTATATTTATGACTTTTCATGGAAATTTTGTCAGGATTCCTTTTCAAACGTGGGGAATTTCTGACGTTTACAAAAAAAATTCCCGAGTTAAAAACTGTTAAAATATTCGTAGCCAGTAAAAAAAATGCTTTATTACGTATAAAATAAGTTTCACCTGCCAAATAATTCGAGTTCATTTGTTTTTTCTCGGTTGTGTAATGTCATTTTTATTGATTTTGTCAACAGCCAGCTCGAAAATACGAAATGGCTTTAAAAATATCAATCTCGGCTTTCAAAATTTAGTAAAACCTTATCGACAAGAGTTTTACGAATGTAAATCGACGGTCATATTGACAACATTTCTTGAAAAAACGTCTGTTATTTTGATTTCCAATCTGACATTTGAAAAAAAAACCACCTCAAAGGCGCATTCGGGAACCGCTATAAAAAAATAATGGTTGACATGATTTACCTGCTCCACTGGCGGCAAGATTTAGTACCACTCTAATTTGCTAAGAAATATTTCAACATCGGTCGAAATTCAAATTATTCCCAAAGAAACTGGAGTGTTGAAAATGTTATTACATTTTAAACATAGCTTCAAATATCGTATGTCGAATGCATTGCGGTGAAAAATTTCCTTTCTGATAAATATGAATAATTTTTTTAATTATTATTAACGATTTTTTTTCTTATTTTTTTTTTTAAAGAAAAAAGAGTCGTTCGGTCGCGACTAACGCTGGTGTGTCATAGAAATATTTCTCCAATTAAGGTTCTTAGATTTTTTTATTTTTCAGTACAATTATCGTTATGAATAATTATTTATTACTAAAATAGTATGTTTGTTGATGAATTCAAAAACTGGACACTCGACTGATGTCATTTCCAGAAAAATATTTTAAGAAAAACAAAAACAAAAAAATTCTTCTGAAAATGCACAATTTTTAAATCAATTTATTTGTATTGAAAATCACAACAGGAATTATGCTGGATCATGTACTGTCAGTGCATTCAGTAGAGATGGCATATTTTGTTGTGTTCAGATAGTGATGTCAACTGTATAAGTACTTACCCGCTAACTTGAAATATTTTCGATGTAATTTTTGTGCGATAACGAGTAGGTACCTATCCGGATAATGTATTATTGGTTTGATGTGATTATTTTGGATTTAAAAATTTCAAATAAATAATATTGGGCCATTTCACTGCAGAAACTTAAGTAAAAAACTCATCAAAGATGGTGGCAAATATTTGCCAAAATTCGTATTGTTAGTTTGTTTTTCAATAAATAATTTTTTTTTAACAGGTTTGTGACAGATTTTTTCTGAATTTTTTTTATTGCAATTAAATTTAGATTCATATAATGTTTTTTTGCTAAGTAGTAAAAATTTGTAAAGCGCCGTTTTTGTATTTGGCATGGTTATAGTATCATTCAAGGTGAGTGGTGTGCATTGGTACCGCCGCCACGGGAATAATTTAATGGATGACTTAATTAATGGAGTACTTTCTTGAGTATTTTTATAAAATGTTCGGGAAAACTACCGGGAGTAGAGAACTTTTTTTTTTTACAATCGCTTCATACAGGAGGCCCCGAATAGTATTAATAATTCCTCTCAGGGCCTATGTCATTTTTGGGAATGCTGTGTGGAGGATTTCTTTTTGTAAAACGCCGTTTCTGTATGTTGCATGTTTATATTATCATTCAATGTGAGTGATGTGCATTGGTACCGCCGCCCCGGGAATTATTTAATGGATGACATTCTAAACGGGGTACTTAACTCGAGTATTTTTGTACAATATTCGGAAAATCTACAGGGAGTAGTTTTTACAATAGCTCGATACTGGAGGCCCGGAAGAAAATAATTCCCCTCGGGGCCTACGTCGTCTTTGGGAATGCTGTGTGGAGGGTTATTTTTAGGAAAGGAAGGAAAGGATATTCTGAGAAGGAAAAAGGTATGAGGGGTGGGTAGGAATCTGGAGATCAGTGTATGGAGTGACGGACGAATGGTTGTATCCCTCCCACTGCGGTGCAAGGTGATGTTCCGAGAGAGCTCTGCTGGAGAAGCCAAAAAGTCTCCCTAATCCTTCATTTGCAAACGAAATTGCCTCAAAATGACGGCCTCTGGCGTAGATGTTTTTTGATATATTCAATGGCGAAAGGTTTCGAAAACTTATTCAACCGTTTTTTAGTGGCATTCCATTGAAAATATTCCACAATATCGTGCTAAAAATTTGTCATTTTACAAAAAAATCCAAGAAAAATTCGCTAACAAATTCCACAAGATTTAAAAATATTACTGGCTAGGTGGAAACGTATAATATTAATCACTGGGTAGGTACCTACTTTGCTCCATCGAATTACAAATAAATGGTTTGAAATTAAGAGAAATCACCAAAGTTGGTACGGTACTATATGCGTTTCTCCTGAAAAAATGACGATTGCAGTTTGTCGGTCTTTTAATTCAAATGCAGATACATGCTGGTAAAAAAAAATCCGCTCGAAATATACTGATTAATTTTTTTATTAAAACTCATGATTTTTTTCTTAATTTTTTTTTCTTTAAAAAATATTGTCGGGCGTTTGCGACCAACGTTTTTGCGGCGCATTAAAATTTATCTAAATAAGATGCAAAGTTTTTTTTTCAAATTTTCTATACATTCATCGTTATTAATAATTATTTATTACGAAAAGAGTTATGGCGTCCGTGAAATCAAAAGGTGGACACTTGAGAGATGTCATTTCCATAAAAAATATTAAAGTGTTGATTAAAAAAAAAAGTATTTTTTTTAATCGATTGGTTTTTGTAATAATGAGTGAGGAAATTTTGCCGGACCCTGTCGTTCATTTCGACTGACCAATCAGGGAAGATGACTAGACATGGTATTCCATTGAATTCAAATATCGATATTTACTGTAAGTAAGAACTTCTTTCCTTTTAATCAAAAAAAAAATATGGTACAAAATAGTAACCAAAGATGGATATTTGCATACGGTATACACAGGGGTAGGTAGATAAGCAGGTAGGTAGGAAATAAGAACTGAACAGGTACTCTGGGTAGGTAGGTATGTAGGAAGGTACTTTTTATAAATTAGGTGGGTTCAATACAGATTTTTCATTTGCATATAAATCGAAAAATAGATAGGTCAGGATTCGTTCGTTTACTAAGGTCATTATAAACTTTAAAAATAAAAATAATTATACGTGTGCACGGGTACCCGCATATTGTGAAATAATTTCTTTGGGGTAATTTTTTTATTGCAGTAAAATTGAGTTTGATAAGATTGTTTTTTTGATAAATGGTAAATTTACAATGTTTTTTTTTTAGAAATTACGTAGGTAAATGAACAAATATTATTTGTTTGAGTGAGGGTTAGGTAGGTTTTATATTATGTTTTTTATACAAAAAGATTAATGAAATACAAATGTGTTTTATGAAATAATTTTTATTTTAAATAGTTTATATTTTTATAGCGCCAAAATTTCTCAAGAATTTCCAAATTTAAAAAAATTTCCAATTTAAAAAATTACATTTAAATTTTTTTTTATGGGTATCCCAAATGTTTCGCTACCCGAGGATTATAAAAAATATATAAAGGACCAAAGAGCATTAAATTCTTTGGGAATGCTGCGTGGAGGGTTATTTTTAGGAAAGGAAGGAGATGATGTTCTGGGAAGGAAAAAAGGTATAAGGGGTGGGTAGGAATCTGGGGATCAGTGTGTGGAGTGACGGACGAATGGTTTTATCCCTACCACTGCGGTGAGGGGTGATGTTCCGAGAGAGCTCTGCTGGAGAAGCCAAAAAGTATCCCTAAACCAGTCTCTCCCGATCTGGCCTGCCACGCAATTGGTGGGCAGACACATCCATCACCAAGAGCGGTAAAAACCTCACCCTATGAACCCTGGCACCCCTGCTAAATCATCAAACATAGCGAACAACTTCAAATGACCTATTGCAGGTGTGTTGGTTCCCGAGGCGGCGGTACCCATACCCACCTACCAAATTGAGGTTTTTTGCAATTCTTGCTTCATCCACAGTCAAAAATCATATTTGTAATTTTAAGACTTTTCTAAGGTTAGCCATGTGACATCGTTTTTCAAAAAAAGGTGGGGTTTTCATATTAGTCAACATTTTGGTGGCCATTTTGTTTTTTAAGACTTTTCTACGGTTAGTCATGTGACATATCGTTTTTCACAAAAAAATGTGGGGATTTCATATAAGTCAACATTTTGGTCGCCATTTTGTTTTTTAGGACTTTTCTAAGTTAGTCATGTGACATATAGTTTTTCCCAAAAAAAGGAGGGGATTTCATATTAGTCAACATTTCTGTCGACATTTTGTTTTTTAAGACTTTTCTAAGGTTAGTCATGTGACATATCGTTTTTCACAAAAAAAGGTGGGGATTTCGTATTAGTCAACATTTTGGGCGCCATTTTGTTTTTTAAGACTTTTCTAAGGTTATTCATGTGACATATCGTTTTTGACTAAACCGAGGATGGGGATTTCATATTAATAAAAATTTTGGGTAAAGTTCGGTTCTTGGGAAAAATTCCGAAAAAATAAGTTGAATTATTTTTATACTAACTTTGGGCTGGAAAATCCGAATCTGAAGGAATTAGGTTGGGGAGGTCAATATCAACTGAGTTACAGGACTTTAAAGTTTCGTACACAGGAACAAATCCGCAATGCATTTTTGACATATTATACTGAAGAGGTCAAAGTGATTCAATGACGCCAACCTCAGAAAATTGCAAAGTGTTGCCATTAAGCAATAATATCAATGTTATTATGTGAATAGAATGTGTCAATCACTTTTTTATCACAAACCATGTTACACAAACCTAGCGTAGCCGCTTAACTACTTGAAAACTGGGATGTTTTTCTTGCCTTGACGTGAGCAGGCGCTACAAAGGGGGAACATCCTTTTGTATCACAAACCATGTTACACAAACCTAGCATATTATTGCTTAATGGCAACACTTTGCAATTTTCTGAGGTTGGCATCATTGAATCACTTTGACCTCTTCAGTATAATATGTCAAAAATGCATTGCGGATTTGTTCCTGTGTACGAAACTTTAAAGTCCTGTAACTCAGTTGATATTGACCTCCCCAACCTAATTCCTTCAGATTCGGATTTTCCAGCCCAAAGTTAGTATAAAAATAATTCAACTTATTTTTTCGGAATTTTTCCCAAGTACCGAATTTTTTCCAAAATTTTGGTCGCCATGTTGTTTTTTAAGCCTTTTTTTAGGTTAGTCATGTAACTAATCGTTTCTGGTAAACCGAGGATGGGGATTTCAAATGGATTTCATAGGTCGCCAGCAGTTGTACAAAATTGAGCGATTAACTCACAGGACCCTTTGAGTAGTTCTCACAATTCTTGCTTCATCCACATTCAAACATCGTTTTTTTTCTTCAAATATATATTTTTTTTAAATGCAGGCTTACACTTCTTGCTTCATCCACATTCAAACGTTAAATCGCTTAGTGCTTTAACCAATTAGTTGCGTTGCAACGGGCAAAAGCTAGTATATATTATAGTGCAAGTGAGCCCTAGCGTTATAAATTTATTTCACGTACTATTTATCCGATTGTGATGAAACTTTTGTGAGTTGTTAAATGTACACCTTCGTAATTCCTTATACGGTACCTAAAGTATTACTCCGATTGCAAAGAAAATTTGGTGATTTGTTGTGCACATACCTGTAATGGTTTTTATATATAGTGCTAAGCTCTGGCGTTATAAAAATATTTCCTATACCATTCATTCGATTGCGCTGAAACAATAGGTGATTTGTTGTGCACACGCCCGCGAAGGATTCTATATACATATAGTGGTGAGCTCTGGCGTTATGAGATTTGTAGAAATAATTACAATATTTCCTTCTCATTCCCATTCACCTTCAGCCACACAACATACCCCAATTGGGGATGCCATAGTCTCACTGACTCCAGACGGAAGCAGGTGGGACTTTTGTGAGGTATTCATATAAAAAAAGGAGTTGCGGACGTATAAATCCATCTCTCCCACAGCGGGGCAAGGCGATGAGTCGAGAGAGTCAAATAAATTTTGGGTAATTTGTACACGAGCTGCCAATAAGAAGGAACAGCCTCAGGAGCACATGTGCTTCAAAAATTATTCAGGGTCGTCTACCGCGATGGAATCTTTGTTCTATCGGTATTTCAGATATGGAAGATGCTCCGAGGAACTAGCGTCATTGATCCCTTCGGCACCGGTGCAAAGTTGGGAAACACGCCAAACGCGCGCCCAACATATATATAAACACGGTCGAAATTTTTCACATGAGAACGGGTCGCTTCTACCACTCGATCTTGAGTTCAACAGCTCAGCTGTGAAACGATTTGCCGGCCTCTGTGTTTCCTCCTTCATACAATATGGGTCTCTTCAAGACAATTTTCCTCAGGGCCTCCTATGCGAAGTTATATATATAAAAATAAATAAAAAATTGACTATTATTGTTGAGAGGTTTAAAAATTCCGTACGACTAACACTGTACAAGTACTAAAGATAAAATTAATATCATTCTAAAATCCACAAGTCTTGGCAATTTTTGTAGGATATTATGCTGAATATCAATTATTATTTTATCTGTAAATTTCATTGTCATAAATTCCTTGTTATATGTATTACCTGTAAACATCATTATCATCAATTACTATATTATATGTAAATTTCATTATCATAAATTCATTGCTGCATTAACTGTAAACCTCATCATAATTATTATATTATCAGTAAATGTACTTCATTACCCATATAATCTGCATACTTCACCCGCCTTAACACAGGGACATCCCTAGCATGGCGGGCGAAATAACACAATATGTACACTATGTATAAAATTCTTTAATAAATAAATAAATAATATTTGCATACCAAGTTTACATTTAGTTGATTTTATATCAATTTGTATTAAATTTTGTGTTTTTTCTTTTATGTGCGTCATTCTACTTTTTGTTTATCTGAGCTAATATTTTGAAATATATTCTTTCTTGAGTACGAAAAAATTTGTCTAAATAAACTTTCAAAAACAAAACCATCTTTTGTCATTTCTATCGCACGTACTTAAAAATATTTGTCCCAACTTTATTTTATGATCTCCCTTTATTCACACCCATTATTTTCCGGTAATATTATAAATACAGTTATTACCATTATATAAACCATACAGTCCACGTCAAAACACCATTAGATTCAATGTCACATTGAGTAAAAAACTGAGACGTCAAAAAAGGTTCAGGGCGTAAAAGATGTTTCTATCTATCCATTCCATTGCTAATATGATTTTTGGTCTGTCAAGCTGTATCCATTATCTAGTAAACAAATTTAAATTTTATAGAGCAAGTGTATTTTTTATTTCGTACTTTATCAAAATGCTGAATGGTTTATCAATTTGGTGTCAATCTTACCCGAGTCTGCTCCAAGAGACGGCTGAAAGTGCGGCTGGCTAGCGGGCCCTACAAGTACCAAAAATACCTATCTGCAGTAAAGCTGAGTTTTGATACCCCCCCCTTAAAGTACGTGATTTTGTCGTTTCTCTTTAAAATTGAATTTTATTGTAACCGCCAAACGTAAATCAACACAGGATTTTGAGGTCTGTACATCAGTTAAAAAACGTAGTACTGACAAAACGGCAGGTTTTTCCAACGTCGTACAGAGTTCTTAGTTATCGTCGTAGAGTCACGGGACCCAGATAGATCGACGCCGAAAAAAAACCGCAAAATGGTATATAAAAAGTATTTTCATAGGTAGTGGCGGTTATAGCAGTATTGCTTTCCTGCGACGATATGCACTTGTTCAACGTTTTTTTCCACTGTTTTGAAACTCACTTATTTGAATGTCTTTTATGGCCTCCAGCGATTTTTGTTTCACTTCTTATAAAGTATGAACAAGTGGTTGGTATATTTGCAACAAACGCCCGAGTGGTAGATATTTTCAATTTTGCCCTGGTGAAAGATCACCATTCAGAATCGAAACGCTGATTTAAATATTTTTAATCGTGTTTGTGACCAGATCTGAATAGCAGGTATTTCTTAACCTTCCTCTTTGCTATCACCTTTCCTTATCCACTGCCTCCAGTCTGACAACATACCCGATTGGGAAACAATATTAGATTCTGATTTCTTTATTTCCCCGAATTATTTAAGCTGGCGAAGAAAATAAAATGCAGAAGTATTCTGTTATTTTGAGATGATCGCACGCACCAAACCATATAACAGACTTCAAACACATTACATACGAACTGATAAATATATAATAATATAATTAGCGTGCATGTTTGTCGGGGTTTATGAACCACGCGGATGTCATTTACCCTGCACGACGAAACCGGCCTGTAAACCGGACATTTTTTTGCTCACCTTATTTTTATAATTTGGCAAATTAAACATTTTTTTAATTAATGAAGACAATATAAGCGAAACTCAATCGAAAATCTGAAACAGAAAAATCAGAAAAAGATACCGTCACATCTGGGACTCGAACCCAGGATCTTCGGCTTTCTGAACCGCTACTCTTCCAACTGAGCTTTGTCTCCATATCAGATTCGGTCATATTTAACTGTATCATACTTCGACTGAGAACTACCAAAAAAGTTTTCATTTTCTTAACGCATATTTTTATTGGCTATCTTTATGTATGTTTGCAAGATTCAACTCGAACTAAATTAATGAATTATCTAGATAGCATTTAGTTATTTCTATGTTCTTTAAAATATTTTTTTGTTATTATTCTGTTAAATTTTAATTTTAATGTTTGTATTTAGTATTAATCCTTAAATATTTTTTTTTTCGTGTGTCTTATGTTTTATTATTTGTTTCTACAAAATAGTTTTTTCTAGTTCTTGCATTATAATTTAAATTATGTATGACTACCATAATACGGGCATTATTAGCCTGTATGGTGTGGTAGTTAAAAAAATCTCAAAAAACTGTAACTTATAAAATGTATTGCCTCCTTGCTTCATTCGTATTCATGCGTACTCTTCCATTGGTCTGACTCTTAAAATGACCCGCCTCAAGCATTTGATTCACTCGATCGTGCCACGTCTTCCTCAGGCGTTCATAATAATATTATTTTAATTTTAACGTACTGTTTATATATAAAATTTCTTATTGATTCACCAGCCCTATTAGAAAGAACTGCATTTCGTTGCCCTCAACGCAATACCAGAGGCCCTAGCACGCTTGCTCTATATCGATCGGTAGGATAACTATCGGTAACTTCTCATCGTTCCCTAGGACAACTGCACATCGCTAACGTACAAACAACAGTGGATGTCGAATATGTTAAGGACACTTAGTCATTGTGAACTGTCACCTATTCGTTTACGATCTGCAGTTGTCCTAGGGAACGATGAGAAGTTAGTAATCGGTCGGTAACTTCATATCGATCGACCATGCTAGCACCCCAGATCGAATACCTTATTTCATATAGAACTTTTCAAATTGAAATACAAAAAAAAACTCCTGTTCGAGCGCATGTGCAAATCTTACAAGAACATAAGAGATATTGAATTTTCCACTATATCCTTTAAGGTTAATATATGGTTTTTAATATTTATTTACTTGTACCGTTACTTAATTATAACTTTTAATAACTTTGCATTTGCTTTCTAATCGGTAACCATGCATGAAGAGATCCTTTCTGTTGTGACTTCTTGTATTGTATTTGTGATCAATTTTATTAAAATTTTCTATATTTTTATGTACATGGATAATAATCTTTTTTATGAAGTTTTGATGAACATCAAGAACGTTAAATTTTTTGTAGAGTTTGTCGCTTGAGAACCTGTAGGGTTTACGCATAATGACTCTAATTATGGATTTCTGGGCCTTTACAAGCCCATATTAAATTGACTCTTAAATAATGTACAATGATTTTATGTATTTGCGGCACGTTCCAGAGTGGAAGATACTATCAGTATCGCCCTGGTGTAAGACCACCATTCAGAATTTAAAAAACGTTGCTTGAAATTGCTTTACCCGTGTTTAGTGACTAGATCTGAATAGCCAAGTACATCCCCGCCTTTCTCTTCCCAATTTCCTTCCCTTCCCCGATTACCTTCAGCCTCACAACATACCCCAATTGGGGATGCCATAGTCTCACTGGCTCCAGACGGGAGCAGTTGGGACTCTTGTGAGGTGTTCACTATAAAAAAAATTATATATTTGACTGTAGGTTTCTAAATAAACTTAAATACTTAAAAAGATCTCGTCTAATCTTACACTACTTTCTTCATACACCTGCTCTACAAGTCCAAACCATCTGATTGTCCCTTTCGTAATCTCATTCATTTGCTTCCTTACTAGATCTCAACATTTATAGAATAGTCATACATATTTTTACCACACATACGCCTCACGGATATTACGTATGCACAAAATCTTTCAAAACAAAACATTATAAAAAATATCATGAAACTGAACAACGTAATATTACAAAAACACAATATTAAATTACATACCTCCTGTTGACACCGCTTTAATAAACACAGAAACTTTTCTTGTAATATTAACTCACTTAATTTTTGGCACAGTATTACATTTACTTATTTTTTTATTTTGATTTTCAAAGTACATATCGATAATATTTTCATCTTCGAGTCATGTATTTTACAGTCTCATCGGATAATATAATATTGTCCGGGAGAATAATTCTATTTCTATTTTCGTAGACTTTCAAATACACCAAGATACACTATGCAGCAAAGAAAAACTGTCTATTATTATTTCACTATCACAACAAGATTTCAAATAAATATGATTTATTTTAAACATCACAGAAAAATAATAATTATCTGGTTTTAAAGCTAGGTGGGTACCTACCTTCGTGACTTTGAGTAGATAGGTACCTACTATTTTTTAATAAAGATCGTTTTGTTTAGACACTTTTCACAGAAATTTCACTACTGACGAGTCCAATAAAAAGTACAAATTTAATTTTAATATCGTTATATTCGTGTGTCAAAAATATTGGTTAGTTTATTTTTGTTTCGCACGGTGCCCGCCCGCCGTCCTTGTCTGTCGCGAGATAAATAATTAGCGACAGAGAAAGATGGAAGAGGCTGGGACGTAGTCTGCAGCGGCAGCCGGTCGGTGGTTAGATAATTTTAGACCGGCAAACAGTTCGAGACTTGCCGCTCTGCCCTCGGAGGCTATAATTATCCCGTGCAACGATCAGACCGTATCAAACGTATCAAAACCCGAGCACTTTTGACATAAAACACTTCCTGTAAAATGTGCAAAATGCCCGCCTAATTTTCAGAATCACACACCAGCCAAAACAAAACAATGCCGCGTTTGCAGATTACGAATTACCAGGAAGCTGTTCTATTTTTGAAATAAATGCATAACAGTGATGCCAGCGTAAAAACAACTTGATAATATTATTTAAATCTGGGTAGGTACCTAATTATTATCTGATATCGGGGTTAGTTAGGGTTTTGAAGTTTATTATTATGTATTTAATATTTCGGCACGACGTTTTCCCGCTCGAGGAGGGGCGCGGGCGGACGCGTGTTGCAGGCGGTTTCCATGCGTCGACTGAAGGCTTTGGCGTCGCCGTCGGGACGCTGTCGTCCGTATTCTGACAAAGCTCCGCCCACGAGTATTTACGTTACCCACGCGAATTTTATTGCAAATGTTGCCGGAATGGTTTTATATTGCGTAGACATGTACTTACAACTAATTTGCATAACGGAATTATTCAATTGTGAGTTATCCCTGTTTTTGGCATTAATAAGGAAATACGCACGGATTTTCAGACTTCCCACGCATTTTGCAGATAAATTGTAATATATTTGTTGGAGCTTTTTTATATGAACACCGCACAAGAGTCCAAACTGTCGGAAGTCAATGGGATTATGGCATCCCTGATTGGGGTATGCCGTAAAATGGAAGGGAGAGAGGAGGAAAGGGGAAGGAATTCAGATCTAGTCACCAAACACAGCAAATGCCATTTCATACAACTTTTAGATTGTTAAACACAATATACAAGATTTCTAAATAAAAAATAAACGTGAAAAGTAATGGGGACGGGAATCAGGTTTTTTAAAAATAATTTCTTTATAAACTACTAAATTTACTACCCGCTTTCGACCGAGATTCGGATTGTAATAACTACATGGAAAAATCGCAATTGCTTCTGAATTTTATTTTTAAATAAATAGACGGATATTTAGAACTACATGGTCCACGATGAAAAAGTTGTTTCGAGCAGAAAACGGCGTAACATTTATCTGGTAAATCAAGATAGAAACGTTACGCAAATTTAATGACGTCAGAGATTTTGTCACAATTTATTAAGAGATGTCTACAGGATTACAGACCACGCAGCTACCAACTTAAATATTACACTAACTGTTTTAATTTAAGCAAAAAAACACAATAGACAAGTAATTAAAAAAAATAAGAAAATGCTGAGGAAAACAATACTTTGTGTGGAGAGTCTTACTTGCAGTATTTCATTAAAACAACTCTAATACTTCTAAGAGATCAAATATTCAAACCAAAAACACACGATTTCGCATTACTTCGCTTTAAGTCTTGTGGGCTATGATTTTCAGGTGAATTCCGTCTTTAGTAGAATTTCGCGTAGCATGTAAGGTCCGTAGTAATATTAAAGAGACGTAGTACTGTTAAAAATCAGGAAGTCCCACCGAAATATTTCAATTACAAAATAAATTTTTCGTGGAGTTTTTTTTTATGTGCATAGAGAGTCATTGGGACTATGTGAGGTCAGTGCGAGGTTGAAGGGAGTGAGGAAGGAAGGATACAGGGAAGAAACCGGCTTAGTTTATAATATGGAAAATTTAATTCTTTAGAAAATTATCGTAACATTTAAATATTTGCGCCTTAACTTCTCAAAATAAAATAAAACACGCTTTTCGGCGGTGTTTTTTCTTGAGTAAATCGAAACAGGTGGCTGGTGTTAAACAGGAATTTAAACCTTATCGCCATCTATAGACGGAATGTTATTGTTGGCATTCTGATCCTGAATTGTACACGACGTGGTGCATACCTTAAGATGTTACCCGGGTGGTGGAGAAATTTGAAAAATAGATTTTACTAAATTGTTGCTGTCACTGTTGCTCTTACTCCACCGGATATTGAGCGAAAGGAACAATGCACCTTGGGCTACTAATACCTAACTAAAATTGAGGTTTTGTATTCCTTACTTTTCTCCTCCAAAAGTAGATCGATTTTCATTTTTTTACCAACTACATGAGAAAAAACTATTTTATGTCTGTACGTTTTGATTTTCTTTAAAAAACATTGTCTAGTTTGTATACTGAACGTCTTTTGACGGCGTTTAAACCAGTCAATTTTATTGATTTTTGGAAAGTCATAACTTCTATAAAAAGTAACTTATCAAAAAAACAAAAAAATACGGACACGCTAGTAGTTGATATCTATTTTATGTAAAAAACAATATTTTCTCTAGGGTTAAAATCCAGAGAGATAAATAGGGAATACGTTTGTTTGGAAAAATCACCGCCGGGTATCCTCTAAGTTGTTTTAACAAGAGTAAGGTTTCTAAAATCTCTCGAATGATGAGCTTTGGCTTTAGGAAAATTGCAGCGGTTTTTCTCCAAATCAACGCAAGTATTTGGAGCCCCTAAAATCTTTTCCAACGTTCGGTATAGGCATAAAGCTATGACATATTAGTTAAATTGTTAAAAAGATAGTTCAATAATTTATTAAAGTTCAGATATTAGAGTCCATGATATTTCAATAATTTATTAAAGTTCAGATAAATCATTTTAAAGATCGCAATTACGAATGTATTTGTGCACACCGATAATAAGAACTAGTTTCGAGCACCCACACACAGTCTCCTCTCACCCTGCAGTCCCCTTATACCGCGCAATAGCCGTACGATTCAGTACATCACTACACGTGCAAGAATCTCTTTATTTTGATGTATTTTTCTCATACTGAATTCTTCTATTGAATGTGACTATATAGATATCTTAGCAAACAGTCTTGCGTATTAAAAAAAGCAAATTAGCAATCAATTAACATAACATGTCATGGAAAATAATGGAACTCGAATGTAAATGTTTGTTATTTACGCCACTATTATTCACTACTTAATCATATTTTAATCGTTATATTTTATTTTTCTTATCTCTCTTTATATTTTTGTTTGTATCTAGATATTTTTAATTTTTACGCACCAGACTTTTTCCTATGGGGAAAACTAAACCCTTTCACACACTTTTCCATAAAAATTATCATTTAGTAAATCCACGCTATGCAAGTGTATTATATAAGTATAATTAATACAAAACAATACAAGAACAACATGTTAACCTACCAGACTATTAAATGGGAAAATAATTCACCGACTCCAGATATTTTCATATCAGAGGGTTCGGCTCGGTGGAATTCCTAATTTGACCGATAAATCCTACTAATCCCTCAATATAAATATTTAAACAATCTTTCTTAATCCTACATTTATTTAAAATGACTGATTTTTGCATTTTTATATACAAATTCTTTGACAAATCTAATACGCCTAAATTTTTAATGAGAGAGCTAGGTATAATGCCAGTAGCCTAGAAAAAGGTAATATTTTTATAGTCTGAGAATGCTAAATTCTTTTAATTTCATTTCTAATTTTTCAGAAACAGATTTTTGAATATTACAGGAATTTGGAAGAGCTACATCAATAATAAAAGTTATTTTTTTAATCTTGTCATGTACAACTATATCGGGTCTATTATGACCAATTGGTCTGTCTGTTAGTATACTTTTATGTTAATAATTAATTTATTATTGTTACCATCTCTATATAGAGAACAACAAATATTAAACTGTGCATTCTGTGAATATTTTAAAGTAGATTATTAACATTTACGCTCTTTACAATGTTAATTTTGTAACTTTTTCATTTTCAAACTCCATTGTATTTTATATTCATTTAGATTGTTTTAATTTCTGTTTTTCAGTACTACAATCTAATATCAACTAAAACTTGCAATATATTAATGTAATAATTGTTAACACACTGTAAATGATCCAAAACAATAAATAAATAAAACACCGAAAATGACGCACATCGACTGAAAAAACACATCCCATTTCACAATGTTGTAGAAAATAAAAGTGTTTCTTTTCCAACATTATTTTTCCGAGTGAAATAGAAATGGCTGACGCGTTGTTGGTTGTGAACTGTTACGTATACGTTCGACGCGTTTCAGCGTGACGTCAGAGCGTCGCGGCGCTGCCCGTATTATCGACCCGTCGCCGGCGTCTGTGGTGACGTCATCGGTAAACCTTCTTCGCCTACCGCACCCCTGCCCCACCACCCTCACCAGCACCTAAACTGCCTCCCACAGTCGGATTCCTACCTCCAACAGTATTTATCATTTTATTTAATGGCGAAGTATATTTTATTTATTTATTTATTTACGCATATACGGCACAACATGTGCCAGAAACATAATTGACATAACATATAAATAGTAGATACCATTCACACTTGCATCGTATATTCTCCTTACGCTCCTTTCTTTGTTCATTCGCTCTACATGCCCAAACCATCTGAGGGTTCCTTTCTTAATTTAAAGTGTGAATGGTATAAGAAGTAGGGGACGTCCGAGAAAGACATGGCACGATCAAGTGAATCAGATACTTGAGTTGGGCCATGTCAAGAGTCAGAAAAATAGAAGAGAATGTATGAGACGATGTATGAACGTGAATGAGGCAAAGAGTGTGTGCCAAGACTGAGGTGTTTGGCGGTCCGTCCTCTCTGCCTATCCCTGCGGGGAAACGGCGTGATGGTTAGTTAGTTTTTTTAGTTTTATAAATAGTACAACAACATGAAGAATAACAGTATAAATGTAAGTTAAATATAAGAAAAAAAGGTAAAAGTAGTAGGTAAAGATAAAATATAAAGAAAAAATATGGTATAAAGTGTAAAGTATAAAGTAAAAACTATGAAGTATTAAGCAAACATAAAAGTTAAAAGTGAGAATGAAATAATAATAAAAAATAAATAAAGTTTAATGTAGGAATATAAGATATCATTAAGAGCGATTGACCAGCAGCTGAGAATAGAAGTTCAAAAATACTTGCAACTTTACAGGGAGGTTTTAATGAGAATGATCAATTATTCCCCGTGTCAAATTTTTAAAATTAAAAATTTAATATCGGTTTATTTCATTCAAGAGAGCAATAAAAATGCACAAAACTCATGATAAATTATTAAATATCGTGTACTTCTTGTAAGTATTTTTTGATAATAAGTATTTATGATTTTTCAATAATGTCTAAACAAAATAAGTGTGTAAAATTTTTTTTTTAATATTTTTGTTTGTAAGACCTTAAATAAATAGAAAAACGAGGTATTTTTGTCACAAAACACGTTCTCGGATTTATTTTTTAATGATTTTAATTTAACAAAAATTTCGATTTGGGAGGCGGGAATGGGTACCACCGCCCTGGGAACCATTTATTGGATAACACCTCTGCCACAGGTCATCCCAAGTGGTTCGCTACGTTTGGTGACTTAGCAGGGGTGCCCGGGTTCATGGGGTAAGGTTTGTCTGATCTGGACACACCGAACCCCCAGATTCCTACCCAACCCTCATACGTTTTTCCTTCCCAGAACTTTCTCCCCTTCTCTCCTTCCTTTCCTTAGTAACACCCTTCACACAGAATCCCCAAAGATGACATAGGCCCTGAGGGAAATTATTTTCCTCAGGGATCTCCTGTGTGGAGCCAATGTAAAAAACTTTTTTTTTTGAAAACTGTGATGACTAGAATATGTATTGATTTATTTTGTTGTATGATTATATGACTTGAAATTTGTGTTGTTTAACATAATCGTTCGTTAAAATCAATTTATGTTTTTTTTGTAAAAAAGAGTCAATACGTCTAGAATTTGATTTAAAAGGGACTAATTTCCGGTATTCTCTGGTAATACCCCCTTAAAAGGTAGGAAGAAAGATTTAAACATAAATTATAAAAAGTAAGAAATCCTCATAGGAGCAAAGAAAAAGTAAATAAATAAAATAAAATAATTAATAGGTAGGTATTATGGATTATAAATATCAACAGATGCTATTAATTTTACAAGTACCTATGATTTCTAATGAATTGATAATTTTAGAGATTTAGATTGAAAGAAGGGTAAATGCAGGAAACGACATTTTAATAGATAACTTAACGTGTCAAAGAGAGAAGCTAGCAGTCCACAACGGAGTGTTGATACTCACCCTAATGTTTTTTTAAAATTATATTTTACAATTATTTTCCTCAGGTCCTATGTCATCTTTGAAGATGCTATGTGGAGGGTCTTTTTGGGGAAAGGAAGGATTGATGTTGTAGGAGGGAGAAATCAGAATTTTATGTGAAAATGCACAATTTCGGCGGCGTTATCTAAGGCCATCAACTGCGCGGCCGGTTTCATACAAAACTAGTTTTGGATTTGAGGCCAAAATACCCACCAAACTGAAAAATTATTTTTGTAATCAAAAGGTATGTCAAATATCTATCTCGGACAGGAGCTACTTTTTTTGCTTTTAAATGATGACGTATAGGATAGGTAATTATTAAGGAAATCAGTTGTGTTTCTTTTTGGAAGCAACTTTAGAATTTTTTTGTGAGTTATTTATTAAGAATCTGCCTAATCCTCGGTTCTATAATATAATGAAAAATAAAATTGATAATAACAAATGTTTAAAATGAGTTTCTTTAAGTAGTCATTTTAATATATAAACGACAAGTTTTTGTTCCGAAGTAAATAGGTTATTTGTAATTTGAATTTACACCCATTAAAATTGTTTCTAAAAAAAAATATTTTCAATTTACTCGCAAATAATTGTCCAACTTGCCTCTAAAATCATAAAATATTAAAAATCTTTAAATAGCCTATATTTTATAATTTAAAGCTAAAATAAAAAAAGTAGCTCCTGTCCGAGATAGATATTTGACATTTCTTTTAATTATAAAAACAATTTTTCATTTTGGTTGGGTATTTTCAAATCCAAAACTACGTTTGTATGAAACCGACCGCGCAGCCGTTCCTCTTAAGGTGATACGTAAAATAATTCACAATCTTCTCTTTTTAGTGGTGCGAGTTTAAAGTTATGATTTAAAATATTAAGATGAATTAATTGTTTGCTCCCGTACATATGCAGTATGAATAATATGAATTTATTTATTTATTGTTGTTATACGCCCATAGGGGCTTTTACATAGATTATAGATTATAAAATAATATGTTATCGAAGATTAAATTAAGAATATATAAGTCGTTTTGAAGAATATAGCGTAAGACCGTGAATTATTTTAAACAATAGAACATTTTTGACAATAACATAGAACAAAATATAATATAAAACAAATGTTCTGAAATCCACAAATAAACTGAAATCTTTCGAGAAAAGCTAACAAATGCAATATTGGATTGAATCACCGATGCAAATATAATAATAATATAAAAACATTTATTTTAACCAATAAAATACCAATTTACATACGACCTAACCCAAAAAAAAAACAATAGAATCCCGTCAAATATACTAACATACTTATCATTTTGACATACATTTCTATCAATTTATTCCATTTCCAATTCATTTTAATATATGTATAGTACTTTTCCTGTGATTTTGGAAGATCACACTCCTTAGAGAAATAATTCACACTACCAATTACCTTCCTTTCATTGTATTGAACTTAAAATGTAATTAACCTTTATATTCAAGTAGGTAACCATGTTTGTATTCAATTTATGTACCTCTACGTCTGTATCGACACAGGTTTACCCTAGTGAGAGAGGCATTGAAAAAAATCACATGTAATTATAATACATATCTAGATTAAATAATAATAAAAAAAACAAATGCCATTTAATTAAATTATTTTTAACAAGTGTCATTTAATAGTCATTGCACACTATAATGAATACCTTACATAAAAGAAAATACCCTGTTTTTTAATTTTTTATTCGCGTATAATATAACATGTAATGTTGGGTTTTATAACATAACATATTGTATTTTTTGGGTTAGCTAGAAAAAACAGGTTATAACTATAATTTATATCTTTTGTACTTTCTGTATTTATCACACTTATACATTTTGTATAATATAATTTTTTGGAATTATAATGTCCCGTGATTTTTCACCGGTCTGCGTTAGGTATTTCGGTTATACCTCTGTCCAATGAATCCTCTCTTCGGTTCAATGAACTCTAAAAATATCCCTTGAAATTAAACTTTATTTTCAGCGTTTGTTTGCAGAATCCAGTCAAGCGATAAAATACCAACCCATAATATAGAGAATATTTTTGATTAAAAGTTTATTATTATTATTTTTTTTTTAAAGAAAGACAAACATTCCCAGGTTACGAATAACCCAACAACATTTGAAAATCTCCTACTACCACCACACTAAGCGGAAGATGTTGCTTGTGTTGTGATGGAGGACTTAGCCAGCCGAGGAATCGAACACGGAACGCCTGGGTGGGACCCAAACACGATGCCCACTGAACTACTGACCGGTCTATTTATATATTAACCGGTTTATTTATCTATCTACTATTTTTAATACCATTTTCAAAATTAGATCTGCTTTGTCGGGAATTTAGACTATAATATACTGTACTAGCATGCGTTGAAATTTCACATAAATTAAGACATTGTTTCCCTGCCAGTAAACTCCATAAAATGCACCCATTTTTCAAACAACTCGCTTGTGACCTATTGCAATTTTTACGCAAATTTCATTACGCTAAAGCTCGCCAATATAGAAACATCGCTACATAGAACTCTTTGCGGGCATGTTCACAACAACTCATTAAATTTTCATCGCAATCGGATGAATGGTATGGGAAATAATTTCACAATGCCATAGCTCACTGTCCTATAACCATCACGGACATGTTCACATCAAATCCCCAAAGTTTCATCGCAATCGGATTAATGGTATGGCAGCGCATAAAATACGAATAAACAAACACTAATTTTTAGAGATTTAGTCTTCTTAATTTGATCTCAAACAGTGGAGTACGTTTAGGAAGCCGGCAACAGTTTTACAAAAAAAAACAAAAGTTGTAAATACACTACGGTAGGGACTATAGGTCTACGTACGTATGCATCGCTACGCCTAACAATATCTGGGATACTTAGCAACCATACATTTTCTATGAAAATGTTTTGGAATCATATTGGCCACACGCATCGCGACGTGCGATGTATGTGGCTATTTTCATAGAAAATGTATGGTTGCTAAGCATAGGCGTAGCGATGCGTACGTACGTCGACCCGGTATGTTTCTACCTTAAGTCCTTTTTATTATCAGTTGTTATTTCGTTTGCAAATGGAGTGCACATATATAAATATTGTAATGTCGTTATCGCACTGACTTCCTGTTATTGTTATTAGTATGCCAACAATAATTTGGAAAACAGTTATGTAAAGTGCCGCGTGCAAAACCATCTATGCCGCCAAAACCCCGCAGTAGTTGGACCGTGAACCCTTTCAATACCGAGTGTTTTTACTTACTCTTGCCTAATTGAAAACTATTATTTTACATTTGATATAATGGCTAGATCCATTAAATGTGAGGTAAGTCATCAAGTCATCTTAAAATATTTGCAATTCCTGCGTAATGGAACAAAGTACAGAATAGATTTAATTTTCTAGTTTTTATTTATTTATTGGTATAGTTCATACATGATGGTATATTAACTTTGTGCATGGTTACTTTTCATAAAATGAACTATATATTATTTCTGATTTATTTGAACTATATATATATTATTTCACAGAAAACCGTTATACAGTTGCGTGGTTGAAATAATTTCCAACCTGGCAGAAACCCGCCTCTAGAATATAAATGTTATGTATTTTTCTTTTCCACACTTTCATGAATCTCTAGCACATTTAGAAAAATGTGCAAATAGGTGCTTTATTGCATTATTTTATTTCAAGTCCTTACGTATTGATTCAGATTTAGTCATAATGCTATGAATTTTTAAGGGCCGTCTGTTTCAACGCTAGCTGCAGTTAAAGTTAGATTAAAAACAGTTACTGAAGATAAATTTCACCTAAATGCGTTTTTTAACCAATTTGACTGCTTGTTTTACGTCACTTTAAACTTATGTTTTTACTTTCCGACAGTTATACTATAGTTACTCCGCCTTATTGGCATATTTGACAGTTCTTTTCGGCTCTGTTGGAGGAAACTACGAAATTTCGCGCTTCAAATCGATTACTAATCATGATAAATATTATAGAAAATGATGATGTATACGTTCAATGGGTATTATATTACACCCTTGTGATAGACAATATTTCAGAATATAGCTATCAATGGGGGTACATCAAACATATACATTATATAATTAATTAGTGTATAAAATGTATTTGTAATTTATGTATCTTTTTTGAATTATTAATATAAAAATAATATTATTATGTATACCACCTACATGTGAATCACTAGGGGCCGTCTTTTTCAACGCTAGCTATGAAATTTCACGCTTCAACATCGATTACTAATCACGATACATATTATAAAAGATGATGATGGTGACGATGAATTCCTCATCCAAAGTCAAAAACATTTCGATCCCGCATCAATAATATGGTTATTTGGGAAGTAAAATTTGTGACACATCAAATACAAGGAGATATTACAATTGCTGGAAAGTAAATTACATTTTATTCGTATAATATCGTATTTATTATAATAGACCATAAATTATTTTTTAAATACTCATACAAATATCTTTATCGGAACAAAACTGTCAGATCCGAAGGCGGGATACAAAATGAAGACAGATATTTTGACAGTTCTGATTTTCATATACAATTTGCGGTGTTGCAGCACCAAAAATTGCGGTGCGTTTTTTCACACGATTTCGAGGTAGATTCTTCTGCTTTTTAGAATGGCTACACTAACTATTATTACTTTAGCTCAAGTAAGCTTGAAACAGCGCGTGGTCCTGTTTAACTTCCTTATTATAACTGATGGTTAAAATTTGGACTTAGTTCACGATTTAACTTTCGGATGAAACAGACGGTCCTACATCACATAAAAAACTTGCAAAAGTTCTTTATCGCGTGTATGTACTCATCGCATGAAAATGTGTTATTAAGTCGTTAAAGTTAATTTAAAATGAAAAGGAACCCAAAATTTTAAAATTAAAAACCCCTTAAAGAATACTTAGTCTGCCTTCCATTGGTTGGTTCCGATAATGACTACACGGTTTTAACATGTTTTCTTCCATGGAGGTATCCTCTAACTCCAAACTAAATAAATTTAGAGCGACGCCTTCTGAAATACCATTGGTATCAATAGACTAAGAATGTTGAAATAGCGAACTGATATTCGTGTATTTACTTTCCCAAGAATCATAACTATGTTGAAGGCACTTTCACTGAGTTTCCCTAATTTGGGAGGCGGGTATGGGCACCGCTGCCCCCGGGAACCATGTATTGGACAACCAACACCTCTGCCACAGGTCACCCCAAGTAGTTCGCTACGTTTGGTGATTTCGCAGGGGTGCCCGGGTTTATGAGGTTAGGTTTGACCGGGATTTGGCGGATTTATTATTCTGTAATATCTGATAATGTTTAAATATTTCTTATCTTTCCGAAATTATATTTTAACGCCTCGTTTTGAGATAAAATAATATTGTAATGGAATGGGAACACCTTCGAAATTTTCCATGTGTGTTTTCAAACTTCGCACTGGATTATGCACACCTATTTTATAGAAAAGATCCTGGAAATGAGTCATCAAAATATAAAGGATTTTCTATATGGATTTTATTTTGATGTGATGAACCTTTATAACTTTTACATGAATAAAGTTTATTCTGATTTCAGAAATAAGCTCTTCTTGATTAAGTTTAATATTTGCAACGTGGATGCCTTCCGTCAGTATTCGTTTACTACATACTATTATTTGTAATTATGTTGGGTCGTTTTTAAAATGTTGCATTTTGTCCTGCATCTGTTTGAAAATTCGGGTTGGCATTTCAGTCCTTTGCCTTCAGTAGGTATAATATATTTTTCGACTAATAAAGATCATCGTTGACAGATCTCGCATATCCCACTAACAATAATTAATCGTTAAAAAGACTCTCCATACAGCTTCCCCAAAGAAGACAGGCCTTAAAAAAAAAAAAAATATATATATATATAAGAATATTTTCCTTGTGATTTGGATTTTTTGTTCAATTAAAACACAATTGAGTTTCTCTGTGAAGAAAGAATGGTTTATTTTGTTAATCTAAATAATAATAATCTTAATCTCACAAGATTAACATAAATAAATGTATTAAGGTAATAAAACATTACCTGTGAAGAAAGAAACGACATTTAATGTTATTAATTGTAATTCCTTAATCTCAATCACAATAGTAATTAATCTTCTCAATTTGTTCTGTCAGCTCATAGACTCTTTTTACTATTGTTTTAATAATTCATTTTCAAATTAAGAATAAAATATTGAGTCGACTATTAAGTAGGTACTGGGCGCATATTCAGTGACAGTCTACAATACATATAACCACAATGGCGAGACAAGCTCGGCATTGTTTTAAATCAAAGAAAATTATATTTTTCTTTATATATATATTTCAGGAAATGCTTACTCTTTGCAAAAAATAACTAGCATTTAAAGGGTTAGGAGGGTTCTTCAAAAATAATTTACATATGAAAAAGCTAAAATGCTATCTTTTGTGTGACCCCGAGTGCAAACATACTGATATAAATATGATAGCGGAGCTCAAAAAATCGCAGTTCGTTTTCAAATCTTGGAGAGGTAGTAACTATCAAGAGAATTAAAAAAATAATTGGGAGTTGAGAAATTATTTTCAAAATGAGATATTTCCTAGAGATTGTATTCAAGGTTTTACTGATGGCAACCTTCGTCGGAGCGCAGCGGCAAGGTAAAAATATTTTCCATACTTTATAAACATGCCCACCTCATAATAATAAAGTGAAAATGGTATTTGAAATCAGATTATTTGTTTTTTTTATACATTTATATTAAACTGATCGGTTTGGGAAGGTGAAATAGCTGCCACGCGAAATAATAATTACACGGCAGAACTTGTTTGTAATTCAATTAAATTTAACTGTTTGGATTTTTTTATTAAATATTAATGAATACATACGTTTAAAGAAAAATCTTCATATTTAAATGATATTCTTTTGTATGGCATAGAAATTGGAAACTATATACCTAACGGCTATCCGAATTTTTCCTATGAAAACTAGATTTACTGGCAATTAAAGTATACAATTTTTTTACTGAAACCCGTTATTTTCATGTGTGCCTAGTGCCAATATAAAATGCATTTTGATAAATAACTGATTTATTTTATTTCAATTCAATAGATTTTTAATAAGAGGTTTATTAATTTAAAATGCCTACTGGCATTTATTGACATTTTGAAATTAAAACCCGTTATTTTGCCTGTTTGCTAAATAAAAAGCGGTAGATTTTTTAAAAATATAATTTTTTTGTAAATAAAAAAACATTCTTGCATATTTTTCATGAATCCTAATTACACTTCACACAATTAATATTACAACATACATCTATAAATCCAATGAGTGATGGAGGAGTGATATTATAGAGGAAGATGGCTGACTGGTACTTACCTATTTTAATTTTTACAATTTTAAATAAATGATAGTCTCAGTATCACCCTGGTGTAAGACCAACATTCAGAATTAAAATATTTCTTGATATGGTTTTAGCCGTGTTTGGTGACCAGATCAGAATATCCAGGTACTTCTCCACCTTCCTCTACCCATTTTCTTCCCCTCTCCACTACCTTCAGCCTCACAACGTTCACCAATTCAATAGTCTCTCTGTCTCCAGACGGGGTAGTTGGGAGTTTTGTGCTATATTAACATATTTTATTTTGAATTATGTTATTTTTAATGTCCGGTTTTAACTCAACCGTTTTGGATTTCGTCGGTCTGTAATTTTTTTTAAGCGTTCCGCTTCCGGTTCAAAGTGGGAGGCTGTTTTAATGGTTTAGTTAAGATTCCCTTTTGAAACGTGACATCATCGTCGTGTTTATTTGAATTTTCTTATTCTCTTTTTCCAATATTATAATATCACCTACATCCCACATATACATACTGGGGTGCTAGCATGGTCCATCGATATAACCCTATATCTATACTACATTGACAAAATCCGTCATCTTTGGTCACTTATCAACATGTGCTAGCACAGTCACCTATTGATAAGACATAATCCAACCGACGATTGACAAAAGCTCGCCAAATCGTATGCGATCTTGGCTGTGACCCTAGCATGGTCCATCGATAAAACCCAAGTATAGATATGAAATTCATTAAATTCGTTGTCTATGGTCAGTTAGCAATAATTGCGAGCACAGTGAAAAGATTATTCCGTTAGTCGGTAGATAAAGGTCACTGATTTTAGCGCGGCTTCCGTAGTGTCAGATAAGATATCAATATGCAGTTTTATTTAAATAATGTCGTTCGATATGCAAGTTAACTGACTTATTAATTAATGGAGGTTAACCTAAAAACCTCCTAGTATTTAAATAAATCGTATATGCGACCCATAAACTTACATGCATTCATTTAAGACGAGATCAATTTATTCATTTTAGCTTCGAGATACGAACTTTGATAAAATATGTCTTTGGATCGTATCAACTATTTAACTCCCGGAGATCGCAAAAAGTAAATGCGAAGCGCCGATGTATATTAAAGTTAGTATTTCAATTTGAAATTGTCAATTTATTAGTATTTTTTAATTTTTAAATATCTCATTTGAAATTTAGTAACGTAAATCCATCAAAATGGTGCCAGTGTTGCCATCTTATACCGACTTAGTATTTTTTTCCTTCCGATATCGGTTTCTTTAGCAACGGTGCAAGCGTGCTAGGACATTCGATATAAACCGTCGGAACGGTAATACAACGGAAGATGTAAATCACGGGTGTAAATGTTCGAAGGATGATATTTCAAAGCTCTAACTGTATATGGGGCTAAATATTACTTCGTAAAAATATAATGAACTATTTATTAGCGTGATTACCCAAAAAAGTTGATTATTTATATTGTTAACATTACTCAAAGCAGCATCCAAAAAAGGAGTGCATTTTTCTTCGCCCATTTTGTTTCAAAATCCCGCGCTTTGTCGAGTCTGTAGAAATGACGCGTTGGCTCATTGTAAGTGAAGTGGTTCTAAAAGTTTATTTTAATGTTTTTGAAATGTGGATTTGTGTTTTTATACCTGAATTGAAAGTTTGCTCTTCTATTTTTACATTTAGTTTTGTATGCATGTGTCAGATCCTGCTACTCAAATTGCTGGAGAAAAATTAAATGAAATTCGAGTTCTTGTCAATTACACTGGATAAATTTTTAAGGACTCAGTGGTGCCGTATGAAAATCTATGCTTGACGAGAGCATTATAGAGTTCAAAGGATGTCTTAAGTTTAAGGAGTATATTCCATCCAAACGCCAACGATTTGGAATAAAAATATTTGTTTTGTGCAACGTGCAGACGGTTATATTTTAGATGTAATTATTTATTGTGGTGAAGTGATGGATGTTACTGACGAACAATGTCTTGGGGCTTCCGGAGCTGTTGTCACCACTCTATTAAAAGACTAGGTAGGTAAAGGCCACAAATTGTATGTAGATAATTGGTACACTAATAAAATATCATTTAAATTTCTGCATGACTACCAAACCTACGTATGTGGAACAGTTCGAAAAAACCGTAAAAACATATCAAAATTCAATAAATCGAAGAAGGGGTAAATTGCCTCACATTATTCTGGTTCACTGATAGTATTAAAATGGCACGACAAAGGATAAATGCGTATTTTAACAACGCTTCACGATGATACAGTTTCTCCAACAGGGAAAATAAATTTTAGAAGAGGAGAAATAATTTCAAATCCAAATTGTATCGAAGATTATAACAAAAATATGGGCTTAAGAGATAAATCGGATATAACTAGTGTAAATGCCCTACGAAAATCAATTAAGTGGTACAAAAAAGTTTTCTTTCATCCTACATATTAATATTTACCGAATTCATACATAATGCCCAAAACCGTTAGTTCAAAAGATATTAGTTTTCCTGATTATCAATTAAGTATATGTTATAAGACAATTATTAGAAAAATATCATATTTCGTCGCACCCTGAAGTTGGTCCACGTGCGTCACAAGATGTTCCATTACGGTTATCTGCCAAAATGCTGGCTAAACATATGCCGTGACCTATACCCGCAACGGATAAAAAACAAAAAGCTGTAATGTTTGCTCAAACAAAAAACAAGAAAAATGATAAAATATATTTGTGGTGAATATAACCTGCCGTTACGTATTTGTCCATCTCAACGAAATTCCATGAGAAAAAAGAATAATAATTTCAAATCTTTTGTAAATAAAAAAAAAACTCCAATAAATGTGAAAACAGTTGGAGAATCGTTCGTTGCCTATTGCCCGTTCGTGCTAGCCGATTGTCCGAAATGTAATAATAATGTTGTTTATTATGCTCACTTCAAATATTCTGTGTTTGTTATGTATCTAAATCGATCTTTAAAATATATCAAAACGGAAATTTGATGATTTTCATTTTGTTGTTAATGTATACTAACCGCTAAGGTTTGAATAAAATAATTTGACATTTGACACAATATGTTTGACGTTTTATGTACATAGACAACATAGAAAATCTTTCCAGTGTTGCTAGCGTGTTTTACCAAACCTTTATCTACCCAATGTCAGTCGGTATAATATTATCGGTAGTTGCCTATGTCTATTCGATATTGTAAAGTTATCGATTTCATTGTGCTAGCACTCCTGAATGAAGAGAGTTTGAAAAAAGATTTGTTATTGAAAAGTAATGTTTCTTTGGATAAATTGTATAAATACTTATTTTAAATAAGTTTTGTGTGGTTTATAATCAAGTAAGTCGTTAGGTATTGAAGTACCTACTTACAAATGTTATGTTTCAGAGGAAATTTTGATTTTGATTATTAAATAAGACAAAATTAGAAATACCCTTTTTGGACGCGAGGTCTGCTTCAGAATTACTAGCAAAAATCCCCGGCATTGCCCCGACCATTTTTTTTTTAAATCAGATTTATTTTAAACAGTACTTAAGTATCCTGTTTTTTGAACACTACGTTGCAAAATTTCATCTATAGATTTGTATAAAAATGAAGCTTGGCCGTCCACCCACCACAAACACTCTCCTTTATATAATGTATTATTATATAAACACAGTTTTATATATTTTTTGCATTAGCTCCCCACAGAAGGACTGAGAAAAAAAAAACCGCCTCTGTTATCTTTGAGGATGCTGTTTATAGGGTCTTTAACCCTAGAAGCCTTATCTACGCCTGCGAGGCTCTATGAAACTGTGCATGGACAAGGTCAAAATCGCTTGCGCCAATATCATTCTAGACGTTGCTTTTAATTTCAGTACTGTAGCTTCATTAACTTCAGTAACTCCATTCATCATATCGGGATGCTTTAAAATTAATTTTCTATGGTACACGGCCATCATGTGGCCAAATGTCATCCAACATTCAAGAGGTTAACGCGCGGTTTTTTACACAGATCTGTCACATGAAAACAGATCGTTTCTACAACTCATTCCTTAGTGCAATGGCTCAGTCGTGGAACAATTTGCTGTCCGGGGTATTACCTCCTGAAATCATCCTTAAGGAAATATAAAAGAAAAATCATGTAAAGTTGGCATACGGATATTTGACGACTAACTGTGACGGCTTCCGTGGTAAAACATATCCAGAGGCCACGGGTTCTTCTCTTTTCTCCCACTCGTTCTCACTTCGTTTTGGTTTTATGTTGCAGGAGACTTGTGTGTAGTGGCTGAAACTATTCAGCCTGGCGTCTGCAGACATTTGCTCAACTGCACCGGGGCCTTGGAAGCAATCTATCAAGGAAAACCACCTCAGGTGAGTGACAAGTCTCACAGATATAATCTCTCTGCATGTCGACTTATCATTTTAGGTAACGTTTTATGGCACTTTTACAACAAGGGTAAAAAAACTGTTAATACTAATAAACTCATCGAATTATTACAAACCGAGCCTGTTATTGGGCAATCTCGCCAAATTTGTAAATTTAAAAAATTTTTTTTTGCTCTCCATTCAGTTACTTTGACGTTTTATTTTTAAGTTTCCATCAATACTATCTAACTAACTAGCCATCACGCCGTTTCTCCGCAGGGGTAGGCAGAGAGGACAGACCGCCAAACAACTCGGTCTTGGCACATACTCCTTGCTTCATTCACATTCATACATCTTCTCATACATGCTCTTCCATTATTCCGACTCCTGAGATGGCCCGACTCAAGTATCTGGTTCACTTGATAGTGCCATGTCTTCCTCGGGTTTCCACAACTTCTTCTTCCATTCACTTTTGCGTCATATATCCTTCTTACACTTCTTTCTTCGTTCATTCACTCTACATGCCCAAACCATCTAAGGGTCCCTTTCTTAATCTTACTCATTACTCTTACATCAGCCTTGCATTCTTTCCACCAATACTAGATTACTATAAGTTGAACTGCAATAGAGTAGAAATTCTGGGACTGCCATAATACATACTTATTCCTCATTTCCCGGAATACCAATGGAGGGGTGCACTGTGGATTCTTCAGAAAACATTTCTAATTTATCACTTAAGGCCCGGGATTCCTATTTCCTACCGATTTATAACATATGTCCCTTGAACACTTAAGTTTCCACCAATGCTAGATTACTATAAGTCGAAATGCAGTAGGGCAGAAATTCTGGGACTACCATTATGTATATTCCTCATTTCGCAGTATACCAATAAAGGGTTATATTTATTATGGATTCTTCAGGAAATATTTCCAATTTATCACGTAAGTCCCGGAATTCCGATTTTCTACCGGTTTATAACATAAGTCCCTTGAACACTTTAAGTTTACAACAATACTAAATTACCACAAATCGAAGTGCAGTAGGGCAGAAATTTGAATGCAGAAAGAGAAATTGTAATGAATCACCGATATGTTAAACTTGGTGCAAACAACTTGGCCCTTCTGCAAGACTAACTGGCGAACTGTGAACATAAAATGATAGAACACTTACATTATAAGTATTGTAGTAGAAGTTCTGTATATTAATACAGCGAATAATAAGAGAAGAATACTCTTATCCTAACATAAATCTCGTTTATCCATGTTAATGAAAACGTGAAGAATAAATTATGTTTCCTCTCCGATACCATTTATTAAATAACCAACACCCCTGCCATAGGTTACCCTAAGTGGTTTGGTACGTTTGGTGACTTAGCAGGAATGGCCGGGTTTATGGGGTTAGTTTTGTCTAGGTCTTACCGACACATGCGTTTGCCCACCTACCACGTAGCGGGCCGGATCGGGAGAGACCGGTTGATGGAGACATTTTACCTCTCCAACCGGACTCTCTTCCCATGGCCTTCTAGTGCAGTCGGAGGGATCGATTCATACGTTTGTCACTTCTGGACACATTAACACCTTATTATATTTAACACCAGATTCCTACCCACCCTTCATATCTTCTTCTTTCCCAGAACTTCCTCTCCTTCCTTTCCCTAAAAAGTCCCTCCACACAACATCCCCAAAGATGAGATAAGCATATTTATGTTATTTAATCATTTAAAAATAATATACGTACGGTACCTAGGTATATTATTTACGGCAAGTTCCAGAGTGGAAGATACTCTCAGTATCGCCCTGGTGTAAGAACCATTCAGAATTGAAAAGTTACTTGAAATGGCTTTAGCCGTGTTTAGGGATTGATCTGAACGGGCAAGTACTTCCACCACCTTCCTCTTCCCTATGTCTTAGAAGTTACAATGTATATTACTTCCGAGATCCGTGTTATGCAATTTGCGAGACCGCCATCCCGGGTACCATTTATTGGATAACCAATAACCCTGCCATAGTGATCCGATACATTTGGCGACTTAGAAGGGGTTTTCGGGTTCCAAATTCGCTCCTAAAAACCCTACACAACCATTACTCGCCTGTCAGTCAGCAAGGAATAAACGTACACTATATACAGGGTATCCGCCAGCAGATTTTATATTTCAAAAAATAAAATAAAAATATGAATACAATGAAAGTTTCTTCAAATTTCGCAAAATCACTTTGTGGCGTCATTTTGAATTAAATTAAACAAATAACCTTTTATCAACCACTATTGTATTTATAAAAGTGGTTGATACAAAGTTATTTATAATAGTGGTTGATACAAAGTTATTTATAATAGTGGTTGATACAAAGTTATTTGTTTAATTTAACAATGAAAGTTATTTATTTATTATCTCACATAAGAATAATGTTTTTAAAAATCATTCCACACAAATGGCGTCATTCTAGCCGAAAATGTTCTTGCAATCTTTCCTTCATGTTATTGACGCTCATGCGAAAGTTTTGCGGTAGCCATGAGTCAGTGGACGGGAGCGCACCGCACTTTTGCGGTTGACGGTTGAGAAGGTTGAGGCGTATTTCACGAATTCGATTAATGTGGCGAGGCGTCTATTTTGTTCTCACTTTGATATCCGATGATTGAAGGATGGCCCTGAACCAATTGATATAGGCGTGGGTACAGAAGTTTAGAAGTTTAGAACAACGGTACCACGCGATGCTGGTCAATTTTAGTATACCGGAGCTGCATGGTCACGATAGTTGCAATAGCATGACCCATTTTAAGCAGGATGGGGCCACGGCACACACCGCTAGGGACCTAATGACTAAAGTGAGAAAGCTTTTTCCGGGAAAATTGGTTAGTCGCCTCGGCGACATAGTCTGACCCTCTAGATAACCCGATCTGACCCCTTGCGACTTTTTGCTGCCAGACATTTGCTGCCTCGAGCGGAGTACCAGAGGGATCTCATTTAGGCCCAATATTATTTTGTTTATTCATCAATGCTATAGTCAATATTTTTAGTAAAGTTAAAGTCCTGTTATTTGCGATGATCTTAATATATACAGAAACGATGACGATCACGCTGTTTTGCAGTTGAATCTGAACAAACTATGTAATTGGTGTTCTGTCAATGATTTGCAACTAAATATTAATAAATGTCAGAATATTAGTTTTTACAAAGGCAAAAATCCCCTCAATTTTTCCTATTTTATGAATGGTGCTAATCTTCTTCGTGTATCGCAGATTCGTGATATCGGTGTTGTGTTCCACGAAAGTCTACAGTTTAACGTACATATCGATGTAATAACTAGCGATGCAATGAGAATACTAGGTTTTATTTTGAGACTGGGGACAAAATTTAAAAGTATGTCAACATTAAAACATCTGTATCGTTCGTTAGTACGAAACAGATTAGAGTAAAATTCTACCATATGGTCACCGTACTACAAAGTCCATTCTCATTCATTATAAAAGGTTCAAAACAAATTCCTTCGGTACATCAATTTTAAAATGAAAATTCCAATTGAACGTATAAATTATAATAGTTAACGTGCCGAAACTTGACTTCTTCAGTTATCTAAAATCTTTATTTGACAGCCCCAATTTGTTGGAACTAATTTGCATTAATATACCTGCCAGACAAACTCGCAGCAAAGATACTTTTAAATGCAACGATAACTTCAATACAAATTACTCTGTTTATTCACCAATTCCCGGAATTCATAGCCTGGCGAATAAATATTGTGAACTTATAGATAATATATTCAGTGTTGACAATCTTGCATGTTTCAAAAGGCAACTAAATTCGATTCTATCTGCTAATAATTCACTTTTATTAGTTTTATTATTTTATAAAATCTTTCATTCTAAACCTTACGTGTAAATTATATTCTTATTTTTTGTTGTATTTTAAATAATGTACACAAATAATTTAATGCTTTTACCAACTAACTAGCTTTTATACATTACACCTTGTTGTATTTTAGGTCTTATTTTAGTTTATTTAACGCTCTATATTTATATATATATTGCTAAATTGTATTAGTTTTTTTTATAGGTTATACTCTTATTATTTTATTTTTAATTCTCTGCTATAATGTTTCTTACCTCACGAGTAAAGTAAATAATTAACTTAATTACCTACTGTTACACTTTGTATACTGTATAAACTGTTATGCTTAATTACTGTAATCATTATGTAAAATGTTCATGTTAAAGCCCATTCAGGCGTAAATAAATAATAAATAAATAAAAATTTAAAAGAATTCTCAGTGAGCATGAAATGTCAGCCTACTATCAACAATGCTAAGATCTTTCACAGTGGAGATACGTTTCAAACTTCGAGCTGTCATAAGTATACCGGTAAAACTAAGTATGACACGTCCTTGTGGAAGAAAGACATGTCGTCGGACGATATATGACAAATCGTCTCACTCTCTCTCTCTCATCAAATACCCGAAAAACCCATAAGCTGTTATAATTTCATTGAAAATATAAAAAATAAAAGAGTTCATTATATACCACTTTACATACGAATTAGTTCTAAAGTTTGTCATATAAGATGGCTACCGGGTGCCAGGCAATTTTCCCTCATCGTAGATTTGGCTTCAATGTAATATCAGGAGCACAGAAATAAGAAAAGACATAGGGTAATTAACACAAAATCGCACTAATGCTCTGTCCTGTTATTAATGATTTTTCTTTTAACCCTTCAAAAATATAGACACTATAGAGCTTCAGACACAATCAAGCAGCTTGACGGCAAGCACGTATATTTGTTATCTATTATTGTTTATGCTTAGCCGCTGGACGCGGGCATCAAATCGCTAGGGCAAGCCTTTGTCTATGCGTTCGCGTGATTTCGTGGTGGTGGAAAGTAAATTTGTTCGAAATGGAATATAAAAAAAAAACAAAGAATTCTTTATTATGTTATATTAAATGTGATATATTATATTATAACATAAAATTAATTAATAAAGCAAGAATAATTATTTATTCTCAATTTCTCAGATGTTCACAAGACCTAAACAATATAACACATTTAAATAAGTCAATAGCAGTTGCGTTACTATTAAAAAAATAAGAAAACATTACATTATCATTACCAGTAATAAATCATTTAAGGCACCATGGATATTGAAATTGGGCAAGGTAAATAGAATCAAATAATTAAGTCGTCTAAACATGGCCTCACTACAGTTTGAAAATGGCCTTGAATGCGGAAACAGCTGTCATAATATTTTTTTTTAAACCAAAAAGAACGACTGAAGATAGGTCTCTTCATGACTCATGTTCACTCTTTTCTCTCCTCAAAAAGTTAATGCAAAATAAGAAAATCTACTAAAATATTGTTTATATTTATTGATAATTTTTTTTTTCAAAAATGTGATTGGTTTCAAAGGTTAAACATTAATTCATTGTGGATAGTAAATTTCGAAGGCAGGTATACCCTACGCAGAATTGGTATTACAATTTGGTGTGTTTTCAGGTTTGCGGAGAAAATTTCTCCCCGGAGAACGAGTTGATAGTGTGCTGCCCCTGGGTACCAGGGCAAAAGACAGGACTGGAAGCCAGATGTCAGGCAAACGCAGCTACCCCTAGAGAAGGTACTTCACTTTCATTTCATACAATTTATTTACCTTCACCTGTTTTGTGTTGTGTAACATTGGTGCGTCTGTTTGTTTGAAGGTGATAACTGTACTATGATGGACACAAGAAGGGCGGGAGTGTGCAAACCATTTGCCATCTGCCAGATAGCGAAAGAGGCCGCCTGTAAAGGCATTTTTCCACAGGTATTGACTCTTCCTTTGTAAAATAACAACATTTTTGACAGTCGCGATAATTTTCCCTACTATTAATAATAATTACACTAGCAATGATGTAACTATTTAAAAGCAATCTAATTTCCGGCCGTTTTTCCCAAATCACTTTCATAAATATAGGGCCTTCAAGAGACAAAAAGAAAAATCATATCAAATTAATAATTTCATAAAAATTGTTCTTAACAAACAATAAAAATGCTTGTTGTTTGAGTGCAGCCTGATTGGTGTTAAGTTGACATCCAAAGTGATTCATTTCAACAATAAGATTGCACTTCCCCCCTTGAAATTGGTGGGTTAGACCCGCAGGCCGGGAGATAAAACAGTCTAAGAAGAAGATATCCATCAGGAACATAGAAATTAACTTGACGCTCGTATTATTATTAGCTACTGTGCAGCAAACAAAGAACGCTTCAACGCTATTTAGATCTGTAGACTGTAAATTGGTGTAGATCACATCATGTGAACTGATGCTAAATCAGACTGATATTCATCATTCAGTTGTTTCACAAAGTTTAAACAATTCATGAAATTCAGTTCAGTTCTACTAAACAACTGGCATTAAATAATATTTGTTATTTTCAAATATTCTGGTAATTTCATCTTCAATAATAATGTGTAATTAAAGATAACAAAAATGAAAATTCGTGTAAAAGTGGGTTAAGAGATGAGATTTGGAAGAAAGATAAGAGAGTAAAAGGTTTGGTCTTGGGTTCGATTTCCGGAGAAGATCTAATCTATTATTTTATTTATTTTTTAAATTTGAGAATTTTTCTCTTTCATATCTCAATAAAAAAAATTACAATCGAGATAATTTTAAATCTATATAACTATATATAACTTTAATTTTATTGGAATTTTATATAACTTTAATAAATGTAACTTTAATTTTATTAGAATTTTTAAATTATTTTTTTATTAGTAATATCTTTGTTTCATTGATAACAAAACTGTTTTTGTTTTCAGACATGTGATGTAGAGGGGGTTCACATTGTTTGTTGCCCTTCGTCGACAGTTGTTGAAGGTACGTTACCCAGAACTTAATCATCATTCATTACAAATCCAGTGGGAGATGCAATGGTTCGTTAATTTCCTAGGCTCCCTTATCACCACCTACCCTCATTGCAAAAGACAGCGAGAGGCGGAATACCAGTGGCTCTGAGTGTTTGCAACTTTTTAGAAATTTTTGAAGATACCTCACACCGTAGACCACCAAACATCAACCCTCAAATATTCTACTGACGCACATTACTTCCGGATTGTGGGTAGAATCTTCATTGTCATGTTGTGTTGTGTTATGTAACCCTAGTGTGTCTGTTTGTTTAAAGGTGATAACTGTACTATGGTGGACACAGGAAGGGCAGGAGTGTGCAGACCATTCGCCAACTGCCAGTCAGCAAAGGAGGCCGCCTATAAAGGCATTTTTCAACAGGTACTAGTCCTCCCTTTATGTCTCTTTAACGATAAAAAACATGTTTGACTTATACGCCCCTAACACGACATTCCTTTGCTTATAGAGATGTGACTTAACTGATAACGAGTCGGAGTTGGTGTGTTGCACGAAAGCTGACTGTCCGTCGCTGCCCAAGGGACTTGTAACCCAGCTGCCGATTGGCTCCAAGGCCGCGGACTGTAAGTTTCACCAAACCTAAGCTGATATAAATTAACGTGTACCATTCTTAAGTTAATAATAATAAAAAATATATATATATATTATGTTCGTATGTTGCATTTTGACATGCTCTACGTAAAGTGCTCTGTCTGAAAATCTATCAGTTTACAGGAGAGAACTTTGAAACAAAATCAAAGGGCCCTATTTACTTTACATAGGGCCTATCGATACATTCTCTTGAGACCTCTGACTTAACCCACATCGTTAAAAATAAATGAGTGTGTTTCTTTTAAGGCTCCGTCAAACAGTAAGGAGGCGTACTTACCGCGCGTCAAGGCATTCGACTGACGTCGCCCTATAACGCTACGTTGTGTTGTACTAAACACGTCGAAGCCGTTCAAATAGAAAGTACGCGACGTTACGTTGCTTTAGTACCGACGGTTTGTTTGACGGAGCCTTTATTGTAAGAGTAAAAACAGAATTTTTTTATCAAAAAATAATAATATTTTCAATTAAATAAATTATAAAGCGGAAAATCGCATTCAATCATTTCTACTGGACTTCCGTATTATGTAAAGTTGTAAGTCTGACAGAGGAACGAAGCAAAAAAAACTACCTGGCTATTCATATCTGCTATGAATACTATAAATATCTTCCGCTCTATGAGTTATTTAGTCCCATGAATATATGTAGGCACTTTAAACCTTTATTTGTAATGTTTTGTTTACCCTACAGACTGCATAGAGCTGGCAGAGAAGATTCACCCGTGCCAAGAAAAACCTTCCGGTTGGACTCGGGGAGATTTGTTTCCTCTACTCACAACGGACTCGAATATAGAATATCACATGACTCCCATGAAAACTACATCAGAAGCCCCCTACTATGTAAGTTAATTAACTTTATTAATTATTTATTGAAATAACTATTATTATTTTACATTAACCCCACGCAGGAGGCCCTAGAGGCAAAAAAAATCCCTCAAGGGCCATGTAATATTTGAGGATGCTGTGATGAGGGTATTTTTAAAGGATGGAATGAGAGAAAGTCTTTTAGAAGGAAAGGAGTATGAGGGGTGGGTAGGATTCTAAGGAGCAGTGTGCCCAGGAGTGACATACATATGAATCAAATTATCGAAGAAAGCAAACACTTTGTGGCTTAACATTATACCAAATGAAATAAATCCTTAGTATTAAACCACTTTATTTTTATTTATATTTGTTGACCGGTTTCGATTGCACTCAATCTTCATCAGGACAATAAAATATAAACTAAATCATCATGCAGAAAAACAATATCAGGTAAACAAAGTAGAGAGAAAAAGAATTATATGGGAGAGGGAGAGAACATCATAGACTGGTTGGTGGAAGGGTAGGGGGTGGGGTAAAGGGAGGTTGGGGGTTACATAGGGAGTTAGGGAACAACTTTAAAATCGGACTGTTGTTTAATTCTAGCTGTTTGTTTAAAATTTGGCAATTATTTTTCTTTGATTTTGAAATTTCCAGCGCTTCTAAATTATTCAGGCGTATTCCTATTTTATTTTTATGGATTATTTAAACTCCAGTATTTTGATTAAATCTATGGTTAGTATCGATTAAATGTTCGGCAAATTCTGAATAACTTGTACTTGTTAAACACCTGACATGTTCTTTAATTCTAATATTTACATTACGCGCGGTTTTACGTATATAAGTTGCTGGGCAATTGTTACAATTTAATCTGTAGGTGCCAGAATGGCTTAAATTATCCTCCTTGTCTTAAAAATTGGTTAAAAGTTTTGCTAAGTTATTGTTAGTATAGAAGGCCTTATTTCTGATGGAAGTTTAGAAACGCAAAAGGAAGAGAATTTACTTATATACAAAATTCTGCGTGATTTGGTAGCAACATTATTATTATTAATATATGGTAGGGCATTATATAGAAATGTATTTGTTGTAATTCGGAGAAGTTATTTTGAGAGGATTTTATCAATTAGATCTGGGTCATATCAGTTTTAAAAATATTTAAGCTTATTTTGTTGTTATTGATGGATAAGGAGAGATCTAGAAAATTTATGTTGGAATTTATGCATATTTCAAATGTGAACTGGATTTTTGTATGAAAGGAATTAAGGAGGGATAGGAAGGCGTTTAATTGGCGGTCTGAGCCCGTCCAAACGCAAAAAATATCATCGACATAACGTCTCCACAAAATAACATTTTTTAATAAAGGGGGTTAACATTCAAATATCTTGTTTTCGATGCTATCCATGAATGTGTCAGCTAATACAGGACATCGCGAGACCACATTTTTGTTGGTAGACCACCTCATTGAATTAAACATAATTTTGATTTAAACACAAATTAAAAAGTCGAGGAAGATGATTAGATAAATGTTAATTATTAAGTATGTTAGCTACTAAAGATTTACATTCACTCACAGGTATATTAGGAAATAAATTTATAACATAAAATGAAATGAGTTTAGAATAACTAAGTTTAACTAAGGATTCTTAATTGAATATTTAGGGAAAAAAAACATTGCAATTATTAAACATATTAGTAACAAGAGAGTCTAATTTAAAAGAAGGGGAATTACAACAGGCAACCACTGGCCTAATAGGGGAAAAAGATTTGTGAATTTTTAAGAACCCATATAACCTGGGTATTTTAGGATTTTTTGTGAGTAATTTAACTTGGTCATATTATGAAAAAATCTATGAACATTGAGTTTTAACAGTATTTCAAAGCATTCTTTACATGTTGTTGGAATTTATTAGTGGGGTCTGATCTTAATATTTCAATTGCATCATTGTTAAGAAAATCTTCAATTTTAAAGTTATATTCCATTCTGGGAATAATTATTACAGTATTGCCTTTATCTGCCTTTGTTAATACTATGTTTTCAGTAGTTAACTTGATTCTAACGGTCCTGGCGTGAAGGATTTCTGAATTAAATGAAAGGATATTTTTGGGGATCAAGTCTTTTAGCACTTCTGCACTTTTATACTGAAATTTTAGTGGAGCTTTGTGTAGCGCCGTTTCAACATTCACTGCAACATTTTCGATGGCATCACTATAGTTGTGTTCGGTGTAGTGGAGGTTATATTTGAAACCTTTCGACAGGAGAGCAATATCTTGTGGTTGAAACTGGATCGAAGAAAGATTTTGTATGCGGCAAATGGGTTTTTAGTTTCTTTTCTAAGTTTACACGTTTTTCGAAACCTTTTTAAGACACATAATTTCTCTCTTTATCGTCAAATAAGTCCCATTCTACTGGGTGAAGATCACGTAGTAGTTCAATGTATAGGATTTTAATTTTTAATTTAATGTTGTTACGTTGTTCATAGCCAATTTTTAAATCTTCTTTCAACCAGGCTATTTTAGCTTGATTTATAGAAGTAGAAACGATGGAAGCACTTTTAAAGTTTGAATACTTTTAACTTGATGCACTGATGATAATGATTAATATTGAGAGAACTCTGTACTTAATAGAATATACTTTATACAATTTTGCTTTTTTAGTCACACTCACTCATATTAAATTATCGAAGAAAGTAAATACTTTGTGGCTTGACATTATACCAAATGAAACAAATACTTAGTTTTAAACCACTTTATTTTTATTTGTATTTGTCGACCGGTTTCGATTGCACTCAATCTTCATCAGGACAATAATCATAATACAGAGAAACAATATCTGGTAAACAAAGTAGAGAGAGAAAGCATTATATGGGAGAGGGAGAGAACATCATAGACTGGTTGGAGGAGGGGATGGGGCGGGGTAAAGGAAGGGTGGGGGTTACATAGGGAGTAAGGGATTTTAAAGTTGTTCCCTTACTCCCTATGTAACCCCCACCCTTCCTTTACCCCGCCCCCTACCCCTCTACCAACCAGTCTATGGTGTTCTCTCCCTCTCCCATATAGTGCTTTCTCTCTCTACTTTGTTTACCTGATATTGTTTCTCTGTATTATGATTTAGTTTACATTTTATTGTCCCGATGAAGATTGAGTGTGGTCGACAAATATAAATAAACATAAGTGGATTAAAAAACTAAGGATTTGTTTCATTTGGTACATATGAATCCATCACTCTCGCTGCGGTGCAAAACGATCGGTCAAGAGTGTGGTGAACCTACCCTGGCCTTACTAATTTCTATGGGTCTCGGGACCTCCTGTAATGTACCTGTGGGGCTACCCGGCACCCGTTGTAATGATCCGTAGTCGTCTACCCTTGGTTTTTCTATTCTTTCCCTTTAACACTAGCTGTCGGGATCTACTGGCTACGCTACCCTTATCTTTTGGCCTTCGATCAATATACCCTTGTATCTAGCTACACCTAACTTTTCCTTAAACCCCTGCGATTTTCTCACAGTAAATAAGATTTAAGATTTTATTGCACATTATTCCTATATACTACGTTGTGTAATTTGTTGTTTCAGTATTTACATTTGTATGTGTAAATTAATACACATACACATGTAGAGGAAATAATGTAGTGTGTGGTAACCTCAGATTCTTTAGAGGAAAGTGTGAAAGACTCCCGTTTGATAAACTAACCCCGTTTTTTAGATTGTTTTATTTTATTTTCAAACCTATACTCGTATTACCCGCCTTTTCTCAACTTGAACGGAGTGTGTCATTGATGCTAATCCTACAGTGAATTGTCAGCCGGTTTATAAAATTCAAAGTCGTAGTTTTCTTACCCGATTTCTTCCTGTCTATAGGTTTACATTGTATTATATTAACATGACATGGACAGTGTGAATTATGACATGCATGCCAGGATCCTTGCGAAGCTCTCAATGTCGTCGTACTGCACCTAAATGGTCAAGTTATTATTGTTATTAGTATACACTGCATGTACTGGGAAAGAGGAAGATGAGGAGGGGTGATAGGAGGATCTGGGGAATGTTGTTTCGTGAATAAGTCGGCTCCTCCTCTAACCAAATAGATACTGGTGACCAACATTCCGGACAAAGACTCAATCATTACGTTTGCTAGGATGGTCCTTAAGTCCTGATTTTGTTCTCTTGCATGAACTTCATTGCTACGAAAGGGTCCCTTCACGCCAGATGAAAGCGCGCAGAGTCCTCATGTCACTTCCAGTATTATCCCGACTTCCTATCCTCCAGATTTGATTTTAACTCGACTGATTCTAGAAGGGGTATGTCCATTTCTTCCCTTATCATGACTCTATTCGCGTTGAGTGCGTACGGAGCCGTTTGAGATGATCCTTTCGTCTCCTACGAGGATAATCATTGGCTTGCGTTCCTCGCCTCCAAGAGCTGACATAACTTCTACCTTGTAAAAACTATGTTTGCTTTCAGGTCGACACTACTGGTAGTATGCAATAGTGCTACAGACTTATTCTCACGGAATACCACGCCGACGTCCCCTCCACATAACTTCGCAAAACTTGGGGTACCTTCGGTCGAAACGCCTCCGTCAGCGAATCATACCCTACCATTCCAAGTGGCATTTTCTTTTTATTCTGTCTTTCATGCCTTTTCACTCTGCATGACCCCGCGAAAGGGATTAACTTACAGTACCCCGCGTGATCGCTCAGTTTACGTTGACATCCCCTATCGCATGATAGCGCAAGAAAAAAAGCCCTCTTTGTCTCATATCTTGTGGGGATATAATTTCAGTGACGCTATTGCATTCCCCAGTCGTGAAGTCTATATTTCGCAGGTCAAGCGGGATTTTGGAAGGGTTTGATTGAGGAAACATTACCGAAATAATGTTGATTTCATTTTTTGTAAGGAAGCCTGAAAGAAATTTGACATGATAATATTGTTGTTAGTAAACAATTATAATGTTTAAATTCAATTCTCCAAATTTCATTTTTGAACCAACATCCAGTATGGTATGGATGCTCCCGTCACTCCACTTTGGCTCGGCATACCTCAGAAAAAACCCTTCTAATTTGGATGACTGTACGGGCTACGATTTATGGCCGGGATCCTTTTTTTTGTACACATCCGTCTCGTCCTTTCTAGCACGCAAAAAAATATAAGTTCGTTGAACCCACATTGATAATAGATTTAATTTGGGACAAATCTCGTAATTACACATTGAGAATAATATTCAAAACACAATTATATCCTGGAACATAACTTCTTTTATCATTGGTTTTGTAGATGGGCAGATCCTCTCAGGTATCGGGACCATGTACGACCTGTAATTAATTAAAATGTTTTTTTTCACTCACCTGAACGAAGCCTGATTAAGTGCACTAAATACCTGTGGAGGAAAAATAATAATGAAAGAACCTTCCTATATTTATGTTTCGGTAATTTAGTCCCCAGAAGTAGTAACACCCATGACTCTATGTCACACTTTTATTTGAGTTTAAGAAAATACGTAGGTTATTAATTATTATTTGTTAACATTATTTTTCTTTTGTTTTTGCGACTATTGAAGATGACATTCATACGTAGGTATATGTGGTATATGTTGATATTATTTTGAATATTTGTATTATCTTGATTATATGATATATTGAAGAAACTACAAGCGCGTAGGTATTGTTTATTATCGTTGAACAATTTGGTCACCGGACCTTTGACAGCGGTTCATTTACTCATTTTTGTCTTGTAATGAATTGGTTAAATATATTATGTCGAAGAATAATTTATTGTCAGAACATCACTGACTTGCAATGATTGAAGAAAGTATTTAGGTATACGTTGATATTATTTTACTATCATGTTTGCGAGGAGTTGAAGAAAGTTGCTGCATGTAGGTTTTATTTTATATTATTATTATCTTGCGGGAGGTTAAAGAAAATATAAAATTGTGAGTATTACTTTATAATATTATTTGGTTTCGGAAGATTGGATAAATTATAACCGTATAGGTATTTTATATTTTTATATACATTATACTTAATATTATTATTTGTTTTTTTTGGTTTTGTGAAAGATTGAGCAAGGCATTATTACGTAGGTATTTGTAGGTAAATTTTGTATTATTATTATTTTTTTGTTCGGCGCACATTGAAGGAATTTTAAGTACGTAATAACCATATAGGTATTTTATATTTTTATATACATTATACTTAATATTATTATTTGTTTTTTTTTTGTTTTTGCGAAAGATTGAGCAAAGCATTATTACGTAGGTATTTGTAGGTAAATTTTGTATTATTATTATTTTTTTGTTCGGCGCACATTGAAGAAATTTTAAGTACGTAGGTGTATCTTTAAATGTTGTTTTGATATTATTTTTTTGTGTGTACAAGTTTGAAAATGATATTTGTACGTTATTATTGACTAGACTAATTTTATATTTCAAATCAAAATTCGCGCGATGCACTCCCTTCTATTTTTAAAACACAAAGTTACGTTATTATTAACTCACGGAAGCTAAGTATTTCATTCACTTTGATTATTATTTTGGTTTTGATAATTCAAATTAATTTTATTACTTAGTTAATCCACTCGCGGCGCACTCTTCCTACATTAGTAAACACCCGCACTGCTTAGCACTATTTTGTTCATTCTTTCTTGGATTATTACTCACAGCACTCGTTTTTATAATATTGATTAATTAAATACGAACGATACCAATTATTTATACACAAAAAATATTCAGAAACTATCACGGTTATCACTCTTCCTAGGCCGTCCCTTCGATCCTCGACCCCGACTCGACTCTTACTGCCACATGGTATTCAGCCCTTCGAATATCTTCTTAAAAAAACGCCAGGTGTGGATTCAGGACGTACATCTCGTCTTTCGTTAGGGCGTTTTATAATTGAGAGTTCAGACTATTTCAACTTTCATTGATATGTTATTTTTCATGACTCTCTCTCTCCAAAATTAAATATGTCCGTTTTAATTATTTCATTATCTGGCCGCCGATAAGTGTAACTCACCCTTTTGATGCAATTTTGCTTTAAACTTTTTCTAGAATTCTGCAATCGGTCTTTCCTTAATAATCGGTAAATTATCTCGGCTAATTGTGACTTTACATCTGAAATAATTATCACTCTCGCACTCTCCCATTTATTTTTGTTTAAAATTTGCGGCAGGTAAAATTGAATTCAGTAGTATTTCGGCTTAATTCTCATGGTGACATGAAATTGTTTCTGTCATTTACTTGATTCACCACATTCCTTGCAGTTTCGTGCAAATAATTCATTTTCCGCGTCCGTAGATGTTTACAACTATTTTTTTATCTTTCGTCCCTTTTCATGATCAGATATAATATTCGTAAAACTTTGTCTGGTAATAACTAATATCACCTTATTAATTCAGAATTCATTTTCTTAATGCGTTTCAAATAGCTCTAAAGTCTAGTACGTACCTGTTTGACTTCATTTTTTGTGTACTCAAAAGTAAAATCTTATTTACTTTTAATCTGAGTGTTTTGTTTACCTTTCGAAAAATCTCGATCTATAGCACTAATTCATAGATTGTATACGTCGTTAATTTTAATTGGTTTTCTCAATACTTCGTTTGTATTCTGTAGTGGTAATTTGGGCTTAATTACCCCATTTATTCCTCAAAACCATGTAAGTTTTTTTTGTTACTAAACAAACTCTCTTCGACACGCTCTAGGATTTTAAATTTATGGTCGGTCTGAAGTGTCGGCTTACATTCAATATTGATAAATTTTAAACGTGGTATCGATTTGAAAACTTCGAGCCATTCATTGTGTCATCACCTTTATTTACCCCAGCCCTTCTCAGATTGTGATTTTTCTGTCCTTTTCAATAGCGGTCGCTAGTGTAGTCGATTTGAAATTTCGTTTAGGTGGGAAAAATTTTGTATGAGCTCTTCCGATAAAGAAGATGCTTTTTTTTTCTTTCGAACGTAGTGTCGAAGCCATCACAAGAGAGACCAACTGCACCAGTCAAAGGATCTCCCCAAACCGGCCTCTCTTGATCCGGCCCGCCATGCAGCTGATGGGCAGACATACTGGTGCCAAGACCTGAACATACCTCACCCGATGAACCCGAGCAAATATAGTGAAACACTCAGGGTGACCCATGGCGGAGGTGTTAGTTATCTAATAAATTGTTCCAGGGGCGGCGATACCCATACCCACCTCCCAACTTACTCACCCTCACGCCGTTTTTTGGCAGGGGTAGGTAGAGAAAATAGGCCGCTACAAAACCCTGTCTCGGTACACACTTCTTGCGTCATTCACATTCACATTTCATCTCATATGTATACACTCTTCTGGTGTTATTTTGACTCTTGACCCGATCCGACACAAGTAACTTCCGCGTTGTACATTCTACTTACACTACTTTCTTCGTTCATCCACTCTACATGCCCAAACCAACTAAGCATTTATTTCTCAATCTTAAAAGATTATTAAATATTTATTTGAATATTATACATAATTATATTTATTTTAATGAAGATAATATTAGCGAAACTCAATCGAAAATCTGAAACAGAATAATCGGAAAAAGATCGGGTCACATCTGGGACTCCTCGGTTCGAATCCCAGATGTTACCCGATCTTTATCTGAATAAAGAGACTGGCCCTTCAGTTTGGTAACCAAATAAGGCTAAAGCCATTTCAAGCAAAGTTTCCATTCTGAACGGTGGCCTTTCACCGGGGCGATACTGAGATGTTTTACGATATTTTACTTTAAGTGATGGAGCCCTACTGGCTCTGGGCAGAAAAGCAACGGTCTCAGTGGTCGAGGGGTAAAGCTCTCGACTAGTAATATCCCGGGTGAACTTTATTTGATTATCTTGTGTTATTTCACAATTACTATTTTTTAATAATATATATTTCATTTCTCATTATCGCCCTGGTGTAAGACAAGCACTCCGAACTGATACTTTTCTTGAAATGGCTTTAACCGTGTTTGGTGACTAGATCTGAATAGCCATCTTCTTCATCACCTTCCTCTTCCACATCTTCTTCGCCTCCCCACTACTTCCGGTGACACAAAGTACCCCAATTAAAACAACACTTGATTAGAGAACAATTTGAAGATGGCGTGTTGTGTTCCCAGGGCCGTGTTGGATCAGGTCAGAGAGGCGACATCACCTGGGAGAGGAATCCTGTAACTCTAGTGAGTGACCGGTGGGTGTTGAGTTCTGCATATGCCATTGAATGGATTGGGTGAGTTTATTGTTTCTTTATTTTAAATTTCATCTCGTCCTTGAAACAATGACCGCAACGATGAACATAGACAGTGGCGGTTTTCTCTGAAGTGCATTTGTGCGGCGAACTCCATTAAAAAGAAGAGAAAATAAAACGAAATTGTTGTATAATAATATAAGCACATTATAGATACCGCTCCATTAAAATTCCGCCTTCGCGCCACCAGAAAATACGGTACCTATTCCGCGTTACAATCCGCACAAAATGTTCCATACAAAAAAATCATAGCCGATATAAATCTCTGTGACGGTGATTTGAACAAAACTACGCAAAACTAGGCCAGACTTGGTGCAGCGTGCAGCGATCCCGAGTCAAGATGTCACGTGACCTCTGAACATTGACAAGTCTCACCGATGCGATCCCCGAAATTATTTCAGACTGACCGGCTGACGGTTGACCTTTGCACCATATGGATGCAAGTTAAATGTTATATTTATATTAGGTATTTAACTTTGTAATCATTTTTGTAATTTTTTTATTTTCTTGTTTCTGCATTTCTCCAACCTTTTGCTAATGGCATTTGTAAATCTACTATTGAAGTGATTGAAGTAGACCTATTTTGACTTATTTTTTCGTATTATTTTTTTTTAGATAAATCGTTCTATCCTATAAAATATATATCTATAAAACGTCGCTAGTTATGCAATTTTGTGTTGAGCTTTCTCCAGTATTGTTTCGGCTTTCAAATTGAAAGCGATTGCGTTTGTTGATTGTCGTGAATATTCTGTCATAATTTTTTTTACACAATGGCGGAATACAGTGTTGTATATACAAAAAATATTACTAATGCTTATGAAAAAGGTTTGAAATTAAAAATATTTATTTTTTGTTTAATGGATTTTTTGTATAAGTAAATAAAACTAATTTTATTTCGTGCAACCTTTATTTGCGTTTTTTTTAAATTTTTTTTATGTTTTAATATATTCTACATAATTTTTCTTATTGAAAAAAAAACAATAATAATAGCAACGTACATTGAGTGCTATAAAAACCATTAAAAAATTTAATTTCTCTAAAAATTTTCTGGTTATCGAATAATTGTGTCAAGGAGTGTCAAGTTATTTAAAAACAATAGTATGTAGGTACCCCTCGCACTAACTTTATTTTAGTTGTGTGACAAAAGAAAGTAAATTTTGATTAGATATATCTTCTCTTGAATTTCTGAACCCCCCGTTAAAAATACCACGAACAGCCACTGAACATGGACGAACGTATTGGTTTGATATTTGATCAATCAAGCCTTTAAATTTTAAGTGCCCGTAAGGCGCCTGCTTCAGGATCCCTTCTAGGCTCCTAAACCAGTTGTTTAAATCCGTGGCAAAAGGCAAAGCATTCCGCCTATCGCTCAGCCGAGTCTGTTGACCCTGAGAACTTCAGCCATGGTTTGTTATGAACATTAAAGTCCCCCAGAACAATAAACTCGCCGAAGGGTAGCGGGGCAAGAGACCATCAATATTTTTGCTCATTTATTTGAATAGAATTACGCGTAAAATCGTACTCAAGATTGACGCTCACCCACATTACGTCGAATCTGGGGGTTTCCAGATTCAACATTCGCACTATTTAAGGCTTTATATTATTTTTATGTTTTAATTAGGTACCTACCTAATATGTAATCTCATTTAATTGCTTCTTTTTTTAAATTTATATTTTTTCTATATTATAGTTGTTTATGTAATATGGCAGATTGGGATCCCACATCCTCCCAGTCCTGCTGGAAGAAAAACTTAAATAAAAAAAATATATTAAAAAAAAATCTTATTTTTTTCATGAATCTCAAATGAGGTGATAATGGTTCGTTTTTAGATTTTCACGGCCAAAAGCATTTTCGTTGTTTGTTTTTGGGGTGTTATGCCGTGTTGCGCTACCTCCTTTTTTAGCCGACGTTTCGGACAGCGTTGCAGTGTCCATCATCAGGGCAGATCCGGCAGATCTGACGATGTGTGAACATCGATGTGACACATCGTCGGATCTGCCGTATCTGCCTTGATGATGGACACTGCAACGCTGCCCGAAACGTCGGCTAAAGAAGGAGGTAGCGCAACACGGCATAACACCCTAAAAACAAACAACGAAAAAGAGGTGATAATAGTAGACAATTTGAACAAAATAAAAGGAAATTTTTCCACTTTGAAATGTTAATTTAATTTAAACTTCTTTTGTTTCAGCTCCTATAGTGTTAAGTTTGTCGGATTGGGTGGAACCTTAACACCCCAGTATAATCCAGATGAGATATATGATGTGACAAAAGTACACATCCACCCGCTTTACAACAGTAGTTACTCATACTTGTACAACAGCATCGCCCTTCTTCTGCTTGATAGGCAGTAAGTATTTAAAAATGATATGAAACTAGCTGATAACCGGCATGCGTTGCAATGCCACTTAAATAAATACTTGTTTCTCCCTGCGTGTTCTTTCCCTTTGGTTCCCGCTCCCCTTCCGCCACCTTATCTCCAGCGTTCCTTTTTCACTTACCTGGGTCTCCCCTCCCCTCTCCCGCTGTCGCCCTTCTCGCCAACCTCCCCCTCACGAATTCCCCTTCCACCTTCTCCGCTTCCCCCCTCCCTCGTTCTCGCTCCCGCGAATGACCCCTCCTTCATTCTCCCTCGCCCCTCGCGGATTCCCCTCCCCTTCCCCTCCCCCTTCCCTCTCCCCTTCCCCCTCCCCTTCCCCCTCCCGCCTTTTAATCACTAACTTCCCTCCTCATGAATTCCCCTTTCGCCTTAACCCCTTCCTCATCCCTCCTCCAGAACTCACCAATACAGAAATATTGCTATATATAGCTTCACGAGCTTGTCCACAACAACTTTTATCGCAATCGGATGAATAGTATAGGAAATATCTCTAAATATGTCAAACGCGCGAACTGTCAAACGTACGAAGTTAAAGTAGCCGTTAAGTTTTCTGAAATTATCAACTTTTTGCGCGACCTTGTGATCTTCAAAAGTTAATTGGTTTTACATGTGTTTATTTAAAAAAATAATTTATAATATTTGTTTTTGCATTAGCGTCATCTGACATTATACTTTTATTTGAGCCGAAAATCTGAAACAAACAAACTTATGTCATACCTTGACATATTGAAATATGATTGATTTAACAATAAATACTGTGCATTTTATATTATAATGTATTGATTACTTTGAGAAACAAAATGTTAATAACTATTATTAAATATACTAGGAATAAATAGTATGTACAGTATGATCTGTGTAATCCGAACCCAATATAAACTGAACCTCCAGTAATCCAAATCATCTGTTAACGGAGGCGGGGTGGAAAACACAAGACGTTAATTGAAGAAAAATGTCTATTTTAAAGAGCCTTGAAAGTGGAGAGAGTTCACAAAGTTTGGGAAGGAATATAACATTGCTAAATCCACAGTAACCGATTTGAAAGAAAAGAATAATTTTTTTGATTATGTAGCGTTTACGTTAAAAGGTCGACGATTTTTCTTAATTTTTCATTCCGTAAGAACCTCCTATAAAGTATTAAAAACTTTAAAAAAAGATGAATGAAATAGGTAAAGTGGTTCTGAAGTTATGGCGTGACCAAGGGAAACAGGGATTCATTTTTATAGATATAGATATTGTAGTGATCCGTCTCGACACCCTACCCGCCGCGGATACTAATTTGTGACGATCCACCCTCCTGGGCTACCCGGCACCAGTTGTAGTGAACCTACCCCTGGCCTTACTAACTTCTATGGGTCTCGGGACCTCCTGTAATGTACCTGTGGGGCTACCCGGCACCCGTTGTACTGATCCGTAGTCGTCTATCCTTGGTTTTTCTATTCTTTCCCTTTAACATTAGCTGTCGGGATCTACTGGCTACGCTACCCTTATCTTTTGGCCTTCGATCAATATACCCTTGTATCTAGCTACACCTAACTTTTCCTTAAACCCCTGCGATTTTCTCACAGTAAATAAGATTTAAGATTTTATTGTACATTATTCCTATTCACCACGTTGTGTGATTTTTTGATTCGGTAATTACATTTGAATGTGTAAATTAATACACATACACATGTAGAGGAAATAATGTAGTGTGTGTGGTAACCTCAAATTCTTTTGGAGTAAAGTGTGAAAGAATCTCGTTTGATAAACTGACCCCGTTTTTTAGATTGTTTTATTTTATTTTCAAACCTATACTCGTATTACCCGCCTTTTCTCAACTTGAACGGAGTGTCATTGACGCTAATCCTACAGTGAATTGTCACCCGGTTTATAAAATTCAAAGTCGTAGTTTTCTTACCCGATTTTTTCCTGTCTATGGGTTTACATTGTATTATATTAACATGACATGGACAGTGTGAATTATGACATACATACCAGGATTCCTTGCGAAGCTCTCAATGTCGTCGTACTGCACCTAAATGGTCAAGTTATTATTGTTATTAGTATACACTACATGTACTGGGGAAGAGGAAGGTGAGGAGGGGTGATAGGAGGATCTGGGAAATGTTGTTTCCTGAATAAGTCGGCTCCTCCTCTAACCAAATAGATACTGGTGACCAACATTCCGGACAAAGACTCAATCATTACGTTTGCTAGGATGGTCCTTAAGTCCTGATTTTGTTCTCTTGCATGAACTTCATTGCTACGAAAGGGTCCCTTCACGCCAGATGAAAGCGCGCAGAGTCCTCATGTCACTTCCAGTATTATTCCGACTTCCTATCCTCCAGATTTGATTTTAACTCGACTGATTCTAGAAGGGGTATGTCCATTTCTTCCCTTATCATGATTCTACTCGCGTTGAGTGCGTACGGAGCCGTTTGAGATGATCCTTTCGTCTCCTACGAGGATAATCATTGGCTTGCGTTCCTCGCCTCCAAGAGCTGACATAACTTCTACCTTGTAAAAACTATGTTTGCTTTCAGGTCGACACTACTGGTAGTATGCAATAGTGCTACAGACTTATTCTCACGGAATACCACGCCGACGTCCCCTCCACATAACTTCGCAAAACTTGGGATACCTTCGGTCGAAACGCCTCCGTCAGCGAATCATACCCTACCATTCCAAGTGGCATTTTCTTTTTATTCTGTCTTTCATGCCTTTTCACTCTGCATGACCCCGCGAAAGGGATTAACTTTCAGTACCCCGCGTGAATGCTAAGTTTACGTTGACATCCCCTATCGCATGATAGCGTAAGAAAAAAAGCCCTCTTTGTCTCATATCTTGTGGGGATATAATTTCAGTGAACGCTATTGCATTCCCCAATCGTGAAGTCTATATTTCGCAGGTCAAGCGGGATTTTGGAAGGGTCTGATTGAGAAAACATTACCGAAATAATGTTGATTTCATATTTTGTAAGGAAGCCTGAAAGAAATTTGACATGATAATATTGTTGTTAGTAAACAATTATAATGTTTAAATTCAATTCTCCAAATTTCATTTTTGGACCAACATCCAGTATGGTATGGATGCTTCCGTCACTCCACTTTGGCTCGGCATACCTCAGAAAAAACCTTCTAATTTGGATGACTGTACGGCTACGATTTATGGCCGGGATCCTTTTTTATACGCATTCGTCTCGTCCTTTCTAGCACGCAAAAAATATAAGTTCGTTGAACCCACATTGATAATAGATTTAATTTGGGACAAATCTCGTAATTACACATTGAGAATAATATTTAAAACACAATTATATCCTGGAACATAACTTCTTTTATCATTGGTTTTGTAGATTGGCAGATCCTCTCAGGTATCGGGACCATGTACGACCTGTAATTTAATTAAAATGTTTCTTTCACTCACCTGAACGAAGCCTGATTACGTACATGTGGGGAAAATATTAAAAGTAAAAAACCTTCCTGTCACTATGGTTCGGTAATTTAGTTCCTAGAAGTAGTAACACCCATGACCCTATGTCACACTTTTATTTGAGTTTAAGAAAATACGTAGGTTATTAATTATTATTTGTTAACAATATTTTCGAAGATGACATTTATACGTAGGTATTTGCTGATATTATTTTGAATATTTGTATTATCTTGATTATATGATATATTGAAGAAACTACAAGCGCGTAGGTATTGTTTATTATCGTTGAACAATTTCAAATTGGGGGATTCAAAACAAGCAATAGTTTATTTTATATTATTATTATGCTCGCGGAAGATCGAAGGTGACATTTGTATGTAGGTTATTTATTTTGATGTTGTTTTGATATTATTATTTTGTGTGTACAAGTTTGAAAATGATATTTGTACGTTATTATTGACTAGACTAATTTTATATTTCAAATCAAAATTCACGCGATGCACTCCCTTCTATTTTTAAAACACAAAGTTAGGTTATTATTAACTCACAGAAGCTAAGTATTTCATTCACTTTGGTTATTATTTTGGTTTTGATAATTCAAATTAATTTTATTATTTAATTAATTCACCCGCGGCGCACTGTCATTCACTGCAGCTAATTTTCAATAGAGTATTTTAACAAGCCGAATAATTAATTTATGTACACGAACTATTGCTTCTCACGAAGTCACAACCTTAAAAATTCTTTAATATTACGATGGATATTTTCTCCCAACATTAACAAACACTTGTCACTGTTTATCACGACTTTTTTAATTCTTCGGTGGATTATGTCTTATCACTCGTTTTTATAATATTTGATCAATTGTTTTGTTAAATACGAACGATCTTATCACTGCTAGCACTCTATAGCCTCGTCTTCCTTCGATCCTCGACCCTCGACTCTTACTGCCTACCGCCACATGGTATCCAGCCCTTCGAATATCTTGTCCAAAAAAAGGTGCCAGGCGTGGACTCAGGACGTACATCTCGTCTTTCGTTAGGGCGTTTTATAATTGAGAGTTCAGACTATTTCAACTTTCATTGATATGTTATTTCTCATGACTCTCTCTCTCCAAAATTAAATATGTCCATTTTAATTATTTCTTTGTCTGGCCGCCGATAAGTGTAACTCACCCTTTTGATGCAATTTTGCTTTAAACTTTTTCTAGAATTCTGCAATCGGTCTTTCCTTAATAATCGGTAAATTTCCTCGGCTAATTGTGACTTTACATCTGAAATAATTATCACTCTCGCACTCTCCCATTTATTTTTGTTTAAAATTTGCGGCAGGTAAAATTGAATTCAGTAGTATTTCGGCTTAATTCTCATGGTGACATGAAATTGTTTCTGTCATTTACTTGATTCACCACATTCCTTGCAGTTTCGTGCAAATAATTCATTTTCCGCGTCCGTAGATGTTTACAACTATTTTTTTTATCTTTCGTCCCTTTTCATGATCAGATATAATATTCGTAAAACTTTGTCTGGTAATAACTAATATCACCTTATTAATTCAGAATTCATTTTCTTAATGCGTTCCAAATAGCTCTATGGTCTAGTACGTACCTGTTTGGCTTCATTTTTTGTGTTCCCAAAAGTAAAAATCTTATTTACTTTTAATCTGAGTGTGTTGTTTACCTTTCAAAAAATCTCGATCTATAGCACTAATTCATAGATTGTGTACGTCGTTAATTTTAATTGGTTTTATCAATACTCCGTCTGTATTCTGTAGTGGTAATTTGGGCTTAATTACCCCATTTATTCCTCAAAACCATGTAAGTTTTTTTTGTTACTAAACAAACTCTCTTCGACACGCTCTAGGATTTTAAATTTATGGACGGTCTGAAGTGTCGGCTTACATTCAATATTGATAAATTTTAAACGTGGTATCGATTTGAAAACTTCGAGCCCTTCATTATGTCATCACCTTTATTTACCTCAGCCCTTCTCAGATTGTGATTTTTCTGTCCTTTTCAATAGCGGTCGCTAGTGTAGTCGATTTGAAATTTCGTTTAGGTGGGAAAAATTTGTATGAGCTCTTCCGATAAAGAAGATGCTTTTTTTTTTCTTTCGATCGTAGTGTTGAAGCCATCACAGCCCCCCTAGAGTTTTAAATCCAGCGGTAAACACGCCTCCTAGTGTTAGTCGATGGGATTAGAACTCACCATAGGTCATTTAATTCCTTCTATTTTCTACTAATGTTCTGTACCCCTGATCCTTGCTATTAAATCTTGCAGGGTTCCGTCCCATTTACTTCATGTGTTATTTGTTGAAACTAGTTCCATTTTCCGTCGGCGAACTATTCGTACGTTCCTACTTGTACAAATCTTTCTCTCTCCCTTGCTGTCCTACTCCCCCCCCCTAAGATTGTATTCCCCCCCCCTAAGATTATATTCCCCCCCCTAAGATTTTACTCCCTCTTCTCTTGTATGTCGGTTTTTTTTATTTATTTATTTTTTTGTTTTTTTTTTTTTTTATTTATATCCAATTCGCCCCTGTCCTCCTACATTTTTTGTTGGATTCATTCATCTACTTGACTAGGTACCTGTTTCTAAACAAGACTGAACGTCAATGATGGATGGTTACCCCGAATGCTCTATTTTTAATTTTTAGGTGTGTACTTGAGAACGCAATACATTTTACGCGTAATTTCTTCATGTATGATTTTAGATTTAATTGTCTTTAATTACCAATTAATTTTTTCCTAGTTTTATATTTTTATTATTTACGTTTTTTAACATTTAGTAATGATTAAATGTATAAGATTTATCGCGTACGATGATCTCTAAAATGTTCTCCTTCATTTTTATTTTTATTCTTCAATCTTATCGGAAGTTGGATAGCACAATGTCTCTACTCATTTATTTTTATTTGACTAACTCGTTTATAATGTTGTGTCTAGACTGTAGTTAAAGTCAGATTTCAGATATGTTTTTTTTTTAATTCGTACCGTATTGATTTTTTTGCAAAACCCGACGCTATACAAATCGCCCAAATCAGTTTAGCTTATTTATTATTATGGTTTTGATTTTTTTTTGTTTATCTATTTTTATTTTGTCGGAATAATATGTGTGTATTAGAATATGTGTGAATGTGAATGAGGCAAAGAGTGTGTGCCAAGATCTGTCGTCTCTGCCCACCCCTGCGAGAAAACGGCGCGATGGTTAATTAGTTATGTTTTTATTTTATTTTTATTTTTTATGTATTAATTTTATCATTATTATTATTCTGAGTGACTATTTGATAATTTATTTTCTTTCTAAACATCTGTTCAAATAATTTTAAAGGCAAGGATCCATATTTTTTTGTCTCCGACCTACCCTAAACGCAAGAGCCATAAATCTACGATCTTATCGTTTGTTAGCTCATTTTTTGTGCATTGAGTCGACCCGTATTCGATGTTTATTTAAACTTACTGTTTATGTTTAATATACGCTCGGAACATGCGGGATAAATTCTTCTATTTTAGGTTCAGTTTTTCAATTTTAGTTTAGATTATTTATTTTTTACAATTTATTAAGCAATTAATTTTATTCATTTAAGGTTCGGTTATTCAATTTTAGTTAAAATTATTATTTGTTTTTTCAATTTATTTTTAATTTCGAAAAGCTTATTATTTCCAATTTATTATTAATTTCGAAAATCTTCCACTTGTAAAACTTTCTCCTTTGGTCACGGCAACAGTTGTAGTGATCCGTCTCGACACCCTACCCGCCGCGGATACTAATTTGTGACGATCCACCCTCCTGGGCTACCCGGCACCAGTTGTAGTGAACCTACCCCTGGCCTTACTAACTTCTATGGGTCTCGGGACCTCCTGTAATGTACCTGTGGGGCTACCCGGCACCCGTTGTACTGATCCGTAGTCGTCTATCCTTGGTTTTTCTATTCTTTCCCTTTAACATTAGCTGTCGGGATCTACTGGCTACGCTACCCTTATCTTTTGGCCTTCGATCAATATACCCTTGTATCTAGCTACACCTAACTTTTCCTTAAACCCCTGCGATTTTCTCACAGTAAATAAGATTTAAGATTTTATTGTACATTATTCCTATTCACCACGTTGTGTGATTTTTTGATTCGGTAATTACATTTGAATGTGTAAATTAATACACATACACATGTAGAGGAAATAATGTAGTGTGTGTGGTAACCTCAAATTCTTTTGGAGTAAAGTGTGAAAGAATCTCGTTTGATAAACTGACCCCGTTTTTTAGATTGTTTTATTTTATTTTCAAACCTATACTCGTATTACCCGCCTTTTCTCAACTTGAACGGAGTGTCATTGACGCTAATCCTACAGTGAATTGTCACCCGGTTTATAAAATTCAAAGTCGTAGTTTTCTTACCCGATTTTTTCCTGTCTATGGGTTTACATTGTATTATATTAACATGACATGGACAGTGTGAATTATGACATACATACCAGGATTCCTTGCGAAGCTCTCAATGTCGTCGTACTGCACCTAAATGGTCAAGTTATTATTGTTATTAGTATACACTACATGTACTGGGGAAGAGGAAGGTGAGGAGGGGTGATAGGAGGATCTGGGAAATGTTGTTTCCTGAATAAGTCGGCTCCTCCTCTAACCAAATAGATACTGGTGACCAACATTCCGGACAAAGACTCAATCATTACGTTTGCTAGGATGGTCCTTAAGTCCTGATTTTGTTCTCTTGCATGAACTTCATTGCTACGAAAGGGTCCCTTCACGCCAGATGAAAGCGCGCAGAGTCCTCATGTCACTTCCAGTATTATTCCGACTTCCTATCCTCCAGATTTGATTTTAACTCGACTGATTCTAGAAGGGGTATGTCCATTTCTTCCCTTATCATGATTCTACTCGCGTTGAGTGCGTACGGAGCCGTTTGAGATGATCCTTTCGTCTCCTACGAGGATAATCATTGGCTTGCGTTCCTCGCCTCCAAGAGCTGACATAACTTCTACCTTGTAAAAACTATGTTTGCTTTCAGGTCGACACTACTGGTAGTATGCAATAGTGCTACAGACTTATTCTCACGGAATACCACGCCGACGTCCCCTCCACATAACTTCGCAAAACTTGGGATACCTTCGGTCGAAACGCCTCCGTCAGCGAATCATACCCTACCATTCCAAGTGGCATTTTCTTTTTATTCTGTCTTTCATGCCTTTTCACTCTGCATGACCCCGCGAAAGGGATTAACTTTCAGTACCCCGCGTGAATGCTAAGTTTACGTTGACATCCCCTATCGCATGATAGCGTAAGAAAAAAAAGCCCTCTTTGTCTCATATCTTGTGGGGATATAATTTCAGTGAACGCTATTGCATTCCCCAATCGTGAAGTCTATATTTCGCAGGTCAAGCGGGATTTTGGAAGGGTCTGATTGAGAAAACATTACCGAAATAATGTTGATTTCATATTTTGTAAGGAAGCCTGAAAGAAATTTGACATGATAATATTGTTGTTAGTAAACAATTATAATGTTTAAATTCAATTCTCCAAATTTCATTTTTGGACCAACATCCAGTATGGTATGGATGCTTCCGTCACTCCACTTTGGCTCGGCATACCTCAGAAAAAACCTTCTAATTTGGATGACTGTACGGCTACGATTTATGGCCGGGATCCTTTTTTATACGCATTCGTCTCGTCCTTTCTAGCACGCAAAAAATATAAGTTCGTTGAACCCACATTGATAATAGATTTAATTTGGGACAAATCTCGTAATTACACATTGAGAATAATATTTAAAACACAATTATATCCTGGAACATAACTTCTTTTATCATTGGTTTTGTAGATTGGCAGATCCTCTCAGGTATCGGGACCATGTACGACCTGTAATTTAATTAAAATGTTTCTTTCACTCACCTGAACGAAGCCTGATTACGTACATGTGGGGAAAATATTAAAAGTAAAAAACCTTCCTGTCACTATGGTTCGGTAATTTAGTTCCTAGAAGTAGTAACACCCATGACCCTATGTCACACTTTTATTTGAGTTTAAGAAAATACGTAGGTTATTAATTATTATTTGTTAACAATATTTTCAAAGATGACATTTATACGTAGGTATTTGCTGATATTATTTTGAATATTTGTATTATCTTGATTATATGATATATTGAAGAAACTACAAGCGCGTAGGTATTGTTTATTATCGTTGAACAATTTCAAATTGGGGGATTCAAAACAAGCAATAGTTTATTTTATATTATTATTATGCTCGCGGAAGATCGAAGGTGACATTTGTATGTAGGTTATTTATTTTGATGTTGTTTTGATATTATTATTTTGTGTGTACAAGTTTGAAAATGATATTTGTACGTTATTATTGACTAGACTAATTTTATATTTCAAATCAAAATTCACGCGATGCACTCCCTTCTATTTTTAAAACACAAAGTTAGGTTATTATTAACTCACAGAAGCTAAGTATTTCATTCACTTTGGTTATTATTTTGGTTTTGATAATTCAAATTAATTTTATTATTTAATTAATTCACCCGCGGCGCACTGTCATTCACTGCAGCTAATTTTCAATAGAGTATTTTAACAAGCCGAATAATTAATTTATGTACACGAACTATTGCTTCTCACGAAGTCACAACCTTAAAAATTCTTTAATATTACGATGGATATTTTCTCCCAACATTAACAAACACTTGTCACTGTTTATCACGACTTTTTTAATTCTTCGGTGGATTATGTCTTATCACTCGTTTTTATAATATTTGATCAATTGTTTTGTTAAATACGAACGATCTTATCACTGCTAGCACTCTATAGCCTCGTCTTCCTTCGATCCTCGACCCTCGACTCTTACTGCCTACCGCCACATGGTATCCAGCCCTTCGAATATCTTGTCCAAAAAAAGGTGCCAGGCGTGGACTCAGGACGTACATCTCGTCTTTCGTTAGGGCGTTTTATAATTGAGAGTTCAGACTATTTCAACTTTCATTGATATGTTATTTCTCATGACTCTCTCTCTCCAAAATTAAATATGTCCATTTTAATTATTTCTTTGTCTGGCCGCCGATAAGTGTAACTCACCCTTTTGATGCAATTTTGCTTTAAACTTTTTCTAGAATTCTGCAATCGGTCTTTCCTTAATAATCGGTAAATTTCCTCGGCTAATTGTGACTTTACATCTGAAATAATTATCACTCTCGCACTCTCCCATTTATTTTTGTTTAAAATTTGCGGCAGGTAAAATTGAATTCAGTAGTATTTCGGCTTAATTCTCATGGTGACATGAAATTGTTTCTGTCATTTACTTGATTCACCACATTCCTTGCAGTTTCGTGCAAATAATTCATTTTCCGCGTCCGTAGATGTTTACAACTATTTTTTTTATCTTTCGTCCCTTTTCATGATCAGATATAATATTCGTAAAACTTTGTCTGGTAATAACTAATATCACCTTATTAATTCAGAATTCATTTTCTTAATGCGTTCCAAATAGCTCTATGGTCTAGTACGTACCTGTTTGGCTTCATTTTTTGTGTTCCCAAAAGTAAAAATCTTATTTACTTTTAATCTGAGTGTGTTGTTTACCTTTCAAAAAATCTCGATCTATAGCACTAATTCATAGATTGTGTACGTCGTTAATTTTAATTGGTTTTATCAATACTCCGTCTGTATTCTGTAGTGGTAATTTGGGCTTAATTACCCCATTTATTCCTCAAAACCATGTAAGTTTTTTTTGTTACTAAACAAACTCTCTTCGACACGCTCTAGGATTTTAAATTTATGGACGGTCTGAAGTGTCGGCTTACATTCAATATTGATAAATTTTAAACGTGGTATCGATTTGAAAACTTCGAGCCCTTCATTATGTCATCACCTTTATTTACCTCAGCCCTTCTCAGATTGTGATTTTTCTGTCCTTTTCAATAGCGGTCGCTAGTGTAGTCGATTTGAAATTTCGTTTAGGTGGGAAAAATTTGTATGAGCTCTTCCGATAAAGAAGATGCTTTTTTTTTTCTTTCGATCGTAGTGTTGAAGCCATCACAATATTGATATAATGTAAAGTAAAAATCTCACATAAAAAAAAACAGAAAATTAATATGTCCAAAGGTGCGACCAGATTTAGAATTCCAGACCATATGCTATTCCGGCGTTTATTATAGCAACTGAGCTAACGCTCGAACCTTCAGACCTGCTGTATTACTGAATTTCGTTTAATAAACATTCATGTACATTTTATTTTTATTAATGTTACAAATCTGACGGCCTCCGTGGTCGATGGGAAAGGATCTCGACTAGCGGTCTGGAGGTCACGGGATCCCGGTGTGTATAAGATGTGGACGAACTTGAATGACCGAATTAATTAATTTTTGTGAAACACTCGATCTGATTCTCAATTTCAAAAGGAGTTGATTCTTTATTCCTTACACCCTAAATAATAAAATTTTAATTTCCATTTATTTTATTGTTAAATTATTTCAATGAATGTTGTATACAATGTATACCGTAAAGATTTAAATATGATAGTATTTCGTAGCTATTTAAATATTATTTTTTAGTATGCGCGCTGCGAAGTTGCCGAAGTTATTGGGCAAAACTCCAAAGGTATTTTAAATCACGCTGAGTATCCGCAAAGTATCCCGCTCCCGCGCTGTAATTCTTAAAAAATCCCATAGATCATCTTAGTTCCAGACGCGGCCGGTGCCTTAAATTTTAAAAACTTTAAAACATTTACGGCACTTTCCAGTGTGAAAGACACTCTCAGTATTGCCCTGGTGTAAGACGACCATTCAGAAATAAAACTTTGGTTACTTGGCTTTAGCCGTGTTTAATGACCAGATCGGAATAGCCAGATACTTTTCCACATTCCCCCTCTCCATCTCCTTCCCTTTTCCACTGCCTTCAGCCTTACAACATGCCTCGATTGCGGATACCATAGTTTCACTGCCGCCGGACAGTTGGGAGTAGTCCCCAGTCTTGCCCGAGCTTTACGCAGAGTATTTCCAATTCTAATGTAGAAAGTGACCTAAGATTTGTTTTGGAGGTCAGTGTGTAAAATTTAATCAACATCGGAAAAAACTGTAGATTCCATGGTCACAAACACTCTTCTTTGCACAGCGCAGACCAGTGAAAAATCACGAATTATCTGAATTCTTGATAAAGAGTTACAAATTTGAAAATGGCGATTAAAAATGTTTCTGTTAAAAATATAATTTGGATTCTTAATTCTTTAAAAAAACTTGATATATTGAAAATGATTACCCTTAAATTCAAAGCAGAGGTTCTAGAGTTCATTGAACTGAAGTTACAGACAGAGAGTTACTAATGAAATTAGTACATATTTTAAATTATTGTTTGAATGTTTCCAACGATGTTTATTACGTTTGTTACGTTTTATTTACAAAAAAAATTATCACCAGTATTTCCAATGTCCAATAAACAGGTGACAGGGACACGTGTGGAATGTTCACGTGTGTCATGCTAGAATACTACTGTTATATCGCACCTAAAGGGTTAAGTAATATTAATGCATCGTTATGTTCACAGTTCTTTCTAAAATAAATTTTTGTTTTTAGTACCAAAAAAACTATAATTTACCATTTTTGATTTCAGGGTGATCTTCACAGGCAGAATTCTACCAGCCTGTCTCCACACTGGAACCCCTCTTCCCGACAGTGGCTTCATACAAACTGGGCGGGGTGACTCATCCACTGATCACAAGGTTAGAATACTTTCCTCTGCCTTCATGATGAAAAATGACCAATTATGTGATAACGAAAAGATTGACAGCTGTCGTCGGTACTAAATGTCGACACACACTCCTTGTCTCATTCGCATTTGTACATCATCTCATACAATGGGTTCTCTTCTGTTGTTTTGAATCTTGAGATGCTCCAACTCCAGTAGGTACTTGATTAACTTGGTGGTGTCATGTCTTCCTCGGGCGTCCCATATTTCTTCTACTGTTTACTTCTCTCTCTCTGGTTTCAATCCTGGGATTGGTTTGCAGCAATTTCCTCTATTTTTCTCTTCCATTCTTCCCTGTCGTTTACTTACGTATCTTATATTCTCCTGGCACTCCCTTCTCTGCCCATCTGCTCTATATGTCAAAACCATATGTGCGTCACTTTTTAAAACTTTCTCCTAAGGAGGTCCTGAAGAAAAAAATCCTTTGTCTTCCTAACAAAACTACCAGAAAAATCCTGTCGTCTTAGGGAAAGGAAGGCGAGGAAGTTCTAGGAAGGAAAAAATAATGAGGAGTGGGTAGGAATCTGGGGGGTCAATGTGTTCAGGGGTGACGGACATATGAATCCATCCCTCCCACTGCGGTGCAATGTGATGGGTCGAGAGAGTCCGGCTGGAGAGGTCTGGGTTAGGTCTCCCTCAAGCAATCTCTTCCATTCATTCATATAAATATATATATAAATCCCGCTACAGATTTGGCGACCTTTCACTTTGCATCCTTTTGATTACCACTGCTTACGAGAGGTTTAGAAATAAAAATGCTGTGAATGTTCACGTATTTTTAGTTTTAGAATCTAGTGATAGTAAGAGAATTAGCCAAAAATCGTGTTTTAATAGTTTTAAAATTTTTGCTGGGTTCATTTATTTTAGAATCTATTTATTTATTTATTTATTTATTCACGCCCTTAGAGCTTTTACAACAATCATAATACAAAAATAATAGAAAAATAAACAATAATATACAAATTATGTTACATCATTGTTTAGTAAGTGGGAAACAGAATTTTTGAAATTTCAGAAATAAATTTTGATAAGGAATAAACGAAAATATCAACTGAACTAAATTTATTTCCAAGCCTATGTAGTCTTTGGATTGGGGAGTTATTGAAATAATTAGTTTTCGAAGGATAAACAAAGAACAGCTCTGGAAGCCTCGTGTTACGATTTGGTACTCTGAATGTTATTAGTTTAGTTAAGTCAGGTGCGTCAATTGTGCCATTTACTAATTTAAATAAAAGTACCATATCGCTCTTGGTTCTTCTAGAAGATAAGTCAGTTAAATTAAGTCGTTTCATTAATATATCATAATTAATTTGTTCAATGGGTATGGAGAGTTTGAAATTAATGAATCTTAAAAATTTATGTTGAACTCTCTCAATTTTTACTTGATGTGTTTTATAGTATGGGGACCATATAGTGGAATTATATTCTAAATTACTTCTAACTAAGGCAGTGAAGAGTATTTTAAATGAATAAAGTGACGTAAAATCTTTGACTGTTCTTAAAATAAATCCCAAACATTTCATAGCCTTATTAGTAACTTCAATAATGTGTGGAACAAACGTTAATTTTTCATCAAATACGACATCTTTTTAAGAGAAATATTATTGATACTATAATGAAACATAATAGGATTTTTGTTTCTACAGAAAGATATGAATTGACACTTATCAATATTTAAAAACAGTTCATTATGATTACACCAATTTTGTAAACGATCGAGATTGGATTGAAGGATATTACAATCATTAATACAGGTAATCGTTTTGTAAATTTTTAAATCATCGGCAAACAGGAGTATGTTTACTCCATTAAAAACTTTTACAATATCATTGATAAATATTAAAAATAACACAGGACCCAAATTAGAACCTTGTGGAACTCCGCTGGAAGCCACAAATTGCTTAGAAGTGCAATCTAAAATTTTTACACAAATTTTTCTAGATGACAAGTAACTTTTGAACCAGTTTAACATGCTACCAGAAACACCAAGAACTTTTAGTTTATGAATTAAAATTTTGTGAGATACCTTATCGAATGCCTTGCTAAAGTCTATGTACACTGAATCAGTTTGAGATCGTTTATTCAATGTTTCAATTATATGATGTTGATAAATCATAAGGTTTGTTAGAGTTGATCTTCCCGAAATGAATCCATGTTGAAATGGTGTAATAACTTTAATTAATTCCTTATTAAGTTTCGTTAATAAAATAGATTCAAATAATTTAGGAATTGCAGATTGTATACATATAGGTCTATAATTTGAGACGTCAGTTTTATCACCTTTTTTAAATATAGGCGTTAAAAAGCTATTCTTCCATTGATCAGGAAAAATTCCAGATTTTAGAGAGAGGTTAAACATTTTCATTAGTGGAATTGTTAATATAGATATACATTTTAATAAAAATATTGGAGGAACGTTATCAGGGCCTGCGGATTTATTTTGTTTTAAAGAGACAATTTTCTTTCTAATATCAGTTTCATTAAATATACAATTGTTTAAATCAATCGAATCGTCAAAATTTATATCATGTAATGGAGAATCAGTTTTAGTGTCGTAGACTTCACCAAAGCAATCAGCAAATAAGTTTACTATATCTTGAGAGTTATCTGCTATTCTGTGTTTATAATACATTGTCGAAGGAAAACCAGATTCTTTACAATTAAGAGTATCAGAGAATTTGAAAACAGTTTGCGGATTCACAATGGCCAACTGTTCTAATTTATCAATATAGTTCAAATAGCACATTTTTGACATTTTTTTAGATTTTGACCGCAGGAGACGGAAGTTAATGAAATCATCTCTATTCCTAGTTGTTTTATAAATTTTGTGACAAATTTTCTTTTGAGAAATAACTTCAATAAGATCTTTACTAAACCATTTCGGATAGCTATTAACATAATTTTTTGTCATGGGTACATGTAAATCAATTGCATTATATAAAATATCATAAAATTTTTCAACTACCAAATTAACGTTATCATTTAAGCTCAAAAATGACCAATCTGTCGAGGAAAGCAACTCATTAATTTTTGTAAAATCAGCTTTAAAAAAGTTTAATTTGTAACAAGTTTTACTAGTATTTTTTGGATAGTACTTTTACAGTAAATTTCCAGAGGTGGATGATGCACATCGATTGGTAGGACACATTCTTTTGCACGTAAAACATTGACATTATCAGAGTTAGTGAATACTAGATCTAGAAGACGAGAATTAACATTATGTACAAAATTAATCTGACGAAGGTTTAAAAAATTTGACATTTCAATTATTTCATGGGAACCGTGATTAATATTGTCAGGGCAAAAAGTTTTAAAATATTCAGAATCCCATACTACATTAGGGATATTATAATCTCCTATCAAAATTATATTAGCTCTTGGAAATTTTTTTCGCATTGATTCTACTTCGGTGTAATGGTCTTTATAAACTTGGGCATCAGACGATGGGGGAATGTAAATGCATCCAATTATAATTTTTTCTTTTTTAGTAGATACCATAATAAATAGTTGTTCAAGATTTTCGAAGAGGCAATTAAGTTTTTTTGAATTTAGTTTTGAGTTTACCGATAATAATACACCGCCTCCTCTTGTTTTATTTGAAGTAATTACATTTCTATCTTTTCTGAACACGGTGTGGTCAAAGAGACCCAACTCAGAATTAATAATGTCATCATTCAACCAAGTTTCAGTAAATGCGTAAATGTCGTAATCCATAGTCGGTATTGTCGATTTAAGTTCTTGTAATTTAGTACGTAATCCTCGAACATTTTGATAGTATATTTTTATATTGGTATTTAGTTTATTGGATCGTTTTTCAGGCGTGTTGATGTGACAATTCTTTTCATGTCAACTTGAAGATTCATCAACTTTCGCGACGATCCAATTTGGCTTACGTTAGTTGAGTTAGCATGAGGTTTAAAGTATCTGTAATGTCTCACAGGAACTCCTCTCGGCCACAAAGCTTCTTGAAGGACTTTGTCGTAATCATCTTCAGTTACCTCTATGCGGAATGCAGCATAATCTTGAGATCGCGGAATAAAATTTTGAATTTGGCAGTTAGTTATTTTATTCTTATGTGCACGTATTTCATCAACTGTTGGACTTCCTTTCATATTGCCGCCTTTTTGGATACCGCGTATATCGTACGTATATCACAATCCATTCCATTTTTAAGAAGGCATTACGAACATTTAACGAACTCCGTATATTCCCGTATGCAATACGTTTTTATTATGATGCTTTTAGAATCATTTTAATTTAGCCAACAGTGCTTCGTACATATATAATGATGCGTTGTCATTTTAAGGATGCGTTCATATAAACGCATTTTTTTCAACGTAATACATTGGAAAGATTTTTTATTAGCTTGTCTGGCTTGGTGGAGCTTGGGATAATGCTTGTTTCCTGGACAGAAAGCCACGTGTAAGAATCCTATCAACGACAGCGGTTTTGTCCTATACTCCATTCCACTTAGCTTTTTAAAAAAAAGAAAACTGAAAGAAGGCAACAACGTATAATTTTACACGATTTATCTTTTTTTAAACATAATATTTTTCGTTCAGAACCGCTAATACTCCCATTACAAATATAATTTTGAAAGAATGATGGAGGACCCAGCCAGCCGAGGAATCGAACTCTCAACGGGCGATAACTGAGTGGGAACCAATGGCATTAGTCAAATGAAATACATTAACTGTTATTAAAAACCGTCAGATTGGTAGAAAAATAATAATTGTTCTACGCTTAGAAATAACAAAAAAGTTTTATCAGAGGTGCTGAAAATTAATAAATGATACTTCCCATCAACAAATGACATTATTATAAAATTCAAAATACGAATTCTTGTCATCTTGGCCTGTGGATTCAAAAGAATTTTTCTAAGAATATTTCTTCAATCTTTGCAAAATTACTTTATTATGGCATCATTTTAATTAAATGAAATAAATTACTTTGTGTAAACCACTATAATCACATGTTACTGTGATGACCGTGGCCGGTTTCACATTGAGTTCTGGACTCCTGTGTAAGGATCCAGATTCCTTCGGGGTGGTACTCCAATAATAAATCGTAGGTAGACGATAACGTTTATTATAAGATTATGTACAGGGTTCCTTCTTAGGAAGTCTGAAGGCAAAGAGGACGAATGGACAACAAACAAACCTTTTATGCCTTACTCATGCTGTCTCACTCATGCACGCATGTCTCTTTCATACCGCAAGACATACGTTCATCACATCCCTCCACACTTAAATCCGTAGACAGGTACACAACATGATGATGATAATATTATTTACAATACATACAATATTCCAATATTTACAGTGTAATTCATTATCATGTTGAGTCGAGAGCTGAATCCTGTCTTCATTGACTCATCTGTGTGTCCGTGGTCGTAATCTGTCCTTCCAGTTTCCCGACGTGGAAGCCACCGGTTCACAGGAGCTGGAAGTAAGAGGAGAATCACCCATTAGATTGTCATCCGACATGAAGCCGGAGATATCGTACTCATCTGACGATAATCTCCTAGTCTCAGACGCGATTAAAGGATTGCTGGGGTTCTTTTCCCATGATACACACAATTTAGACAACTGATCAAAATGCCTTTTCCAATACATAAGTTTACCTTTTAAATTTACCTCAATTATATAAAGTTTTTTTCCTATTTTTTTATGTATCTTCCCTGAAACCCATTTATCATTGTTTTGGTCTCTAAAATCTCTTACCATTACTTTTTGATTTATCGAAAAACCCAACGATTCTTTATTATTTCTTTTATAATAATATTTCTGATTTTCCTGACATTTAGACATTTTAATTTTAGTTTCTTTATTAATTCTATTATCCTTATCTCTCCCCCCTCTCGGTACAAAACTGTTTAAGTTAGACCTTAGTTTTCTTCCAAACATTACAACTGCAGGTTCTAAACCAGTTGTACAGTGTGGTGAATTTCTGTAATCCACTAGAAAATTTCCTAATTTTTCATCGTAACCTGACTGAAACTTATTTCCTATCATCATTTTTTTCAAAAAATTTTTACAATTTTTCACGGCGTTTTCAGCTAACCCGTTCGATTGTGGATGATTTACCGGAGTAGTTAAATGTTTGATGCTATTCATCTCACAAAACTCTTTGAAGTCCGCTGACATGAAGGCGGCTCCATTATCTGACACTATTGTCTGTACACTCCCGAAATAACTAAATAAATTTCTTAATATTTTAATAGTATTATACGAATTTGGAGAATTTACTTCCACACAGTCTAACCATTTTGAGGTTGAGTCAATAATCACAAAAAAATATTTATTTGCAATGGGACCTGCATAATCAATATGCACCCTACTCCATATCTCTTCAGTTATGGGCCATGGAGTCAATTCGCTTTTTGGTTGAGATGGTTGAACCTCTGAACAAATTTCGCATCCTCTCGCTAAAAGTTCAATTTCTCCATCTATCCCTGGCCACCAAAAATACCCCCTGGCTAACCCTTTCATCTTAGCTATGCCCAGATGAGATCTATGCAATAAGTTTAAAAAATTTTCTCTTAAACTTACTGGGATTATTAGCCTATTATTCCAAAAAAAACAATCATCAATTATAGATAATTCATTCCGTTTACTCCAGTAAATCCATTTTGAATCATCCTTGTTAATTTTATTTGGCCACCCTGTTGTGAGATAATGTTTAATTTCCAATAAAATTTTATCCGTATTTGATTCCGATTTAATCTCCTCGACATCTATTGGTATATCTCTGTTATTTTTGAATAAACTTAGAATTTGAGTATCAAAGACATTCTCTTTTAGTTTCAGATGTATTTTATTTTTATTGAATCTACCCAGTTTATCCGAAAAAACCTCCGGGAATTTTCGAATTAATTTATCTACTTCACTTCTATCATTCTCAACTACATTTTGAGAAAAAATTTCACTTCCCTCCTGGGATGAAGTAGATTGTAACCCCGTAAATCCAATATTAAACTTTTTGATAAAGTCACGACCTAGAACAGTAGTTGTTCCATTTTTTACTACGCAAAATTCTAACATTTCCCTATAACCGTTATAATCAACTGTTAATAAAATACAACCCAATAAATTTAACTTACAGTTAGCGTAACCCGTCAAGGTTAAATCCTTTGGTTTTAAATCCAACTTATTGAAGTGTTTAACATAATCTATCTCTTTTAAAATCGAGACTGCTGCACCTGTATCCAGTAAACCATTTAGTTCAACATTATTCACTAAGATTTTGCACAAAATTGGTTCACAATGCACTTCATTTATACACAACCGTTCCTGCGTATTTACAAACACTGAAGAAATATCTTTATACTTTAAACCGCGACATATTTTACTTATGTGACCTTTGCCTTTGCATTTATAACAAATCACGTTTTTCAATTTACAATTAACTGATTCGTGATAATTACCACAATGTTTACACTTCGTTCGGTCTAATGATTTCGGTCTGAACGATGTAACATTCTTGTCCGTAGGTCTAGAAAAATGTCTACCCGCCGTATTTTTTTTTTGTGACAAATCGATCTGCCTATTTTTAGAAATCATATCTACACTTTCCGTTTTAATTTGCTTATTAATTACATCGAACGAATCCATTGCAATAGCACATTCTAAAACCTTTTTTAATGAAAAGTTTTCAGCCTCGACAAATAATTTTTCTTTAGTACGACCAATTCGAAGACCGGTGATAAAAACATCTTTTAAATTATGTTCAAGTCTGTCTTCGAATTTGCAAAATCTAACTAGATTTCGTAAACGCGCTATGAAGTCATTAACTGATTCTGAAACCTTTTGTTTCGTAGCGAAAAAAATTTCACGTTCCTTGAACACATTTCTTTTAATACCTATATGATTTTCGAGTAATAACAATAAATTTTCTACCGCGAAATCTGTAATTTTTTTTGGAAAACACAAATTTATTAATAAATTTATTGTCTCTGTGTGCAAATGGGATATAAAAACCGCTCTCTTTTTTACATCCGACGTTATTTTGTCATCATTGACTAGGATGAACTGCTCGTACTGTAAGACGAATGTCTCCAGCTGGTCTCTCAAATGACAAAACCTGGGCAGTTCTTCTCCTTCCATCTTCACACAGATGCAATCAATGAAAAAAAACAGAAAATTTTACAAACAGCACTCAACTCACGACTCTGATGTCTTGATGCTGTCCGATCTCGCCCTTCCGCGAACCGTCTTCTGCTCCTGAACCCTGGTCGTCCTTCTAAGCGCCTTCCTTGAGGTCTGCGCCCGGTTCCTGGTCTTCTCTTGAAGACCCAGACTTCTGAATCCACGCCTTACGCGAATGCTCCTCCAGGTTCTCGGCACTGAATCACCATATATAGGATGCTGCTGCTCTTGCTTCCTCCTTGCTCCGCAATGATGTGGAGTCGTGATCTGACCCGATCACTCGTTGACCCCTGTAGCTTCAATCTCGGTATTTTTCGGCTGCCCAAATGTGATAATTAGGCTGCTCCGTGGTTCCTTTTTTCGGCTGCGCCAATGTGATAATTTGGCTGCTCCGTGGTTCCTTTTTTCGGCTGCGCCAAATGTAATAATTTGGCTGCTCCGTGGTTCCTTTTCTCGGCTGCGCCAAATGTGATGACCGTGGCCGGTTTCACATTGAGTTCTGGACTCCTGTGTAAGGATCCAGATTCCTTCGGGGTGGTACTCCAATAATAAATCGTAGGTAGACGATAACGTTTATTGTAAGATTATGTACAGGGTTCCTTCTTAGGAAGTCTGAAGGCAAAGAGGACGAATGGACAACAAACAAACCTTTTATGCCTTACTCATGCTGTCTCACTCATGCACGCATGTCTCTTTCATACCGCAAGACATACGTTCATCACAGTTACAATATCTACATGTTTTGTAACATGTAACCATTATAACATGTGATTATAGTTGTTTTCACAAAATAATTTGTTTCATTTAATCAAAAGAATAACAATCAAAATCCTTTCTTTTGAATGGTTTATTAAAAATAATTTACAAAAATGAGTCGATAGGAGGGAAACCAAAATTATTCAAAAAATTTTCACTCGTGGTGAATTAGTAGATATATTAATATAGATACAATTTTTTTTAGCAGGTACGTAAATATCTAAAACAATTTAAAATTAACAAAACGTTTTAAAACAATTAAAAAAACTGTTATGTTAGATATGTAAATAGGTATCTGAATAACTTAACTCTCAATATTTTAAAATATGTGTTGCTTACAAACAAATTTATTTTACGATTTTCCACACTTGCGTTTTTTGGTGGTTTTTGTGGATGTGACAATGATGTTTAGGATGTGTCATTTTCTAATGAATTTCTAATTAATCATTTTCTAATGAAACAAAACATTCCAGACACTCGGCAAAGACACCGTCGCAAATATCTCGCAACTGCGTGCCCGTTAACTATCACACAGGTGTTGAAACGAATCGGCAACGTTGTTTCTTGTCGCCACTTTAATCTAGTCATGAAGCGCAGAATACGCCCTACACTTCACGGTTGCCACTTGGGGCTGTTTATGAAATGCTGAATACGTCACTGAAGGCAACTAAAAGCTAGGAATGAAATGTGGAATACGTAATACCCAGTCGCCACTCAAAGCTAGGAACGAAATGCAGAATACAACTACCCTTCACGGTCGTCATTTAAAGCTAGTTATAAAACGCAGGATACGTCGTTTCTGGTCACCACTAAAGGCGAACAGTGAAATATAATACGGAATACGTCATACCCAGTCGCCACTAAAAGCTAGGAATAAAACGCAGAATACGTGGCCATGTATACCAACTAGCCAGTCGCGCTGCTAGGGGAAGGGGGGGTGGGGTGACGGGGAGTGACACCCGACCAATAAAAAACTTACAAAGATAGAATATTACCACGACAATATTTTATACACTGTCTGTTATTTATATTTTCGTTGCTCTACGGCTCTGTCGGTCGGGGATTCCCAAAAAGTTCTGTTGTAATTTCGTTCCTTGTTCTAACCTTTGCTCGGTTGGGGATTCCCCCAAAAAATTCCTTCCTTGTCATCTGTATCATTCAGATTTCTTTCGTACGCTGTAATTGACGTGGACTCGTGAAGTGAATTGTTACCAATTGATTGACGTGATTTGGTGAAAATTTTGTTTTTAAAATCGTTGAGAGACATCTTTCAAGCCTCTTTTATTTTTTAGGAAGTCAAAATTTGCATTTTGAAATTCTCAAAGTTACTTCAATGATTTCCCTCCCCGGTTCAAAAGGAACAATTAAAAATCCAAAACCGACTCAAGGTGGATAAAAACCTTTTTCATGTTCCGTCGCAACTATGTACTACAAATGGACATTTGGACCTGAAAAACCGTATTTATGTTCGGATTGCAATTATTCATGTTCTAGAATGAAGTCTTTTAAAACCCACAAGTTTACTCAAAGTGGAGAAAACAATATACATGTTCCGATTGCAACTATTAAATTTATTTACTACAAAGGGACATTTGGCGAAGTGTGCACTGTGCACACGCTTGTATGTACACACATTGGAGACAAATCTCTTATATGTTCCGATTGCAATTATTCATGATGTAGAAATTTAAAATTCTTTAAAAATCCATAAGTTTACTTATAGTTGAGAATTCATGTTCAGATTACAACTATTCATGTTCTGGAAGGGCATTTAAAAAAAAAATAATGGTTGTATTATTTTAATTGTCTTATCACATGAGATGGTTTGCAGTTTAAATTGTCTATCATTATTAGAGTTAGGAGTATCTTGTTGGATAGATGAATGTAGATTCTCTACTACAGAACTTGCATATATATTGTAATATTGTCTGCCAGAACACCTCCAATATTTGTGTAATGTCTGACGGCCGGCATAGTCCAGCGGTAGAGCGTTAAACTCCCATTCCGAAGGCCGCGGGTTCGAACCCGGCGTGCGCAAATAAATTTTATTTAATTGATTTGTGCTATTTCACAATTAATTATTTACAATAATATATAGTATATTTGCGGCACGTTCCAGTGTGGAAGATACTCTTAGTATCGCCCTGGTGTAAGACCACCATTCAGAATTGAAACGTTGCTTGAAATCTCTTTAGCCGTGTTTAGTGACTAGATCTGAATAGCCGGGTACTTCCCCACCTTCCTCTTCCTCGTCTCCTTCTCCTCCTCCCACTTACCTTCATGTTATTTAGAACTAGTGTAGGTTTGTTGTGGAAGAGGATTTCTCTATTGTTTATGACGATATTTTTGAAATTATCATCATTGAATTTTTGAGTGCAAGTACTTTCCTCAATACTTTGACCATACACTTTTGGGATTATAGTTGGCTTCTATCAGTTTATTTCTGAACTATAGATTTCTATATTTTTTGTAGAATGAATAGAGAGTAATATCAGATGAGTTGAGTTTTACTTGTTTATGTAATTTGTCACTTTTTTTATACAATTTAAGATGCTTTGGGTTATCCAAGTTTTTAGGTTTATTTGCGGTGGGGTATAATTTTTATTGAGGTCTTGGTATTTTGTGTGATGATGGTTTGTAAGTATGTAATGAAGTAGTGCCAAGCCTTATCTGTTGACGTCATACTCCTTGAATGCTCCCATAATTGTTCATTTAAATATGATTTTATGTTGTCATAGGCAATATTCTTAATTATGACGTAGGGTTGAGTAGGCAAATTTGGAGTTGGTGTAGTCAGGCCTAACATAGTTGTGTAGTGGTGCGTAATGGAGAATTAGAAGACCATGCTATTAATATAATGTTTTCATTTTACCATAATATAATATGGTCTATACAAGACTCAGTGTTTTTGGTTACCCTAGTGGGGGTATTAATAGCACTGAAAATACCCTGTTGCATCAGCATCAACAGGTAATTGTGGTTTTGTCGGTGACCATTAGGCATTAGTAAATTAATGTAAATATACAATATATTTACATTAATTTACTCTTCATATTTTTGTTGCGAAAATAAAGGCACATTTGTTCTCACTGGATAAAACAATCAGTTGTTGCGTTTTTTAACATTTTAGACGACAATGCAGAGAGTATCGGAGGAGGAGTGCTCCAGAGCATTTCCCGCTGACGGCTCTGGACTCCACCCTGACGGCGTAAAGCATGACCTGGAGTTTTGCAGCAGCCCAGTCAACACAACTGGGGGATGTTCGGTATGTAACGCTGGAATGCATTGTAAACAAACCAAGCTTAAATAAATTGATGATTAATTTATTTAATTATTCATTATTTTACTAGAAAAATTAATATAACAATAAATTATTATTATTTCAAAAAAGTAGTCACGCAAAGCTGCTGAAGATAATTGACATGTGATATTATTGGCGTGCGCCAAAGAATAATAGGGGCGTGTTCCTGATTCAAAAGTCCGACTATTCTTTGCTTAAAATATTATTATACACATCGTGTAAAAATGAAATTCAAATTGGATGGCGATATTTAATGTGAGACAGAGCTCGTGTTAAATGGACTAGAACAAAAATGTACTAAGTCAGTGGCGACATTAGCTTTTATTTAAATCTGCATGGAAGGCAATTCTAGTCATTATAATCAACAACAATTTGCTCATCTCCAGTGCTATAAGTATAAGGATTAATAACCTGGTCTGCGGGTTAACATACTTTCATTTTGAAAAAAAAAATTCTTCTACACAAAAGACAAGAAGATAAAAAAACGGGGAAGACTTGCATCACATTTCTTAGGTATACATATACTTGAGACCTTTACAAAGCGATCGGTGTACCAAATTCATAGAAAGTGATCGGACGGCAATGCTTTTCCCGTCATTCAGGTAGGTCCGGGGTAGATCTGCCCCTCCCACCAAAAACGTGTGTTCAAAAACCTATTCAAAAATAAAACTAAATTATAATCAGCCATTTGGAGTGTGTTCACCTTATTAATTTATTTGAAACGCTTATCCACTCGAGCGATTGGTGTTCAGTTTTTGATTTGGCCATTCGATTTAATTAATATCATTCATCAAAATATTAATATGGAAACATATAAACTGTTTACTGCGGTTTAAAGCTAATGAATTCACCTAGATTTCACCATTTATCCTATATTTGCAGAAAAATAAAACCGGTCCAAATTTGCACCTAAATCACTCCAGTGGCTAAAAACAAACGTCTTGTCATTGACAAGTAGTGTTGTAGTATTGTGCCAAACCCTGCTATTTTTGTATTGTATATATGCAAGCAATAATGTAAATTTAAATAATGTATTGCTATATAGGAACCTATATTATACATTTGTAAGTTGACCATTGACCACAGACAAAATGCGAGAAATACTTAAATAAATATTCTGCCTCAATACAGGTTCGCCTAGTGAGGCAGGCATATGTTATCTCTTTTGATGAAATAAATAAATAAAATTGTTCTCAGGGCTGGTATAGCGGCGCCCCGTTGACTCTGTCCAACAACCCCGGGGTGGCCCGCACCCACCTGCTGGTGGGGTTGAGATCTTGGTGGGGCTATTCATCCTGCACAATCACCAACACCCGCATATCTGGCTTCATCCCCTGGATAGAGGGTATCGTGTGGCCTGAAAGCGGTGTAACAGACTAGGAAGTTTTTTGTGATTGTTTTTCATTATAATTTTTTTATTAGAAGCCTAATGATATTCATACATAAAATAACATAATAGAGAGAAAAAATAAATATATAAAAAGCCCCTACAGAAGTCTTACGTCAAAAAAATTGCAATCAATAGTAAAAAGCTTATAAACGTTTTATAGATTCCGCATCGAACGTCGGTAGTGAGTGGTTGTGTTTACCGGTGCTCTGTGTTTGACGATCTACCTACTTACCTCCTGATTCTACTGCAGATAAGAATTCATTTATTGTTACACTTTTGTTTTGATTATAATTTATTTGTATTATTTTGTTTACGATAAATTCGTGTGTACAGTCAATCAAATAGACTGTTTATTATTTTTAAATTATTATTTTTTTTGTGTTTAAATAATTTGTGAAAATGGAGGAAGACGAAAATAGACCCCCTGATCCCGAATCCATATTCAACAATGCAGATGGATGTGACTCTGATGATAGCCATATTTCTATAACTCTCCCTTCCCGTAAAAGAAGACCTTCGCTTTCTCTTAATGTACCTCCCAAAATTAAATCTCTTTCTCATACCAATCAAACCTCAAGCTCTCAGGGAAATCATAAAGACACCATTCTACCTGAAACTAAAAGTGCTGATCTAATGTATTCTCTTTCCTCATCTGCCCCTTTCATTGTTAATGTTCAAAGAACTGAACAAGGGAAGACTATACATCCGCTGGATTTTGGGAAATTTATTTTCAGTTCAAATAATAAAAACCTTGGAATAGTTAATGGATCAATCAAACCGGAAGGCCGCTACAAATTATCCATTGAGTTTAAATCCGCCACCCTTGCAAATGAATTTGTAAAAAAAATTGATTCACTTTCAAACCAAAAATTGAAATCATTTATTCCTACATATAACCTTACAAGGATGGGGCGGGTCAGGGGTATTCCACCTGATCTCTCAGAATCAGAAATCGTTGATGCTCTTAATGATTCTCAAGTGACTCCGAAAGTATTAAAAGTACGTCGATTAAATTACAAGGATACATCTACTGGAACCACCATATGGAAACCTTCGCAATCTGTTGTAATAACATTTGAAGGTCAAACTTTGCCATCCCGTGTGTTCATCTATTACTGTAGAAGTATATAAATTTCCGACGATTCAATGTTTCAACTGTTGCCGGTTTGGACATTCGAAACCCGTATGTCGTTCCCCTCCACGTTGTCTTCATTGCGGAGAAAATCACGCTTTTGATAATTGTCAAAATTCAAAAAAAAAAAGTCAAGTCAAAAAAAAAAAAGTTTTAAGTTTGCTAGTGAATGACACGGATGTGTCGAAACCGGTAGCATAAAAATTAAAATTTAAGTAACGATAGTACATTGAAAATTAAAACTCTTCAAAACAAAATTGTCAAAATTCATCTAATGATCCAATTTGTATTCATTGTAAGGGCAATCATACCGCGGTTAGTTTGGCCTGTCCAGAATTAACTAGACAAAAGAATATTAAGCAAGCAATGGCTTCAGACAATATTTCTTACTTCCAGGCGTCAAAAATATTCCCCACTGCGAAAAAATCTTTTGCAGAGATAACTTCTACCTCATCTCCCTTTCAATTCACTTCTTCTAAACCTCCACTATCATCTTCTCACAGAGAAACGTTTTTTAAACCGTTAAAACCGAAACCTAAATTTATTCCCTCTTTTGACAAAAAGCAACACAATGAACTTTTGTTTTACCCAAATGGGAACAATAAAACTCAGGAACCCAATGGGAGTGTTTTAAAAAATAATTCTGCTTCACCTATTTTCCCTAAAGTTGTTAATGAAAATTCTTCTTTCATTCAGACATTAATTACCCTCTTAATTTCAATTCTTTCAAACAACAATAATGTACCGTCCAACGCTGCATTATATTAAATCATTACTCTCTTGTCTTCCCAATGTCTCTGAAACTGAACAGAATACTTCAGTGGAATAGTAGAAGTCTATTCTCTAACAAATCTGAGCTTATTCAATTACTCAATGTACATGATATTTCAGTCGCCGCCATCTCCGAAACATGGTTAAAACCCTTGTATCAATTTAAGATTCCTGGATATCATTGTCTTAGACATGATAGATTGGATGGTAAAGGTGGCACAGCTCTTATTATTCATGACTCTATCCCTTTTAAACAAATCATTTTTCATACTCTCCCCATCAATTTTCAGATAGTAGCAGCTGTTGTATCTGACATTACAATATTATCAATATATATCCCTCCCTCTACTATTTTTGACGAAAACGAATGGTCATTATTAATATCTCAGATTCGTCCCCCTTATATGATATTGGGCGATTTTAACGCTCATTCTCCCTCTTGGGGTAGCGAATTAACAAACCGTTCGGGTCGTAATCTGTTAGATTTTATTGATACTTTTAATCTTTGTATTTTAAACGACGGATCCCCAACTAGATTCACCCCCCCTCAACAAAGGAAAAGTGCCGTTGATTTGTCCCTTTGCTCATCTTCAATGATTCCTAAATGTTCTTGGGACATACTTAAAGACCCCCTTTCCAGTGACCATTTTCCTATCATTATTCTCTTCAACCAACTAACTACCTTGCGTTCCTTTACTGTAAACAATAATTTTAAATTCCAAACTAAAGACGCAGATTGGAGAACTTTCTCTAATGAACTAGACTCCCTTGTTCACTCGACAAAGTCATCCCTTGGGAACATCACAAGAGAATGCGAATTGTTTCCTAGTCTAGTAATAAAAGCAGCAGAAAAATCCATTCCGAAACGTAATGCTACTATTAAGATAAAACATTCGACTCCATGGTGGGATGAAGAATGTACTAGGTCTGTTAACTCTAGAAAAGAAGCAATTTCTATTTTCCGCAAGTGTATGTCGTTCGAAAATTACTTATTAGTGAAACGCGCCCAGGCAGAAACTAAACGTATATTGAAAAATAAAAAGCGTTCTGGATGGCGAAAATTTTGTGAAAGTTTGTCTCCTGAATCTTCCGAGTCATCTGTTTGGACCAGTTTAAAAAAGTTCGGTTCATCATTTGCTCCGCAGCGTACAAAGCATATTCCAGAAGAAATTTTAAATGGTTTTGCTGACAAGATAGCCCCTCCATCAGTTGCCAGATATGAAGAAATGCCTACTTTTATTTCCTATCCTTCTCACTCTAACTGGCTAGACTCTCCTTTCTCAGTTAATGAATTAAAACGAGTAACTAATTCCCTTTCAGACTCTTCTCCTGGTCCTGATGGAATATTATATAGCTTTATTAAAGCATTCTCTGACACGTCGTTAGAATACTTCTTATCTTTAATTAATAACATGTTTGAAAACGGATTTATTCCGGATATCTGGAAAATTCAAAAAATCCTCCCGATTTTAAAACCAGGGAAAAATCCTTCCGAAGTCTCTTCCTATCGTCCTATCGCTCTTTCGTCGTGTTTAACGAAAGTAGCGGAGCACTTGATAAAGAACAGATTGGAGTGGTTTGTTGAAAATCACAGTATTATCTCTCAAAATCAATATGGCTTCCGGAAAAAGAAATCAACTATGGATAATTTAAGTATATTTACAACAGAAATTCGTATTTCCCAATCCCTTAATTCTTGCACACTGGCCACATTTCTTGATCTTTCGTCAGCTTATGACGATGTATTAATTAATATTTTAAAAGAAAAATTGATAAAAATAAAAATTCCTATGAAATTGGTTCAATTTATTATCAACTTGCTATCAGACAGATCCATTATAATCCACTCTTCCTCAAAAATTTTAAAACATAAATTATGGAAAGGGTTACCTCAGGGGTCTGTAATTAGTCCATTGTTATTTAATATTTATATAAGCGATTTAGACATTTTAATCCCTTTTTATATCAAGCGACTTTATTTTGCGGATGATTTTCTTATATATATAACACACAAAAATTTATCCCATGCTGCTAAGGAGTTAAATTTGGCTTTGCATTATATTAAAGTTTGGTTATTGTCAAATGGAATGAATTTAGCGACTTCTAAAACTAAGGTAGTGGCTTTTACGCGCAAAAGAAAATTGCCCCCTTTTTCTGTCTCATTTGATAATGTTCATCTCCAAACTGTTAAGCAAGTAAAATTTCTTGGTATACTTTTGGACCATAAGCTTTCCTGGCTCCCACATATTCAACACATTTCTGCTAAGTGTGAAAAGGGGCTTAATATGATGCGAGCAGTTTCCAGAGTATGGTGGGGATCTCATCCTACTACCCTGAAACTAACGTATAACTCCCTAGTTCGAAGCCACTTGGATTATGGCACATTTCTTTTCGACCCCCTTCCTAAATATTTGGATAAAAAACTTGAAAGAATTCAATCCAAGGCGCTCAGAATGATTATTGGGGCGATGAAATCTTCTCCTATTAACGCGCTCCAGGTGGAATGCGTAGAACCACCCTTATTTTTGAGAAGACAATTCCTTGCTGATAAGTTTATTTTCAAATCTTTATCTCTGTCTCGTCATCCTTTAGAAGAAAGTCTCGATCATTTGTTTAATATGTGGCGCATCTGTGTATATTCCTGAATTCAATCTAAATCTTTCTTATAAATTGCCTAGAGAAATTTCTATATTTACCGCAGAATGCTTCGCAATTGAACAAGCTTTAATTCAAATCCAGCTTCTCAATATTCGTCAAGCCATACTATGCACTGACTCTCTAAGTGCTGTATTAAAAATTTCCTCTAATATCGTTCGATGTCCAGAAGACTACATTATTTGTAATATTAAAAACATCCTCAACTCTCTACACGAATCACAATTTGAGACAATATTGGTTTGGGTCCCTGGCCATCTAGGAATTGAGGGTAACGAGAAAGCCGATTCTCTCGCTAAACTTGGAACGATCTCTGGTTCTATCCCTTTAGATTTTAGAATTCCTATCTCTGACGTCTTCTCTATTCTTAAATCCAATATGTCTCGTTCCTGGGAAGAAAATTGGACAAGTACGAAAACCCGAACTGGATCTTTCTATGCTGGAATACAAAGGCATATTCCGAGTAAACCTTGGTTCCACGGCAAAAAAAATCCAAAAGATTTATTTCCTGCATTTCGAGAATGAGAATTGGTCACTGCTCTATTGCAACTCATTTGTTTAAGATCCGAGTCCTCGATAGTCCACTCTGCGAGTGACTGACTCTTGACCATATATTCTTTAATTGTAAAAATCATTCTTCCTTCAAAAACATTTATCGTTTGCTTATTAAAATTACCCACAATTCTCCCCTTAGTATTCCGTATTTGCTGTCTCTCAACAATTCTCGCGTTTTTTCAGTTTTATACAAGTTCATAGACTTAAATGAGTTCAATGTTTGATTTGTCCTGTCCCCTCGTAGATTAACCTAAAAAATTTAACTATCTTTCTTAACTTTAATGGCACAAAGCACTCTTCTTAGGGTGAATTGCCTATTCCATAAAAAAAAAAAAACGTTTTATATATGTTTATCCACACAACAATAATAATTGGAGTTAAATATTATATATAAAAAAAAAAACTTCAAATTTAGTAATTAAAAACATGCCAGATAATTTTTTCCCACCCGCTCTTTGCACTAATAACAAATTAAAAAAAAAGTAAAATAATTAATCTTGGTATAAATTAATTTGTAACGATTTTAACTTTTTTTTAGATAGGGAAGACTGCTAGAAATTTAAATACTGGAGTTAAGGAACATCTCAAGTGTTTAAATAATAATAATTATTCTGATTTTGCCAACCCTAGGAGAAAAAATAAGAAAATATAAAATATAAAATATTTTAGAAACCAATAATTCTTTTGATATAAAAAAACGGTAAAATATTTTTAAAACAAACACAACAGATTTATAAATAGCAAACTTAGAAATTTTTTAAATTAGAAAAAGTGTTAATAGTAAATTAAATATTATTAATAACCAAATATTTTATTTATTTTCACATAATTTATCTTTGTTATTTAAACAACCTGATTATCTTTTGTTAATTTAAAAAAATTGTTTATTAATGTATAATGTAACGTTTACATATTCTAAAATAATTTTATATTTCATTTTATATAATTGGTTTTTAATGAAGTAATTATGCACTACTCTCTATTTTTGTCTATAGTTCTTATTAGTCTATACTTGTTTGTTCTTTTATAAATTTTATTCATAAAAGAACAAACAAGTATCTATATATATACAAGTATTTATTATTGTGATTATGTAAGCGGTGTATACAAAGTTATTTGTTTCATTTAATTAAATTATTAAAAACTTCCACAACCGAGCCCACGCTTCGACACATTTTAAAATAAAATGTTCAGCTGAAATTAACACCAGAGCGATCAATCAAAAAAAATCCAACATCGGACTCAATTTACCCGAAAACGAAAGCTTCCTTCCTTTACCCCTCCCCAAACCCTACTCTTATCCCTTAACCAACCAGCCTCTGATGTTCTCTCCCTCTCCTATATGCTTTCTCTTTCTCATGTTTACCTGCTATTTTTTCTCTGTACTATGATTTAGTTTATATATTATTATCTTGAAGAAGGTTGCGTTTGACCGAAACCGGTCGACCAATAAAAGTTCGAATAAACGTGAGGTTCTGGGTTCGTGTCCCAGTTGCGACCATTATATTTTATTATTTTTCTGTGTCTGGTTAATTTTTCTATTAAAAAAACAATAGACTGTTATTATTGTAATCTTCTTCATCAATCAAATAAAGTGCTTTTTATAAAAAAATATTTTGTTTCATTTTGTATAATGTCAAGCCACAAAGTGTTTGCTTTCTTCGATAATGAAGTAATTGATAGTTAGCGGCTGGCTTAGTCCAGCGGTAGGCCGTTGGACTTTTATTCCGAAGGTGGCGGGTTCGAACTCGGCGTGCGCAAATAAATTTTATTTAATTTTTTATATTTTTTATTTATTTATTTACCATATTTTTTATTCATTTATTGTACAAAATAAGGGTAGTCCCACAAAGCTGTCATACGGCAGCTTGTCTGTAGGTTCTACAATTTATCACTCTTAATATTATACATAAGGAAATATTTGTTAATACATATTATATAGTTTTAAGGAAAAATTAGGATAGATCACATAATAATATTAGAATATTTGAATTACATCTATAAGATATTTCAATGTACATGCCTAATAATAAGATATATAGGCAGCTACATTAAGATAAACAATTCAACATATTTAAAGATACATGGAGTTTTCGTTAATTAACCACATTTTTATCATTTTAGGGCATAATCTGTCATTTTTTTCAAATTTTAAGTTTTTATTTATTTTATTAAAAATTGATTTGTGTTAATTCACAATTAATTATTAAAAATAATATATAGTATATTGGCGGCACGTTTCAGAGTGGAAGATACTCTTAGTATCGTCCTGGTGTAAGACCACCATTCAGAATTGAAACGTTGCTTGAAATGGCTTTAACGATGTTTAGTGACTAGATCACCATAAACAAAAAAAAAATCTGAATAGCCAGATAGTTCCTTTATTATCTATATCCCCACCTCCTCTTCTTCGTCTCCTTCCCTTCCCCACTTAACTTCAGCCTCATAACACACCCCAATCGGGGATGCCATAGTTTCACTGGCTCCAGACGGGAGTAGTTGGGACTATTTGTTATGATATAATTAATTTAGATATAGTTCTCACTTAAAATTAATAAAATGTTACTTTGCTTTCTGTTAGTTAATTATTTTTAAATATAGAAGTTCAGCGAATGCTCGAATGATCGAATTTTTGAAAAAATAGCAGAATTTTAACCAAAAGCAAAAAGCTAGACACTTATTGGAGAGAATTCTTCGGAGGTAGACGCCTCTACGAAAGTCAACGTGACCCTTTTGATTTTATAAAATGTAGAATCATTCGAACAAAGTATATAAGAATATATTACAAACACAGTGCTTCTCTTTCGAGTGGCTTTCGCTGTGCTACACGATCTAATCGGCATTTAAAGTACACTTTAAAATCTATGCCATACGCGCAATTCGCGTTTGCATTATTGTATGCAAAACTAATTGGATAACACAGGCAACCAAAAGCAAAGAACAATTTTAAATAACACTGTCACCCACGAAGAGATCTGGGATTTATACATGTAGATCTGGGATGGAAACTGCACCAATCTACGAAAAGTTTTGACTCGCCAGGATACCATTGTCCGTTGGTTGGAGTGAACTTTTCATTGGGGAACTACCAGATACCAGAGGATCAGACGGGTGGGCGTTTTCCACGATAATTAGCTTCACGATAGCTAGATTAGTGTAATTAAATGGTCGATCCAGGGGTAAGTTATTTATTGGTTCATTTATCAATCTCTGTAATTTATTACTAATAATTTGTTAATATAGAAATATACATAATTTATTGTTCTTTGTTAATACTGGTTTTAATTGTTTCCTTGATTACTTAAAAGTGTGCTCTGTCCCCCACGGCCTTGTAAAGAGAATTTTGCTCTACGCTGTTGGCCTAGTCATAGAGACCAGTGGCGCCCCTTTAATAAGATAAAAATAAAGCCTACATCCACCACTAACTTTATCATTATCTGGTCTATAATTTCCTCGTAACATCTTGTAAGGTATTCACTGTAAAAAAAAAAAAAAAACAGCCAACCCAGGTCTAAGAACTACTTGTTCCTCTCTCCTGTAAAATAGATTATGGTCAGAAAGGCATTCTGTCCTTCAGTTCTTGTTACTCGTGTTTCCTTGTCAGTAGGAGCCTGCTTCTCTCCCGCCCATACCTCTTACTAATTCTGTGACTCATTCATAAAATTTGATCAATATATCAGTATTTAGTTTGGACAGGCGTATTTAGTAAAGTCAACATTAAATTCTAAAATATTTTCCTTCTAGACATCAATACCGCATTGAGTAAAGTTGTAATGATGGCTACCTACTGTATGTGTAAATGCTTTAGGAATATTTTATGTTTACATACAGGGTGTAACAAGACGTACCCGAGAGATTTTAACCAGTGATTCCTGAGCTAATTTGGAGTAAAAAAAATTAATGAAATTTTTGTCTCCGGTGACTTTTTTGATGACGTTTATTTTTTTCTAAATTTTTTTAACAAAATCAAACAAAAAAAAATATTTTTTTCTCATTTCGTCACTGGTCACTCAGCCGAGTTACCGCCCAGCCTCTTAACCCGCTTCCAACACGTACTGTTTTTTATGTTTTTGAAGAAAAAAAAACATCAAAAATGTCGCCGGTGACCAAAATTTTACTTACATTTTTTACTCCAAATAAGCTCAGGAATCGCTGGTTAAAATCTTTCGGGTACGTCCTGTTACATCCTGTATAGTGTTTCGTGGTGTTCATTGTACATTGTTCGCATGTTTTAGTTAGTGTATTATGTTTTTTTTTTTTATTATTAAGTGCCATACTAATTGGTTAAATAATTTTATTGTAATATTGTACAACCTCCGAATAAAATATGTAATATGGTTTGTCCAATGATTTTGAACTTGTATACCTTTTGTTTTTATCGAGACTGAAAACTTTTATTGGTGTATTCTGTATTACCGATATTGTGGATAACAGTCTTTATCGATGTTGAATGTTCGTGCTAGGGACGCAGTACTTGCACTAGAGGTGACAGGTCCACTTTTTTGGTTTTAAGAAAGTTTTATTTGGGAAACGCGTGGCAATCCTATCTTCTACTTCTGTTTTGTAAAATTATTCAGTGTTGTAGCAGTTTCCTTTGTTTGTATTCACACTCCACTGAAAAGATAAGTGTCCCTGTGCCAGAAGTTATCACATTTTCTCCTACTTCTAATAACAAATTTCTTTTAATTAAAAGACAAAATAACTTTGTTTTCATCACTTTTTATTTATAAAAAAAGTAAGGGTTAAGGAACATCTCAGGGCATTAAATGGCAACAGTGAATCTGAGTTTGCAGATCATTTATTAAAGTATGATCATAACAACATTGATGAGGAAATCATGATCAACACCATACGACAACCTGCAGTCCACCTCGGAACAGGAATACCTAGTAAGGAGGACTGAGGATAAAATATTTCACTTTGTATTCTTAATTTATTTAATATTGTATTTTAATTTTAATTTGTATTGTCATTAAATATTTTTTTTTTTTTGCCAAAAACCATGGGCTAAAAGTATTACATACGGGTTACAAGGCGTCACAGATAAATAATTTAGAGATATTAGAAATTAGAAAAAATGTAAATAATAAAGCAGACATAATAAATAAGCAGAAAATTTTTATAAACCCTCTTTTGAACCTTTTCCCACTTGACCGGTCTTTCCCTGCTAATGACTTTGAAATTCCTAATTGTAATTAACTTCCCCCACCCTTACCCCTTCCCTCTAGCCTTTCCTCCCATATGTAATCTATATTTAAATTTTAACATTTGTTCCTGATGAGGTGAACATCATTCACGAAACATGTAGATTGTGTATAAATAAAGAGTGATGAAAACAAAGTTATTTTGTCTTTTAATTAAAATAAATAATGACATCACAAAGTGAAAACCTTTCCGAAGAAGTTTTCTTCGAAAAATTAACAAATTTCTTTCATGGAACAGAATCTGTAATCAATTTCATCAAGCCTAAGCCTGTCTGGAGCCACGAAAATAAAGTAAGGCTGATGTAAATATTATGAATAAGAATAAGAAATGAACGCTTGTTCAAGAAAGATAAGGTTGATTGGAATTTTGAAAACAGGGTACACCCAGGAAAGCTTATTAGAAAAGTTCATTAGTACGATTTTTAAAATTTTTCAATAATTGGGGAAATTATTTTTCTGTTGAAATGCTACTTAAGCAGGCAAATTATATATAAGATGTACTTTCGTTTTATGGCTTAGAAAAAATGACGATTTTGTTGTTTTTAAGATAATTTTTTTTATTTTTATTTTTATTTTTTTATAATTTTTTATTTATTTAAGATGTAAAAAAAACATAATATAACGTTTGCGCATAGTGCTGACCTCAAATAAATTTAATGAAATTTGAAATCTAAATCTTAGGACAAATGGCTGAGGCTCGACTTTTAAGAACAGAATTTACTACAACATTCGTTAAGACATCCGCCTTGCTAATGGACACTGCCAAAATGTGTAAAACGTTGGATAAATAAGAATGTAGCGCAAAACGGCATAATACCCCAAAAATTAATCATGCTTAAACTTTCCGCCGTGAATACCTCATATTATATTTAAAGTGAATAAGTTTGTTCTTAAAAAATTGCTTATTCTTTTCAGCTTCATTAATTGGTATGTTAAAGTAAGATTTCATTTGAGCCAGTGTCGAGTTAGCCTATAGGAAGAACGTTATGTACAGGGACCGCAGATACTGCAGAGAATACACATCTGCTAACCTTTAACAGAAATTGCGCCAATCGTTGAATTTGGCGGCGATTTGAAAAAATAGATTAAATTGAAAACGTTCAACATAAGTAAAAAATAACCGATCGTAACCTTATCCACATTTCAGATGACCAAATGTGAATGGTAGAAGAAGTCAAGGAAGCCGAGGAAGACACGAGGCACGATCAAGTGAATCAGATACTTGAGTCGGACCATGTCTAGAGTCAGAATAATAAAAGAGAACATGTATGAATGTGAATGAGGCAAGGAATATATGTTAAGACCAAGTTGTTGGCGGTCCGTCCTCTCTGACTACACCTGCGTTAGTTAGTTAGTTAGTCTAAAAGGAAATAAGATGAAAACCAGGAAAATACAAAAATACAGTACAAAAATTATAAAAAAATCAACGTTGATGGGTAAATTGATCTCTTGGGTGATACGGATGAACTTTATCAACCTCCACCTGTAAAATAAATGTTGGAACAGTTAATAGCCCGTGACAGAAGTCCAACCCTACCTAATCCTAAGCCAATTCCTCAAGTACCGCAGGCTAACTACAATCCACCCCCTCCCGCATGCAAGCAGACAAAGAAAAACCACAAATAGCTAGTATAAACAAATAGTTGAAATTATAAACCTTGATAAATAATAAGCAAGGTCAATAATAGAAAGAACATTCAGGAACAAAAAAAAACCTAACCTAAACTAACCTAACCTAACCTAACCTAACCTAATCTAACCTAACCTAACTTAACCTAACCTAACCAAACTTAACCTTACCAAACCTAACCTAACCTAACCAAACCTAATCCAACCTGACCTAACCTAACCTGTGCAGGCCACAAATCTAAGCGTCGATCCGAAATTTCAAACACATCGGTGGCGTAGGGCCAGAGAAAACTACATTTTAAAATTGTTCGAAGCCAAGCCTAACATTATGCCCATGAAAAGTATGATATAATAATAAGCAAGGTCAATAAATAGAAAGACCATTCAGGAAAAAAAAAACCTAACCTAAACTAACCTAACCTAACCTAATCTAACCTAACCTAACTTAACCTAACCTAATCTAACCTAACCTAAATTAACCTTACCAAACCTAACCTAACCAAACCTAACCCAACCTAACCTAACCTAACCTGTGCAGGCCACAAATCTAAGCGTCGATCAAAAATTTCAGGCACATAGTCAGCGTAGGACCGGAGAAAACTACATTTTAAACTTGTTCGAACCCAAGCCTAATATTATGCCCATGAAAAGAATGATATTTTCCAATATGCAACTTTTTGCAAATACTCGTTTGGATTCCTACACAGGCCACTATTCTGAGCGTACATCCAAGATTTAAGTCACGTCGGTGGCATGGCGCCGGAAATTTTTTTTTTAACATTTTTCGAGCCCAAATCAAACATCATGCCCATGAAAAGTATGATATTTTCACAAATGCAACTTTTTGCAAATTTTCTTTTTGATTCCCGTGCAGACAACTATTCTAAGCGTACATCCAAAATTTCACACACGAGCCCAAGTCTTGCATTATGCCCATGAAAAGTATGATATTTTCCAATTGATCAATTGTAAATTTTCTTTTTGATACCCGTGCAGGCCACTATTCTAAGCGTGCATCCAAAATTTCAGTAACGTCGGCGGTGTAGGGCCGGAGAAAACTGCATTTTAAAAATGTTGGAGCCCAAGTCTTGGATTATGCCCATGAAAAGAATGAAATTTTACCAAATGCAACTTCTCGCAAATATTCGTTTGGATTCCTGTGCAGGCCACTATTCTGAGCGTAGATCAAAAATTTCAGTCACATCGGTGGAGTAGTGCAAGAGAAAACTACATTTTAAAATTGTTCGAGACCAAGTCTTGCATTATGCTCATGAAAAGTATGATATTTTCCCAAATGCAACTTTTTGCAAATTTTCTTTTTGATTCCCGTGCAGGCCACTATGCTAAGCATACATAGAAAATTTCCTGCACATCGGCGGAATAGGGCCGGAGAAAACTACATTTTAAAATTGTTCGAGCCCGAGTCATTATTAAAATAAAATAATTTTCTTTTTGATTTCCGTGCAGGCCACTATTCAAAGAGTACATAAAAAATTTCCGGCACATCGGCGGCATAGGGCCGGAGAAAACTACATTTTAAAATTGTTCGAGCCCAAGTCTTGCATTATGCCCATGAAAAGTATGATATTTTCCCAAATGCAACTTTTTGCAAATTTTCTTTTTGATTCCCGTGCAGGCCACTATCTTAAGCGTACATACAAAATTTCCGGCACATCGGCCGCATAAGGCCGGAGAAAACTACATTTTAAAATTGTTCGAGCCCAAGTCTTGCATTATGCCCATGAAAAGTATGATATTTTCCCAAATACAACTTTTTGCAAATTTTCTTTTTGATTCCCGTACAGGCCACTATCCTAAGCGTACATACAAAATTTCCGGCACATCGGCGGCATAGGGCCGGAGAAAACTACATTTTAAAATTGTTCGAGCCCAAGTCTTGCATTATGCCCATGAAAAGTATGATATTTTCCCAAATGCAACTTTTTGCAAATTTTCTTTTTGATTCCCGTGCAGGCCACTATCCTAAGCGTACATACAAAATTTCCGGCACATCGGCCGCATAAGGCCGGAGAAAACTACATTTTAAAATTGTTCGAGCCCAAGTCTTGCATTATGCCCATGAAAAGTATGATATTTTCCCAAATACAACTTTTGTCACTGGTCACTCAGCCGAGTTACCGCCCAGCCTTTTAACCCGCTTCCAACACGTACTGTTTTTTATGTTTTTGAAGAAAAAAAAAACATCAAAAATGTCGCCGGTGACCAAAATTTTACTTACATTTTTTACTCCAAATAAGCTCAGGAATCGCTGGTTAAAATCTTTCGGGTACGTCCTGTTACATCCTGTATAGTGTTTCGTGGTGTTCATTGTACATTGTTTGCATGTTTTAGTTAGTGTATTATGTTTTTTTTTAAAATTATTAAGTGCCATACTAATTGGTTAAATAATTTTATTGTAATATTGTACAACCTCCGAATAAAATATGTAATATGGTTTGTCCAATGATTTTTAACTTGTATACCTTTTGTTTTTATCGAGACTGAAAACTTTTATTGGTGTATTCTGTATTACCGATATTGTGGATAAAAGTCTTTATCGATGTTGAATGTTTGTGCTAGGGACGCAGTACTTGCACTAGAGGTGACAGGTCCACTTTTTTGGTTTTAAGAAAGTTTTATTTGGGAAACGCGTGGCAATCCTATCTTCTACTTCTGTTTTGTAAAATTATTCAGTGTTGTAGCAGTTTCCTTTGTTTGTATTCACACTCCACTGAAAAGATAAGTGTCCCTGTGCCAGAAGTTATCACATTTTTCTCCTACTTCTAATAACAAATTTCTTTTAATTAAAAGACAAAATAACTTTGTTTTCATCACTTTTTATTTATAAAAAAAGTAAGGGTTAAGGAACATCTCAGGGCATTAAATGGCAACAGTGAATCTGAGTTTGCAGATCATTTATTAAAGTATGATCATAACAACATTGATGAGGAAATCATGATCAACGCCATACGACAACCTGCAGTCCACCTCGGAACAGGAATACCTAGTGAGGAGGACTGAGGATAAAATATTTCACTTTGAATTCTTAATTTATTTAATATTGTATTTTAATTTTAATTTGTATTGTCATTAAATAATTTTTTTTTTTTTTTTGACAAAAACCATGGGCTAAAAGTATTACATACGGGTTACAAGGCGTCACAGATAAATAATTTAGAGATATTAGAAATTAGAAAAAATGTAAATAATAAAGCAGACATAATAAATAAGCAGAAATTTTTTATAAACCCTCTTTTGAACCTTTTCCCACTTGACCGGTCTTTCCCTGCTAATGACTTTGAAATTCCTAATTGTAATTAACTTCCCCCACCCTTACCCCTTCCCCTTCCTTCTAGCCTTTCCTCCCATATGTAATCTATATTTAATTTTTAAGTTTAGTATACATTTGTTCCTGATGAGGTGAACATCGTTCACGTAACATGTAGATTGTGTATATATATAAAGTGATGAAAACAAAGTTATTTTGTCTTTTATTTAAAATAAATAATGACATCACAAAGTGAAAACCTTTCCGAAGAAGTTTTCTTCGAAAAATTAACAAATTTCTTTCATGGAACAGAATCTGTAATCAATTTCATCAAGCCTAAGCCTGTCTGGAGCCACGAAAATAAAGTAAGGCTGATGTAAATATTATGAATAAGAATAAGAAATGAACGCTTGTTCAAGAAAGATAAGGTTGATTGGAATTTTGAAAACAGGGTACACCCAGGAAAGCTTATTAGAAAAGTTCATTAGTACGATTTTTAAAATTTTTCAATAATTGGGGAAATTATTTTTCTGTTGAAATGCTACTTAAGCAGGCAAATTATATATAAGATGTACTTTCGTTTTATGGCTTAGAAAAAATGACGATTTTGTTGTTTTTAAGATAATTTTTTTTATTTTTATTTTTATTTTTTTATAATTTTTTATTTATTTAAGATGTAAAAAAAAACATAATATAACGTTTGCGCATAGTGCTGACCTCAAATAAATTTAATGAAATTTGAAATCTAAATCATAGGACAAATGGCTGAGGCTCGACTTTAAAGAACAGAATTTACTACAACATTCGTTAAGACATCCGCCTTGCTAATGGACACTGCCAAAATGTGTAAAACGTTGGATAAATAAGAATGTAGCGCAAAACGGCATAATACCCCAAAAATTAATCATGCTTAAACTTTCCGCCGTGAATACCTCATATTATATTTAAAGTGAATAAGTTTGTTCTTAAAAAATTGCTTATTCTTTTCAGCTTCATTAATTGGTATGTTAAAGTAAGATTTCATTTGAGCCAGTGTCGAGTTAGCCTATAGGAAGAACGTTATGTACAGGGACCGCAGATACTGCAGAGAATACACATCTGCTAACCTTTAACAGAAATTGCGCCAATCGTTGAATTTGGCGGCGATTTGAAAAAATAGATTAAATTGAAAACGTTCAACATAAGTAAAAAATAACCGATCGTAACCTTATCCACATTTCAGATGACCAAATGTGAATGGTAGAAGAAGTCAAGGAAGCCGAGGAAGACACGAGGCACGATCAAGTGAATCAGATACTTGAGTCGGACCATGTCTAGAGTCAGAATAATAAAAGAGAACATGTATGAATGTGAATGAGGCAAGGAATATATGTTAAGACCAAGTTGTTGGCGGTCCGTCCTCTCTGACTACACCTGCGTTAGTTAGTTAGTTAGTCTAAAAGGAAATAAGATGAAAACCAGGAAAATACAAAAATACAGTACAAAAATTATAAAAAAATCAACGTTGATAGGTAAATTGATCTCTTGGGTGATACGGATGAACTTTATCAACCTCCACCTGTAAAATAAATGTTGGAACAGTTGATAGCCCGTGACAGAAGTCCAACCCTACCTAATCCTAAGCCACTTCCTCAAGTACCGCAGGCTAACTACAATCCACCCCCTCCCGCATGCAAGCAGACAAAGAAAAACCACAAATAGCTAGTATAAACAAATAGTTGAAATTATAAACCTTGATAAATAATAAGCAAGGTCAATAATAGAAAGAACATTCAGGAACAAAAAAAAACCTAACCTAAACTAACCTAACCTAACCTAACCTAACCTAACCTAATCTAACCTAACCTAACTTAACCTAACCTAACCAAACTTAACCTTACCAAACCTAACCTAACCTAACCAAACCTAATCCAACCTGACCTAACCTAACCTGTGCAGGCCACAAATCTAAGCGTCGATCCGAAATTTCAAACACATCGGTGGCGTAGGGCCAGAGAAAACTACATTTTAAAATTGTTCGAAGCCAAGCCTAACATTATGCCCATGAAAAGAATGATATTTTCCAATATGCAACTTTTTGCAAATACTCGTTTGGATTCCTACACAGGCCACTATTCTGAGCGTACATCCAAGATTTAAGTCAAGTCGGTGGCATGGCGCCGGAAATTTTTTTTTTAACATTTTTCGAGCCCAAATCAAACATCATGCCCATGAAAAGTATGATATTTTCACAAATGCAACTTTTTGCAAATTTTCTTTTTGATTCCCGTGCAGACAACTATTCTAAGCGTACATCCAAAATTTCACACACGAGCCCAAGTCTTGCATTATGCCCATGAAAAGTATGATATTTTCCAATTGATCAATTGCAAATTTTCTTTTTGATACCCGTGCAGGCCACTATTCTAAGCGTGCATCCAAAATTTCAGTAACATCGGCGGTGTAGGGCCGGAGAAAACTGCATTTTAAAAATGTTCGAGCCCAAGTCTTGGATTATGCCCATGAAAAGTATGAAATTTTACCAAATGCAACTTCTTGCAAATATTCGTTTGGATTCCTGTGCAGGCCACTATTCTGAGCGTAGATCAAAAATTTCAGTCACATCGGTGGAGTAGTGCAAGAGAAAACTACATTTTAAAATTGTTCGAGACCAAGTCTTGCATTATGCTCATGAAAAGTATGATATTTTCCCAAATGCAACTTTTTCCAAATTTTCTTTTTGATTCCCGTGCAGGCCACTATTCTATGCGTACATACAAAATTTCCGGCATATCGGCGGCATAGGGCCGGAGAAAACTACATTTTAAAATTGTTCGAGCCAAAGTCTTGCATTATGCCCATGAAAAGTATGATATTTTTCCAAATGCAACTTTTGGCAAATTTTCTTTTTGATTCCCGTGCAGGCCACTATTGTAAGCGTACATACAAAATTTCCGGCACATCGGTGGCATAGGGCCGGAGAAAACAACATTTTCAAATTGTTCGAGCCCAAGTCTTGCATTATTCCCATGAAAAGTATGATATTTTCCCAAATGCAACTTTTTGCAAATATTCTTTTTGATTCTCGTGCAGGCCACTATGCTAAGCATACATACAAAATTTCCTGCACATCGGCGGCATAGGGCCGGAGAAAACTACATTTTAAAATTGTTCGAGCCAGAGTCTTGCATTATGCCCATGAAAAGTATGAAATTTTCCCAAATGCAACTTTTTGCAAATTTTCTTTTTGATTCCAGTGCAGGCCACTATTCTAAGCGTACATACAAAATTTCCGGCACATCGGTGGCATAGGGCCGGAGAAAACAACATTTTCAAATTGTTCGAGCCCAAGTCTTGCATTATGCCCATGAAAAGTATGATATTTTCCCAAATGCAACTTTTTGCAAATTTTCTTTTTGATTCCCGTGCAGGCCACTATCCTAAGCGTACATACAAAATTTCCGGCACATCGGCGGCATAGGGCCGGAGAAAACTACATTTTAAAATTGTTCGAGCCCAAGTCTTGCATTATTCCCATGAAAAGTATGATATTTTCCCAAATGCAACTTTTTGCAAATATACTTTTTGATTCTCGTGCAGGCCACTATTATAAGCATACATACAAAATTTCCTGCACATCGGCGGCATAGGGCCGGAGAAAACTACATTTTAAAATTGTTCGAGCCCAAGTCTTGCATTATGCCCATGAAAAGTATGATATTTTCCCAAATGCAACTTTTTGCAAATTTTCTTTTTGATTCCCGTGCAGGCCACTATCCTAAGCGTACATACAAAATTTCCGCCACATCGGCCGCATAAAGCCGGAGAAAACTACATTTTAAAATTGTTCGAGCCCAAGTCTTGCATTATGCCCATGAAAAGTATGATATTTTCGCAAATGCAACTTTTTGCAAATTTTCTTTTTGATTCCCGTGCAGGCCACTATCCTAAGCGTACATACAAAATTTCCGACACATCGGCCGCAAAAGGCCGGAGAAAACTACAATTTAAAATTGTTCGAGCCCAAGTCTTGCATTATGCCCATGAAAAGTATGATATTTTCCCAAATGCAACTTTTTGCAAATTTTCTTTTTGATTCCCGTGCAGGCCACTATTCTAAGCGTACATACAAAATTTCCGACACATCGGCCGCATAAGGCCGGAGAAAACTACATTTTAAAATTGTTCGAGCCCAAGTCTTGCATTATGCCCATGAAAAGTATGATATTTTCCCAAATGCAACTTTTTGCAAATTTTCTTTTTGATTCCCGTGCAGGCCACTATCCTAAGCGTACATACAAAATTTCCGCCACATCGGCCGCATAAAGCCGGAGAAAACTACATTTTAAAATTGTTCGAGCCCAAGTCTTGCATTATGCCCATGAAAAGTATGATATTTTCCCAAATGCAACTTTTTGCAAATTTTCTTTTTGATTCCCGTGCAGGCCACTATCCTCAGCGTACATACAAAATTTCCGACACATCGGCCGCAAAAGGCCGGAGAAAACTACAATTTAAAATTGTTCGAGCCCAAGTCTTGCATTATGCCCATGAAAAGTATGATATTTTCCCAAATGCAACTTTTTGCAAATTTTCTTTTTGATTCCCGTGCAGGCCACTATTCTAAGCGTATATACAAAATTTCCGACACATCGGCCGCATAAGGCCGGAGAAAACTACATTTTAAAATTGTTCGAGCCCAAGTCTTGCATTATGCCCATGAAAAGTATGATATTTTCCCAAATGCAACTTTTTGCAAATTTTCTTTTTGATTCCCGTGCAGGCCACTATTCTAAGTGTACATACAAAATTTCCGACACATCGGCCGCATAAGGCCGGAGAAAACTACATTTTAAAATTGTTCGAGCCCAAGTCTTGCATTATGCCCATGAAAAGTATGATATTTTCCCAAATGCAACTTTTTGCAAATTTTCTTTTTGATTCCCGTGCAGGCCAGTATTCTAAGCGTACATACAAAATTTCCGACACATCGGCCGCATAAGGCCGGAGAAAACTACATTTTAAAATTGTTCGAGCCCAAGTCTTGCATTATGCCCATGAAAAGTATGATATTTTCCCAAATGCAACTTTTTGCAAATTTTCTTTTTGATTCCCGTGCAGGCCACTATCCTAAGCGTACATACAAAATTTCCGGCACATCGGCCGCATAAGGCCGGAGAAAACTACATTTTAAAATTGTTCGAGCCCAAGTCTTGCATTATGCCCATGAAAAGTATGATATTTTCCCAAATGCAACTTTTTGCAAATTTTCTTTTTGATTCCCGTGCAGGCCACTATCCTAAGCGTACATACAAAATTTCCGACACATCGGCCGCAAAAGGCCGGAGAAAACTACAATTTAAAATTGTTCGAGCCCAAGTCTTGCATTATGCCCATGAAAAGTATGATATTTTCCCAAATGCAACTTTTTGCAAATTTTCTTTTTGATTCCCGTGCAGGCCACTATTCTAAGTGTACATACAAAATTTCCGACACATCGGCCGCATAAGGCCGGAGAAAACTACATTTTAAAATTGTTCGAGCCCAAGTCTTGCATTATGCCCATGAAAAGTATGATATTTTCCCAAATGCAACTTTTTGCAAATTTTCTTTTTGATTCCCGTGCAGGCCAGTATTCTAAGCGTACATACAAAATTTCCGACACATCGGCCGCATAAGGCCGGAGAAAACTACATTTTAAAATTGTTCGAGCCCAAGTCTTGCATTATGCCCATGAAAAGTATGATATTTTCCCAAATGCAACTTTTTGCAAATTTTCTTTTTGAATCCCGTGCAGGCCACTATCCTAAGCGTACATACAAAATTTCCGGCACATCGGCCGCATAAGGCCGGAGAAAACTACATTTAAAAATTGTTCGAGCCCAAGTCTTGCATTATGCACATGAAAAGTATGATATTTTCCCAAATGCAACTTTTTGCAAATTTTCTTTTTGATTCCCGTGCAGGCGTACATACAAAATTTCCGACACATCGGCCGCAAAAGGCCGGAGAAAACTACAATTTAAAATTGTTCGAGCCCAAGTCTTGCATTATGCCCATGAAAAGTATGATATTTTCCCAAATGCAACTTTTTGCAAATTTTCTTTTTGATTCCCGTGCAGGCCACTATTCTAAGCGTACATACAAAATTTCCGACACATCGGCCGCATAAGGCCGGAGAAAACTACATTTTAAAATTGTTCGAGCCCAAGTCTTGCATTATGCCCATGAAAAGTATGATATTTTCCCAAATGCAACTTTTTGCAAATTTTCTTTTTGATTCCCGTGCAGGCCACTATTCTAAGCGTACATACAAAATTTCCGACACATCGGCCGCATAAGGCCGGAGAAAACTACATTTTAAAATTGTTCGAGCCCAAGTCTTGCATTATGCCCATGAAAAGTATGATATTTTCCCAAATGCAACTTTTTGCAAATTTTCTTTTTGATTCCCGTGCAGGCCACTATTCTAAGTGTACATACAAAATTTCCGACACATCGGCCGCATAAGGCCGGAGAAAACTACATTTTAAAATTGTTCGAGCCCAAGTCTTGCATTATGCCCATGAAAAGTATGATATTTTCCCAAATGCAACTTTTTGCAAATTTTCTTTTTGATTCCCGTGCAGGCCAGTATTCTAAGCGTACATACAAAATTTCCGGCACATCGGCCGCATAAGGCCGGAGAAAACTACATTTAAAAATTGTTCGAGCCCAAGTCTTGCATTATGCACATGAAAAGTATGATATTTTCCCAAATGCAACTTTTTGCAAATTTTCTTTTTGATTCCCGTGCAGGCGTACATACAAAATTTCCGACACATCGGCCGCAAAAGGCCGGAGAAAACTACAATTTAAAATTGTTCGAGCCCAAGTCTTGCATTATGCCCATGAAAAGTATGATATTTTCCCAAATGCAACTTTTTGCAAATTTTCTTTTTGATTCCCGTGCAGGCGTACATACAAAATTTCCGACACATCGGCCGCAAAAGGCCGGAGAAAACTACAATTTAAAATTGTTCGAGCCCAAGTCTTGCATTATGCCCATGAAAAGTATGATATTTTCCCAAATGCAACTTTTTGCAAATTTTCTTTTTGATTCCCGTGCAGGCCACTATCCTAAGCGTACATACAAAATTTCCGGCACATCGGCGGCATAGGGCCGGAGAAAACTACATTTTAAAATTGTTCGAGCCCAAGTCTTGCATTATTCCCATGAAAAGTATGATATTTTCCCAAATGCAACTTTTTGCAAATATACTTTTTGATTCTCGTGCAGGCCACTATTCTAAGCATACATACAAAATTTCCTGCACATCGGCGGCATAGGGCCGGAGAAAACTACATTTTAAAATTGTTCGAGCCCAAGTCTTGCATTATGCCCATGAAAAGTATGATATTTTCCCAAATGCAACTTTTTGCAAATTTTCTTTTTGATTCCCGTGCAGGCCACTATCCTAAGCGTACATACAAAATTTCCGCCACATCGGCCGCATAAGGCCGGAGAAAACTACATTTTAAAATTGTTCGAGCCCAAGTCTTGCATTATTCCCATGAAAAGTATGATATTTTCCCAAATGCAACTTTTTGCAAATATACTTTTTGATTCTCGTGCAGGCCACTATTCTAAGCATACATACAAAATTTCCTGCACATCGGCGGCATAGGGCCGGAGAAAACTACATTTTAAAATTGTTCGAGCCCAAGTCTTGCATTATGCACATGAAAAGTATGATATTTTCCCAAATGCAACTTTTTGCAAATTTTCTTTTTGATTCCCGTGCAGGCCACTATTCTAAGTGTACATACAAAATTTCCGACACATCGGCCGCATAAGGCCGGAGAAAACTACATTTTAAAATTGTTCGAGCCCAAGTCTTGCATTATGCCCATGAAAAGTATGATATTTTCCCAAATGCAACTTTTTGCAAATTTTCTTTTTGATTCCCGTGCAGGCCACTATCCTAAGCGTACATACAAAATTTCCGGCACATCGGCCGCATAAGGCCGGAGAAAACTACATTTAAAAATTGTTCGAGCCCAAGTCTTGCATTATGCACATGAAAAGTATGATATTTTCCCAAATGCAACTTTTTGCAAATTTTCTTTTTGATTCCCGTGCAGGCGTACATACAAAATTTCCGACACATCGGCCGCAAAAGGCCGGAGAAAACTACAATTTAAAATTGTTCGAGCCCAAGTCTTGCATTATGCCCATGAAAAGTATGATATTTTCCCAAATGCAACTTTTTGCAAATTTTCTTTTTGATTCCCGTGCAGGCCACTATTCTAAGTGTACATACAAAATTTCCGACACATCGGCCGCATAAGGCCGGGGAAAACTACATTTTAAAATTGTTCGAGCCCAAGTCTTGCATTATGCCCATGAAAAGTATGATATTTTCCCAAATGCAACTTTTTGCAAATTTTCTTTTTGATTCCCGTGCAGGCCAGTATTCTTAGCGTACATACAAAATTTCCGACACATCGGCCGCATAAGGCCGGAGAAAACTACATTTTAAAATTGTTCGAGCCCAAGTCTTGCATTATGCCCATGAAAAGTATGATATTTTCCCAAATGCAACTTTTTGCAAATTTTCTTTTTGATTCCCGTGCAGGCCACTATCCTAAGCGTACATACAAAATTTCCGGCACATCGGCCGCATAAGGCCGGAGAAAACTACATTTAAAAATTGTTCGAGCCCAAGTCTTGCATTATGCACATGAAAAGTATGATATTTTCCCAAATGCAACTTTTTGCAAATTTTCTTTTTGATTCCCGTGCAGGCGTACATACAAAATTTCCGACACATCGGCCGCAAAAGGCCGGAGAAAACTACAATTTAAAATTGTTCGAGCCCAAGTCTTGCATTATGCCCATGAAAAGTATGATATTTTCCCAAATGCAACTTTTTGCAAATTTTCTTTTTGATTCCCGTGCAGGCGTACATACAAAATTTCCGACACATCGGCCGCAAAAGGCCGGAGAAAACTACAATTTAAAATTGTTCGAGCCCAAGTCTTGCATTATGCCCATGAAAAGTATGATATTTTCCCAAATGCAACTTTTTGCAAATTTTCGTTTTGATTCCCGTGCAGGCCACTATCCTAAGCGTACATACAAAATTTCCGGCACATCGGCGGCATAGGGCCGGAGAAAACTACATTTTAAAATTGTTCGAGCCCAAGTCTTGCATTATTCCCATGAAAAGTATGATATTTTCCCAAATGCAACTTTTTGCAAATATACTTTTTGATTCTCGTGCAGGCCACTATTCTAAGCATACATACAAAATTTCCTGCACATCGGCGGCATAGGGCCGGAGAAAACTACATTTTAAAATTGTTCGAGCCCAAGTCTTGCATTATGCCCATGAAAAGTATGATATTTTCCCAAATGCAACTTTTTGCAAATTTTCTTTTTGATTCCCGTGCAGGCCACTATCCTAAGCGTACATACAAAATTTCCGCCACATCGGCCGCATAAGGCCGGAGAAAACTACATTTTAAAATTGTTCGAGCCCAAGTCTTGCATTATTCCCATGAAAAGTATGATATTTTCCCAAATGCAACTTTTTGCAAATATACTTTTTGATTCTCGTGCAGGCCACTATTCTAAGCATACATACAAAATTTCCTGCACATCGGCGGCATAGGGCCGGAGAAAACTACATTTTAAAATTGTTCGAGCCCAAGTCTTGCATTATGCCCATGAAAAGTATGATATTTTCCCAAATGCAACTTTTTGCAAATTTTCTTTTTGATTCCCGTGCAGGCCACTATTCTAAGCGTACATACAAAATTTCCGACACATCGGCCGCATAAGGCCGGAGAAAACTACATTTTAAAATTGTTCGAGCCCAAGTCTTGCATTATGCCCATGAAAAGTATGATATTTTCCCAAATGCAACTTTTTGCAAATTTTCTTTTTGATTCCCGTGCAGGCCACTATTCTAAGTGTACATACAAAATTTCCGACACATCGGCCGCATAAGGCCGGAGAAAACTACATTTTAAAATTGTTCGAGCCCAAGTCTTGCATTATGCCCATGAAAAGTATGATATTTTCCCAAATGCAACTTTTTGCAAATTTTCTTTTTGATTCCCGTGCAGGCCAGTATTCTAAGCGTACATACAAAATTTCCGGCACATCGGCCGCATAAGGCCGGAGAAAACTACATTTAAAAATTGTTCGAGCCCAAGTCTTGCATTATGCACATGAAAAGTATGATATTTTCCCAAATGCAACTTTTTGCAAATTTTCTTTTTGATTCCCGTGCAGGCGTACATACAAAATTTCCGACACATCGGCCGCAAAAGGCCGGAGAAAACTACAATTTAAAATTGTTCGAGCCCAAGTCTTGCATTATGCCCATGAAAAGTATGATATTTTCCCAAATGCAACTTTTTGCAAATTTTCTTTTTGATTCCCGTGCAGGCGTACATACAAAATTTCCGACACATCGGCCGCAAAAGGCCGGAGAAAACTACAATTTAAAATTGTTCGAGCCCAAGTCTTGCATTATGCCCATGAAAAGTATGATATTTTCCCAAATGCAACTTTTTGCAAATTTTCTTTTTGATTCCCGTGCAGGCCACTATCCTAAGCGTACATACAAAATTTCCGGCACATCGGCGGCATAGGGCCGGAGAAAACTACATTTTAAAATTGTTCGAGCCCAAGTCTTGCATTATTCCCATGAAAAGTATGATATTTTCCCAAATGCAACTTTTTGCAAATATACTTTTTGATTCTCGTGCAGGCCACTATTCTAAGCATACATACAAAATTTCCTGCACATCGGCGGCATAGGGCCGGAGAAAACTACATTTTAAAATTGTTCGAGCCCAAGTCTTGCATTATGCCCATGAAAAGTATGATATTTTCCCAAATGCAACTTTTTGCAAATTTTCTTTTTGATTCCCGTGCAGGCCACTATCCTAAGCGTACATACAAAATTTCCGCCACATCGGCCGCATAAGGCCGGAGAAAACTACATTTTAAAATTGTTCGAGCCCAAGTCTTGCATTATTCCCATGAAAAGTATGATATTTTCCCAAATGCAACTTTTTGCAAATATACTTTTTGATTCTCGTGCAGGCCACTATTCTAAGCATACATACAAAATTTCCTGCACATCGGCGGCATAGGGCCGGAGAAAACTACATTTTAAAATTGTTCGAGCCCAAGTCTTGCATTATGCACATGAAAAGTATGATATTTTCCCAAATGCAACTTTTTGCAAATTTTCTTTTTGATTCCCGTGCAGGCCACTATTCTAAGTGTACATACAAAATTTCCGACACATCGGCCGCATAAGGCCGGAGAAAACTACATTTTAAAATTGTTCGAGCCCAAGTCTTGCATTATGCCCATGAAAAGTATGATATTTTCCCAAATGCAACTTTTTGCAAATTTTCTTTTTGATTCCCGTGCAGGCCACTATCCTAAGCGTACATACAAAATTTCCGGCACATCGGCCGCATAAGGCCGGAGAAAACTACATTTAAAAATTGTTCGAGCCCAAGTCTTGCATTATGCACATGAAAAGTATGATATTTTCCCAAATGCAACTTTTTGCAAATTTTCTTTTTGATTCCCGTGCAGGCGTACATACAAAATTTCCGACACATCGGCCGCAAAAGGCCGGAGAAAACTACAATTTAAAATTGTTCGAGCCCAAGTCTTGCATTATGCCCATGAAAAGTATGATATTTTCCCAAATGCAACTTTTTGCAAATTTTCTTTTTGATTCCCGTGCAGGCCACTATTCTAAGTGTACATACAAAATTTCCGACACATCGGCCGCATAAGGCCGGGGAAAACTACATTTTAAAATTGTTCGAGCCCAAGTCTTGCATTATGCCCATGAAAAGTATGATATTTTCCCAAATGCAACTTTTTGCAAATTTTCTTTTTGATTCCCGTGCAGGCCAGTATTCTTAGCGTACATACAAAATTTCCGACACATCGGCCGCATAAGGCCGGAGAAAACTACATTTTAAAATTGTTCGAGCCCAAGTCTTGCATTATGCCCATGAAAAGTATGATATTTTCCCAAATGCAACTTTTTGCAAATTTTCTTTTTGATTCCCGTGCAGGCCACTATCCTAAGCGTACATACAAAATTTCCGGCACATCGGCCGCATAAGGCCGGAGAAAACTACATTTAAAAATTGTTCGAGCCCAAGTCTTGCATTATGCACATGAAAAGTATGATATTTTCCCAAATGCAACTTTTTGCAAATTTTCTTTTTGATTCCCGTGCAGGCGTACATACAAAATTTCCGACACATCGGCCGCAAAAGGCCGGAGAAAACTACAATTTAAAATTGTTCGAGCCCAAGTCTTGCATTATGCCCATGAAAAGTATGATATTTTCCCAAATGCAACTTTTTGCAAATTTTCTTTTTGATTCCCGTGCAGGCGTACATACAAAATTTCCGACACATCGGCCGCAAAAGGCCGGAGAAAACTACAATTTAAAATTGTTCGAGCCCAAGTCTTGCATTATGCCCATGAAAAGTATGATATTTTCCCAAATGCAACTTTTTGCAAATTTTCGTTTTGATTCCCGTGCAGGCCACTATCCTAAGCGTACATACAAAATTTCCGGCACATCGGCGGCATAGGGCCGGAGAAAACTACATTTTAAAATTGTTCGAGCCCAAGTCTTGCATTATTCCCATGAAAAGTATGATATTTTCCCAAATGCAACTTTTTGCAAATATACTTTTTGATTCTCGTGCAGGCCACTATTCTAAGCATACATACAAAATTTCCTGCACATCGGCGGCATAGGGCCGGAGAAAACTACATTTTAAAATTGTTCGAGCCCAAGTCTTGCATTATGCCCATGAAAAGTATGATATTTTCCCAAATGCAACTTTTTGCAAATTTTCTTTTTGATTCCCGTGCAGGCCACTATCCTAAGCGTACATACAAAATTTCCGCCACATCGGCCGCATAAGGCCGGAGAAAACTACATTTTAAAATTGTTCGAGCCCAAGTCTTGCATTATTCCCATGAAAAGTATGATATTTTCCCAAATGCAACTTTTTGCAAATATACTTTTTGATTCTCGTGCAGGCCACTATTCTAAGCATACATACAAAATTTCCTGCACATCGGCGGCATAGGGCCGGAGAAAACTACATTTTAAAATTGTTCGAGCCCAAGTCTTGCATTATGCCCATGAAAAGTATGATATTTTCCCAAATGCAACTTTTTGCAAATTTTCTTTTTGATTCCCGTGCAGGCCACTATTCTAAGTGTACATACAAAATTTCCGACACATCGGCCGCATAAGGCCGGAGAAAACTACATTTAAAAATTGTTCGAGCCCAAGTCTTGCATTATGCACATGAAAAGTATGATATTTTCCCAAATGCAACTTTTTGCAAATTTTCTTTTTGATTCCCGTGCAGGCGTACATACAAAATTTCCGACACATCGGCCGCAAAAGGCCGGAGAAAACTACAAATTAAAATTGTTCGAGCCCAAGTCTTGCATTATGCCCATGAAAAGTATGATATTTTCCCAAATGCAACTTTTTGCAAATTTTCTTTTTGATTCCCGTGCAGGCGTACATACAAAATTTCCGACACATCGGCCGCAAAAGGCCGGAGAAAACTACAATTTAAAATTGTTCGAGCCCAAGTCTTGCATTATGCCCATGAAAAGTATGATATTTTCCCAAATGCAACTTTTTGCAAATTTTCTTTTTGATTCCCGTGCAGGCCACTATCCTAAGCGTACATACAAAATTTTTTTCGGCACATCGGCGGCATAGGGCCGGAGAAAACTACATTTTAAAATTGTTCGAGCCCAAGTCTTGCATTATGCCCATGAAAAGTATGATATTTTCCCAAATGCAACTTTTTGCAAATTTTCTTTTTGATTCCCGTGCAGGCCACTATCCTAAGCGTACATACAAAATTTCCGCCACATCGGCCGCATAAGGCCGGAGAAAACTACATTTTAAAATTGTTCGAGCCCAAGTCTTGCATTATTCCCATGAAAAGTATGATATTTTCCCAAATGCAACTTTTTGCAAATATACTTTTTGATTCTCGTGCAGGCCACTATTCTAAGCATACATACAAAATTTCCTGCACATCGGCGGCATAGGGCCGGAGAAAACTACATTTTAAAATTGTTCGAGCCCAAGTCTTGCATTATGCCCATGAAAAGTATGATATTTTCCCAAATGCAACTTTTTGCAAATTTTCTTTTTGATTCCCGTGCAGGCCACTATTCTAAGTGTACATACAAAATTTCCGACACATCGGCCGCATAAGGCCGGAGAAAACTACATTTAAAAATTGTTCGAGCCCAAGTCTTGCATTATGCACATGAAAAGTATGATATTTTCCCAAATGCAACTTTTTGCAAATTTTCTTTTTGATTCCCGTGCAGGCGTACATACAAAATTTCCGACACATCGGCCGCAAAAGGCCGGAGAAAACTACAATTTAAAATTGTTCGAGCCCAAGTCTTGCATTATGCCCATGAAAAGTATGATATTTTCCCAAATGCAACTTTTTGCAAATTTTCTTTTTGATTCCCGTGCAGGCGTACATACAAAATTTCCGACACATCGGCCGCAAAAGGCCGGAGAAAACTACAATTTAAAATTGTTCGAGCCCAAGTCTTGCATTATGCCCATGAAAAGTTTGATATTTTCCCAAATGCAACTTTTTGCAAATTTTCTTTTTGATTCCCGTGCAGGCCACTATTCTAAGTGTACATACAAAATTTCCGACACATCGGCCGCATAAGGCCGGAGAAAACTACATTTTAAAATTGTTCGAGCCCAAGTCTTGCATTATGCCCATGAAAAGTATGATATTTTCCCAAATGCAACTTTTTGCAAATTTTCTTTTTGATTCCCGTGCAGGCCACTATCCTAAGCGTACATACAAAATTTCCGGCACATCGGCCGCATAAGGCCGGAGAAAACTACATTTAAAAATTGTTCGAGCCCAAGTCTTGCATTATGCACATGAAAAGTATGATATTTTCCCAAATGCAACTTTTTGCAAATTTTCTTTTTGATTCCCGTGCAGGCCACTATTCTAAGTGTACATACAAAATTTCCGACACATCGGCCGCATAAGGCCGGAGAAAACTACATTTTAAAATTGTTCGAGCCCAAGTCTTGCATTATGCCCATGAAAAGTATGATATTTTCCCAAATGCAACTTTTTGCAAATTTTCTTTTTGATTCCCGTGCAGGCCACTATCCTAAGCGTACATACAAAATTTCCGGCACATCGGCCGCATAAGGCCGGAGAAAACTACATTTAAAAATTGTTCGAGCCCAAGTCTTGCATTATGCACATGAAAAGTATGATATTTTCCCAAATGCAACTTTTTGCAAATTTTCTTTTTGATTCCCGTGCAGGCGTACATACAAAATTTCCGACACATCGGCCGCAAAAGGCCGGAGAAAACTACAATTTAAAATTGTTCGAGCCCAAGTCTTGCATTATGCCCATGAAAAGTATGATATTTTCCCAAATGCAACTTTTTGCAAATTTTCTTTTTGATTCCCGTGCAGGCCACTATCCTAAGCGTACATACAAAATTTCCGGCACATCGGCCGCATAAGGCCGGAGAAAACTACATTTAAAAATTGTTCGAGCCCAAGTCTTGCATTATGCACATGAAAAGTATGATATTTTCCCAAATGCAACTTTTTGCAAATTTTCTTTTTGATTCCCGTGCAGGCCACTATTCTAAGCATACATACAAAATTTCCTGCACATCGGCGGCATAGGGCCGGAGAAAACTACATTTTAAAATTGTTCGAGCCCAAGTCTTGCATTATGCCCATGAAAAGTATGATATTTTCCCAAATGCAACTTTTTGCAAATTTTCTTTTTGATTCCCGTGCAGGCCACTATTCTAAGTGTACATACAAAATTTCCGACACATCGGCCGCATAAGGCCGGAGAAAACTACATTTAAAAATTGTTCGAGCCCAAGTCTTGCATTATGCACATGAAAAGTATGATATTTTCCCAAATGCAACTTTTTGCAAATTTTCTTTTTGATTCCCGTGCAGGCGTACATACAAAATTTCCGACACATCGGCCGCAAAAGGCCGGAGAAAACTACAAATTAAAATTGTTCGAGCCCAAGTCTTGCATTATGCCCATGAAAAGTATGATATTTTCCCAAATGCAACTTTTTGCAAATTTTCTTTTTGATTCCCGTGCAGGCGTACATACAAAATTTCCGACACATCGGCCGCAAAAGGCCGGAGAAAACTACAATTTAAAATTGTTCGAGCCCAAGTCTTGCATTATGCCCATGAAAAGTATGATATTTTCCCAAATGCAACTTTTTGCAAATTTTCTTTTTGATTCCCGTGCAGGCCACTATCCTAAGCGTACATACAAAATTTTTTTCGGCACATCGGCGGCATAGGGCCGGAGAAAACTACATTTTAAAATTGTTCGAGCCCAAGTCTTGCATTATGCCCATGAAAAGTATGATATTTTCCCAAATGCAACTTTTTGCAAATTTTCTTTTTGATTCCCGTGCAGGCCACTATCCTAAGCGTACATACAAAATTTCCGCCACATCGGCCGCATAAGGCCGGAGAAAACTACATTTTAAAATTGTTCGAGCCCAAGTCTTGCATTATTCCCATGAAAAGTATGATATTTTCCCAAATGCAACTTTTTGCAAATATACTTTTTGATTCTCGTGCAGGCCACTATTCTAAGCATACATACAAAATTTCCTGCACATCGGCGGCATAGGGCCGGAGAAAACTACATTTTAAAATTGTTCGAGCCCAAGTCTTGCATTATGCCCATGAAAAGTATGATATTTTCCCAAATGCAACTTTTTGCAAATTTTCTTTTTGATTCCCGTGCAGGCCACTATTCTAAGTGTACATACAAAATTTCCGACACATCGGCCGCATAAGGCCGGAGAAAACTACATTTAAAAATTGTTCGAGCCCAAGTCTTGCATTATGCACATGAAAAGTATGATATTTTCCCAAATGCAACTTTTTGCAAATTTTCTTTTTGATTCCCGTGCAGGCGTACATACAAAATTTCCGACACATCGGCCGCAAAAGGCCGGAGAAAACTACAATTTAAAATTGTTCGAGCCCAAGTCTTGCATTATGCCCATGAAAAGTATGATATTTTCCCAAATGCAACTTTTTGCAAATTTTCTTTTTGATTCCCGTGCAGGCGTACATACAAAATTTCCGACACATCGGCCGCAAAAGGCCGGAGAAAACTACAATTTAAAATTGTTCGAGCCCAAGTCTTGCATTATGCCCATGAAAAGTTTGATATTTTCCCAAATGCAACTTTTTGCAAATTTTCTTTTTGATTCCCGTGCAGGCCACTATTCTAAGTGTACATACAAAATTTCCGACACATCGGCCGCATAAGGCCGGAGAAAACTACATTTTAAAATTGTTCGAGCCCAAGTCTTGCATTATGCCCATGAAAAGTATGATATTTTCCCAAATGCAACTTTTTGCAAATTTTCTTTTTGATTCCCGTGCAGGCCACTATCCTAAGCGTACATACAAAATTTCCGGCACATCGGCCGCATAAGGCCGGAGAAAACTACATTTAAAAATTGTTCGAGCCCAAGTCTTGCATTATGCACATGAAAAGTATGATATTTTCCCAAATGCAACTTTTTGCAAATTTTCTTTTTGATTCCCGTGCAGGCCACTATTCTAAGTGTACATACAAAATTTCCGACACATCGGCCGCATAAGGCCGGAGAAAACTACATTTTAAAATTGTTCGAGCCCAAGTCTTGCATTATGCCCATGAAAAGTATGATATTTTCCCAAATGCAACTTTTTGCAAATTTTCTTTTTGATTCCCGTGCAGGCCACTATCCTAAGCGTACATACAAAATTTCCGGCACATCGGCCGCATAAGGCCGGAGAAAACTACATTTAAAAATTGTTCGAGCCCAAGTCTTGCATTATGCACATGAAAAGTATGATATTTTCCCAAATGCAACTTTTTGCAAATTTTCTTTTTGATTCCCGTGCAGGCGTACATACAAAATTTCCGACACATCGGCCGCAAAAGGCCGGAGAAAACTACAATTTAAAATTGTTCGAGCCCAAGTCTTGCATTATGCCCATGAAAAGTATGATATTTTCCCAAATGAAACTTTTTGCAAATTTTCTTTTTGATTCCCGTGCAGGCGTACATAGAAAATTTCCGACACATCGGCCGCAAAAGGCCGGAGAAAACTACAATTTAAAATTGTTCGAGCCCAAGTCTTGCATTATGCCCATGAAAAGTATGATATTTTCCCAAATGCAACTTTTTGCAAATTTTCTTTTTGATTCCCGTGCAGGCCACTATCCTAAGCGTACATACAAAATTTCCGGCACATCGGCGGCATAGGGCCGGAGAAAACTACATTTTAAAATTGTTCGAGCCCAAGTCTTGCATTATTCCCATGAAAAGTATGATATTTTCCCAAATGCAACTTTTTGCAAATATACTTTTTGATTCTCGTGCAGGCCACTATTCTAAGCATACATACAAAATTTCCTGCACATCGGCGGCATAGGGCCGGAGAAAACTACATTTTAAAATTGTTCGAGCCCAAGTCTTGCATTATGCCCATGAAAAGTTTGATATTTTCCCAAATGCAACTTTTTGCAAATTTTCTTTTTGATTCCCGTGCAGGCCACTATTCTAAGTGTACATACAAAATTTCCGACACATCGGCCGCATAAGGCCGGAGAAAACTACATTTTAAAATTGTTCGAGCCCAAGTCTTGCATTATGCCCATGAAAAGTATGATATTTTCCCAAATGCAACTTTTTGCAAATTTTCTTTTTGATTCCCGTGCAGGCCACTATCCTAAGCGTACATACAAAATTTCCGGCACATCGGCCGCATAAGGCCGGAGAAAACTACATTTAAAAATTGTTCGAGCCCAAGTCTTGCATTATGCACATGAAAAGTATGATATTTTCCCAAATGCAACTTTTTGCAAATTTTCTTTTTGATTCCCGTGCAGGCGTACATACAAAATTTCCGACACATCGGCCGCAAAAGGCCGGAGAAAACTACAATTTAAAATTGTTCGAGCCCAAGTCTTGCATTATGCCCATGAAAAGTATGATATTTTCCCAAATGCAACTTTTTGCAAATTTTCTTTTTGATTCCCGTGCAGGCCACTATTCTAAGCGTACATACAAAATTTCCGACACATCGGCCGCATAAGGCCGGAGAAAACTACATTTTAAAATTGTTCGAGCCCAAGTCTTGCATTATGCCCATGAAAAGTATGATATTTTCCTAAATGCAACTTTTTGCAAATATACTTTTTGATTCTCGTGCAGGCCACTATTCTAAGCATACATACAAAATTTCCTGCACATCGGCGGCATAGGGCCGGAGAAAACTACATTTTAAAATTGTTCGAGCCCAAGTCTTGCATTATGCCCATGAAAAGTTTGATATTTTCCCAAATGCAACTTTTTGCAAATTTTCTTTTTGATTCCCGTGCAGGCCACTATTCTAAGTGTACATACAAAATTTCCGACACATCGGCCGCATAAGGCCGGAGAAAACTACATTTTAAAATTGTTCGAGCCCAAGTCTTGCATTATGCCCATGAAAAGTATGATATTTTCCCAAATGCAACTTTTTGCAAATTTTCTTTTTGATTCCCGTGCAGGCCACTATCCTAAGCGTACATACAAAATTTCCGGCACATCGGCCGCATAAGGCCGGAGAAAACTACATTTAAAAATTGTTCGAGCCCAAGTCTTGCATTATGCACATGAAAAGTATGATATTTTCCCAAATGCAACTTTTTGCAAATTTTCTTTTTGATTCCCGTGCAGGCGTACATACAAAATTTCCGACACATCGGCCGCAAAAGGCCGGAGAAAACTACAATTTAAAATTGTTCGAGCCCAAGTCTTGCATTATGCCCATGAAAAGTATGATATTTTCCCAAATGCAACTTTTTGCAAATTTTCTTTTTGATTCCCGTGCAGGCCACTATTCTAAGCGTACATACAAAATTTCCGACACATCGGCCGCATAAGGCCGGAGAAAACTACATTTTAAAATTGTTCGAGCCCAAGTCTTGCATTATGCCCATGAAAAGTATGATATTTTCCCAAATGCAACTTTTTGCAAATTTTCTTTTTGATTCCCGTGCAGGCCACTATTCTAAGCGTACATACAAAATTTCCGACACATCGGCCGCATAAGGCCGGAGAAAACTACATTTTAAAATTGTTCGAGCCCAAGTCTTGCATTATGCACATGAAAAGTATGATATTTTCCCAAATGCAACTTTTTGCAAATTTTCTTTTTGATTCCCGTGCAGGCCACTATTCTAAGTGTACATACAAAATTTCCGACACATCGGCCGCATAAGGCCGGAGAAAACTACATTTTAAAATTGTTCGAGCCCAAGTCTTGCATTATGCCCATGAAAAGTATGATATTTTCCCAAATGCAACTTTTTGCAAATTTTCTTTTTGATTCCCGTGCAGGCCACTATCCTAAGCGTACATACAAAATTTCCGGCACATCGGCCGCATAAGGCCGGAGAAAACTACATTTAAAAATTGTTCGAGCCCAAGTCTTGCATTATGCACATGAAAAGTATGATATTTTCCCAAATGCAACTTTTTGCAAATTTTCTTTTTGATTCCCGTGCAGGCGTACATACAAAATTTCCGACACATCGGCCGCAAAAGGCCGGAGAAAACTACAATTTAAAATTGTTCGAGCCCAAGTCTTGCATTATGCCCATGAAAAGTATGATATTTTCCCAAATGCAACTTTTTGCAAATTTTCTTTTTGATTCCCGTGCAGGCGTACATAGAAAATTTCCGACACATCGGCCGCAAAAGGCCGGAGAAAACTACAATTTAAAATTGTTCGAGCCCAAGTCTTGCATTATGCCCATGAAAAGTATGATATTTTCCCAAATGCAACTTTTTGCAAATTTTCTTTTTGATTCCCGTGCAGGCCACTATCCTAAGCGTACATACAAAATTTCCGGCACATCGGCGGCATAGGGCCGGAGAAAACTACATTTTAAAATTGTTCGAGCCCAAGTCTTGCATTATTCCCATGAAAAGTATGATATTTTCCCAAATGCAACTTTTTGCAAATATACTTTTTGATTCTCGTGCAGGCCACTATTCTAAGCATACATACAAAATTTCCTGCACATCGGCGGCATAGGGCCGGAGAAAACTACATTTTAAAATTGTTCGAGCCCAAGTCTTGCATTATGCCCATGAAAAGTATGATATTTTCCCAAATGCAACTTTTTGCAAATATACTTTTTGATTCTCGTGCAGGCCACTATTCTAAGCATACATACAAAATTTCCTGCCCATCGGCGGCATAGGGCCGGAGAAAACTACATTTTAAAATTGTTCGAGCCCAAGTCTTGCATTATGCCCATGAAAAGTATGATATTTTCCCAAATGCAACTTTTTGCAAATTTTCTTTTTGATTCCCGTGCAGGCCACTATCCTAAGCGTACATACAAAATTTCCGACACATCGGCCGCAAAAGGCCGGAGAAAACTACAATTTAAAATTGTTCGAGCCCAAGTCTTGCATTATGCCCATGAAAAGTATGATATTTTCCCAAATGCAACTTTTTGCAAATTTTCTTTTTGATTCCCGTGCAGGCCAGTATTCTAAGCGTACATACAAAATTTCCGACACATCGGCCGCATAAGGCCGGAGAAAACTACATTTTAAAATTGTTCGAGCCCAAGTCTTGCATTATGCCCATGAAAAGGATGATATTTTCCCAAATGCAACTTTTTGCAAATTTTCTTTTTGATTCCCGTGCAGGCCAGTATTCTAAGCGTACATACAAAATTTCCGACACATCGGCCGCATAAGGCCGGAGAAAACTACATTTAAAAATTGTTCGAGCCCAAGTCTTGCATTATGCACATGAAAAGTATCATATTTTCCCAAATGCAACTTTTTGCAAATTTTCTTTTTGATTCCCGTGCAGGCGTACATACAAAATTTCCTGCCCATCGGCGGCATAGGGCCGGAGAAAACTACATTTTAAAATTGTTCGAGCCCAAGTCTTGCATTATGCCCATGAAAAGTATGATATTTTCCCAAATGCAACTTTTTGCAAATTTTCTTTTTGATTCCCGTGCAGGCCACTATCCTAAGCGTACATACAAAATTTCCGCCACATCGGCCGCATAAGGCCGGAGAAAACTACATTTTAAAATTGTTCGAGCCCAAGTCTTACATTATTCCCATGAAAAGTATGATATTTTCCCAAATGCAACTTTTTGCAAATATACTTTTTGATTCTCGTGCAGGCCACTATTCTAAGCATACATACAAAATTTCCTGCCCATCGGCGGCATAGGGCCGGAGAAAACTACATTTTAAAATTGTTCGAGCCCAAGTCTTGCATTATGCCCATGAAAAGTATGATATTTTCCCAAATGCAACTTTTTGCAAATTTTCTTTTTGATTCCCGTGCAGGCCACTATCCTAAGCGTACATACAAAATTTCCGCCACATCGGCCGCATAAGGCCGGAGAAAACTACATTTTAAAATTGTTCGAGCGCAAGTCTTGGATTATTCCCATGAAAAGTATGATATTTTCCCAAATGCAACTTTTTGCAAATATACTTTTTGATTCTCGTGCAGGCCACTATTCTAAGCATACATACAAAATTTCCTGCACATCGGCGGCATAGGGCCGGAGAAAACTACATTTTAAAATTGTTCGAGCCCAAGTCTTGCATTATGCCCATGAAAAGTATGATATTTTCCCAAATGCAACTTTTTGCAAATTTTCTTTTTGATTCCCGTGCAGGCCACTATCCTAAGCGTACATACAAAATTTCCGACACATCGGCCGCAAAAGGCCGGAGAAAACTACAATTTAAAATTGTTCGAGCCCAAGTCTTGCATTATGCCCATGAAAAGTATGATATTTTCCCAAATGCAACTTTTTGCAAATTTTCTTTTTGATTCCCGTGCAGGCCACTATTCTAAGTGTACATACAAAATTTCCGACACATCGGCCGCATAAGGCCGGAGAAAACTACATTTTAAAATTGTTCGAGCCCAAGTCTTGCATTATGCCCATGAAAAGTATGATATTTTCCCAAATGCAACTTTTTGCAAATTTTCTTTTTGATTCCCGTGCTGGCCAGTATTCTAAGCGTACATACAAAATTTCCGACACATCGGCCGCATAAGGCCGGAGAAAACTACATTTTAAAATTGTTCGAGCCCAAGTCTTGCATTATGCCCATGAAAAGTATGATATTTTCCCAAATGCAACTTTTTGCAAATTTTCTTTTTGATTCCCGTGCAGGCGTACATACAAAATTTCCGACACATCGGCCGCAAAAGGCCGGAGAAAACTACAATTTAAAATTGTTCGAGCCCAAGTCTTGCATTATGCCCATGAAAAGTATGATATTTTCCCAAATGCAACTTTTTGCAAATTTTCTTTTTGATTCCCGTGCAGGCCACTATCCTAAGCGTACATACAAAATTTCCGGCACATCGGCGGCATAGGGCCGGAGAAAACTACATTTTAAAATTGTTCGAGCCCAAGTCTTGCATTATTCCCATGAAAAGTATGATATTTTCCCAAATGCAACTTTTTGCAAATATACTTTTTGATTCTCGTGCAGGCCACTATTCTAAGCATACATACAAAATTTCCTGCACATCGGCGGCATAGGGCCGGAGAAAACTACATTTTAAAATTGTTCGAGCCCAAGTCTTGCATTATGCACATGAAAAGTATGATATTTTCCCAAATGCAACTTTTTGCAAATTTTCTTTTTGATTCCCGTGCAGGCGTACATACAAAATTTCCGACACATCGGCCGCAAAAGGCCGGAGAAAACTACAATTTAAAATTGTTCGAGCCCAAGTCTTGCATTATTCCCATGAAAAGTATGATATTTTCCCAAATGCAACTTTTTGCAAATTTTCTTTTTGATTCCCGTGCAGGCCACTATCCTAAGCGTACATACAAAATTTCCGCCACATCGGCCGCATAAGGCCGGAGAAAACTACATTTTAAAATTGTTCGAGCCCAAGTCTTGCATTATGCCCATGAAAAGAATGATATTTTCCCAAATGCAACTTTTTGCAAATTTTCTTTTTGATTCCCGTGCAGGCCACTATTCTAAGCGTACATACAAAATTTCCGACACATCGGCCGCATAAGGCCGGAGAAAACTACATTTTAAAATTGTTCGAGCCCAAGTCTTGCATTATGCCCATGAAAAGTATGATATTTTCCCAAATGCAACTTTTTGCAAATTTTCTTTTTGATTCCCGTGCAGGCCACTATCCTAAGCGTACATACAAAATTTCCGACACATCGGCCGCAAAAGGCCGGAGAAAACTACAATTTAAAATTGTTCGAGCCCAAGTCTTGCATTATGCCCATGAAAAGTTTGATATTTTCCCAAATGCAACTTTTTGCAAATTTTCTTTTTGATTCCCGTGCAGGCCACTATTCTAAGTGTACATACAAAATTTCCGACACATCGGCCGCATAAGGCCGGAGAAAACTACATTTTAAAATTGTTCGAGCCCAAGTCTTGCATTATGCCCATGAAAAGTATGATATTTTCCCAAATGCAACTTTTTGCAAATTTTCTTTTTGATTCCCGTGCAGGCGTACATACAAAATTTCCGACACATCGGCCGCAAAAGGCCGGAGAAAACTACAATTTAAAATTGTTCGAGCCCAAGTCTTGCATTATGCCCATGAAAAGTATGATATTTTCCCAAATGCAACTTTTTGCAAATTTTCTTTTTGATTCCCGTGCAGGCGTACATAGAAAATTTCCGACACATCGGCCGCAAAAGGCCGGAGAAAACTACAATTTAAAATTGTTCGAGCCCAAGTCTTGCATTATGCCCATGAAAAGTATGATATTTTCCCAAATGCAACTTTTTGCAAATTTTCTTTTTGATTCCCGTGCAGGCCACTATCCTAAGCGTACATACAAAATTTCCGGCACATCGGCGGCATAGGGCCGGAGAAAACTACATTTTAAAATTGTTCGAGCCCAAGTCTTGCATTATTCCCATGAAAAGTATGATATTTTCCCAAATGCAACTTTTTGCAAATATACTTTTTGATTCTCGTGCAGGCCACTATTCTAAGCATACATACAAAATTTCCTGCACATCGGCGGCATAGGGCCGGAGAAAACTACATTTTAAAATTGTTCGAGCCCAAGTCTTGCATTATGCCCATGAAAAGTATGATATTTTCCCAAATGCAACTTTTTGCAAATATACTTTTTGATTCTCGTGCAGGCCACTATTCTAAGCATACATACAAAATTTCCTGCCCATCGGCGGCATAGGGCCGGAGAAAACTACATTTTAAAATTGTTCGAGCCCAAGTCTTGCATTATGCCCATGAAAAGTATGATATTTTCCCAAATGCAACTTTTTGCAAATTTTCTTTTTGATTCCCGTGCAGGCCACTATCCTAAGCGTACATACAAAATTTCCGACACATCGGCCGCAAAAGGCCGGAGAAAACTACAATTTAAAATTGTTCGAGCCCAAGTCTTGCATTATGCCCATGAAAAGTATGATATTTTCCCAAATGCAACTTTTTGCAAATTTTCTTTTTGATTCCCGTGCAGGCCAGTATTCTAAGCGTACATACAAAATTTCCGACACATCGGCCGCATAAGGCCGGAGAAAACTACATTTTAAAATTGTTCGAGCCCAAGTCTTGCATTATGCCCATGAAAAGGATGATATTTTCCCAAATGCAACTTTTTGCAAATTTTCTTTTTGATTCCCGTGCAGGCCACTATCCTAAGCGTACATACAAAATTTCCGGCACATCGGCCGCATAAGGCCGGAGAAAACTACATTTAAAAATTGTTCGAGCCCAAGTCTTGCATTATGCACATGAAAAGTATCATATTTTCCCAAATGCAACTTTTTGCAAATTTTCTTTTTGATTCCCGTGCAGGCGTACATACAAAATTTCCTGCCCATCGGCGGCATAGGGCCGGAGAAAACTACATTTTAAAATTGTTCGAGCCCAAGTCTTGCATTATGCCCATGAAAAGTATGATATTTTCCCAAATGCAACTTTTTGCAAATTTTCTTTTTGATTCCCGTGCAGGCCACTATCCTAAGCGTACATACAAAATTTCCGCCACATCGGCCGCATAAGGCCGGAGAAAACTACATTTTAAAATTGTTCGAGCCCAAGTCTTGCATTATTCCCATGAAAAGTATGATATTTTCCCAAATGCAACTTTTTGCAAATATACTTTTTGATTCTCGTGCAGGCCACTATTCTAAGCATACATACAAAATTTCCTGCCCATCGGCGGCATAGGGCCGGAGAAAACTACATTTTAAAATTGTTCGAGCCCAAGTCTTGCATTATGCCCATGAAAAGTATGATATTTTCCCAAATGCAACTTTTTGCAAATTTTCTTTTTGATTCCCGTGCAGGCCACTATCCTAAGCGTACATACAAAATTTCCGCCACATCGGCCGCATAAGGCCGGAGAAAACTACATTTTAAAATTGTTCGAGCGCAAGTCTTGGATTATTCCCATGAAAAGTATGATATTTTCCCAAATGCAACTTTTTGCAAATATACTTTTTGATTCTCGTGCAGGCCACTATTCTAAGCATACATACAAAATTTCCTGCACATCGGCGGCATAGGGCCGGAGAAAACTACATTTTAAAATTGTTCGAGCCCAAGTCTTGCATTATGCCCATGAAAAGTATGATATTTTCCCAAATGCAACTTTTTGCAAATTTTCTTTTTGATTCCCGTGCAGGCCACTATCCTAAGCGTACATACAAAATTTCCGACACATCGGCCGCAAAAGGCCGGAGAAAACTACAATTTAAAATTGTTCGAGCCCAAGTCTTGCATTATGCCCATGAAAAGTATGATATTTTCCCAAATGCAACTTTTTGCAAATTTTCTTTTTGATTCCCGTGCAGGCCACTATTCTAAGTGTACATACAAAATTTCCGACACATCGGCCGCATAAGGCCGGAGAAAACTACATTTTAAAATTGTTCGAGCCCAAGTCTTGCATTATGCCCATGAAAAGTATGATATTTTCCCAAATGCAACTTTTTGCAAATTTTCTTTTTGATTCCCGTGCTGGCCAGTATTCTAAGCGTACATACAAAATTTCCGACACATCGGCCGCATAAGGCCGGAGAAAACTACATTTTAAAATTGTTCGAGCCCAAGTCTTGCATTATGCCCATGAAAAGTATGATATTTTCCCAAATGCAACTTTTTGCAAATTTTCTTTTTGATTCCCGTGCAGGCGTACATACAAAATTTCCGACACATCGGCCGCAAAAGGCCGGAGAAAACTACAATTTAAAATTGTTCGAGCCCAAGTCTTGCATTATGCCCATGAAAAGTATGATATTTTCCCAAATGCAACTTTTTGCAAATTTTCTTTTTGATTCCCGTGCAGGCCACTATCCTAAGCGTACATACAAAATTTCCGGCACATCGGCGGCATAGGGCCGGAGAAAACTACATTTTAAAATTGTTCGAGCCCAAGTCTTGCATTATTCCCATGAAAAGTATGATATTTTCCCAAATGCAACTTTTTGCAAATATACTTTTTGATTCTCGTGCAGGCCACTATTCTAAGCATACATACAAAATTTCCTGCACATCGGCGGCATAGGGCCGGAGAAAACTACATTTTAAAATTGTTCGAGCCCAAGTCTTGCATTATGCACATGAAAAGTATGATATTTTCCCAAATGCAACTTTTTGCAAATTTTCTTTTTGATTCCCGTGCAGGCGTACATACAAAATTTCCGACACATCGGCCGCAAAAGGCCGGAGAAAACTACAATTTAAAATTGTTCGAGCCCAAGTCTTGCATTATTCCCATGAAAAGTATGATATTTTCCCAAATGCAACTTTTTGCAAATTTTCTTTTTGATTCCCGTGCAGGCCACTATCCTAAGCGTACATACAAAATTTCCGCCACATCGGCCGCATAAGGCCGGAGAAAACTACATTTTAAAATTGTTCGAGCCCAAGTCTTGCATTATGCCCATGAAAAGAATGATATTTTCCCAAATGCAACTTTTTGCAAATTTTCTTTTTGATTCCCGTGCAGGCCACTATTCTAAGCGTACATACAAAATTTCCGACACATCGGCCGCATAAGGCCGGAGAAAACTACATTTTAAAATTGTTCGAGCCCAAGTCTTGCATTATGCCCATGAAAAGTATGATATTTTCCCAAATGCAACTTTTTGCAAATTTTCTTTTTGATTCCCGTGCAGGCCACTATCCTAAGCGTACATACAAAATTTCCGACACATCGGCCGCAAAAGGCCGGAGAAAACTACAATTTAAAATTGTTCGAGCCCAAGTCTTGCATTATGCCCATGAAAAGTTTGATATTTTCCCAAATGCAACTTTTTGCAAATTTTCTTTTTGATTCCCGTGCAGGCCACTATTCTAAGTGTACATACAAAATTTCCGACACATCGGCCGCATAAGGCCGGAGAAAACTACATTTTAAAATTGTTCGAGCCCAAGTCTTGCATTATGCCCATGAAAAGTATGATATTTTCCCAAATGCAACTTTTTGCAAATTTTCTTTTTGATTCCCGTGCAGGCCACTATCCTAAGCGTACATACAAAATTTCCGGCACATCGGCCGCATAAGGCCGGAGAAAACTACATTTAAAAATTGTTCGAGCCCAAGTCTTGCATTATGCACATGAAAAGTATGATATTTTCCAAAATGCAACTTTTTGCAAATTTTCTTTTTGATTCCCGTGCAGGCCACTATCCTAAGCGTACATACAAAATTTCCGCCACATCGGCCGCATAAGGCCGGAGAAAACTACATTTTAAAATTGTTCGAGCCCAAGTCTTGCATTATTCCCATGAAAAGTATGATATTTTCCCAAATGCAACTTTTTGCAAATATACGTTTTGATTCTCGTGCAGGCCACTATTCTAAGCATACATACAAAATTTCCTGCCCATCGGCGGCATAGGGCCGGAGAAAACTACATTTTAAAATTGTTCGAGCCCAAGTCTTGCATTATGCCCATGAAAAGTATGATATTTTCCCAAATGCAACTTTTTGCAAATTTTCTTTTTGATTCCCGTGCAGGCCACTATTCTAAGCATACATACAAAATTTCCTGCACATCGGCGGCATAGGGCCGGAGAAAACTACATTTTAAAATTGTTCGAGCCCAAGTCTTGCATTATGCCCATGAAAAGTATGATATTTTCCCAAATGCAACTTTTTGCAAATTTTCTTTTTGATTCCCGTGCAGGCCACTATCCTAAGCGTACATACAAAATTTCCGACACATCGGCCGCAAAAGGCCGGAGAAAACTACAATTTAAAATTGTTCGAGCCCAAGTCTTGCATTATGCCCATGAAAAGTATGATATTTTCCCAAATGCAACTTTTTGCAAATTTTCTTTTTGATTCCCGTGCAGGCCAGTATTCTAAGCGTACATACAAAATTTCCGACACATCGGCCGCATAAGGCCGGAGAAAACTACATTTTAAAATTGTTCGAGCCCAAGTCTTGCATTATGCCCATGAAAAGGATGATATTTTCCCAAATGCAACTTTTTGCAAATTTTCTTTTTGATTCCCGTGCAGGCCACTATCCTAAGCGTACATACAAAATTTCCGGCACATCGGCCGCATAAGGCCGGAGAAAACTACATTTAAAAATTGTTCGAGCCCAAGTCTTGCATTATGCACATGAAAAGTATGATATTTTCCCAAATGCAACTTTTTGCAAATTTTCTTTTTGATTCCCGTGCAGGCGTACATACAAAATTTCCTGCCCATCGGCGGCATAGGGCCGGAGAAAACTACATTTTAAAATTGTTCGAGCCCAAGTCTTGCATTATGCCCATGAAAAGTATGATATTTTCCCAAATGCAACTTTTTGCAAATTTTCTTTTTGATTCCCGTGCAGGCCACTATCCTAAGCGTACATACTTTTTGATTCTCGTGCAGGCCACTATTCTAAGCATACATACAAAATTTCCTGCACATCGGCGGCATAGGGCCGGAGAAAACTACATTTTAAAATTGTTCGAGCCCAAGTCTTGCATTATGCCCATGAAAAGTATGATATTTTCCCAAATGCAACTTTTTGCAAATTTTCTTTTTGATTCCCGTGCAGGCCACTATCCTAAGCGTACATACAAAATTTCCGACACATCGGCCGCAAAAGGCCGGAGAAAACTACAATTTAAAATTGTTCGAGCCCAAGTCTTGCATTATGCCCATGAAAAGTATGATATTTTCCCAAATGCAACTTTTTGCAAATTTTCTTTTTGATTCCCGTGCAGGCCAGTATTCTAAGCGTACATACAAAATTTCCGACACATCGGCCGCATAAGGCCGGAGAAAACTACATTTTAAAATTGTTCGAGCCCAAGTCTTGCATTATGCCCATGAAAAGGATGATATTTTCCCAAATGCAACTTTTTGCAAATTTTCTTTTTGATTCCCGTGCAGGCCACTATCCTAAGCGTACATACAAAATTTCCGGCACATCGGCCGCATAAGGCCGGAGAAAACTACATTTAAAAATTGTTCGAGCCCAAGTCTTGCATTATGCACATGAAAAGTATGATATTTTCCCAAATGCAACTTTTTGCAAATTTTCTTTTTGATTCCCGTGCAGGCGTACATACAAAATTTCCTGCCCATCGGCGGCATAGGGCCGGAGAAAACTACATTTTAAAATTGTTCGAGCCCAAGTCTTGCATTATGCCCATGAAAAGTATGATATTTTCCCAAATGCAACTTTTTGCAAATTTTCTTTTTGATTCCCGTGCAGGCCACTATCCTAAGCGTACATACTTTTTGATTCTCGTGCAGGCCACTATTCTAAGCATACATACAAAATTTCCTGCACATCGGCGGCATAGGGCCGGAGAAAACTACATTTTAAAATTGTTCGAGCCCAAGTCTTGCATTATGCCCATGAAAAGTATGATATTTTCCCAAATGCAACTTTTTGCAAATTTTCTTTTTGATTCCCGTGCAGGCCACTATCCTAAGCGTACATACAAAATTTCCGACACATCGGCCGCAAAAGGCCGGAGAAAACTACAATTTTAAATTGTTCGAGCCCAAGTCTTGCATTATGCCCATGAAAAGTATGATATTTTCCCAAATGCAACTTTTTGCAAATTTTCTTTTTGATTCCCGTGCAGGCCACTATTCTAAGCGTACATACAAAATTTCCGACACATCGGCCGCATAAGGCCGGAGAAAACTACATTTTAAAATTGTTCGAGCCCAAGTCTTGCATTATGCCCATGAAAAGTATGATATTTTCCCAAATGCAACTTTTTGCAAATTTTCTTTTTGATTCCCGTGCAGGCCACTATTCTAAGCGTACATACAAAATTTCCGACACATCGGCCGCATAAGGCCGGAGAAAACTACATTTTAAAATTGTTCGAGCCCAAGTCTTGCATTATGCACATGAAAAGTATGATATTTTCCCAAATGCAACTTTTTGCAAATTTTCTTTTTGATTCCCGTGCAGGCCACTATTCTAAGTGTACATACAAAATTTCCGACACATCGGCCGCATAAGGCCGGAGAAAACTACATTTTAAAATTGTTCGAGCCCAAGTCTTGCATTATGCCCATGAAAAGTATGATATTTTCCCAAATGCAACTTTTTGCAAATTTTCTTTTTGATTCCCGTGCAGGCCACTATCCTAAGCGTACATACAAAATTTCCGGCACATCGGCCGCATAAGGCCGGAGAAAACTACATTTAAAAATTGTTCGAGCCCAAGTCTTGCATTATGCACATGAAAAGTATGATATTTTCCCAAATGCAACTTTTTGCAAATTTTCTTTTTGATTCCCGTGCAGGCGTACATACAAAATTTCCGACACATCGGCCGCAAAAGGCCGGAGAAAACTACAATTTAAAATTGTTCGAGCCCAAGTCTTGCATTATGCCCATGAAAAGTATGATATTTTCCCAAATGCAACTTTTTGCAAATTTTCTTTTTGATTCCCGTGCAGGCGTACATAGAAAATTTCCGTCACATCGGCCGCAAAAGGCCGGAGAAAACTACAATTTAAAATTGTTCGAGCCCAAGTCTTGCATTATGCCCATGAAAAGTATGATATTTTCCCAAATGCAACTTTTTGCAAATTTTCTTTTTGATTCCCGTGCAGGCCACTATCCTAAGCGTACATACAAAATTTCCGGCACATCGGCGGCATAGGGCCGGAGAAAACTACATTTTAAAATTGTTCGAGCCCAAGTCTTGCATTATTCCCATGAAAAGTATGATATTTTCCCAAATGCAACTTTTTGCAAATATACTTTTTGATTCTCGTGCAGGCCACTATTCTAAGCATACATACAAAATTTCCTGCACATCGGCGGCATAGGGCCGGAGAAAACTACATTTTAAAATTGTTCGAGCCCAAGTCTTGCATTATGCCCATGAAAAGTATGATATTTTCCCAAATGCAACTTTTTGCAAATTTTCTTTTTGATTCCCGTGCAGGCCACTATCCTAAGCGTACATACAAAATTTCCGCCACATCGGCCGCATAAGGCCGGAGAAAACTACATTTTAAAATTGTTCGAGCCCAAGTCTTGCATTATTCCCATGAAAAGTATGATATTTTCCCAAATGCAACTTTTTGCAAATATACTTTTTGATTCTCGTGCAGGCCACTATTCTAAGCATACATACAAAATTTCCTGCACATCGGCGGCATAGGGCCGGAGAAAACTACATTTTAAAAAAGTTCGAGCCCAAGTCTTGCATTATGCCCATGAAAAGTATGATATTTTCCCAAATGCAACTTTTTGCAAATTTTCTTTTTGATTCCCGTGCAGGCCACTATCCTAAGCGTACATACAAAATTTCCGACACATCGGCCGCAAAAGGCCGGAGAAAACTACAATTTAAAATTGTTCGAGCCCAAGTCTTGCATTATGCCCATGAAAAGTATGATATTTTCCCAAATGCAACTTTTTGCAAATTTTCTTTTTGATTCCCGTGCAGGCCAGTATTCTAAGCGTACATACAAAATTTCCGACACATCGGCCGCATAAGGCCGGAGAAAACTACATTTTAAAATTGTTCGAGCCCAAGTCTTGCATTATGCCCATGAAAAGGATGATATTTTCCCAAATGCAACTTTTTGCAAATTTTCTTTTTGATTCCCGTGCAGGCCACTATCCTAAGCGTACATACAAAATTTCCGGCACATCGGCCGCATAAGGCCGGAGAAAACTACATTTAAAAATTGTTCGAGCCCAAGTCTTGCATTATGCACATGAAAAGTATGATATTTTCCCAAATGCAACTTTTTGCAAATTTTCTTTTTGATTCCCGTGCAGGCGTACATACAAAATTTCCTGCCCATCGGCGGCATAGGGCCGGAGAAAACTACATTTTAAAATTGTTCGAGCCCAAGTCTTGCATTATGCCCATGAAAAGTATGATATTTTCCCAAATGCAACTTTTTGCAAATTTTCTTTTTGATTCCCGTGCAGGCCACTATCCTAAGCGTACATACAAAATTTCCGCCACATCGGCCGCATAAGGCCGGAGAAAACTACATTTTAAAATTGTTCGAGCCCAAGTCTTGCATTATTCCCATGAAAAGTATGATATTTTCCCAAATGCAACTTTTTGCAAATATACTTTTTGATTCTCGTGCAGGCCACTATTCTAAGCATACATACAAAATTTCCTGCCCATCGGCGGCATAGGGCCGGAGAAAACTACATTTTAAAATTGTTCGAGCCCAAGTCTTGCATTATGCCCATGAAAAGTATGATATTTTCCCAAATGCAACTTTTTGCAATTTTTCTTTTTGATTCCCGTGCAGGCCACTATCCTAAGCGTACATACAAAATTTCCGCCACATCGGCCGCATAAGGCCGGAGAAAACTACATTTTAAAATTGTTCGAGCCCAAGTCTTGCATTATTCCCATGAAAAGTATGATATTTTCCCAAATGCAACTTTTTGCAAATATACTTTTTGATTCTCGTGCAGGCCACTATTCTAAGCATACATACAAAATTTCCTGCACATCGGCGGCATAGGGCCGGAGAAAACTACATTTTAAAATTGTTCGAGCCCAAGTCTTGCATTATGCCCATGAAAAGTATGATATTTTCCCAAATGCAACTTTTTGCAAATTTTCTTTTTGATTCCCGTGCAGGCGTACATACAAAATTTCCGACACATCGGCCGCAAAAGGCCGGAGAAAACTACAATTTAAAATTGTTCGAGCCCAAGTCTTGCATTATGCCCATGAAAAGTATGATATTTTCCCAAATGCAACTTTTTGCAAATTTTCTTTTTGATTCCCGTGCAGGCCACTATCCTAAGCGTACATACAAAATTTCCGGCACATCGGCGGCATAGGGCCGGAGAAAACTACATTTTAAAATTGTTCGAGCCCAAGTCTTGCATTATTCCCATGAAAAGTATGATATTTTCCCAAATGCAACTTTTTGCAAATATACTTTTTGATTCTCGTGCAGGCCACTATTCTAAGCATACATACAAAATTTCCTGCACATCGGCGGCATAGGGCCGGAGAAAACTACATTTTAAAATTGTTCGAGCCCAAGTCTTGCATTATGCACATGAAAAGTATGATATTTTCCCAAATGCAACTTTTTGCAAATTTTCTTTTTGATTCCCGTGCAGGCGTACATACAAAATTTCCGACACATCGGCCGCAAAAGGCCGGAGAAAACTACAATTTAAAATTGTTCGAGCCCAAGTCTTGCATTATTCCCATGAAAAGTATGATATTTTCCCAAATGCAACTTTTTGCAAATTTTCTTTTTGATTCCCGTGCAGGCCACTATCCTAAGCGTACATACAAAATTTCCGCCACATCGGCCGCATAAGGCCGGAGAAAACTACATTTTAAAATTGTTCGAGCCCAAGTCTTGCATTATGCCCATGAAAAGTATGATATTTTCCCAAATGCAACTTTTTGCAAATTTTCTTTTTGATTCCCGTGCAGGCCACTATTCTAAGCGTACATACAAAATTTCCGACACATCGGCCGCATAAGGCCGGAGAAAACTACATTTTAAAATTGTTCGAGCCCAAGTCTTGCATTATGCCCATGAAAAGTATGATATTTTCCCAAATGCAACTTTTTGCAAATTTTCTTTTTGATTCCCGTGCAGGCCAGTATTCTAAGCGTACATACAAAATTTCCGACACATCGGCCGCATAAGGCCGGAGAAAACTACATTTTAAAATTGTTCGAGCCCAAGTCTTGCATTATGCCCATGAAAAGTATGATATTTTCCCAAATGCAACTTTTTGCAAATTTTCTTTTTGATTCCCGTGCAGGCCACTATCCTAAGCGTACATACAAAATTTCCGGCACATCGGCCGCATAAGGCCGGAGAAAACTACATTTAAAAATTGTTCGAGCCCAAGTCTTGCATTATGCACATGAAAAGTATGATATTTTCCCAAATGCAACTTTTTGCAAATTTTCTTTTTGATTCCCGTGCAGGCGTACATACAAAATTTCCGACACATCGGCCGCAAAAGGCCGGAGAAAACTACAATTTAAAATTGTTCGAGCCCAAGTCTTGCATTATTCCCATGAAAAGTATGATATTTTCCCAAATGCAACTTTTTGCAAATTTTCTTTTTGATTCCCGTGCAGGCCACTATCCTAAGCGTACATACAAAATTTCCGCCACATCGGCCGCATAAGGCCGGAGAAAACTACATTTTAAAATTGTTCGAGCCCAAGTCTTGCATTATGCCCATGAAAAGTATGATATTTTCCCAAATGCAACTTTTTGCAAATTTTCTTTTTGATTCCCGTGCAGGCCACTATTCTAAGCGTACATACAAAATTTCCGACACATCGGCCGCATAAGGCCGGAGAAAACTACATTTTAAAATTGTTCGAGCCCAAGTCTTGCATTATGCCCATGAAAAGTATGATATTTTCCCAAATGCAACTTTTTGCAAATTTTCTTTTTGATTCCCGTGCAGGCCAGTATTCTAAGCGTACATACAAAATTTCCGACACATCGGCCGCATAAGGCCGGAGAAAACTACATTTTAAAATTGTTCGAGCCCAAGTCTTGCATTATGCCCATGAAAAGTATGATATTTTCCCAAATGCAACTTTTTGCAAATTTTCTTTTTGATTCCCGTGCAGGCCACTATCCTAAGCGTACATACAAAATTTCCGGCACATCGGCCGCATAAGGCCGGAGAAAACTACATTTAAAAATTGTTCGAGCCCAAGTCTTGCATTATGCACATGAAAAGTATGATATTTTCCCAAATGCAACTTTTTGCAAATTTTCTTTTTGATTCCCGTGCAGGCCACTATCCTAAGCGTACATACAAAATTTCCGGCACATCGGCGGCATAGGGCCGGAGAAAACTACATTTTAAAATTGTTCGAGCCCAAGTCTTGCATTATTCCCATGGAAAGTATGATATTTTCCCAAATGCAACTTTTTGCAAATATACTTTTTGATTCTCGTGCAGGCCACTATTCTAAGCATACATACAAAATTTCCTGCACATCGGCGGCATAGGGCCGGAGAAAACTACATTTTAAAATTGTTCGAGCCCAAGTCTTGCATTATGCCCATGAAAAGTATGATATTTTCCCAAATGCAACTTTTTGCAAATTTTCTTTTTGATTCCCGTGCAGGCCACTATCCTAAGCGTACATACAAAATTTCCGCCACATCGGCCGCATAAGGCCGGAGAAAACTACATTTTAAAATTGTTCGAGCCCAAGTCTTGTATTATTCCCATGAAAAGTATGATATTTTCCCAAATGCAACTTTTTGCAAATATACTTTTTGATTCTCGTGCAGGCCACTATTCTAAGCATACATACAAAATTTCCTGCACATCGGCGGCATAGGGCCGGAGAAAACTACATTTTAAAATTGTTCGAGCCCAAGTCTTGCATTATGCCCATGAAAAGTATGATATTTTCCCAAATGCAACTTTTTGCAAATTTTCTTTTTGATTCCCGTGCAGGCCACTATCCTAAGCGTACATACAAAATTTCCGCCACATCGGCCGCATAAGGCCGGAGAAAACTACATTTTAAAATTGTTCGAGCCCAAGTCTTGCATTATGCCCATGAAAAGTATGATATTTTCCCAAATGCAACTTTTTGCAAATATACTTTTTGATTCCCGTGCAGGCCAGTATTCTAAGCGTACATACAAAATTTCCGACACATCGGCCGCATAAGGCCGGAGAAAACTACATTTTAAAATTGTTCGAGCCCAAGTCTTGCATTATGCCCATGAAAAGTATGATATTTTCCCAAATGCAACTTTTTGCAAATTTTCTTTTTGATTCCCGTGCAGGCCACTATCCTAAGCGTACATACAAAATTTCCGGCACATCGGCCGCATAAGGCCGGAGAAAACTACATTTAAAAATTGTTCGAGCCCAAGTCTTGCATTATGCACATGAAAAGTATGATATTTTCCCAAATGCAACTTTTTGCAAATTTTCTTTTTGATTCCCGTGCAGGCGTACATACAAAATTTCCGACACATCGGCCGCAAAAGGCCGGAGAAAACTACAATTTAAAATTGTTCGAGCCCAAGTCTTGCATTATGCCCATGAAAAGTATGATATTTTCCCAAATGCAACTTTTTGCAAATTTTCTTTTTGATTCCCGTGCAGGCCACTATCCTAAGCGTACATACAAAATTTCCGGCACATCGGCGGCATAGGGCCGGAGAAAACTACATTTTAAAATTGTTCGAGCCCAAGTCTTGCATTATTCCCATGAAAAGTATGATATTTTCCCAAATGCAACTTTTTGCAAATATACTTTTTGATTCTCGTGCAGGCCACTATTCTAAGCATACATACAAAATTTCCTGCACATCGGCGGCATAGGGCCGGAGAAAACTACATTTTAAAATTGTTCGAGCCCAAGTCTTGCATTATGCCCATGAAAAGTATGATATTTTCCCAAATGCAACTTTTTGCAAATTTTCTTTTTGATTCCCGTGCAGGCCACTATCCTAAGCGTACATACAAAATTTCCGGCACATCGGCGGCATAGGGCCGGAGAAAACTACATTTTAAAATTGTTCGAGCCCAAGTCTTGCATTATTCCCATGAAAAGTATGATATTTTCCCAAATGCAACTTTTTGCAAATATACTTTTTGATTCTCGTGCAGGCCACTATTCTAAGCATACATACAAAATTTCCTGCACATCGGCGGCATAGGGCCGGAGAAAACTACATTTTAAAATTGTTCGTGCCCAAGTCTTGCATTATGCCCATGAAAAGTATGATATTTTCCCAAATGCAACTTTTTGCAAATTTTCTTTTTGATTCCCGTGCAGGCCACTATCCTAAGCGTACATACAAAATTTCCGCCACATCGGCCGCATAAGGCCGGAGAAAACTACATTTTAAAATTGTTCGAGCCCAAGTCTTGCATTATTCCCATGAAAAGTATGATATTTTCCCAAATGCAACTTTTTGCAAATATACTTTTTGATTCTCGTGCAGGCCACTATTCTAAGCATACATACAAAATTTCCTGCACATCGGCGGCATAGGGCCGGAGAAAACTACATTTTAAAATTGTTCGAGCCCAAGTCTTGCATTATGCCCATGAAAAGTATGATATTTTCCCAAATGCAACTTTTTGCAAATTTTCTTTTTGATTCCCGTGCAGGCCACTATCCTAAGCGTACATACAAAATTTCCGCCACATCGGCCGCATAAGGCCGGAGAAAACTACATTTTAAAATTGTTCGAGCCCAAGTCTTGCATTATGCCCATGAAAAGTATGATATTTTCCCAAATGCAACTTTTTGCAAATTTTCTTTTTGATTCCCGTGCAGGCCACTATCCTAAGCGTACATACAAAATTTCCGGCACATCGGCCGCATAAGGCCGGAGAAAACTACATTTAAAAATTGTTCGAGCCCAAGTCTTGCATTATGCACATGAAAAGTATGATATTTTCCCAAATGCAACTTTTTGCAAATTTTCTTTTTGATTCCCGTGCAGGCGTACATACAAAATTTCTGACACATCGGCCGCAAAAGGCCGGAGAAAACTACAATTTAAAATTGTTCGAGCCCAAGTCTTGCATTATGCCCATGAAAAGTATGATATTTTCCCAAATGCAACTTTTTGCAAATATACTTTTTGATTCTCGTGCAGGCCACTATTCTAAGCATACATACAAAATTTCCTGCACATCGGCGGCATAGGGCCGGAGAAAACTACATTTTAAAATTGTTCGAGCCCAAGTCTTGCATTATGCCCATGAAAAGTATGATATTTTCCCAAATGCAACTTTTTGCAAATTTTCTTTTTGATTCCCGTGCAGGCCACTATCCTAAGCGTACATACAAAATTTCCGCCACATCGGCCGCATAAGGCCGGAGAAAACTACATTTTAAAATTGTTCGAGCCCAAGTCTTGCATTATTCCCATGAAAAGTATGATATTTTCCCAAATGCAACTTTTTGCAAATATACTTTTTGATTCTCGTGCAGGCCACTATTCTAAGCATACATACAAAATTTCCTGCACATCGGCGGCATAGGGCCGGAGAAAACTACATTTTAAAATTGTTCGAGCCCAAGTCTTGCATTATGCCCATGAAAAGTATGATATTTTCCCAAATGCAACTTTTTGCAAATTTTCTTTTTGATTCCCGTGCAGGCCACTATCCTAAGCGTACATACAAAATTTCCGCCACATCGGCCGCATAAGGCCGGAGAAAACTACATTTTAAAATTGTTCGAGCCCAAGTCTTGCATTATGCCCATGAAAAGTATGATATTTTCCCAAATGCAACTTTTTGCAAATATACTTTTTGATTCTCGTGCAGGCCACTATTCTAAGCATACATACAAAATTTCCTGCACATCGGCGGCATAGGGCCGGAGAAAACTACATTTTAAAATTGTTCGAGCCCAAGTCTTGCATTATGCCCATGAAAAGTATGATATTTTCCCAAATGCAACTTTTTGCAAATTTTCTTTTTGATTCCCGTGCAGGCCACTATCCTAAGCGTACATACAAAATTTCCGCCACATCGGCCGCATAAGGCCGGAGAAAACTACATTTTAAAATTGTTCGAGCCCAAGTCTTGCATTATGCCCATGAAAAGTATGATATTTTCCCAAATGCAACTTTTTGCAAATATACTTTTTGATTCCCGTGCAGGCCAGTATTCTAAGCGTACCTACAAAATTTCCGACACATCGGCCGCATAAGGCCGGAGAAAACTACATTTTAAAATTGTTCGAGCCCAAGTCTTGCATTATGCCCATGAAAAGTATGATATTTTCCCAAATGCAACTTTTTGCAAATTTTCTTTTTGATTCCCGTGCAGGCCACTATCCTAAGCGTACATACAAAATTTCCGGCACATCGGCCGCATAAGGCCGGAGAAAACTACATTTAAAAATTGTTCGAGCCCAAGTCTTGCATTATGCACATGAAAAGTATGATATTTTCCCAAATGCAACTTTTTGCAAATTTTCTTTTTGATTCCCGTGCAGGCGTACATACAAAATTTCCGACACATCGGCCGCAAAAGGCCGGAGAAAACTACAATTTAAAATTGTTCGAGCCCAAGTCTTGCATTATGCCCATGAAAAGTATGATATTTTCCCAAATGCAACTTTTTGCAAATATACTTTTTGATTCTCGTGCAGGCCACTATTCTAAGCATACATACAAAATTTCCTGCACATCGGCGGCATAGGGCCGGAGAAAACTACATTTTAAAATTGTTCGAGCCCAAGTCTTGCATTATGCCCATGAAAAGTATGATATTTTCCCAAATGCAACTTTTTGCAAATTTTCTTTTTGATTCCCGTGCAGGCCACTATCCTAAGCGTACATACAAAATTTCCGCCACATCGGCGGCATAGGGCCGGAGAAAACTACATTTTAAAATTGTTCGAGCCCAAGTCTTGCATTATGCCCATGAAAAGTATGATATTTTCCCAAATGCAACTTTTTGCAAATTTTCTTTTTGATTCCCGTGCAGGCCACTATCCTAAGCGTACATACAAAATTTCCGCCACATCGGCCGCATAAGGCCGGAGAAAACTACATTTTAAAATTGTTCGAGCCCAAGTCTTGCATTATGCCCATGAAAAGTATGATATTTTCCCAAATGCAACTTTTTGCAAATATACTTTTTGATTCCCGTGCAGGCCAGTATTCTAAGCGTACATACAAAATTTCCGACACATCGGCCGCATAAGGCCGGAGAAAACTACATTTTAAAATTGTTCGAGCCCAAGTCTTGCATTATGCCCATGAAAAGTATGATATTTTCCCAAATGCAACTTTTTGCAAATTTTCTTTTTGATTCCCGTGCAGGCCACTATCCTAAGCGTACATACAAAATTTCCGGCACATCGGCCGCATAAGGCCGGAGAAAACTACATTTAAAAATTGTTCGAGCCCAAGTCTTGCATTATGCACATGAAAAGTATGATATTTTCCCAAATGCAACTTTTTGCAAATTTTCTTTTTGATTCCCGTGCAGGCGTACATACAAAATTTCCGACACATCGGCCGCAAAAGGCCGGAGAAAACTACAATTTAAAATTGTTCGAGCCCAAGTCTTGCATTATGCCCATGAAAAGTATGATATTTTCCCAAATGCAACTTTTTGCAAATTTTCTTTTTGATTCCCGTGCAGGCCACTATCCTAAGCGTACATACAAAATTTCCGGCACATCGGCGGCATAGGGCCGGAGAAAACTACATTTTAAAATTGTTCGAGCCCAAGTCTTGCATTATTCCCATGAAAAGTATGATATTTTCCCAAATGCAACTTTTTGCAAATATACTTTTTGATTCTCGTGCAGGCCACTATTCTAAGCATACATACAAAATTTCCTGCACATCGGCGGCATAGGGCCGGAGAAAACTACATTTTAAAATTGTTCGAGCCCAAGTCTTGCATTATGCCCATGAAAAGTATGATATTTTCCCAAATGCAACTTTTTGCAAATTTTCTTTTTGATTCCCGTGCAGGCCACTATCCTAAGCGTACATACAAAATTTCCGGCACATCGGCGGCATAGGGCCGGAGAAAACTACATTTTAAAATTGTTCGAGCCCAAGTCTTGCATTATTCCCATGAAAAGTATGATATTTTCCCAAATGCAACTTTTTGCAAATATACTTTTTGATTCTCGTGCAGGCCACTATTCTAAGCATACATACAAAATTTCCTGCACATCGGCGGCATAGGGCCGGAGAAAACTACATTTTAAAATTGTTCGAGCCCAAGTCTTGCATTATGCCCATGAAAAGTATGATATTTTCCCAAATGCAACTTTTTGCAAATTTTCTTTTTGATTCCCGTGCAGGCCACTATCCTAAGCGTACATACAAAATTTCCGGCACATCGGCCGCATAAGGCCGGAGAAAACTACATTTAAAAATTGTTCGAGCCCAAGTCTTGCATTATGCACATGAAAAGTATGATATTTTCCCAAATGCAACTTTTTGCAAATTTTCTTTTTGATTCCCGTGCAGGCGTACATACAAAATTTCCGACACATCGGCCGCAAAAGGCCGGAGAAAACTACAATTTAAAATTGTTCGAGCCCAAGTCTTGCATTATGCCCATGAAAAGTATGATATTTTCCCAAATGCAACTTTTTGCAAATTTTCTTTTTGATTCCCGTGCAGGCCACTATCCTAAGCGTACATACAAAATTTCCGGCACATCGGCGGCATAGGGCCGGAGAAAACTACATTTTAAAATTGTTCGAGCCCAAGTCTTGCATTATTCCCATGAAAAGTATGATATTTTCCCAAATGAAACTTTTTGCAAATATACTTTTTGATTCTCGTGCAGGCCACTATTCTAAGCATACATACAAAATTTCCTGCACATCGGCGGCATAGGGCCGGAGAAAACTACATTTTAAAATTGTTCGAGCCCAAGTCTTGCATTATGCCCATGAAAAGTATGATATTTTCCCAAATGCAACTTTTTGCAAATTTTCTTTTTGATTCCCGTGCAGGCCACTATCCTAAGCGTACATACAAAATTTCCGCCACATCGGCCGCATAAGGCCGGAGAAAACTACATTTTAAAATTGTTCGAGCCCAAGTCTTGCATTATTCCCATGAAAAGTATGATATTTTCCCAAATGCAACTTTTTGCAAATATACTTTTTGATTCTCGTGCAGGCCACTATTCTAAGCATACATACAAAATTTCCTGCACATCGGCGGCATAGGGCCGGAGAAAACTACATTTTAAAATTGTTCGAGCCCAAGTCTTGCATTATGCCCATGAAAAGTATGATATTTTCCCAAATGCAACTTTTTGCAAATTTTCTTTTTGATTCCCGTGCAGGCCACTATCCTAAGCGTACATACAAAATTTCCGCCACATCGGCCGCATAAGGCCGGAGAAAACTACATTTTAAAATTGTTCGAGCCCAAGTCTTGCATTATGCCCATGAAAAGTATGATATTTTCCCAAATGCAACTTTTTGCAAATTTTCTTTTTGATTCCCGTGCAGGCCACTATCCTAAGCGTACATACAAAATTTCCGGCACATCGGCCGCATAAGGCCGGAGAAAACTACATTTAAAAATTGTTCGAGCCCAAGTCTTGCATTATGCACATGAAAAGTATGATATTTTCCCAAATGCAACTTTTTGCAAATTTTCTTTTTGATTCCCGTGCAGGCGTACATACAAAATTTCTGACACATCGGCCGCAAAAGGCCGGAGAAAACTACAATTTAAAATTGTTCGAGCCCAAGTCTTGCATTATGCCCATGAAAAGTATGATATTTTCCCAAATGCAACTTTTTGCAAATTTTCTTTTTGATTCCCGTGCAGGCCACTATCCTAAGCGTACATACAAAATTTCCGGCACATCGGCCGCATAAGGCCGGAGAAAACTACATTTAAAAATTGTTCGAGCCCAAGTCTTGCATTATGCACATGAAAAGTATGATATTTTCCCAAATGCAACTTTTTGCAAATTTTCTTTTTGATTCCCGTGCAGGCGTACATACAAAATTTCCGACACATCGGCCGCAAAAGGCCGGAGAAAACTACAATTTAAAATTGTTCGAGCCCAAGTCTTGCATTATGCCCATGAAAAGTATGATATTTTCCCAAATGCAACTTTTTGCAAATTTTCTTTTTGATTCCCGTGCAGGCCACTATCCTAAGCGTACATACAAAATTTCCGGCACATCGGCGGCATAGGGCCGGAGAAAACTACATTTTAAAATTGTTCGAGCCCAAGTCTTGCATTATTCCCATGAAAAGTATGATATTTTCCCAAATGCAACTTTTTGCAAATATACTTTTTGATTCTCGTGCAGGCCACTATTCTAAGCATACATACAAAATTTCCTGCACATCGGCGGCATAGGGCCGGAGAAAACTACATTTTAAAATTGTTCGAGCCCAAGTCTTGCATTATGCCCATGAAAAGTATGATATTTTCCCAAATGCAACTTTTTGCAAATTTTCTTTTTGATTCCCGTGCAGGCCACTATCCTAAGCGTACATACAAAATTTCCGCCACATCGGCCGCATAAGGCCGGAGAAAACTACATTTTAAAATTGTTCGAGCCCAAGTCTTGCATTATTCCCATGAAAAGTATGATATTTTCCCAAATGCAACTTTTTGCAAATATACTTTTTGATTCTCGTGCAGGCCACTATTCTAAGCATACATACAAAATTTCCTGCACATCGGCGGCATAGGGCCGGAGAAAACTACATTTTAAAATTGTTCGAGCCCAAGTCTTGCATTATGCCCATGAAAAGTATGATATTTTCCCAAATGCAACTTTTTGCAAATTTTCTTTTTGATTCCCGTGCAGGCCACTATCCTAAGCGTACATACAAAATTTCCGGCACATCGGCCGCATAAGGCCGGAGAAAACTACATTTAAAAATTGTTCGAGCCCAAGTCTTGCATTATGCACATGAAAAGTATGATATTTTCCCAAATGCAACTTTTTGCAAATTTTCTTTTTGATTCCCGTGCAGGCGTACATACAAAATTTCTGACACATCGGCCGCAAAAGGCCGGAGAAAACTACAATTTAAAATTGTTCGAGCCCAAGTCTTGCATTATGCCCATGAAAAGTATGATATTTTCCCAAATGCAACTTTTTGCAAATATACTTTTTGATTCTCGTGCAGGCCACTATTCTAAGCATACATACAAAATTTCCTGCACATCGGCGGCATAGGGCCGGAGAAAACTACATTTTAAAATTGTTCGAGCCCAAGTCTTGCATTATGCCCATGAAAAGTATGATATTTTCCCAAATGCAACTTTTTGCAAATTTTCTTTTTGATTCCCGTGCAGGCCACTATCCTAAGCGTACATACAAAATTTCCGCCACATCGGCCGCATAAGGCCGGAGAAAACTACATTTTAAAATTGTTCGAGCCCAAGTCTTGCATTATTCCCATGAAAAGTATGATATTTTCCCAAATGCAACTTTTTGCAAATATACTTTTTGATTCTCGTGCAGGCCACTATTCTAAGCATACATACAAAATTTCCTGCACATCGGCGGCATAGGGCCGGAGAAAACTACATTTTAAAATTGTTCGAGCCCAAGTCTTGCATTATGCCCATGAAAAGTATGATATTTTCCCAAATGCAACTTTTTGCAAATTTTCTTTTTGATTCCCGTGCAGGCCACTATCCTAAGCGTACATACAAAATTTCCGCCACATCGGCCGCATAAGGCCGGAGAAAACTACATTTTAAAATTGTTCGAGCCCAAGTCTTGCATTATGCCCATGAAAAGTATGATATTTTCCCAAATGCAACTTTTTGCAAATATACTTTTTGATTCCCGTGCAGGCCAGTATTCTAAGCGTACCTACAAAATTTCCGACACATCGGCCGCATAAGGCCGGAGAAAACTACATTTTAAAATTGTTCGAGCCCAAGTCTTGCATTATGCACATGAAAAGTATGATATTTTCCCAAATGCAACTTTTTGCAAATTTTCTTTTTGATTCCCGTGCAGGCGTACATACAAAATTTCCGACACATCGGCCGCAAAAGGCCGGAGAAAACTACAATTTAAAATTGTTCGAGCCCAAGTCTTGCATTATGCCCATGAAAAGTATGATATTTTCCCAAATGCAACTTTTTGCAAATATACTTTTTGATTCTCGTGCAGGCCACTATTCTAAGCATACATACAAAATTTCCTGCACATCGGCGGCATAGGGCCGGAGAAAACTACATTTTAAAATTGTTCGAGCCCAAGTCTTGCATTATGCCCATGAAAAGTATGATATTTTCCCAAATGCAACTTTTTGCAAATTTTCTTTTTGATTCCCGTGCAGGCCACTATCCTAAGCGTACATACAAAATTTCCGCCACATCGGCCGCATAAGGCCGGAGAAAACTACATTTTAAAATTGTTCGAGCCCAAGTCTTGCATTATTCCCATGAAAAGTATGATATTTTCCCAAATGCAACTTTTTGCAAATATACTTTTTGATTCTCGTGCAGGCCACTATTCTAAGCATACATACAAAATTTCCTGCACATCGGCGGCATAGGGCCGGAGAAAACTACATTTTAAAATTGTTCGAGCCCAAGTCTTGCATTATGCCCATGAAAAGTATGATATTTTCCCAAATGCAACTTTTTGCAAATTTTCTTTTTGATTCCCGTGCAGGCCACTATCCTAAGCGTACATACAAAATTTCCGCCACATCGGCCGCATAAGGCCGGAGAAAACTACATTTTAAAATTGTTCGAGCCCAAGTCTTGCATTATGCCCATGAAAAGTATGATATTTTCCCAAATGCAACTTTTTGCAAATTTTCTTTTTGATTCCCGTGCAGGCCACTATCCTAAGCGTACATACAAAATTTCCGGCACATCGGCCGCATAAGGCCGGAGAAAACTACATTTAAAAATTGTTCGAGCCCAAGTCTTGCATTATGCACATGAAAAGTATGATATTTTCCCAAATGCAACTTTTTGCAAATTTTCTTTTTGATTCCCGTGCAGGCGTACATACAAAATTTCCGACACATCGGCCGCAAAAGGCCGGAGAAAACTACAATTTAAAATTGTTCGAGCCCAAGTCTTGCATTATGCCCATGAAAAGTATGATATTTTCCCAAATGCAACTTTTTGCAAATTTTCTTTTTGATTCCCGTGCAGGCCACTATCCTAAGCGTACATACAAAATTTCCGGCACATCGGCGGCATAGGGCCGGAGAAAACTACATTTTAAAATTGTTCGAGCCCAAGTCTTGCATTATTCCCATGAAAAGTATGATATTTTCCCAAATGCAACTTTTTGCAAATATACTTTTTGATTCTCGTGCAGGCCACTATTCTAAGCATACATACAAAATTTCCTGCACATCGGCGGCATAGGGCCGGAGAAAACTACATTTTAAAATTGTTCGAGCCCAAGTCTTGCATTATGCCCATGAAAAGTATGATATTTTCCCAAATGCAACTTTTTGCAAATTTTCTTTTTGATTCCCGTGCAGGCCACTATCCTAAGCGTACATACAAAATTTCCGCCACATCGGCCGCATAAGGCCGGAGAAAACTACATTTTAAAATTGTTCGAGCCCAAGTTTTGCATTATTCCCATGAAAAGTATGATATTTTCCCAAATGCAACTTTTTGCAAATATACTTTTTGATTCTCGTGCAGGCCACTATTCTAAGCATACATACAAAATTTCCTGCACATCGGCGGCATAGGGCCGGAGAAAACTACATTTTAAAATTGTTCGAGCCCAAGTCTTGCATTATGCCCATGAAAAGTATGATATTTTCCCAAATGCAACTTTTTGCAAATTTTCTTTTTGATTCCCGTGCAGGCCACTATCCTAAGCGTACATACAAAATTTCCGGCACATCGGCCGCATAAGGCCGGAGAAAACTACATTTAAAAATTGTTCGAGCCCAAGTCTTGCATTATGCCCATGAAAAGTATGATATTTTCCCAAATGCAACTTTTTGCAAATATACTTTTTGATTCCCGTGCAGGCCAGTATTCTAAGCGTACCTACAAAATTTCCGACACATCGGCCGCATAAGGCCGGAGAAAACTACATTTTAAAATTGTTCGAGCCCAAGTCTTGCATTATGCCCATGAAAAGTATGATATTTTCCCAAATGCAACTTTTTGCAAATTTTCTTTTTGATTCCCGTGCAGGCCACTATCCTAAGCGTACATACAAAATTTCCGGCACATCGGCCGCATATGGCCGGAGAAAACTACATTTTAAAATTGTTCGAGCCCAAGTCTTGCATTATGCACATGAAAAGTATGATATTTTCCCAAATGCAACTTTTTGCAAATTTTCTTTTTGATTCCCGTGCAGGCGTACATACAAAATTTCCGACACATCGGCCGCAAAAGGCCGGAGAAAACTACAATTTAAAATTGTTCGAGCCCAAGTCTTGCATTATGCCCATGAAAAGTATGATATTTTCCCAAATGCAACTTTTTGCAAATATACTTTTTGATTCTCGTGCAGGCCACTATTCTAAGCATACATACAAAATTTCCTGCACATCGGCGGCATAGGGCCGGAGAAAACTACATTTTAAAATTGTTCGAGCCCAAGTCTTGCATTATGCCCATGAAAAGTATGATATTTTCCCAAATGCAACTTTTTGCAAATTTTCTTTTTGATTCCCGTGCAGGCCACTATCCTAAGCGTACATACAAAATTTCCGCCACATCGGCCGCATAAGGCCGGAGAAAACTACATTTTAAAATTGTTCGAGCCCAAGTCTTGCATTATTCCCATGAAAAGTATGATATTTTCCCAAATGCAACTTTTTGCAAATATACTTTTTGATTCTCGTGCAGGCCACTATTCTAAGCATACATACAAAATTTCCTGCACATCGGCGGCATAGGGCCGGAGAAAACTACATTTTAAAATTGTTCGAGCCCAAGTCTTGCATTATGCCCATGAAAAGTATGATATTTTCCCAAATGCAACTTTTTGCAAATTTTCTTTTTGATTCCCGTGCAGGCCACTATCCTAAGCGTACATACAAAATATCCGCCACATCGGCCGCATAAGGCCGGAGAAAACTACATTTTAAAATTGTTCGAGCCCAAGTCTTGCATTATGCCCATGAAAAGTATGATATTTTCCCAAATGCAACTTTTTGCAAATATACTTTTTGATTCCCGTGCAGGCCACTATCCTAAGCGTACATACAAAATTTCCGGCACATCGGCCGCATATGGCCGGAGAAAACTACATTTTAAAATTGTTCGAGCCCAAGTCTTGCATTATGCACATGAAAAGTATGATATTTTCCCAAATGCAACTTTTTGCAAATTTTCTTTTTGATTCCCGTGCAGGCGTACATACAAAATTTCCGACACATCGGCCGCAAAAGGCCGGAGAAAACTACAATTTAAAATTGTTCGAGCCCAAGTCTTGCATTATGCCCATGAAAAGTATGATATTTTCCCAAATGCAACTTTTTGCAAATATACTTTTTGATTCTCGTGCAGGCCACTATTCTAAGCATACATACAAAATTTCCTGCACATCGGCGGCATAGGGCCGGAGAAAACTACATTTTAAAATTGTTCGAGCCCAAGTCTTGCATTATGCCCATGAAAAGTATGATATTTTCCCAAATGCAACTTTTTGCAAATTTTCTTTTTGATTCCCGTGCAGGCCACTATCCTAAGCGTACATACAAAATTTCCGCCACATCGGCCGCATAAGGCCGGAGAAAACTACATTTTAAAATTGTTCGAGCCCAAGTCTTGCATTATTCCCATGAAAAGTATGATATTTTCCCAAATGCAACTTTTTGCAAATATACTTTTTGATTCTCGTGCAGGCCACTATTCTAAGCATACATACAAAATTTCCTGCACATCGGCGGCATAGGGCCGGAGAAAACTACATTTTAAAATTGTTCGAGCCCAAGTCTTGCATTATGCCCATGAAAAGTATGATATTTTCCCAAATGCAACTTTTTGCAAATTTTCTTTTTGATTCCCGTGCAGGCCACTATCCTAAGCGTACATACAAAATATCCGCCACATCGGCCGCATAAGGCCGGAGAAAACTACATTTTAAAATTGTTCGAGCCCAAGTCTTGCATTATGCCCATGAAAAGTATGATATTTTCCCAAATGCAACTTTTTGCAAATATACTTTTTGATTCCCGTGCAGGCCAGTATTCTAAGCGTACATACAAAATTTCCGACACATCGGCCGCATAAGGCCGGAGAAAACTACATTTTAAAATTGTTCGAGCCCAAGTCTTGCATTATGCCCATGAAAAGTATGATATTTTCCCAAATGCAACTTTTTGCAAATTTTCTTTTTGATTCCCGTGCAGGCCACTATCCTAAGCGTACATACAAAATTTCCGGCACATCGGCCGCATAAGGCCGGAGAAAACTACATTTAAAAATTGTTCGAGCCCAAGTCTTGCATTATGCACATGAAAAGTATGATATTTTCCCAAATGCAACTTTTTGCAAATTTTCTTTTTGATTCCCGTGCAGGCGTACATACAAAATTTCCGACACATCGGCCGCAAAAGGCCGGAGAAAACTACAATTTAAAATTGTTCGAGCCCAAGTCTTGCATTATGCCCATGAAAAGTATGATATTTTCCCAAATGCAACTTTTTGCAAATTTTCTTTTTGATTCCCGTGCAGGCCACTATCCTAAGCGTACATACAAAATTTCCGCCACATCGGCCGCATAAGGCCGGAGAAAACTACATTTTAAAATTGTTCGAGCCCAAGTCTTGCATTATTCCCATGAAAAGTATGATATTTTCCCAAATGCAACTTTTTGCAAATATACTTTTTGATTCTCGTGCAGGCCACTTTTCTAAGCATACATACAAAATTTCCTGCACATCGGCGGCATAGGGCCGGAGAAAACTACATTTTAAAATTGTTCGAGCCCAAGTCTTGCATTATGCCCATGAAAAGTATGATATTTTCCCAAATGCAACTTTTTGCAAATTTTCTTTTTGATTCCCGTGCAGGCCACTATCCTAAGCGTACATACAAAATTTCCGCCACATCGGCCGCATAAGGCCGGAGAAAACTACATTTAAAAATTGTTCGAGCCCAAGTCTTGCATTATTCCCATGAAAAGTATGATATTTTCCCAAATGCAACTTTTTGCAAATATACTTTTTGATTCTCGTGCAGGCCACTATTCTAAGCATACATACAAAATTTCCTGCACATCGGCGGCATAGGGCCGGAGAAAACTACATTTTAAAATTGTTCGAGCCCAAGTCTTGCATTATGCCCATGAAAAGTATGATATTTTCCCAAATGCAACTTTTTGCAAATTTTCTTTTTGATTCCCGTGCAGGCCACTATCCTAAGCGTACATACAAAATTTCCGCCACATCGGCCGCATAAGGCCGGAGAAAACTACATTTTAAAATTGTTCGAGCCCAAGTCTTGCATTATGCCCATGAAAAGTATGATATTTTCCCAAATGCAACTTTTTGCAAATTTTCTTTTTGATTCCCGTGCAGGCCACTATTCTAAGCGTACATACAAAATTTCCGACACATCGGCCGCATAAGGCCGGAGAAAACTACAATTTAAAATTGTTCGAGCCCAAGTCTTGCATTATGCCCATGAAAAGTATGATATTTTCCCAAATGCAACTTTTTGCAAATTTTCTTTTTGATTCCCGTGCAGGCGTACATACAAAATTTCCGACACATCGGCCGCAAAAGGCCGGAGAAAACTACAATTTAAAATTGTTCGAGCCCAAGTCTTGCATTATGCCCATGAAAAGTATGATATTTTCCCAAATGCAACTTTTTGCAAATTTTCTTTTTGATTCCCGTGCAGGCCACTATTCTAAGCGTACATACAAAATTTCCGACACATCGGCCGCATAAGGCCGGAGAAAACTACAATTTAAAATTGTTCGAGCCCAAGTCTTGCATTATGCACATGAAAAGTATGATATTTTCCCAAATGCAACTTTTTGCAAATTTTCTTTTTGATTCCCGTGCAGGCGTACATACAAAATTTCCGACACATCGGCCGCAAAAGGCCGGAGAAAACTACAATTTAAAATTGTTCGAGCCCAAGTCTTGCATTATGCCCATGAAAAGTATGATATTTTCCCAAATGCAACTTTTTGCAAATTTTCTTTTTGATTCCCGTGCAGGCCACTATCCTAAGCGTACATACAAAATTTCCGGCACATCGGCGGCATAGGGCCGGAGAAAACTACATTTTAAAATTGTTGGAGCCCAAGTCTTGCATTATTCCCATGAAAAGTATGATATTTTCCCAAATGCAACTTTTTGCAAATATACTTTTTGATTCTCGTGCAGGCCACTATTCTAAGCATACATACAAAATTTCCTGCACATCGGCGGCATAGGGCCGGAGAAAACTACATTTTAAAATTGTTCGAGCCCAAGTCTTGCATTATGCCCATGAAAAGTATGATATTTTCCCAAATGCAACTTTTTGCAAATTTTCTTTTTGATTCCCGTGCAGGCCACTATCCTTAGCGTACATACAAAATTTCCGCCACATCGGCCGCATAAGGCCGGAGAAAACTACATTTTAAAATTGTTCGAGCCCAAGTCTTGCATTATGCCCATGAAAAGTATGATATTTTCCCAAATGCAACTTTTTGCAAATTTTCTTTTTGATTCCCGTGCAGGCCCACTATTCTAAGCGTACATACAAAATTTCCGACACATCGGCCGCATAAGGCCGGAGAAAACTACATTTTAAAATTGTTCGAGCCCAAGTCTTGCATTATGCCCATGAAAAGTATGATATTTTCCCAAATGCAACTTTTTGCAAATTTTCTTTTTGATTCCCGTGCAGGCCACTATCCTAAGCGTACATACAAAATTTCCGGCACATCGGCCGCATAAGGCCGGAGAAAACTACATTTTAAAATTGTTCGAGCCCAAGTCTTGCATTATGCCCATGAAAAGTATGATATTTTCCCAAATGCAACTTTTTGCAAATTTTCTTTTTGATTCCCGTGCAGGCCACTATTCTAAGCGTACATACAAAATTTCCGACACATCGGCCGCATAAGGCCGGAGAAAACTACATTTTAAAATTGTTCGAGCCCAAGTCTTGCATTATGCCCATGAAAAGTATGATATTTTCCCAAATGCAACTTTTTGCAAATTTTCTTTTTGATTCCCGTGCAGGCCACTATCCTAAGCGTACATACAAAATTTCCGGCACATCGGCCGCATAAGGCCGGAGAAAACTACATTTAAAAATTGTTCGAGCCCAAGTCTTGCATTATGCACATGAAAAGTATGATATTTTCCCAAATGCAACTTTTTGCAAATTTTCTTTTTGATTCCCGTGCAGGCGTACATACAAAATTTCCGACACATCGGCCGCAAAAGGCCGGAGAAAACTACAATTTAAAATTGTTCGAGCCCAAGTCTTGCATTATGCCCATGAAAAGTATGATATTTTCCCAAATGCAACTTTTTGCAAATTTTCTTTTTGATTCCCGTGCAGGCCACTATTCTAAGCGTACATACAAAATTTCCGACACATCGGCCGCATAAGGCCGGAGAAAACTACATTTTAAAATTGTTCGAGCCCAAGTCTTGCATTATGCCCATGAAAAGTATGATATTTTCCCAAATGCAACTTTTTGCAAATTTTCTTTTTGATTCCCGTGCAGGCCACTATCCTAAGCGTACATACAAAATTTCCGGCACATCGGCCGCATAAGGCCGGAGAAAACTACATTTAAAAATTGTTCGAGCCCAAGTCTTGCATTATGCACATGAAAAGTATGATATTTTCCCAAATGCAACTTTTTGCAAATTTTCTTTTTGATTCCCGTGCAGGCGTACATACAAAATTTCCGACGCATCGGCCGCAAAAGGCCGGAGAAAACTACAATTTAAAATTGTTCGAGCCCAAGTCTTGCATTATGCCCATGAAAAGTATGATATTTTCCCAAATGCAACTTTTTGCAAATTTTCTTTTTGATTCCCGTGCAGGCCACTATCCTAAGCGTACATACAAAATTTCCGGCACATCGGCCGCATAAGGCCGGAGAAAACTACATTTAAAAATTGTTCGAGCCCAAGTCTTGCATTATGCACATGAAAAGTATGATATTTTCCCAAATGCAACTTTTTGCAAATTTTCTTTTTGATTCCCGTGCAGGCGTACATACAAAATTTCCGACGCATCGGCCGCAAAAGGCCGGAGAAAACTACAATTTAAAATTGTTCGAGCCCAAGTCTTGCATTATGCCCATGAAAAGTATGATATTTTCCCAAATGCAACTTTTTGCAAATTTTCTTTTTGATTCCCGTGCAGGCCACTATCCTAAGCGTACATACAAAATTTCCGGCACATCGGCGGCATAGGGCCGGAGAAAACTACATTTTAAAATTGTTCGAGCCCAAGTCTTGCATTATTCCCATGAAAAGTATGATATTTTCCCAAATGCAACTTTTTGCAAATATACTTTTTGATTCTCGTGCAGGCCACTATTCTAAGCATACATACAAAATTTCCTGCACATCGGCGGCATAGGGCCGGAGAAAACTACATTTTAAAATTGTTCGAGCCCAAGTCTTGCATTATGCCCATGAAAAGTATGATATTTTCCCAAATGCAACTTTTTGCAAATTTTCTTTTTGATTCCCGTGCAGGCCACTATCCTAAGCGTACATACAAAATTTCCGGCACATCGGCCGCATAAGGCCGGAGAAAACTACATTTAAAAATTGTTCGAGCCCAAGTCTTGCATTATGCACATGAAAAGTATGATATTTTCCCAAATGCAACTTTTTGCAAATTTTCTTTTTGATTCCCGTGCAGGCGTACATACAAAATTTCCGACGCATCGGCCGCAAAAGGCCGGAGAAAACTACAATTTAAAATTGTTCGAGCCCAAGTCTTGCATTATGCCCATGAAAAGTATGATATTTTCCCAAATGCAACTTTTTGCAAATTTTCTTTTTGATTCCCGTGCAGGCCACTATCCTAAGCGTACATACAAAATTTCCGGCACATCGGCCGCATAAGGCCGGAGAAAACTACATTTAAAAATTGTTCGAGCCCAAGTCTTGCATTATGCACATGAAAAGTATGATATTTTCCCAAATGCAACTTTTTGCAAATTTTCTTTTTGATTCCCGTGCAGGCGTACATACAAAATTTCCGACGCATCGGCCGCAAAAGGCCGGAGAAAACTACAATTTAAAATTGTTCGAGCCCAAGTCTTGCATTATGCCCATGAAAAGTATGATATTTTCCCAAATGCAACTTTTTGCAAATTTTCTTTTTGATTCCCGTGCAGGCCACTATCCTAAGCGTACATACAAAATTTCCGGCACATCGGCAGCATAGGGCCGGAGAAAACTACATTTTAAAATTGTTCGAGCCCAAGTCTTGCATTATTCCCATGAAAAGTATGATATTTTCCCAAATGCAACTTTTTGCAAATATACTTTTTGATTCTCGTGCAGGCCACTATTCTAAGCATACATACAAAATTTCCTGCACATCGGCGGCATAGGGCCGGAGAAAACTACATTTTAAAATTGTTCGAGCCCAAGTCTTGCATTATGCCCATGAAAAGTATGATATTTTCCCAAATGCAACTTTTTGCAAATTTTCTTTTTGATTCCCGTGCAGGCCACTATCCTTAGCGTACATACAAAATTTCCGCCACATCGGCCGCATAAGGCCGGAGAAAACTACATTTTAAAATTGTTCGAGCCCAAGTCTTGCATTATGCCCATGAAAAGTATGATATTTTCCCAAATGCAACTTTTTGCAAATTTTCTTTTTGATTCCCGTGCAGGCCCACTATTCTAAGCGTACATACAAAATTTCCGACACATCGGCCGCATAAGGCCGGAGAAAACTACATTTTAAAATTGTTCGAGCCCAAGTCTTGCATTATGCCCATGAAAAGTATGATATTTTCCCAAATGCAACTTTTTGCAAATTTTCTTTTTGATTCCCGTGCAGGCCACTATCCTAAGCGTACATACAAAATTTCCGGCACATCGGCCGCATAAGGCCGGAGAAAACTACATTTTAAAATTGTTCGAGCCCAAGTCTTGCATTATGCCCATGAAAAGTATGATATTTTCCCAAATGCAACTTTTTGCAAATTTTCTTTTTGATTCCCGTGCAGGCCACTATCCTAAGCGTACATACAAAATTTCCGACACATCGGCCGCATAAGGCCGGAGAAAACTACATTTTAAAATTGTTCGAGCCCAAGTCTTGCATTATGCCCATGAAAAGTATGATATTTTCCCAAATGCAACTTTTTGCAAATTTTCTTTTTGATTCCCGTGCAGGCCACTATTCTAAGCGTACATACAAAATTTCCGACACATCGGCCGCATAAGGCCGGAGAAAACTACATTTAAAAATTGTTCGAGCCCAAGTCTTGCATTATGCACATGAAAAGTATGATATTTTCCCAAATGCAACTTTTTGCAAATTTTCTTTTTGATTCCCGTGCAGGCGTACATACAAAATTTCCGACACATCGGCCGCAAAAGGCCGGAGAAAACTACAATTTAAAATTGTTCGAGCCCAAGTCTTGCATTATGCCCATGAAAAGTATGATATTTTCCCAAATGCAACTTTTTGCAAATATACTTTTTGATTCTCGTGCAGGCCACTATTCTAAGCATACATACAAAATTTCCTGCACATCGGCGGCATAGGGCCGGAGAAAACTACATTTTAAAATTGTTCGAGCCCAAGTCTTGCATTATGCCCATGAAAAGTATGATATTTTCCCAAATGCAACTTTTTGCAAATTTTCTTTTTGATTCCCGTGCAGGCCACTATCCTTAGCGTACATACAAAATTTCCGCCACATCGGCCGCATAAGGCCGGAGAAAACTACATTTTAAAATTGTTCGAGCCCAAGTCTTGCATTATGCCCATGAAAAGTATGATATTTTCCCAAATGCAACTTTTTGCAAATTTTCTTTTTGATTCCCGTGCAGGCGTACATACAAAATTTCCGACACATCGGCCGCAAAAGGCCGGAGAAAACTACAATTTAAAATTGTTCGAGCCCAAGTCTTGCATTATGCCCATGAAAAGTATGATATTTTCCCAAATGCAACTTTTTGCAAATTTTCTTTTTGATTCCCGTGCAGGCCACTATCCTAAGCGTACATACAAAATTTCCGGCACATCGGCGGCATAGGGCCGGAGAAAACTACATTTTAAAATTGTTCGAGCCCAAGTCTTGCATTATTCCCATGAAAAGTATGATATTTTCCCAAATGCAACTTTTTGCAAATATACTTTTTGATTCTCGTGCAGGCCACTATTCTAAGCAGACATACAAAATTTCCAGCACATCGGCGGCATAGGGCCGGAGAAAACTACATTTTAAAATTGTTCGAGCCCAAGTCTTGCATTATGCCCATGAAAAGTATGATATTTTCCCAAATGCAACTTTTTGCAAATTTTCTTTTTGATTCCCGTGCAGGCGTACATACAAAATTTCCGACACATCGGCCGCAAAAGGCCGGAGAAAACTACAATTTAAAATTGTTCGAGCCCAAGTCTTGCATTATGCCCATGAAAAGTATGATATTTTCCCAAATGCAACTTTTTGCAAATTTTCTTTTTGATTCCCGTGCAGGCCAGTATTCTAAGCGTACATACAAAATTTCCGACACATCGGCCGCATAAGGCCGGAGAAAACTACATTTTAAAATTGTTCGAGCCCAAGTCTTGCATTATGCCCATGAAAAGTATGATATTTTCCCAAATGCAACTTTTTGCAAATTTTCTTTTTGATTCCCGTGCAGGCCACTATCCTAAGCGTACATACAAAATTTCCGGCACATCGGCCGCATAAGGCCGGAGAAAACTACATTTAAAAATTGTTCGAGCCCAAGTCTTGCATTATGCACATGAAAAGTATGATATTTTCCCAAATGCAACTTTTTGCAAATTTTCTTTTTGATTCCCGTGCAGGCGTACATACAAAATTTCCGACACATCGGCCGCAAAAGGCCGGAGAAAACTACAATTTAAAATTGTTCGAGCCCAAGTCTTGCATTATGCCCATGAAAAGTATGATATTTTCCCAAATGCAACTTTTTGCAAATTTTCTTTTTGATTCCCGTGCAGGCCACTATCCTAAGCGTACATACAAAATTTCCGGCACATCGGCGGCATAGGGCCGGAGAAAACTACATTTTAAAATTGTTCGAGCCCAAGTCTTGCATTATTCCCATGAAAAGTATGATATTTTCCCAAATGCAACTTTTTGCAAATATACTTTTTGATTCTCGTGCAGGCCACTATTCTAAGCAGACATACAAAATTTCCAGCACATCGGCGGCATAGGGCCGGAGAAAACTACATTTTAAAATTGTTCGAGCCCAAGTCTTGCATTATGCCCATGAAAAGTATGATATTTTCCCAAATGCAACTTTTTGCAAATTTTCTTTTTGATTCCCGTGCAGGCCACTATCCTAAGCGTACATACAAAATTTCCGGCACATCGGCGGCATAGGGCCGGAGAAAACTACATTTTAAAATTGTTCGAGCCCAAGTCTTGCATTATTCCCATGAAAAGTATGATATTTTCCCAAATGCAACTTTTTGCAAATATACTTTTTGATTCTCGTGCAGGCCACTATTCTAAGCAGACATACAAAATTTCCAGCACATCGGCGGCATAGGGCCGGAGAAAACTACATTTTAAAATTGTTCGAGCCCAAGTCTTGCATTATGCCCATGAAAAGTATGATATTTTCCCAAATGCAACTTTTTGCAAATTTTCTTTTTGATTCCCGTGCAGGCCACTATCCTAAGCGTACATACAAAATTTCCGCCACATCGGCCGCATAAGGCCGGAGAAAACTACATTTTAAAATTGTTCGAGCCCAAGTCTTGCATTATGCCCATGAAAAGTATGATATTTTCCCAAATGCAACTTTTTGCAAATTTTCTTTTTGATTCCCGTGCAGGCCCACTATTCTAAGCGTACATACAAAATTTCCGACACATCGGCCGCATAAGGCCGGAGAAAACTACATTTTAAAATTGTTCGAGCCCAAGTCTTGCATTATGCCCATGAAAAGTATGATATTTTCCCAAATGCAACTTTTTGCAAATTTTTTTTTTGATTCCCGTGCAGGCCACTATCCTAAGCGTACATACAAAATTTCCGGCACATCGGCCGCATAAGGCCGGAGAAAACTACATTTTAAAATTGTTCGAGCCCAAGTCTTGCATTATGCCCATGAAAAGTATGATATTTTCCCAAATGCAACTTTTTGCAAATTTTCTTTTTGATTCCCGTGCAGGCCACTATCCTAAGCGTACATACAAAATTACCGGCACATCGGCGGCATAGGGCCGGAGAAAACTACATTTTAAAATTGTTCGAGCCCAAGTCTTGCATTATTCCCATGAAAAGTATGATATTTTCCCAAATGCAACTTTTTGCAAATACACTTTTTGATTCTCGTGCAGGCCACTATTCTAAGCATACATACAAAATTTCCTGCACATCGGCGGCATAGGGCCGGAGAAAACTACATTTTAAAATTGTTCGAGCCCAAGTCTTGCATTATGCCCATTAAAAGTATGATATTTTCCCAAATGCAACTTTTTGCAAATTTTCTTTTTGATTCCCGTGCAGGCCACTATCCTAAGCGTACATACAAAATTTCCGCCACATCGGCCGCATAAGGCCGGAGAAAACTACATTTTAAAATTGTTCGAGCCCAAGTCTTGCATTATGCCCATGAAAAGTATGATATTTTCCCAAATGCAACTTTTTGCAAATTTTCTTTTTGATTCCCGTGCAGGCCCACTATTCTAAGCGTACATACAAAATTTCCGACACATCGGCCGCATAAGGCCGGAGAAAACTACATTTTAAAATTGTTCGAGCCCAAGTCTTGCATTATGCCCATGAAAAGTATGATATTTTCCCAAATGCAACTTTTTGCAAATTTTCTTTTTGATTCCCGTGCAGGCCACTATCCTAAGCGTACATACAAAATTACCGGCACATCGGCGGCATAGGGCCGGAGAAAACTACATTTTAAAATTGTTCGAGCCCAAGTCTTGCATTATTCCCATGAAAAGTATGATATTTTCCCAAATGCAACTTTTTGCAAATACACTTTTTGATTCTCGTGCAGGCCACTATTCTAAGCATACATACAAAATTTCCTGCACATCGGCGGCATAGGGCCGGAGAAAACTACATTTTAAAATTGTTCGAGCCCAAGTCTTGCATTATGCCCATTAAAAGTATGATATTTTCCCAAATGCAACTTTTTGCAAATTTTCTTTTTGATTCCCGTGCAGGCCACTATCCTAAGCGTACATACAAAATTTCCGCCACATCGGCCGCATAAGGCCGGAGAAAACTACATTTTAAAATTGTTCGAGCCCAAGTCTTGCATTATGCCCATGAAAAGTATGATATTTTCCCAAATGCAACTTTTTGCAAATTTTCTTTTTGATTCCCGTGCAGGCCCACTATTCTAAGCGTACATACAAAATTTCCGACACATCGGCCGCATAAGGCCGGAGAAAACTACATTTTAAAATTGTTCGAGCCCAAGTCTTGCATTATGCCCATGAAAAGTATGATATTTTCCCAAATGCAACTTTTTGCAAATTTTCTTTTTGATTCCCGTGCAGGCCCACTATTCTAAGCGTACATACAAAATTTCCGACACATCGGCCGCATAAGGCCGGAGAAAACTACATTTTAAAATTGTTCGAGCCCAAGTCTTGCATTATGCCCATGAAAAGTATGATATTTTCCCAAATGCAACTTTTTGCAAATTTTCTTTTTGATTCCCGTGCAGGCCACTATCCTAAGCGTACATACAAAATTTCCGGCACATCGGCCGCATAAGGCCGGAGAAAACTACATTTTAAAATTGTTCGAGCCCAAGTCTTGCATTATGCCCATGAAAAGTATGATATTTTCCCAAATGCAACTTTTTGCAAATTTTCTTTTTGATTCCCGTGCAGGCCACTATCCTAAGCGTACATACAAAATTTCCTGCACATCGGCGGCATAGGGCCGGAGAAAACTACATTTTAAAATTGTTCGAGCCCAAGTCTTGCATTATGCCCATGAAAAGTATGATATTTTCCCAAATGCAACTTTTTGCAAATTTTCTTTTTGATTCCCGTGCAGGCCCACTATTCTAAGCGTACATACAAAATTTCCGACACATCGGCCGCATAAGGACGGAGAAAACTACATTTTAAAATTGTTCGAGCCCAAGTCTTGCATTATGCCCATGAAAAGTATGATATTTTCCCAAATGCAACTTTTTGCAAATTTTCTTTTTGATTCCCGTGCAGGCCACTATCCTAAGCGTACATACAAAATTTCCGGCACATCGGCCGCATAAGGCCGGAGAAAACTACATTTTAAAATTGTTCGAGCCCAAGTCTTGCATTATGCCCATGAAAAGTATGATATTTTCCCAAATGCAACTTTTTGCAAATTTTTTTTTTGATTCCCGTGCAGGCCACTATCCTAAGCGTACATACAAAATTTCCGGCACATCGGCGGCATAGGGCCGGAGAAAACTACATTTTAAAATTGTTCGAGCCCAAGTCTTGCATTATTCCCATGAAAAGTATGATATTTTCCCAAATGCAACTTTTTGCAAATACACTTTTTGATTCTCGTGCAGGCCACTATTCTAAGCATACATACAAAATTTCTTGCACATCGGCCGCATAAGGCCGGAGAAAACTACATTTAAAAATTGTTCGAGCCCAAGTCTTGCATTATGCACATGAAAAGTATGATATTTTCCCAAATGCAACTTTTTGCAAATTTTCTTTTTGATTCCCGTGCAGGCGTACATACAAAATTTCCGACACATCGGCCGCAAAAGGCCGGAGAAAACTACAATTTAAAATTGTTCGAGCCCAAGTCTTGCATTATGCCCATGAAAAGTATGATATTTTCCCAAATGCAACTTTTTGCAAATTTTCTTTTTGATTCCCGTGCAGGCCACTATCCTAAGCGTACATACAAAATTTCCGCCACATCGGCCGCATAAGGCCGGAGAAAACTACATTTTAAAATTGTTCGAGCCCAAGTCTTGCATTATGCCCATGAAAAGTATGATATTTTCCCAAATGCAACTTTTTGCAAATTTTCTTTTTGATTCCCGTGCAGGCCACTATCCTAAGCGTACATACAAAATTTCCGGCACATCGGCGGCATAGGGCCGGAGAAAACTACATTTTAAAATTGTTCGAGCCCAAGTCTTGCATTATTCCCATGAAAAGTATGATATTTTCCCAAATGCAACTTTTTGCAAATACACTTTTTGATTCTCGTGCAGGCCACTATTCTAAGCATACATACAAAATTTCCTGCACATCGGCGGCATAGGGCCGGAGAAAACTACATTTTAAAATTGTTCGAGCCCAAGTCTTGCATTATGCCCATGAAAAGTATGATATTTTCCCAAATGCAACTTTTTGCAAATTTTCTTTTTGATTCCCGTGCAGGCCACTATCCTAAGCGTACATACAAAATTTCCGGCACATCGGCCGCATAAGGCCGGAGAAAACTACATTTTAAAATTGTTCGAGCCCAAGTCTTGCATTATGCCCATGAAAAGTATGATATTTTCCAAAATGCAACTTTTTGCAAATTTTCTTTTTGATTCCCGTGCAGGCCACTATCCTAAGCGTACATACAAAATTTCCGGCACATCGGCGGCATAGGGCCGGAGAAAACTACATTTTAAAATTGTTCGAGCCCAAGTCTTGCATTATTCCCATGAAAAGTATGATATTTTCCCAAATGCAACTTTTTGCAAATACACTTTTTGATTCTCGTGCAGACCACTATTCTAAGCATACATACAAAATTTCCTGCACATCGGCGGCATAGGGCCGGAGAAAACTACATTTTAAAATTGTTCGAGCCCAAGTCTTGCATTATGCCCATGAAAAGTATGATATTTTCCCAAATGCAACTTTTTGCAAATTTTCTTTTTGATTCCCGTGCAGGCCACTATCCTAAGCGTACATACAAAATTTCCGCCACATCGGCCGCATAAGGCCGGAGAAAACTACATTTTAAAATTGTTCGAGCCCAAGTCTTGCATTATGCCCATGAAAAGTATGATATTTTCCCAAATGCAACTTTTTGCAAATTTTCTTTTTGATTCCCGTGCAGGCCCACTATTCTAAGCGTACATACAAAATTTCCGACACATCGGCCGCATAAGGCCGGAGAAAACTACATTTTAAAATTGTTCGAGCCCAAGTCTTGCATTATGCCCATGAAAAGTATGATATTTTCCCAAATGCAACTTTTTGCAAATTTTCTTTTTGATTCCCGTGCAGGCCACTATCCTAAGCGTACATACAAAATTTCCGCCACATCGGCCGCATAAGGCCGGAGAAAACTACATTTTAAAATTGTTCGAGCCCAAGTCTTGCATTATGCCCATGAAAAGTATGATATTTTCCCAAATGCAACTTTTTGCAAATTTTCTTTTTGATTCCCGTGCAGGCCCACTATTCTAAGCGTACATACAAAATTTCCGACACATCGGCCGCATAAGGCCGGAGAAAACTACATTTTAAAATTGTTCGAGCCCAAGTCTTGCATTATGCCCATGAAAAGTATGATATTTTCCCAAATGCAACTTTTTGCAAATTTTCTTTTTGATTCCCGTGCAGGCCACTATCCTAAGCGTACATACAAAATTTCCGGCACATCGGCCGCATAAGGCCGGAGAAAACTACATTTTAAAATTGTTCGAGCCCAAGTCTTGCATTATGCCCATGAAAAGTATGATATTTTCCCAAATGCAACTTTTTGCAAATTTTCTTTTTGATTCCCGTGCAGGCCACTATTCTAAGCGTACATACAAAATTTCCGACACATCGGCCGCAAAAGGCCGGAGAAAACTACAATTTAAAATTGTTCGAGCCCAAGTCTTGCATTATGCCCATGAAAAGTATGATATTTTCACAAATGCAACTTTTTGCAAATACACTTTTTGATTCCCGTGCAGGCCACTATCCTAAGCGTACATACAAAATTTCCGCCACATCGGCCGCATAAGGCCGGAGAAAACTACATTTTAAAATTGTTCGAGCCCAAGTCTTGCATTATGCCCATGAAAAGTATGATATTTTCCCAAATGCAACTTTTTGCAAATTTTCTTTTTGATTCCCGTGCAGGCCACTATCCTTAGCGTACATACAAAATTTCCGGCACATCGGCGGCATAGGGCCGGAGAAAACTACATTTTAAAATTGTTCGAGCCCAAGTCTCGCATTATTCCCATGAAAAGTATGATATTTTCCCAAATGCAACTTTTTGCAAATACACTTTTTGATTCTCGTGCAGGCCACTATTCTAAGCATACATACAAAATTTCCTGCACATCGGCGGCATAGGGCCGGAGAAAACTACATTTTAAAATTGTTCGAGCCCAAGTCTTGCATTATGCCCATGAAAAGTATGATATTTTCCCAAATGCAACTTTTTGCAAATTTTCTTTTTGATTCCCGTGCAGGCCACTATCCTAAGCGTACATACAAAATTTCCGGCACATCGGCGGCATAGGGCCGGAGAAAACTACATTTTAAAATTGTTCGAGCCCAAGTCTTGCATTATTCCCATGAAAAGTATGATATTTTCCCAAATGCAACTTTTTGCAAATACACTTTTTGATTCCCGTGCAGGCCACTATCCTAAGCGTACATACAAAATTTCCGCCACATCGGCCGCATAAGGCCGGAGAAAACTACATTTTAAAATTGTTCGAGCCCAAGTCTTGCATTATGCCCATGAAAAGTATGATCTTTTCCCAAATGCAACTTTTTGCAAATTTTCTTTTTGATTCCCGTGCAGGCCCACTATTCTAAGCGTACATACAAAATTTCCGACACATCGGCCGCATAAGGCCGGAGAAAACTACATTTTAAAATTGTTCGAGCCCAAGTCTTGCATTATGCCCATGAAAAGTATGATATTTTCCCAAATGCAACTTTTTGCAAATTTTCTTTTTGATTCCCGTGCAGGCCACTATTCTAAGCGTACATACAAAATTTCCGACACATCGGCCGCATAAGGCCGGAGAAAACTACATTTTAAAATTGTTCGAGCCCAAGTCTTGCATTATGCCCATGAAAAGTATGATATTTTCCCAAATGCAACTTTTTGCAAATTTTCTTTTTGATTCCCGTGCAGGCCACTATTCTAAGCGTACATACAAAATTTCCGACACATCGGCCGCAAAAGGCCGGAGAAGACTACAATTTAAATTGTTCGAGCCCAAGTCTTGCATTATGCCCATGAAAAGTATGATATTTTCCCAAATGCAACTTTTTGCAAATTTTCTTTTTGATTCCCGTGCAGGCCACTATTCTAAGCGTACATACAAAATTTCCGACACATCGGCCGCATAAGGCCGGAGAAAACTACATTTTAAAATTGTTCGAGCCCAAGTCTTGCATTATGCCCATGAAAACTATGATATTTTCCCAAATGCAACTTTTTGCAAATTTTCTTTTTGATTCCCGTGCAGGCCACTATTCTAAGCGTACATACAAAATTTCCGACACATCGGCCGCAAAAGGCCGGAGAAAACTACAATTTAAAATTGTTCGAGCCCAAGTCTTGCATTATGCCCATGAAAAGTATGATATTTTCCCAAATGCAACTTTTTGCAAATTTTCTTTTTGATTCCCGTGCAGGCCACTATTCTAAGCGTACATACAAAATTTCCGACACATCGGCCGCATAAGGCCGGAGAAAAATACATTTTAAAATTGTTCGAGCCCAAGTCTTGCGTTATGCCCATGAAAAGTATGATATTTTCTTAAATGCAACTTTTTGCAAATTTTCTTTTTGATTCCCGTGCAGGCCACTATCCTAAGCGTACATACAAATTTCCGGCACATCGGCCGCATAAGGCCGGAGAAAACTACATTTTAAAATTGTTCGAGCCAAGTCTTGCATTATGCCCATGAAAAGTATGATATTTTCCCAAATGCAACTTTTTGCAAATTTTCTTTTTGATTCCCGTGCAGGCCAGTATTCTTAGCGTACATACAAAATTTCCGGCACATCGGCCGCATAAGGCCGGAGAAAACTACATTTTAAAATTGTTCGAGCCCAAGTCTTGCATTATGCCCATGAAAAGTATGATATTTTCCCAAATGCAACTTTTTGCAAATTTTCTTTTTGATTCCCGTGCAGGCCACTATCCTAAGCGTACATACAAAATTTCCGGCACATCGGCCGCATAAGGCCGGAGAAAACTACATTTTAAAATTGTTCGAGCCCAAGTCTTGCATTATGCCCATGAAAAGTATGATATTTTCCCAAATGCAACTTTTTGCAAATACACTTTTTGATTCTCGTGCAGGCCACTATTCTAAGCATACATACAAAATTTCTTGCACATCGGCCGCATAAGGCCGGAGAAAACTACATTTAAAAATTGTTCGAGCCCAAGTCTTGCATTATGCACATGAAAAGTATGATATTTTCCCAAATGCAACTTTTTGCAAATTTTCTTTTTGATTCCCGTGCAGGCGTACATACAAAATTTCCGACACATCGGCCGCAAAAGGCCGGAGAAAACTACAATTTAAAATTGTTCGAGCCCAAGTCTTGCATTATGCACATGAAAAGTATGATATTTTCCCAAATGCAACTTTTTGCAAATTTTCTTTTTGATTCCCGTGCAGGCGTACATACAAAATTTCCGACACATCGGCCGCAAAAGGCCGGAGAAAACTACAATTTAAAATTGTTCGAGCCCAAGTCTTGCATTATGCCCATGAAAAGTATGATATTTTCCCAAATGCAACTTTTTGCAAATTTTCTTTTTGATTCCCGTGCAGGCCACTATCCTAAGCGTACATACAAAATTTCCGCCACATCGGCCGCATAAGGCCGGAGAAAACTACATTTTAAAATTGTTCGAGCCCAAGTCTTGCATTATGCCCATGAAAAGTATGATATTTTCCCAAATGCAACTTTTTGCAAATTTTCTTTTTGATTCCCGTGCAGGCCACTATCCTAAGCGTACATACAAAATTTCCGGCACATCGGCGGCATAGGGCCGGAGAAAACTACATTTTAAAATTGTTCGAGCCCAAGTCTTGCATTATTCCCATGAAAAGTATGATATTTTCCCAAATGCAACTTTTTGCAAATACACTTTTTGATTCTCGTGCAGGCCACTATTCTAAGCATACATACAAAATTTCCTGCACATCGGCGGCATAGGGCCGGAGAAAACTACATTTTAAAATTGTTCGAGCCCAAGTCTTGCATTATGCCCATGAAAAGTATGATATTTTCCCAAATGCAACTTTTTGCAAATTTTCTTTTTGATTCCCGTGCAGGCCACTATCCTAAGCGTACATACAAAATTTCCGGCACATCGGCCGCATAAGGCCGGAGAAAACTACATTTTAAAATTGTTCGAGCCCAAGTCTTGCATTATGCCCATGAAAAGTATGATATTTTCCCAAATGCAACTTTTTGCAAATTTTCTTTTTGATTCCCGTGCAGGCCACTATCCTAAGCGTACATACAAAATTTCCGGCACATCGGCGGCATAGGGCCGGAGAAAACTACATTTTAAAATTGTTCGAGCCCAAGTCTTGCATTATTCCCATGAAAAGTATGATATTTTCCCAAATGCAACTTTTTGCAAATACACTTTTTGATTCTCGTGCAGGCCACTATTCTAAGCATACATACAAAATTTCCTGCACATCGGCGGCATAGGGCCGGAGAAAACTACATTTTAAAATTGTTCGAGCCCAAGTCTTGCATTATGCCCATGAAAAGTATGATATTTTCCCAAATGCAACTTTTTGCAAATTTTCTTTTTGATTCCCGTGCAGGCCACTATCCTAAGCGTACATACAAAATTTCCGCCACATCGGCCGCATAAGGCCGGAGAAAACTACATTTTAAAATTGTTCGAGCCCAAGTCTTGCATTATGCCCATGAAAAGTATGATATTTTCCCAAATGCAACTTTTTGCAAATTTTCTTTTTGATTCCCGTGCAGGCCCACTATTCTAAGCGTACATACAAAATTTCCGACACATCGGCCGCATAAGGCCGGAGAAAACTACATTTTAAAATTGTTCGAGCCCAAGTCTTGCATTATGCCCATGAAAAGTATGATATTTTCCCAAATGCAACTTTTTGCAAATTTTCTTTTTGATTCCCGTGCAGGCCACTATCCTAAGCGTACATACAAAATTTCCGCCACATCGGCCGCATAAGGCCGGAGAAAACTACATTTTAAAATTGTTCGAGCCCAAGTCTTGCATTATGCCCATGAAAAGTATGATTTTTTCCCAAATGCAACTTTTTGCAAATTTTCTTTTTGATTCCCGTGCAGGCCCACTATTCTAAGCGTACATACAAAATTTCCGACACATCGGCCGCATAAGGCCGGAGAAAACTACATTTTAAAATTGTTCGAGCCCAAGTCTTGCATTATGCCCATGAAAAGTATGATATTTTCCCAAATGCAACTTTTTGCAAATTTTCTTTTTGATTCCCGTGCAGGCCACTATCCTAAGCGTACATACAAAATTTCCGGCACATCGGCCGCATAAGGCCGGAGAAAACTACATTTTAAAATTGTTCGAGCCCAAGTCTTGCATTATGCCCATGAAAAGTATGATATTTTCCCAAATGCAACTTTTTGCAAATTTTCTTTTTGATTCCCGTGCAGGCCACTATTCTAAGCGTACATACAAAATTTCCGACACATCGGCCGCAAAAGGCCGGAGAAAACTACAATTTAAAATTGTTCGAGCCCAAGTCTTGCATTATGCCCATGAAAAGTATGATATTTTCACAAATGCAACTTTTTGCAAATACACTTTTTGATTCCCGTGCAGGCCACTATCCTAAGCGTACATACAAAATTTCCGCCACATCGGCCGCATAAGGCCGGAGAAAACTACATTTTAAAATTGTTCGAGCCCAAGTCTTGCATTATGCCCATGAAAAGTATGATATTTTCCCAAATGCAACTTTTTGCAAATTTTCTTTTTGATTCCCGTGCAGGCCACTATCCTAAGCGTACATACAAAATTTCCGGCACATCGGCCGCATAAGGCCGGAGAAAACTACATTTTAAAATTGTTCGAGCCCAAGTCTTGCATTATGCCCATGAAAAGTATGATATTTTCCCAAATGCAACTTTTTGCAAATTTTCTTTTTGATTCCCGTGCAGGCCACTATTCTAAGCGTACATACAAAATTTCCGACACATCGGCCGCAAAAGGCCGGAGAAAAATACAATTTAAAATTGTTCGAGCCCAAGTCTTGCATTATGCCCATGAAAAGTATGATATTTTCCCAAATGCAACTTTCTGTAAATTTTCTTTTTGATTCCCGTGCAGGCCACTATTCTAAGCGTACATACAAAATTTCCGACACATCGGCCGCATAAGGCCGGAGAAAACTACATTTTAAAATTGTTCGAGCCCAAGTCTTGCATTATGCCCATGAAAAGTATGATATTTTCCCAAATGCAACTTTTTGCTAATTTTCTTTTTGATTCCCGTGCAGGCCAGTATTCTAAGCGTACATACAAAATTTCCGGCACATCGGCCGCATAAGGCCGGAGAAAACTACATTTTAAAATTGTTCGAGCCCAAGTCTTGCATTATGCCCATGAAAAGTATGATATTTTCCCAAATGCAACTTTTTGCAAATTTTCTTTTTGATTCCCGTGCAGGCCACTATCCTAAGCGTACATACAAAATTTCCGCCACATCGGCCGCATAAGGCCGGAGAAAACTACATTTTAAAATTGTTCGAGCCCAAGTCTTGCATTATGCCCATGAAAAGTATGATATTTTCCCAAATGCAACTTTTTGCAAATTTTCTTTTTGATTCCCGTGCAGGCCACTATCCTAAGCGTACATACAAAATTTCCGGCACATCGGCCGCATAAGGCCGGAGAAAACTACATTTTAAAATTGTTCGAGCCCAAGTCTTGCATTATGCCCATGAAAAGTATGATATTTTCCCAAATGCAACTTTTTGCAAATTTTCTTTTTGATTCCCGTGCAGGCCACTATCCTTAGCGTACATACAAAATTTCCGGCACATCGGCCGCATAGGGCCGGAGAAAACTACATTTTAAAATTGTTCGAGCCCAAGTCTTGCATTATGCCCATGAAAAGTATGATATTTTCCCAAATGCAACTTTCTGTAAATTTTCTTTTTGATTCCCGTGCAGGCCACTATTCTAAGCGTACATACAAAATTTCCGACACATCGGCCGCATAAGGCCGGAGAAAACTACATTTTAAAATTGTTCGAGCCCAAGTCTTGCATTATGCCCATGAAAAGTATGATATTTTCCCAAATGCAACTTTTTGCTAATTTTCTTTTTGATTCCCGTGCAGGCCAGTATTCTAAGCGTACATACAAAATTTCCGGCACATCGGCCGCATAAGGCCGGAGAAAACTACATTTTAAAATTGTTCGAGCCCAAGTCTTGCATTATGCCCATGAAAAGTATGATATTTTCCCAAATGCAACTATTTGCAAATTTTCTTTTTGATTCCCGTGCAGGCCACTATCCTAAGCGTACATACAAAATTTCCGCCACATCGGCCGCATAAGGCCGGAGAAAACTACATTTTAAAATTGTTCGAGCCCAAGTCTTGCATTATGCCCATGAAAAGTATGATATTTTCCCAAATGCAACTTTTTGCAAATTTTCTTTTTGATTCCCGTGCAGGCCACTATCCTAAGCGTACATACAAAATTTCCGGCACATCGGCCGCATAAGGCCGGAGAAAACTACATTTTAAAATTGTTCGAGCCCAAGTCTTGCATTATGCCCATGAAAAGTATGATATTTTCCCAAATGCAACTTTTTGCAAATTTTCTTTTTGATTCCCGTGCAGGCCACTATCCTTAGCGTACATACAAAATTTCCGGCACATCGGCCGCATAGGGCCGGAGAAAACTACATTTTAAAATTGTTCGAGCCCAAGTCTTGCATTATTCCCATGAAAAGTATGATATTTTCCCAAATGCAACTTTTTGCAAATACACTTTTTGATTCTCGTGCAGGCCACTATTCTAAGCATACATACAAAATTTCTTGCACATCGGCCGCATAAGGCCGGAGAAAACTACATTTAAAAATTGTTCGAGCCCAAGTCTTGCATTATGCACATGAAAAGTATGATATTTTCCCAAATGCAACTTTTTGCAAATTTTCTTTTTGATTCCCGTGCAGGCCACTATCCTAAGCGTACATACAAAATTTCCGCCACATCGGCCGCATAAGGCCGGAGAAAACTACATTTTAAAATTGTTCGAGCCCAAGTCTTGCATTATGCCCATGAAAAGTATGATCTTTTCCCAAATGCAACTTTTTGCAAATTTTCTTTTTGATTCCCGTGCAGGCCCACTATTCTAAGCGTACATACAAAATTTCCGACACATCGGCCGCATAAGGCCGGAGAAAACTACATTTTAAAATTGTTCGAGCCCAAGTCTTGCATTATGCCCATGAAAAGTATGATATTTTCCCAAATGCAACTTTTTGCAAATTTTCTTTTTGATTCCCGTGCAGGCCACTATTCTAAGCGTACATACAAAATTTCCGACACATCGGCCGCATAAGGCCGGAGAAAACTACATTTTAAAATTGTTCGAGCCCAAGTCTTGCATTATGCCCATGAAAAGTATGATATTTTCCCAAATGCAACTTTTTGCAAATTTTCTTTTTGATTCCCGTGCAGGCCACTATTCTAAGCGTACATACAAAATTTCCGACACATCGGCCGCAAAAGGCCGGAGAAGACTACAATTTAAAATTGTTCGAGCCCAAGTCTTGCATTATGCCCATGAAAAGTATGATATTTTCCCAAATGCAACTTTTTGCAAATTTTCTTTTTGATTCCCGTGCAGGCCACTATTCTAAGCGTACATACAAAATTTCCGACACATCGGCCGCATAAGGCCGGAGAAAACTACATTTTAAAATTGTTCGAGCCCAAGTCTTGCATTATGCCCATGAAAACTATGATATTTTCCCAAATGCAACTTTTTGCAAATTTTCTTTTTGATTCCCGTGCAGGCCACTATTCTAAGCGTACATACAAAATTTCCGACACATCGGCCGCAAAAGGCCGGAGAAAACTACAATTTAAAATTGTTCGAGCCCAAGTCTTGCATTATGCCCATGAAAAGTATGATATTTTCCCAAATGCAACTTTTTGCAAATTTTCTTTTTGATTCCCGTGCAGGCCACTATTCTAAGCGTACATACAAAATTTCCGACACATCGGCCGCATAAGGCCGGAGAAAACTACATTTTAAAATTGTTCGAGCCCAAGTCTTGCATTATGCCCATGAAAAGTATGATATTTTCTTAAATGCAACTTTTTGCAAATTTTCTTTTTGATTCCCGTGCAGGCCACTATCCTAAGCGTACATACAAATTTCCGGCACATCGGCCGCATAAGGCCGGAGAAAACTACATTTTAAAATTGTTCGAGCCAAGTCTTGCATTATGCCCATGAAAAGTATGATATTTTCCCAAATGCAACTTTTTGCAAATTTTCTTTTTGATTCCCGTGCAGGCCAGTATTCTTAGCGTACATACAAAATTTCCGGCACATCGGCCGCATAAGGCCGGAGAAAACTACATTTTAAAATTGTTCGAGCCCAAGTCTTGCATTATGCCCATGAAAAGTATGATATTTTCCCAAATGCAACTTTTTGCAAATTTTCTTTTTGATTCCCGTGCAGGCCACTATCCTTAGCGTACATACAAAATTTCCGGCACATCGGCCGCATAGGGCCGGAGAAAACTACATTTTAAAATTGTTCGAGCCCAAGTCTTGCATTATTCCCATGAAAAGTATGATATTTTCCCAAATGCAACTTTTTGCAAATACACTTTTTGATTCTCGTGCAGGCCACTATTCTAAGCATACATACAAAATTTCTTGCACATCGGCCGCATAAGGCCGGAGAAAACTACATTTAAAAATTGTTCGAGCCCAAGTCTTGCATTATGCACATGAAAAGTATGATATTTTCCCAAATGCAACTTTTTGCAAATTTTCTTTTTGATTCCCGTGCAGGCCACTATTCTAAGCGTACATACAAAATTTCCGACACATCGGCCGCAAAAGGCCGGAGAAGACTACAATTTAAAATTGTTCGAGCCCAAGTCTTGCATTATGCCCATGAAAAGTATGATATTTTCCCAAATGCAACTTTTTGCAAATTTTCTTTTTGATTCCCGTGCAGGCCACTATTCTAAGCGTACATACAAAATTTCCGACACATCGGCCGCATAAGGCCGGAGAAAACTACATTTTAAAATTGTTCGAGCCCAAGTCTTGCATTATGCCCATGAAAACTATGATATTTTCCCAAATGCAACTTTTTGCAAATTTTCTTTTTGATTCCCGTGCAGGCCACTATTCTAAGCGTACATACAAAATTTCCGACACATCGGCCGCAAAAGGCCGGAGAAAACTACAATTTAAAATTGTTCGAGCCCAAGTCTTGCATTATGCCCATGAAAAGTATGATATTTTCCCAAATGCAACTTTTTGCAAATTTTCTTTTTGATTCCCGTGCAGGCCACTATTCTAAGCGTACATACAAAATTTCCGACACATCGGCCGCATAAGGCCGGAGAAAACTACATTTTAAAATTGTTCGAGCCCAAGTCTTGCATTATGCCCATGAAAAGTATGATATTTTCTTAAATGCAACTTTTTGCAAATTTTCTTTTTGATTCCCGTGCAGGCCACTATCCTAAGCGTACATACAAATTTCCGGCACATCGGCCGCATAAGGCCGGAGAAAACTACATTTTAAAATTGTTCGAGCCAAGTCTTGCATTATGCCCATGAAAAGTATGATATTTTCCCAAATGCAACTTTTTGCAAATTTTCTTTTTGATTCCCGTGCAGGCCAGTATTCTTAGCGTACATACAAAATTTCCGGCACATCGGCCGCATAAGGCCGGAGAAAACTACATTTTAAAATTGTTCGAGCCCAAGTCTTGCATTATGCCCATGAAAAGTATGATATTTTCCCAAATGCAACTTTTTGCAAATTTTCTTTTTGATTCCCGTGCAGGCCACTATCCTTAGCGTACATACAAAATTTCCGGCACATCGGCCGCATAGGGCCGGAGAAAACTACATTTTAAAATTGTTCGAGCCCAAGTCTTGCATTATTCCCATGAAAAGTATGATATTTTCCCAAATGCAACTTTTTGCAAATACACTTTTTGATTCTCGTGCAGGCCACTATTCTAAGCATACATACAAAATTTCTTGCACATCGGCCGCATAAGGCCGGAGAAAACTACATTTAAAAATTGTTCGAGCCCAAGTCTTGCATTATGCACATGAAAAGTATGATATTTTCCCAAATGCAACTTTTTGCAAATTTTCTTTTTGATTCCCGTGCAGGCCACTATCCTAAGAGTACATACAAAATTTCCGCCACATCGGCCGCATAAGGCCGGAGAAAACTACATTTTAAAATTGTTCGAGCCCAAGTCTTGCATTATGCCCATGAAAAGTATGATCTTTTCCCAAATGCAACTTTTTGCAAATTTTCTTTTTGATTCCCGTGCAGGCCCACTATTCTAAGCGTACATACAAAATTTCCGACACATCGGCCGCATAAGGCCGGAGAAAACTACATTTTAAAATTGTTCGAGCCCAAGTCTTGCATTATGCCCATGAAAAGTATGATATTTTCCCAAATGCAACTTTTTGCAAATTTTCTTTTTGATTCCCGTGCAGGCCACTATTCTAAGCGTACATACAAAATTTCCGACACATCGGCCGCATAAGGCCGGAGAAAACTACATTTTAAAATTGTTCGAGCCCAAGTCTTGCATTATGCCCATGAAAACTATGATATTTTCCCAAATGCAACTTTTTGCAAATTTTCTTTTTGATTCCCGTGCAGGCCACTATTCTAAGCGTACATACAAAATTTCCGACACATCGGCCGCAAAAGGCCGGAGAAAACTACAATTTAAAATTGTTCGAGCCCAAGTCTTGCATTATGCCCATGAAAAGTATGATATTTTCCCAAATGCAACTTTTTGCAAATTTTCTTTTTGATTCCCGTGCAGGCCACTATTCTAAGCGTACATACAAAATTTCCGACACATCGGCCGCATAAGGCCGGAGAAAACTACATTTTAAAATTGTTCGAGCCCAAGTCTTGCATTATGCCCATGAAAAGTATGATATTTTCTTAAATGCAACTTTTTGCAAATTTTCTTTTTGATTCCCGTGCAGGCCACTATCCTAAGCGTACATACAAATTTCCGGCACATCGGCCGCATAAGGCCGGAGAAAACTACATTTTAAAATTGTTCGAGCCAAGTCTTGCATTATGCCCATGAAAAGTATGATATTTTCCCAAATGCAACTTTTTGCAAATTTTCTTTTTGATTCCCGTGCAGGCCAGTATTCTTAGCGTACATACAAAATTTCCGGCACATCGGCCGCATAAGGCCGGAGAAAACTACATTTTAAAATTGTTCGAGCCAAGTCTTGCATTATGCCCATGAAAAGTATGATATTTTCCCAAATGCAACTTTTTGCAAATTTTCTTTTTGATTCCCGTGCAGGCCAGTATTCTTAGCGTACATACAAAATTTCCGGCACATCGGCCGCATAAGGCCGGAGAAAACTACATTTTAAAATTGTTCGAGCCCAAGTCTTGCATTATGCCCATGAAAAGTATGATATTTTCCCAAATGCAACTTTTTGCAAATTTTCTTTTTGATTCCCGTGCAGGCCACTATCCTTAGCGTACATACAAAATTTCCGGCACATCGGCCGCATAGGGCCGGAGAAAACTACATTTTAAAATTGTTCGAGCCCAAGTCTTGCATTATGCCCATGAAAACTATGATATTTTCCCAAATGCAACTTTTTGCAAATTTTCTTTTTGATTCCCGTGCAGGCCACTATTCTAAGCGTACATACAAAATTTCCGACACATCGGCCGCAAAAGGCCGGAGAAAACTACAATTTAAAATTGTTCGAGCCCAAGTCTTGCATTATGCCCATGAAAAGTATGATATTTTCCCAAATGCAACTTTTTGCAAATTTTCTTTTTGATTCCCGTGCAGGCCACTATTCTAAGCGTACATACAAAATTTCCGACACATCGGCCGCATAAGGCCGGAGAAAACTACATTTTAAAATTGTTCGAGCCCAAGTCTTGCATTATGCCCATGAAAAGTATGATATTTTCTTAAATGCAACTTTTTGCAAATTTTCTTTTTGATTCCCGTGCAGGCCACTATCCTAAGCGTACATACAAATTTCCGGCACATCGGCCGCATAAGGCCGGAGAAAACTACATTTTAAAATTGTTCGAGCCAAGTCTTGCATTATGCCCATGAAAAGTATGATATTTTCCCAAATGCAACTTTTTGCAAATTTTCTTTTTGATTCCCGTGCAGGCCAGTATTCTTAGCGTACATACAAAATTTCCGGCACATCGGCCGCATAAGGCCGGAGAAAACTACATTTTAAAATTGTTCGAGCCCAAGTCTTGCATTATGCCCATGAAAAGTATGATATTTTCCCAAATGCAACTTTTTGCAAATTTTCTTTTTGATTCCCGTGCAGGCCACTATCCTTAGCGTACATACAAAATTTCCGGCACATCGGCCGCATAGGGCCGGAGAAAACTACATTTTAAAATTGTTCGAGCCCAAGTCTTGCATTATTCCCATGAAAAGTATGATATTTTCCCAAATGCAACTTTTTGCAAATACACTTTTTGATTCTCGTGCAGGCCACTATTCTAAGCATACATACAAAATTTCTTGCACATCGGCCGCATAAGGCCGGAGAAAACTACATTTAAAAATTGTTCGAGCCCAAGTCTTGCATTATGCACATGAAAAGTATGATATTTTCCCAAATGCAACTTTTTGCAAATTTTCTTTTTGATTCCCGTGCAGGCCACTATCCTAAGCGTACATACAAAATTTCCGCCACATCGGCCGCATAAGGCCGGAGAAAACTACATTTTAAAATTGTTCGAGCCCAAGTCTTGCATTATGCCCATGAAAAGTATGATCTTTTCCCAAATGCAACTTTTTGCAAATTTTCTTTTTGATTCCCGTGCAGGCCCACTATTCTAAGCGTACATACAAAATTTCCGACACATCGGCCGCATAAGGCCGGAGAAAACTACATTTTAAAATTGTTCGAGCCCAAGTCTTGCATTATGCCCATGAAAAGTATGATATTTTCCCAAATGCAACTTTTTGCAAATTTTCTTTTTGATTCCCGTGCAGGCCACTATTCTAAGCGTACATACAAAATTTCCGACACATCGGCCGCATAAGGCCGGAGAAAACTACATTTTAAAATTGTTCGAGCCCAAGTCTTGCATTATGCCCATGAAAACTATGATATTTTCCCAAATGCAACTTTTTGCAAATTTTCTTTTTGATTCCCGTGCAGGCCACTATTCTAAGCGTACATACAAAATTTCCGACACATCGGCCGCAAAAGGCCGGAGAAAACTACAATTTAAAATTGTTCGAGCCCAAGTCTTGCATTATGCCCATGAAAAGTATGATATTTTCCCAAATGCAACTTTTTGCAAATTTTCTTTTTGATTCCCGTGCAGGCCACTATTCTAAGCGTACATACAAAATTTCCGACACATCGGCCGCATAAGGCCGGAGAAAACTACATTTTAAAATTGTTCGAGCCCAAGTCTTGCATTATGCCCATGAAAAGTATGATATTTTCTTAAATGCAACTTTTTGCAAATTTTCTTTTTGATTCCCGTGCAGGCCACTATCCTAAGCGTACATACAAATTTCCGGCACATCGGCCGCATAAGGCCGGAGAAAACTACATTTTAAAATTGTTCGAGCCAAGTCTTGCATTATGCCCATGAAAAGTATGATATTTTCCCAAATGCAACTTTTTGCAAATTTTCTTTTTGATTCCCGTGCAGGCCAGTATTCTTAGCGTACATACAAAATTTCCGGCACATCGGCCGCATAAGGCCGGAGAAAACTACATTTTAAAATTGTTCGAGCCCAAGTCTTGCATTATGCCCATGAAAAGTATGATATTTTCCCAAATGCAACTTTTTGCAAATTTTCTTTTTGATTCCTGTGCAGGCCACTATCCTTAGCGTACATACAAAATTTCCGGCACATCGGCCGCATAGGGCCGGAGAAAACTACATTTTAAAATTGTTCGAGCCCAAGTCTTGCATTATTCCCATGAAAAGTATGATATTTTCCCAAATGCAACTTTTTGCAAATACACTTTTTGATTCTCGTGCAGGCCACTATTCTAAGCATACATACAAAATTTCTTGCACATCGGCCGCATAAGGCCGGAGAAAACTACATTTAAAAATTGTTCGAGCCCAAGTCTTGCATTATGCACATGAAAAGTATGATATTTTCCCAAATGCAACTTTTTGCAAATTTTCTTTTTGATTCCCGTGCAGGCCACTATCCTAAGCGTACATACAAAATTTCCGCCACATCGGCCGCATAAGGCCGGAGAAAACTACATTTTAAAATTGTTCGAGCCCAAGTCTTGCATTATGCCCATGAAAAGTATGATCTTTTCCCAAATGCAACTTTTTGCAAATTTTCTTTTTGATTCCCGTGCAGGCCCACTATTCTAAGCGTACATACAAAATTTCCGACACATCGGCCGCATAAGGCCGGAGAAAACTACATTTTAAAATTGTTCGAGCCCAAGTCTTGCATTATGCCCATAAAAAGTATGATATTTTCCCAAATGCAACTTTTTGCAAATTTTCTTTTTGATTCCCGTGCAGGCCACTATTCTAAGCGTACATACAAAATTTCCGACACATCGGCCGCATAAGGCCGGAGAAAACTACATTTTAAAATTGTTCGAGCCCAAGTCTTGCATTATGCCCATGAAAAGTATGATATTTTCCCAAATGCAACTTTTTGCAAATTTTCTTTTTGATTCCCGTGCAGGCCACTATTCTAAGCGTACATACAAAATTTCCGACACATCGGCCGCAAAAGGCCGGAGAAGACTACAATTTAAAATTGTTCGAGCCCAAGTCTTGCATTATGCCCATGAAAAGTATGATATTTTCCCAAATGCAACTTTTTGCAAATTTTCTTTTTGATTCCTGTGCAGGCCACTATCCTTAGCGTACATACAAAATTTCCGGCACATCGGCCGCATAGGGCCCGGAGAAAACTACATTTTAAAATTGTTCGAGCCCAAGTCTTGCATTATTCCCATGAAAAGTATGATATTTTCCCAAATGCAACTTTTTGCAAATACACTTTTTGATTCTCGTGCAGGCCACTATTCTAAGCATACATACAAAATTTCTTGCACATCGGCCGCATAAGGCCGGAGAAAACTACATTTAAAAATTGTTCGAGCCCAAGTCTTGCATTATGCACATGAAAAGTATGATATTTTCCCAAATGCAACTTTTTGCAAATTTTCTTTTTGATTCCCGTGCAGGCCACTATCCTAAGCGTACATACAAAATTTCCGCCACATCGGCCGCATAAGGCCGGAGAAAACTACATTTTAAAATTGTTCGAGCCCAAGTCTTGCATTATGCCCATGAAAAGTATGATCTTTTCCCAAATGCAACTTTTTGCAAATTTTCTTTTTGATTCCCGTGCAGGCCCACTATTCTAAGCGTACATACAAAATTTCCGACACATCGGCCGCATAAGGCCGGAGAAAACTACATTTTAAAATTGTTCGAGCCCAAGTCTTGCATTATGCCCATAAAAAGTATGATATTTTCCCAAATGCAACTTTTTGCAAATTTTCTTTTTGATTCCCGTGCAGGCCACTATTCTAAGCGTACATACAAAATTTCCGACACATCGGCCGCATAAGGCCGGAGAAAACTACATTTTAAAATTGTTCGAGCCCAAGTCTTGCATTATGCCCATGAAAAGTATGATATTTTCCCAAATGCAACTTTTTGCAAATTTTCTTTTTGATTCCCGTGCAGGCCACTATTCTAAGCGTACATACAAAATTTCCGACACATCGGCCGCAAAAGGCCGGAGAAGACTACAATTTAAAATTGTTCGAGCCCAAGTCTTGCATTATGCCCATGAAAAGTATGATATTTTCCCAAATGCAACTTTTTGCAAATTTTCTTTTTGATTCCCGTGCAGGCCACTATTCTAAGCGTACATACAAAATTTCCGACACATCGGCCGCATAAGGCCGGAGAAAACTACATTTTAAAATTGTTCGAGCCCAAGTCTTGCATTATGCCCATGAAAACTATGATATTTTCCCAAATGCAACTTTTTGCAAATTTTCTTTTTGATTCCCGTGCAGGCCACTATTCTAAGCGTACATACAAAATTTCCGACACATCGGCCGCAAAAGGCCGGAGAAAACTACAATTTAAAATTGTTCGAGCCCAAGTCTTGCATTATGCCCATGAAAAGTATGATATTTTCCCAAATGCAACTTTTTGCAAATTTTCTTTTTGATTCCCGTGCAGGCCACTATTCTAAGCGTACATACAAAATTTCCGACACATCGGCCGCATAAGGCCGGAGAAAACTACATTTTAAAATTGTTCGAGCCCAAGTCTTGCATTATGCCCATGAAAAGTATGATATTTTCTTAAATGCAACTTTTTGCAAATTTTCTTTTTGATTCCCGTGCAGGCCACTATCCTAAGCGTACATACAAATTTCCGGCACATCGGCCGCATAAGGCCGGAGAAAACTACATTTTAAAATTGTTCGAGCCAAGTCTTGCATTATGCCCATGAAAAGTATGATATTTTCCCAAATGCAACTTTTTGCAAATTTTCTTTTTGATTCCCGTGCAGGCCAGTATTCTTAGCGTACATACAAAATTTCCGGCACATCGGCCGCATAAGGCCGGAGAAAACTACATTTTAAAATTGTTCGAGCCCAAGTCTTGCATTATGCCCATGAAAAGTATGATATTTTCCCAAATGCAACTTTTTGCAAATTTTCTTTTTGATTCCCGTGCAGGCCACTATTCTAAGCGTACATACAAAATTTCCGACACATCGGCCGCAAAAGGCCGGAGAAAACTACAATTTAAAATTGTTCGAGCCCAAGTCTTGCATTATGCCCATGAAATGTATGATATTTTCCCAAATGCAACTTTTTGCAAATTTTCTTTTTGATTCCCGTGCAGGCCAGTATTCTAAGCGTACATACAAAATTTCCGGCACATCGGCCGCATAAGGCCGGAGAAAACTACATTTTAAAATTGTTCGAGCCCAAGTCTTGCATTATGCCCATGAAAAGTATGATATTTTCCCAAATGCAACTTTTTGCAAATTTTCTTTTTGATTCCCGTGCAGGCCACTATTCTAAGCGAACATACAAAATTTCCGACACATCGGCCGCATAAGGCCGGAGAAAACTACATTTTAAAATTGTTCGAGCCCAAGTCTTGCATTATGCCCATGAAAAGTATGATATTTTCCCAAATGCAACTTTTTGCAAATTTTTTTTTTGATTCCCGTGCAGGCCAGTATTCTAAGCGTACATACAAAATTTCCGGCACATCGGCCGCATAAGGCCGGAGAAAACTACATTTTAAAATTGTTCGAGCCCAAGTCTTGCATTATGCCCATGAAAAGTATGATATTTTCCCAAATGCAACTTTTTGCAAATTTTCTTTTTGATTCCCGTGCAGGCCACTATTCTAAGCGTACATACAAAATTTCCGACACATCGGCCGCAAAAGGCCGGAGAAAACTACAATTTAAAATTGTTCGAGCCCAAGTCTTGCATTATGCCCATGAAAAGTATGATATTTTCCCAAATGCAACTTTTTGCAAATTTTCTTTTTGATTCCCGTGCAGGCCACTATTCTAAGCGTACATACAAAATTTCCGACTCATCGGCCGCATTAGGCCGGAGAAAACTACATTTTAAAATTGTTCGAGCCCAAGTCTTGCAGTATGCCCATGAAAAGTATGATATTTTCCCAAATGCAACTTTTTGCAAATTTTCTTTTTGATTCCCGTGCAGGCCACTATCCTAAGCGTACATACAAATTTCCGGCACATCGGCCGCATAAGGCCGGAGAAAACTACATTTTAAAATTGTTCGAGCCCAAGTCTTGCATTATGCCCATGAAAAGTATGATATTTTCCCAAATGCAACTTTTTGCAAATTTTCTTTTTGATTCCCGTGCAGGCCACTATCCTAAGCGTACATACAAAATTTCCGCCACATCGGCCGCATAAGGCCGGAGAAAACTACATTTTAAAATTGTTCGAGCCCAAGTCTTGCATTATGCCCATGAAAAGTATGATATTTTCCCAAATGCAACTTTTTGCAAATTTTCTTTTTGATTCCCGTGCAGGCCACTATTCTAAGCGTACATACAAAATTTCCGACACATCGGCCGCATAAGGCCGGAGAAAACTACATTTTAAAATTGTTCGAGCCCAAGTCTTGCATTATGCCCATGAAAAGTATGATATTTTCCCAAATGCAACTTTTTGCAAATTTTCTTTTTGATTCCCGTGCAGGCCACTATTCTAAGCGAACATACAAAATTTCCGACACATCGGCCGCATAAGGCCGGAGAAAACTACATTTTAAAATTGTTCGAGCCCAAGTCTTGCATTATGCCCATGAAAAGTATGATATTTTCCCAAATGCAACTTTTTGCAAATTTTCTTTTTGATTCCCGTGCAGGCCAGTATTCTAAGCGTACATACAAAATTTCCGGCACATCGGCCGCATAAGGCCGGAGAAAACTACATTTTAAAATTGTTCGAGCCCAAGTCTTGCATTATGCCCATGAAAAGTATGATATTTTCCCAAATGCAACTTTTTGCAAATTTTCTTTTTGATTCCCGTGCAGGCCACTATTCTAAGCGTACATACAAAATTTCCGACACATCGGCCGCAAAAGGCCGGAGAAAACTACAATTTAAAATTGTTCGAGCCCAAGTCTTGCATTATGCCCATGAAAAGTATGATATTTTCCCAAATGCAACTTTTTGCATATTTTCTTTTTGATTCCCGTGCAGGCCACTATTCTTAGCGTACATACAAAATTTCCGACTCATCGGCCGCATTAGGCCGGAGAAAACTACATTTTAAAATTGTTCGAGCCCAAGTCTTGCAGTATGCCCATGAAAAGTATGATATTTTCCCAAATGCAACTTTTTGCAAATTTTCTTTTTGATTCCCGTGCAGGCCACTATCCTAAGCGTACATACAAATTTCCGGCACATCGGCCGCATAAGGCCGGAGAAAACTACATTTTAAAATTGTTCGAGCCCAAGTCTTGCATTATGCCCATGAAAAGTATGATATTTTCCCAAATGCAACTTTTTGCAAATTTTCTTTTTGATTCCCGTGCAGGCCACTATCCTAAGCGTACATACAAAATTTCCGCCACATCGGCCGCATAAGGCCGGAGAAAACTACATTTTAAAATTGTTCGAGCCCAAGTCTTGCATTATGCCCATGAAAAGTATGATATTTTCCCAAATGCAACTTTTTGCAAATTTTCTTTTTGATTCCCGTGCAGGCCACTATTCTAAGCGTACATACAAAATTTCCGACACATCGGCCGCATAAGGCCGGAGAAAACTACATTTTAAAATTGTTCGAGCCCAAGTCTTGCATTATGCCCATGAAAAGTATGATATTTTCCCAAATGCAACTTTTTGCAAATTTTCTTTTTGATTCCCGTGCAGGCCACTATCCTAAGCGTACATACAAAATTTCCGGCACATCAGCGGCATAGGGCCGGAGAAAACTACATTTTAAAATTGTTCGAGCCCAAGTCTTGCATTATTCCCATGAAGAGTATGATATTTTCCCAAATGCAACTTTTTGCAAATTTTCTTTTTGATTCCCGTGCAGGCCACTATCCTAAGCGTACATACAAAATTTCCGGCACATCGGCCGCATAAGGACGGAGAAAACTACATTTTAAAATTGTTCGAGCCCAAGTCTTGCATTATGCCCATGAAAAGTATGATATTTTCCCAAATGCAACTTTTTGCAAATTTTCTTTTTGATTCCCGTGCAGGCCACTATCCTAAGCGTACAAACAAAATTTCCGACACATCGGCCGCAAAAGGCCGGAGAAAACTACAATTTAAAATTGTTCGAGCCCAAGTCTTGCATTATGCCCATGAAAAGTATGATATTTTCCCAAATGCAACTTTTTGCAAATTTTCTTTTTGATTCCCGTGCAGGCCACTATCCTAAGCGTACATACAAAATTTCCGGCACATCGGCGGCATAGGGCCGGAGAAAACTACATTTTAAAATTGTTCGAGCCCAAGTCTTGCATTATTCCCATGAAGAGTATGATATTTTCCCAAATGCAACTTTTTGCAAATATACTTTTTGATTCCCGTGCAGGCCACTATTCTAAGCGTACATACAAAATTTCCGACACATCGGCCGCATAAGGCCGGAGAAAACTACATTTTAAAATTGTTCGAGCCCAAGTCTTGCATTATGCCCATGAAAAGTATGATATTTTCCCAAATGCAACTTTTTGCAAATTTTCTTTTTGATTCCCGTGCAGGCCACTATCCTAAGCGTACATACAAAATTTCCGGCACATCGGCGGCATAGGGCCGGAGAAAACTACATTTTAAAATTGTTCGAGCCCAAGTCTTGCATTATTCCCATGAAGAGTATGATATTTTCCCAAATGCAACTTTTTGCAAATATACTTTTTGATTCCCGTGCAGGCCACTATTCTAAGCGTACATACAAAATTTCCGACACATCGGCCGCATGAGGCCGGAGAAAACTACATTTTAAAATTGTTCGAGCCCAAGTCTTGCATTATGCCCATGAAAAGTATGATATTTTCCCAAATGCAACTTTTTGCAAATATTCTTTTTGATTCTCGTGCAGGCCACTATTCTAAGCATACATACAAAATTTCCTGCACATCGGCGGCATAGGGCCGGAGAAAACTACATTTTAAAATTGTTCGAGCCCAAGTCTTGCATTATGCCCATGAAGAGTATGATATTTTCCCAAATGCAATTTTTTGCAAATATACTTTTTGATTCCCGTGCAGGCCACTATTCTAAGCGTACATACAAAATTTCCGACACATCGGCCGCATAAGGCCGGAGAAAACTACATTTTAAAATTGTTCGAGCCCAAGTCTTGCATTATGCCCATGAAAAGTATGATATTTTCCCAAATGCAACTTTTTGCAAATTTTCTTTTTGATTCCCGTGCAGGCCACTATCCTAAGCGTACATACAAAATTTCCGGCACATCGGCGGCATAGGGCCGGAGAAAACTACATTTTAAAATTGTTCGAGTCCAAGTCTTGCATTATTCCCATGAAGAGTATGATATTTTCCCAAATGCAACTTTTTGCAAATATACTTTTTGATTCCCGTGCAGGCCACTATTCTAAGCGTACATACAAAATTTCCGACACATCGGCCGCATAAGGCCGGAGAAAACTACATTTTAAAATTGTTCGAGCCCAAGTCTTGCATTATGCCCATGAAAAGTATGATATTTTCCCAAATGCAACTTTTTGCAAATTTTCTTTTTGATTCCCGTGCAGGCCACTATCCTAAGCGTACATACAAAATTTCCGGCACATCGGCGGCATAGGGCCGGAGAAAACTACATTTTAAAATTGTTCGAGCCCAAGTCTTGCATTATTCCCATGAAGAGTATGATATTTTCCCAAATGCAACTTTTTGCAAATATACTTTTTGATTCCCGTGCAGGCCACTATTCTAAGCGTACATACAAAATTTCCGACACATCGGCCGCATAAGGCCGGAGAAAACTACATTTTAAAATTGTTCGAGCCCAAGTCTTGCATTATGCCCATGAAAAGTATGATATTTTCCCAAATGCAACTTTTTGCAAATTTTCTTTTTGATTCCCGTGCAGGCCACTATCCTAAGCGTACATACAAAATTTCCGCCACATCGGCCGCATAAGGCCGGAGAAAACTACATTTTAAAATTGTTCGAGCCCAAGTCTTGCATTATGCCCATGAAAAGTATGATATTTTCCCAAATGCAACTTTTTGCAAATTTTCTTTTTGATTCCCGTGCAGGCCACTATCCTAAGCGTACATACAAATTTCCGGCACATCGGCCGCAAAAGGCCGGAGAAAACTACAATTTAAAATTGTTCGAGCCCAAGTCTTGCATTATGCCCATGAAAAGTATGATATTTTCCCAAATGCAACTTTTTGCAAATTTTCTTTTTGATTCCCGTGCAGGCCACTATCCTAAGCGTACATACTAAATTTCCGACACATCGGCCGCAAAAGGCCGGAGAAAACTACAATTTAAAATTGTTCGAGCCCAAGTCTTGCATTATGCCCATGAAAAGTATGATATTTTCCCAAATGCAACTTTTTGCAAATTTTCTTTTTGATTCCCGTGCAGGCCACTATTCTAAGCGTACATACAAAATTTCCGACACATCGGCCGCATAAAGCCGGAGAAAACTACATTTTAAAATTGTTCGAGCCCAAGTCTTGCATTATGCCCATGAAAAGTATGATATTTTCCCAAATGCAACTTTTTGCAAATTTTCTTTTTGATTCCCGTGCAGGCCACTATCCTAAGCGTACATACAAATTTCCGGCACATCGGCCGCATAAGGCCGGAGAAAACTACATTTTAAAATTGTTCGAGCCCAAGTCTTGCATTATGCCCATGAAAAGTATGATATTTTCCCAAATGCAACTTTTTGCAAATTTTCTTTTTGATTCCCGTGCAGGCCACTATCCTAAGCGTACATACGAAATTTCCGGCACATCGGCGGCATAGGGCCGGAGAAAACTACATTTTAAAATTGTTCGAGCCCAAGTCTTGCATTATGCCCATGAAAAGTATGATATTTTCCCAAATGCAACTTTTTGCAAATTTTCTTTTTGATTCCCGTGCAGGCCACTATCCTAAGCGTACATACAAATTTCCGGCACATCGGCCGCATAAGGCCGGAGAAAACTACATTTTAAAATTGTTCGAGCCCAAGTCTTGCATTATGCCCATGAAAAGTATGATATTTTCCCAAATGCAACTTTTTGCAAATTTTCTTTTTGATTCCCGTGCAGGCCACTATCCTAAGCGTACATACAAAATTTCCGACACATCGGCCGCAAAAGGCCGGAGAAAACTACAATTTAAAATTTTTCGAGCCCAAGTCTTGCATTATGCCCAAGAAAATTATGATATTTTCCCAAATGCAACTTTTTGCAAATTTTCTTTTTGATTCCCGTGCAGGCCACTATCCTAAGCGTACATCCAAAATTTCCGCCACATCGGCCGCATAAGGCCGGAGAAAACTACATTTTAAAATTGTTCGAGCCCAAGTCTTGCATTATGCCCATGAAAAGTATGATATTTTCCCAAATGCAACTTTTTGCAAATTTTCTTTTTGATTCCCGTGCAGGCCACTATCCTAAGCGTACATACAAATTTCCGGCACATCGGCCGCAAAAGGCCGGAGAAAACTACAATTTAAAATTGTTCGAGCCCAAGTCTTGCATTATGCCCATGAAAAGTATGATATTTTCCCAAATGCAACTTTTTGAAAATTTTCTTTTTGATTCCCGTGCAGGCCACTATCCTAAGCGTACATACTAAATTTCCGACACATCGGCCGCAAAAGGCCGGAGAAAACTACAATTTAAAATTGTTCGAGCCCAAGTCTTGCATTATGCCCATGAAAAGTATGATATTTTCCCAAATGCAACTTTTTGCAAATTTTCTTTTTGATTCCCGTGCAGGCCACTATCCTAAGCGTACATACAAATTTCCGGCACATCGGCCGCATAAGGCCGGAGAAAACTACATTTTAAAATTGTTCGAGCCCAAGTCTTGCATTATGCCCATGAAAAGTATGATATTTTCCCAAATGCAACTTTTTGCAAATTTTCTTTTTGATTCCCGTGCAGGCCACTATCCTAAGCGTACATACGAAATTTCCGGCACATCGGCGGCATAGGGCCGGAGAAAACTACATTTTAAAATTGTTCGAGCCCAAGTCTTGCATTATGCCCATGAAAAGTATGATATTTTCCCAAATGCAACTTTTTGCAAATTTTCTTTTTGATTCCCGTGCAGGCCACTATCCTAAGCGTACATACAAATTTCCGGCACATCGGCCGCATAAGGCCGGAGAAAACTACATTTTAAAATTGTTCGAGCCCAAGTCTTGCATTATGCCCATGAAAAGTATGATATTTTCCCAAATGCAACTTTTTGCAAATTTTCTTTTTGATTCCCGTGCAGGCCACTATCCTAAGCGTACATACAAAATTTCCGACACATCGGCCGCAAAAGGCCGGAGAAAACTACAATTTAAAATTGTTCGAGCCCAAGTCTTGCATTATGCCCAAGAAAATTATGATATTTTCCCAAATGCAACTTTTTGCAAATTTTCTTTTTGATTCCCGTGCAGGCCACTATCCTAAGCGTACATCCAAAATTTCCGCCACATCGGCCGCATAAGGCCGGAGAAAACTACATTTTAAAATTGTTCGAGCCCAAGTCTTGCATTATGCCCATGAAAAGTATGATATTTTCCCAAATGCAACTTTTTGCAAATTTTCTTTTTGATTCCCGTGCAGGCCACTATCCTTAGCGTACATCCAAAATTTCCGCCACATCGGCCGCATAAGGCCGGAGAAAACTACATTTTAAAATTGTACGAGCCCAAGTCTTGCATTATGCCCATGAAAAGTATGATATTTTCCCAAATGCAACTTTTTGCAAATTTTCTTTTTGATTCCCGTGCAGGCCACTATCCTAGGCGTACATACAAAATTTTCCGGCACATCGGCGGCATAGGGCCGGAGAAAACTACATTTTAAAATTGTTCGAGCCCAAGTCTTGCATTATTCCCATGAAGAGTATGATATTTTCCCAAATGCAACTTTTTGCAAATATACTTTTTGATTCCCGTGCAGGCCACTATTCGAAGCGTACATACAAAATTTCCGACACATCGGCCGCATAAGGCCGGAGAAAACTACATTTTAAAATTGTTCGAGCCCAAGTCTTGCATTATGCCCATGAAAAGTATGATATTTTCCCAAATGCAACTTTTTGCAAATTTTCTTTTTGATTCCCGTGCAGGCCACTATCCTAAGCGTACATACAAATTTCCGGCACATCGGCCGCATAAGGCCGGAGAAAACTACATTTTAAAATTGTTCGAGCCCAAGTCTTGCATTATGCCCATGAAAAGTATGATATTTTCCCAAATGCAACTTTTTGCAAATTTTCCGACACATCGGCCGCAAAAGGCCGGAGAAAACTACAATTTAAAATTGTTCGAGCCCAAGTCTTGCATTATGCCCATGAAAAGTATGATATTTTCCCAAATGCAACTTTTTGCAAATTTTCTTTTTGATTCCCGTGCAGGCCACTATCCTAAGCGTACATACAAAATTTCCGACACATCGGCCGCAAAAGGCCGGAGAAAACTACAATTTAAAATTGTTCGAGCCCAAGTCTTGCATTATGCCCATGAAAAGTATGATATTTTCCCAAATGCAACTTTTTGCAAATTTTCTTTTTGATTCCCGTGCAGGCCACTATCCTAAGCGTACATCCAAAATTTCCGCCACATCGGCCGCATAAGGCCGGAGAAAACTACATTTTAAAATTGTTCGAGCCCAAGTCTTGCATTATGCCCATGAAAAGTATGATATTTTCCCAAATGCAACTTTTTGCAAATTTTCTTTTTGATTCCCGTGCAGGCCACTATCCTAGGCGTACATACAAAATTTTCCGGCACATCGGCGGCATAGGGCCGGAGAAAACTACATTTTAAAATTGTTCGAGCCCAAGTCTTGCATTATTCCCATGAAGAGTATGATATTTTCCCAAATGCAACTTTTTGCAAATATACTTTTTGATTCCCGTGCAGGCCACTATTCTAAGCGTACATACAAAATTTCCGACACATCGGCCGCATAAGGCCGGAGAAAACTACATTTTAAAATTGTTCGAGCCCAAGTCTTGCATTATGCCCATGAAGAGTATGATATTTTCCCAAATGCAACTTTTTGCAAATTTTCTTTTTGATTCCCGTGCAGGCCACTATCCTAAGCGTACATACAAAATTTCCGCCACATCGGCCGCATAGGGCCGGAGAAAACTACATTTTAAAATTGTTCGAGCCCAAGTCTTGCATTATGCCCAAGAAAATTATGATATTTTCCCAAATGCAACTTTTTGCAAATTTTCTTTTTGATTCCCGTGCAGGCCACTATCCTAAGCGTACATCCAAAATTGCCGCCACATCGGCCGCATAAGGCCGGAGAAAACTACATTTTAAAATTGTTCGAGCCCAAGTCTTGCATTATGCCCATGAAAAGTATGATATTTTCCCAAATGCAACTTTTTGCAAATTTTCTTTTTGATTCCCGTGCAGGCCACTATCCTAAGCGTACATACAAAATTTCCGACACATCGGCCGCAAAAGGCCGGAGAAAACTACAATTTAAAATTGTTCGAGCCCAAGTCTTGCATTATGCCCAAGAAAATTATGATATTTTCCCAAATGCAACTTTTTGCAAATTTTCTTTTTGATTCCCGTGCAGGCCACTATCCTAAGCGTACATCCAAAATTTCCGCCACATCGGCCGCATAAGGCCGGAGAAAACTACATTTTAAAATTGTTCGAGCCCAAGTCTTGCATTATTCCCATGAAGAGTATGATATTTTCCCAAATGCAACTTTTTGCAAATATACTTTTTGATTCCCGTGCAGGCCACTATTCTAAGCGTACATACAAAATTTCCGACACATCGGCCGCATAAGGCCGGAGAAAACTACATTTTAAAATTGTTCGAGCCCAAGTCTTGCATTATGCCCATGAAGAGTATGATATTTTCCCAAATGCAACTTTTTGCAAATTTTCTTTTTGATTCCCGTGCAGGCCACTATCCTAAGCGTACATACAAAATTTCCGCCACATCGGCCGCATAGGGCCGGAGAAAACTACATTTTAAAATTGTTCGAGCCCAAGTCTTGCATTATGCCCAAGAAAATTATGATATTTTCCCAAATGCAACTTTTTGCAAATTTTCTTTTTGATTCCCGTGCAGGCCACTATCCTAAGCGTACATCCAAAATTGCCGCCACATCGGCCGCATAAGGCCGGAGAAAACTACATTTTAAAATTGTTCGAGCCCAAGTCTTGCATTATGCCCATGAAAAGTATGATATTTTCCCAAATGCAACTTTTTGCAAATTTTCTTTTTGATTCCCGTGCAGGCCACTATCCTAAGCGTACATACAAAATTTCCGACACATCGGCCGCAAAAGGCCGGAGAAAACTACAATTTAAAATTGTTCGAGCCCAAGTCTTGCATTATGCCCAAGAAAATTATGATATTTTCCCAAATGCAACTTTTTGCAAATTTTCTTTTTGATTCCCGTGCAGGCCACTATCCTAAGCGTACATCCAAAATTTCCGCCACATCGGCCGCATAAGGCCGGAGAAAACTACATTTTAAAATTGTTCGAGCCCAAGTCTTGCATTATGCCCATGAAAAGTATGATATTTTCCCAAATGCAACTTTTTGCAAATTTTCTTTTTGATTCCCGTGCAGGCCACTATCCTTAGCGTACATCCAAAATTTCCGCCACATCGGCCGCATAAGGCCGGAGAAAACTACATTTTAAAATTGTACGAGCCCAAGTCTTGCATTATGCCCATGAAAAGTATGATATTTTCCCAAATGCAACTTTTTGCAAATTTTCTTTTTGATTCCCGTGCAGGCCACTATCCTAGGCGTACATACAAAATTTCCGGCACATCGGCGGCATAGGGCCGGAGAAAACTACAATTTAAAATTGTTCGAGCCCAAGTCTTGCATTATGCCCATGAAAAGTATGATATTTTCCCAAATGCAACTTTTTGCAAATTTTCTTTTTGATTCCCGTGCAGGCCACTATCCTAAGCGTACATACAAAATTTCCGCCACATCGGCCGCATAAGGCCGGAGAAAACTACATTTTAAAATTGTACGAGCCCAAGTCTTGCATTATGCCCATGAAAAGTATGATATTTTCCCAAATGCAACTTTTTGCAAATTTTCTTTTTGATTCCCGTGCAGGCCACTATCCTAGGCGTACATACAAAATTTCCGGCACATCGGCGGCATAGGGCCGGAGAAAACTACATTTTAAAATTGTTCGAGCCCAAGTCTTGCATTATTCCCATGAAGAGTATGATATTTTCCCAAATGCAACTTTTTGCAAATATACTTTTTGATTCCCGTGCAGGCCACTATTCTAAGCGTACATACAAAATTTCCGACACATCGGCCGCATAAGGCCGGAGAAAACTACATTTTAAAATTGTTCGAGCCCAAGTCTTGCATTATGCCCATGAAAAGTATGATATTTTCCCAAATGCAACTTTTTGCAAATTTTCTTTTTGATTCCCGTGCAGGCCACTATCCTAAGCGTACATACAAAATTTCCGACACATCGGCCGCAAAAGGCCGGAGAAAACTACAATTTAAAATTGTTCGAGCCCAAGTCTTGCATTATGCCCATGAAAAGTATGATATTTTCCCAAATGCAACTTTTTGCAAATTTTCTTTTTGATTCCCGTGCAGGCCACTATCCTAAGCGTACATACAAAATTTCCGGCACATCGGCGGCATAGGGCCGGAGAAAACTACATTTTAAAATTGTTCGAGCCCAAGTCTTGCATTATTCCCATGAAGAGTATGATATTTTCCCAAATGCAACTTTTTGCAAATATACTTTTTGATTCTCGTGCAGGCCACTATTCTAAGCATACATACAAAATTTCCTGCACATCGGCGGCATAGGGCCGGAGAAAACTACATTTTAAAATTGTTCGAGCCCAAGTCTTGCATTATGCCCATTAAAAGTATGATATTTTCCCAAATGCAACTTTTTGCAAATTTTCTTTTTGATTCCCGTGCAGGCCACTATCCTAAGCGTACATACAAAATTTCCGACACATCGGCCGCAAAAGGCCGGAGAAAACTACAATTTAAAATTGTTCGAGCCCAAGTCTTGCATTATGCCCATGAAAAGTATGATATTTTCCCAAATGCAACTTTTTGCAAATTTTCTTTTTGATTCCCGTGCAGGCCACTATCCTAAGCGTACATACAAAATTTCCGGCACATCGGCCGCAAAAGGCCGGAGAAAACTACAATTTAAAATTGTTCGAGCCCAAGTCTTGCATTATGCCCATGAAAAGTATGATATTTTCCCAAATGCAACTTTTGCAAATTTTCTTTTTGATTCCCGTGCAGGCCACTATCCTAAGCGTACATACAAAATTTCCGACACATCGGCCGCAAAAGGCCGGAGAAAACTACAATTTAAAATTGTTCGAGCCCAAGTCTTGCATTATGCCCATGAAAAGTATGATATTTTCCCAAATGCAACTTTTTGCAAATTTTCTTTTTGATTCCCGTGCAGGCCACTATTCTAAGCGTACATACAAAATTTCCGACACATCGGCCGCATAAAGCCGGAGAAAACTACATTTTAAAATTGTTCGAGCCCAAGTCTTGCATTATGCCCATGAAAAGTATATTTTCCCAAATGCAACTTTTTGCAAATTTTCTTTTTGATTCCGGTGCAGGCCACTATCCTAAGCGTACATACAAATTTCCGGCACATCGGCCGCATAAGGCCGGAGAAAACTACATTTTAAAATTGTTCGAGCCCAAGTCTTGCATTATGCCCATGAAAAGTATGATATTTTCCCAAATGCAACTTTTTGCAAATTTTCTTTTTGATTCCCGTGCAGGCCACTATCCTAAGCGTACATACGAAATTTCCGGCACATCGGCGGCATAGGGCCGGAGAAAACTACATTTTAAAATTGTTCGAGCCCAAGTCTTGCATTATGCCCATGAAAAGTATGATATTTTCCCAAATGCAACTTTTTGCAAATATACTTTTTGATTCCCGTGCAGGCCACTATCCTAAGCGTACATACAAATTTCCGGCACATCGGCCGCATAAGGCCGGAGAAAACTACATTTTAAAATTGTTCGAGCCCAAGTCTTGCATTATGCCCATGAAAAGTATGATATTTTCCCAAATGCAACTTTTTGCAAATTTTCTTTTTGATTCCCGTGCAGGCCACTATCCTAAGCGTACATACAAAATTTCCGACACATCGGCCGCAAAAGGCCGGAGAAAACTACAATTTAAAATTGTTCGAGCCCAAGTCTTGCATTATGCCCATGAAAAGTATGATATTTTCCCAAATGCAACTTTTGCAAATTTTCTTTTTGATTCCCGTGCAGGCCACTATCCTAAGCGTACATACAAAATTTCCGACACATCGGCCGCAAAAGGCCGGAGAAAACTACAATTTAAAATTGTTCGAGCCCAAGTCTTGCATTATGCCCATGAAAAGTATGATATTTTCCCAAATGCAACTTTTTGCAAATTTTCTTTTTGATTCCCGTGCAGGCCACTATCCTAAGCGTACATACAAAATTTCCGGCACATCGGCGGCATAGGGCCGGAGAAAACTACATTTTAAAATTGTTCGAGCCCAAGTCTTGCATTATTCCCATGAAGAGTATGATATTTTCCCAAATGCAACTTTTTGCAAATATACTTTTTGATTCTCGTGCAGGCCACTATTCTAAGCATACATACAAAATTTCCTGCACATCGGCGGCATAGGGCCGGAGAAAACTACATTTTAAAATTGTTCGAGCCCAAGTCTTGCATTATGCCCATGAAAAGTATGATATTTTCCCAAATGCAACTTTTTGCAAATTTTCTTTTTGATTCCCGTGCAGGCCACTATCCTAAGCGTACATACAAAATTTCCGACACATCGGCCGCAAAAGGCCGGAGAAAACTACAATTTAAAATTGTTCGAGCCCAAGTCTTGCATTATACCCATGAAAAGTATGATATTTTCCCAAATGCAACTTTTTGCAAATTTTCTTTTTGATTCCCGTGCAGGCCACTATCCTAAGCGTACATACAAAATTTCCGGCACATCGGCCGCAAAAGGCCGGAGAAAACTACAATTTAAAATTGTTCGAGCCCAAGTCTTGCATTATGCCCATGAAAAGTATGATATTTTCCCAAATGCAACTTTTGCAAATTTTCTTTTTGATTCCCGTGCAGGCCACTATCCTAAGCGTACATACAAAATTTCCGACACATCGGCCGCAAAAGGCCGGAGAAAACTACAATTTAAAATTGTTCGAGCCCAAGTCTTGCATTATGCCCATGAAAAGTATATTTTCCCAAATGCAACTTTTTGCAAATTTTCTTTTTGATTCCGGTGCAGGCCACTATCCTAAGCGTACATACAAATTTCCGGCACATCGGCCGCATAAGGCCGGAGAAAACTACAGTTTAAAATTGTTCGAGCCCAAGTCTTGCATTATGCCCATGAAAAGTATGATATTTTCCCAAATGCAACTTTTTGCAAATTTTCTTTTTGATTCCCGTGCAGGCCACTATCCTAAGCGTACATACGAAATTTCCGGCACATCGGCGGCATAGGGCCGGAGAAAACTACATTTTAAAATTGTTCGAGCCCAAGTCTTGCATTATGCCCATGAAAAGTATGATATTTTCCCAAATGCAACTTTTTGCAAATTTTCTTTTTGATTCCCGTGCAGGCCACTATCCTAAGCGTATATACAAAATTTCCGGCACATCGGCCGCAAAAGGCCGGAGAAAACTACAATTTAAAATTGTTCGAGCCCAAGTCTTGCATTATGCCCATGAAAAGTATGATATTTTCCCAAATGCAACTTTTGCAAATTTTCTTTTTGATTCCCGTGCAGGCCACTATCCTAAGCGTACATACAAAATTTCCGACACATCGGCCGCAAAAGGCCGGAGAAAACTACAATTTAAAATTGTTCGAGCCCAAGTCTTGCATTATGCCCATGAAAAGTATGATATTTTCCCAAATGCAACTTTTTGCAAATTTTCTTTTTGATTCCCGTGCAGGCCACTATTCTAAGCGTACATACAAAATTTCCGACACATCGGCCGCATAAAGCCGGAGAAAACTACATTTTAAAATTGTTCGAGCCCAAGTCTTGCATTATGCCCATGAAAAGTATATTTTCCCAAATGCAACTTTTTGCAAATTTTCTTTTTGATTCCGGTGCAGGCCACTATCCTAAGCGTACATACAAATTTCCGGCACATCGGCCGCATAAGGCCGGAGAAAACTACATTTTAAAATTGTTCGAGCCCAAGTCTTGCATTATGCCCATGAAAAGTATGATATTTTCCCAAATGCAACTTTTTGCAAATTTTCTTTTTGATTCCCGTGCAGGCCACTATCCTAAGCGTACATACGAAATTTCCGGCACATCGGCGGCATAGGGCCGGAGAAAACTACATTTTAAAATTGTTCGAGCCCAAGTCTTGCATTATGCCCATGAAAAGTATGATATTTTCCCAAATGCAACTTTTTGCAAATATACTTTTTGATTCCCGTGCAGGCCACTATCCTAAGCGTACATACAAATTTCCGGCACATCGGCCGCATAAGGCCGGAGAAAACTACATTTTAAAATTGTTCGAGCCCAAGTCTTGCATTATGCCCATGAAAAGTATGATATTTTCCCAAATGCAACTTTTTGCAAATTTTCTTTTTGATTCCCGTGCAGGCCACTATCCTAAGCGTACATACAAAATTTCCGACACATCGGCCGCAAAAGGCCGGAGAAAACTACAATTTAAAATTGTTCGAGCCCAAGTCTTGCATTATGCCCATGAAAAGTATGATATTTTCCCAAATGCAACTTTTGCAAATTTTCTTTTTGATTCCCGTGCAGGCCACTATCCTAAGCGTACATACAAAATTTCCGACACATCGGCCGCAAAAGGCCGGAGAAAACTACAATTTAAAATTGTTCGAGCCCAAGTCTTGCATTATGCTTATGAAAAGTATGATATTTTCCCAAATGCAACTTTTGCAAATTTTCTTTTTGATTCCCGTGCAGGCCACTATCCTAAGCGTACATACAAAATTTCCGACACATCGGCCGCAAAAGGCCGGAGAAAACTACAATTTAAAATTGTTCGAGCCCAAGTCTTGCATTATGCCCATGAAAAGTATGATATTTTCCCAAATGCAACTTTTTGCAAATTTTCTTTTTGATTCCCGTGCAGGCCACTATCCTAAGCGTACATACAAAATTTCCGGCACATCGGCGGCATAGGGCCGGAGAAAACTACATTTTAAAATTGTTCGAGCCCAAGTCTTGCATTATTCCCATGAAGAGTATGATATTTTCCCAAATGCAACTTTTTGCAAATATACTTTTTGATTCTCGTGCAGGCCACTATTCTAAGCATACATACAAAATTTCCTGCACATCGGCGGCATAGGGCCGGAGAAAACTACATTTTAAAATTGTTCGAGCCCAAGTCTTGCATTATGCCCATGAAAAGTATGATATTTTCCCAAATGCAACTTTTTGCAAATTTTCTTTTTGATTCCCGTGCAGGCCACTATCCTAAGCGTACATACAAAATTTCCGCCACATCGGCCGCATAAGGCCGGAGAAAACTACATTTTAAAATTGTTCGAGCCCAAGTCTTGCATTATGCCCATGAAAAGTATGATATTTTCCCATATGCAACTTTTTGCAAATTTTCTTTTTGATTCCCGTGCAGGCCACTATTCTAAGCGTACATACAAAATTTCCGACACATCGGCCGCATAAAGCCGGAGAAAACTACATTTTAAAATTGTTCGAGCCCAAGTCTTGCATTATGCCCATGAAAAGTATGATATTTTCCCAAATGCAACTTTTTGCAAATTTTCTTTTTGATTCCCGTGCAGGCCACTATCCTAAGCGTACATACAAATTTCCGGCACATCGGCCGCAAAAGGCCGGAGAAAACTACAATTTAAAATTGTTCGAGCCCAAGTCTTGCATTATGCCCATGAAAAGTATGATATTTTCCCAAATGCAACTTTTTGCAAATTTTCTTTTTGATTCCCGTGCAGGCCACTATCCTAAGCGTACATACAAAATTTCCGACACATCGGCCGCAAAAGGCCGGAGAAAACTACAATTTAAAATTGTTCGAGCCCAAGTCTTGCATTATGCCCATGAAAAGTATGATATTTTCCCAAATGCAACTTTTTGCAAATTTTCTTTTTGATTCCCGTGCAGGCCACTATTCTAAGCGTACATACAAAATTTCCGACACATCGGCCGCATAAAGCCGGAGAAAACTACATTTTAAAATTGTTCGAGCCCAAGTCTTGCATTATGCCCATGAAAAGTATATTTTCCCAAATGCAACTTTTTGCAAATTTTCTTTTTGATTCCGGTGCAGGCCACTATCCTAAGCGTACATACAAATTTCCGGCACATCGGCCGCATAAGGCCGGAGAAAACTACATTTTAAAATTGTTCGAGCCCAAGTCTTGCATTATGCCCATGAAAAGTATGATATTTTCCCAAATGCAACTTTTTGCAAATTTTCTTTTTGATTCCCGTGCAGGCCACTATCCTAAGCGTACATACGAAATTTCCGGCACATCGGCGGCATAGGGCCGGAGAAAACTACATTTTAAAATTGTTCGAGCCCAAGTCTTGCATTATGCCCATGAAAAGTATGATATTTTCCCAAATGCAACTTTTTGCAAATATACTTTTTGATTCCCGTGCAGGCCACTATCCTAAGCGTACATACAAATTTCCGGCACATCGGCCGCATAAGGCCGGAGAAAACTACATTTTAAAATTGTTCGAGCCCAAGTCTTGCATTATGCCCATGAAAAGTATGATATTTTCCCAAATGCAACTTTTTGCAAATTTTCTTTTTGATTCCCGTGCAGGCCACTATCCTAAGCGTACATACAAAATTTCCGACACATCGGCCGCAAAAGGCCGGAGAAAACTACAATTTAAAATTGTTCGAGCCCAAGTCTTGCATTATGCCCATGAAAAGTATGATATTTTCCCAAATGCAACTTTTGCAAATTTTCTTTTTGATTCCCGTGCAGGCCACTATCCTAAGCGTACATACAAAATTTCCGACACATCGGCCGCAAAAGGCCGGAGAAAACTACAATTTAAAATTGTTCGAGCCCAAGTCTTGCATTATGCTTATGAAAAGTATGATATTTTCCCAAATGCAACTTTTGCAAATTTTCTTTTTGATTCCCGTGCAGGCCACTATCCTAAGCGTACATACAAAATTTCCGACACATCGGCCGCAAAAGGCCGGAGAAAACTACAATTTAAAATTGTTCGAGCCCAAGTCTTGCATTATGCCCATGAAAAGTATGATATTTTCCCAAATGCAACTTTTTGCAAATTTTCTTTTTGATTCCCGTGCAGGCCACTATCCTAAGCGTACATACAAAATTTCCGGCACATCGGCGGCATAGGGCCGGAGAAAACTACATTTTAAAATTGTTCGAGCCCAAGTCTTGCATTATTCCCATGAAGAGTATGATATTTTCCCAAATGCAACTTTTTGCAAATATACTTTTTGATTCTCGTGCAGGCCACTATTCTAAGCATACATACAAAATTTCCTGCACATCGGCGGCATAGGGCCGGAGAAAACTACATTTTAAAATTGTTCGAGCCCAAGTCTTGCATTATGCCCATGAAAAGTATGATATTTTCCCAAATGCAACTTTTTGCAAATTTTCTTTTTGATTCCCGTGCAGGCCACTATCCTAAGCGTACATACAAAATTTCCGCCACATCGGCCGCATAAGGCCGGAGAAAACTACATTTTAAAATTGTTCGAGCCCAAGTCTTGCATTATGCCCATGAAAAGTATGATATTTTCCCATATGCAACTTTTTGCAAATTTTCTTTTTGATTCCCGTGCAGGCCACTATTCTAAGCGTACATACAAAATTTCCGACACATCGGCCGCATAAAGCCGGAGAAAACTACATTTTAAAATTGTTCGAGCCCAAGTCTTGCATTATGCCCATGAAAAGTATGATATTTTCCCAAATGCAACTTTTTGCAAATTTTCTTTTTGATTCCCGTGCAGGCCACTATCCTAAGCGTACATACAAATTTCCGGCACATCGGCCGCAAAAGGCCGGAGAAAACTACAATTTAAAATTGTTCGAGCCCAAGTCTTGCATTATGCCCATGAAAAGTATGATATTTTCCCAAATGCAACTTTTTGCAAATTTTCTTTTTGATTCCCGTGCAGGCCACTATCCTAAGCGTACATACAAAATTTCCGACACATCGGCCGCAAAAGGCCGGAGAAAACTACAATTTAAAATTGTTCGAGCCCAAGTCTTGCATTATGCCCATGAAAAGTATATTTTCCCAAATGCAACTTTTTGCAAATTTTCTTTTTGATTCCGGTGCAGGCCACTATCCTAAGCGTACATACAAATTTCCGGCACATCGGCCGCATAAGGCCGGAGAAAACTACATTTTAAAATTGTTCGAGCCCAAGTCTTGCATTATGCCCATGAAAAGTATGATATTTTCCCAAATGCAACTTTTTGCAAATTTTCTTTTTGATTCCCGTGCAGGCCACTATCCTAAGCGTACATACGAAATTTCCGGCACATCGGCGGCATAGGGCCGGAGAAAACTACATTTTAAAATTGTTCGAGCCCAAGTCTTGCATTATGCCCATGAAAAGTATGATATTTTCCCAAATGCAACTTTTTGCAAATTTTCTTTTTGATTCCCGTGCAGGCCACTATCCTAAGCGTACATACAAATTTCCGGCACATCGGCCGCATAAGGCCGGAGAAAACTACATTTTAAAATTGTTCGAGCCCAAGTCTTGCATTATGCCCATGAAAAGTATGATATTTTCCCAAATGCAACTTTTTGCAAATTTTCTTTTTGATTCCCGTGCAGGCCACTATCCTAAGCGTACATACAAAATTTCCGACACATCGGCCGCAAAAGGCCGGAGAAAACTACAATTTAAACTTGTTCGAGCCCAAGTCTTGCATTATGCCCATGAAAAGTATGATATTTTCCCAAATGCAACTTTTTGCAAATTTTCTTTTTGATTCCCGTGCAGGCCACTATCCTAAGCGTACATACAAAATGTCCGGCACATCGGCGGCATAGGGCCGGAGAAAACTACATTTTAAAATTGTTCGAGCCCAAGTCTTGCATTATTCCCATGAAGAGTATGATATTTTCCCAAATGCAACTTTTTGCAAATATACTTTTTGATTCCCGTGCAGGCCACTATTCTAAGCGTACATACAAAATTTCCGACACATCGGCCGCATAAGGCCGGAGAAAACTACATTTTAAAATTGTTCGAGCCCAAGTCTTGCATTATGCCCATGAAAAGTATGATATTTTCCCAAATGCAACTTTTTGCAAATTTTCTTTTTGATTCCCGTGCAGGCCACTATCCTAAGCGTACTTACAAAATTTCCGGCACATCGGCGGCATAGGGCCGGAGAAAACTACATTTTAAAATTGTTCGAGCCCAAGTCTTGCATTATTCCCATGAAGAGTATGATATTTTCCCAAATGCAACTTTTTGCAAATTTTCTTTTTGATTCCCGTGCAGGCCACTATCCTAAGCGTACATACAAAATTTCCGCCACATCGGCCGCATAAGGCCGGAGAAAACTACATTTTAAAATTGTTCGAGCCCAAGTCTTGCATTATGCCCATGAAAAGTATGATATTTTCCCATATGCAACTTTTTGCAAATTTTCTTTTTGATTCCCGTGCAGGCCACTATTCTAAGCGTACATACAAAATTTCCGACACATCGGCCGCATAAAGCCGGAGAAAACTACATTTTAAAATTGTTCGAGCCCAAGTCTTGCATTATGCCCATGAAAAGTATGATATTTTCCCAAATGCAACTTTTTGCAAATTTTCTTTTTGATTCCCGTGCAGGCCACTATCCTAAGCGTACATACAAATTTCCGGCACATCGGCCGCAAAAGGCCGGAGAAAACTACAATTTAAAATTGTTCGAGCCCAAGTCTTGCATTATGCCCATGAAAAGTATGATATTTTCCCAAATGCAACTTTTTGCAAATTTTCTTTTTGATTCCCGTGCAGGCCACTATCCTAAGCGTACATACGAAATTTCCGGCACATCGGCGGCATAGGGCCGGAGAAAACTACATTTTAAAATTGTTCGAGCCCAAGTCTTGCATTATGCCCATGAAAAGTATGATATTTTCCCAAATGCAACTTTTTGCAAATTTTCTTTTTGATTCCCGTGCAGGCCACTATCCTAAGCGTACATACAAATTTCCGGCACATCGGCCGCATAAGGCCGGAGAAAACTACATTTTAAAATTGTTCGAGCCCAAGTCTTGCATTATGCCCATGAAAAGTATGATATTTTCCCAAATGCAACTTTTTGCAAATTTTCTTTTTGATTCCCGTGCAGGCCACTATCCTAAGCGTACATACAAAATTTCCGACACATCGGCCGCAAAAGGCCGGAGAAAACTACAATTTAAACTTGTTCGAGCCCAAGTCTTGCATTATGCCCATGAAAAGTATGATATTTTCCCAAATGCAACTTTTTGCAAATTTTCTTTTTGATTCCCGTGCAGGCCACTATCCTAAGCGTACATACAAAATGTCCGGCACATCGGCGGCATAGGGCCGGAGAAAACTACATTTTAAAATTGTTCGAGCCCAAGTCTTGCATTATTCCCATGAAGAGTATGATATTTTCCCAAATGCAACTTTTTGCAAATATACTTTTTGATTCCCGTGCAGGCCACTATTCTAAGCGTACATACAAAATTTCCGACACATCGGCCGCATAAGGCCGGAGAAAACTACATTTTAAAATTGTTCGAGCCCAAGTCTTGCATTATGCCCATGAAAAGTATGATATTTTCCCAAATGCAACTTTTTGCAAATTTTCTTTTTGATTCCCGTGCAGGCCACTATCCTAAGCGTACATACAAAATTTCCGGCACATCGGCCGCAAAAGGCCGGAGAAAACTACAATTTAAAATTGTTCGAGCCCAAGTCTTGCATTATGCCCATGAAAAGTATGATATTTTCCCAAATGCAACTTTTGCAAATTTTCTTTTTGATTCCCGTGCAGGCCACTATCCTAAGCGTACATACAAAATTTCCGACACATCGGCCGCAAAAGGCCGGAGAAAACTACAATTTAAAATTGTTCGAGCCCAAGTCTTGCATTATGCTTATGAAAAGTATGATATTTTCCCAAATGCAACTTTTTGCAAATTTTCTTTTTGATTCCCGTGCAGGCCACTATTCTAAGCGTACATACAAAATTTCCGACACATCGGCCGCATAAAGCCGGAGAAAACTACATTTTAAAATTGTTCGAGCCCAAGTCTTGCATTATGCCCATGAAAAGTATGATATTTTCCCAAATGCAACTTTTTGCAAATTTTCTTTTTGATTCCCGTGCAGGCCACTATCCTAAGCGTACATACAAATTTCCGGCACATCGGCCGCATAAGGCCGGAGAAAACTACATTTTAAAATTGTTCGAGCCCAAGTCTTGCATTATGCCCATGAAAAGTATGATATTTTCCCAAATGCAACTTTTTGCAAATTTTCTTTTTGATTCCCGTGCAGGCCACTATCCTAAGCGTACATACAAAATTTCCGGCACATCGGCGGCATAGGGCCGGAGAAAACTACATTTTAAAATTGTTCGAGCCCAAGTCTTGCATTATTCCCATGAAGAGTATGATATTTTCCCAAATGCAACTTTTTGCAAATTTTCTTTTTGATTCCCGTGCAGGCCACTATCCTAAGCGTACATACAAAATTTCCGCCACATCGGCCGCATAAGGCCGGAGAAAACTACATTTTAAAATTGTTCGAGCCCAAGTCTTGCATTATGCCCATGAAAAGTATGATATTTTCCCATATGCAACTTTTTGCAAATTTTCTTTTTGATTCCCGTGCAGGCCACTATTCTAAGCGTACATACAAAATTTCCGACACATCGGCCGCATAAAGCCGGAGAAAACTACATTTTAAAATTGTTCGAGCCCAAGTCTTGCATTATGCCCATGAAAAGTATGATATTTTCCCAAATGCAACTTTTTGCAAATTTTCTTTTTGATTCCCGTGCAGGCCACTATCCTAAGCGTACATACAAATTTCCGGCACATCGGCCGCAAAAGGCCGGAGAAAACTACAATTTAAAATTGTTCGAGCCCAAGTCTTGCATTATGCCCATGAAAAGTATGATATTTTCCCAAATGCAACTTTTTGCAAATTTTCTTTTTGATTCCCGTGCAGGCCACTATTCTAAGCGTACATACAAATATTCCGACACATCGGCCGCATAAGGCCGGAGAAAACTACATTTTAAAATTGTTCGAGCCCAAGTCTTGCATTATGCCCATGAAAAGTATGATATTTTCCCAAATGCAACTTTTTGCAAATTTTCTTTTTGCTTCCCGTGCAGGCCACTATCCTAAGCGTACATACAAAATTTCCGACACATCGGCCGCAAAAGGCCGGAGAAAACTACAATTTAAAATTGTTCGAGCCCAAGTCTTGCATTATGCCCATGAAAAGTATGATATTTTCCCAAATGCAACTTTTTGCAAATTTTCTTTTTGATTCCCGTGCAGGCCACTATCCTAAGCGTACATCCAAAATTTCCGCCACATCGGCCGCATAAGGCCGGAGAAAACTACATTTTAAAATTGTACGAGCCCAAGTCTTGCATTATGCCCATGAAAAGTATGATATTTTCCCAAATGCAACTTTTTGCAAATATACTTTTTGATTCTCGTGCAGGCCACTATTCTAAGCATACATACAAAATTTCCTGCACATCGGCGGCATAGGGCCGGAGAAAACTACATTTTAAAATTGTTCGAGCCCAAGTCTTGCATTATGCCCATGAAAAGTATGATATTTTCCCAAATGCAACTTTTTGCAAATTTTCTTTTTGATTCCCGTGCAGGCCACTATCCTAAGCGTACATACAAATTTCCGGCACATCGGCCGCATAAGGCCGGAGAAAACTACATTTTAAAATTGTTCGAGCCCAAGTCTTGCATTATGCCCATGAAAAGTATGATATTTTCCCAAATGCAACTTTTTGCAAATTTTCTTTTTGATTCCCGTGCAGGCCACTATCCTAAGCGTACATACGAAATTTCCGGCACATCGGCGGCATAGGGCCGGAGAAAACTACATTTTAAAATTGTTCGAGCCCAAGTCTTGCATTATGCCCATGAAAAGTATGATATTTTCCCAAATGCAACTTTTTGCAAATTTTCTTTTTGATTCCCGTGCAGGCCACTATCCTAAGCGTACATACAAATTTCCGGCACATCGGCCGCATAAGGCCGGAGAAAACTACATTTTAAAATTGTTCGAGCCCAAGTCTTGCATTATGCCCATGAAAAGTATGATATTTTCCCAAATGCAACTTTTTGCAAATTTTCTTTTTGATTCCCGTGCAGGCCACTATCCTTAGCGTACATACAAAATTTCCGACACATCGGCCGCAAAAGGCCGGAGAAAACTACAATTTAAAATTGTTCGAGCCCAAGTCTTGCATTATGCCCAAGAAAATTATGATATTTTCCCAAATGCAACTTTTTGCAAATTTTCTTTTTGATTCCCGTGCAGGCCACTATCCTAAGCGTACATCCAAAATTTCCGCCACATCGGCCGCATAAGGCCGGAGAAAACTACATTTTAAAATTGTTCGAGCCCAAGTCTTGCATTATGCCCATGAAAAGTATGATATTTTCCCAAATGCAACTTTTTGCAAATTTTCTTTTTGATTCCCGTGCAGGCCACTATCCTAAGCGTACATCCAAAATTTCCGCCACATCGGCCGCATAAGGCCGGAGAAAACTACATTTTAAAATTGTACGAGCCCAAGTCTTGCATTATGCCCATGAAAAGTATGATATTTTCCCAAATGCAACTTTTTGCAAATTTTCTTTTTGATTCCCGTGCAGGCCACTATCCTAGGCGTACATACAAAATTTCCGGCACATCGGCGGCATAGGGCCGGAGAAAACTACATTTTAAAATCGTTCGAGCCCAAGTCTTGCATTATTCCCATGAAGAGTATGATATTTTCCCAAATGCAACTTTTTGCAAATATACTTTTTGATTCCCGTGCAGGCCACTATTCTAAGCGTACATACAAATATTCCGACACATCGGCCGCATAAGGCCGGAGAAAACTACATTTTAAAATTGTTCGAGCCCAAGTCTTGCATTATGCCCATGAAAAGTATGATATTTTCCCAAATGCAACTTTTTGCAAATTTTCTTTTTGATTCCCGTGCAGGCCACTATCCTAAGCGTACATACAAAATTTCCGGCACATCGGCGGCATAGGGCCGGAGAAAACTACATTTTAAAATTGTTCGAGCCCAAGTCTTGCATTATTCCCATGAAGAGTATGATGTTTTCCCAAATGCAACTTTTTGCAAATATACTTTTTGATTCTCTTGCAGGCCACTATTCTAAGCATACATACAAAATTTCCTGCACATCGGCGGCATAGGGCCGGAGAAAACTACATTTTAAAATTGTTCGAGCCCAAGTCTTGCATTATGCCCATGAAGAGTATGATATTTTCCCAAATGCAACTTTTTGAAAATTTTCTTTTTGATTCCCGTGCAGGCCACTATCCTAAGCGTACATACAAAATTTCCGCCACATCGGCCGCATAAGGCCGGAGAAAACTACATTTTAAAATTGTTCGAGCCCAAGTCTTGCATTATGCCTATGAAAAGTATGATATTTTCCCAAATGCAACTTTTTGCAAATTTTCTTTTTGATTCCCGTGCAGGCCACTATCCTAAGCGTACATACAAAATTTCCGACACATCGGCCGCAAAAGGCCGGAGAAAACTACAATTTAAAATTGTTCGAGCCCAAGTCTTGCATTATGCCCATGAAAAGTATGATATTTTCCCAAATGCAACTTTTTGCAAATTTTCTTTTTGATTCCCCTGCAGGCCACTATCCTAAGCGTACATACAAAATTTCCGGCACATCGGCGGCATAGGGCCGGAGAAAACTACATTTTAAAATTGTTCGAGCCCAAGTCTTGCATTATTCCCATGAAGAGTATGATATTTTCCCAAATGCAACTTTTTGCAAATATACTTTTTGATTCTCGTGCAGGCCACTATTCTAAGCATACATACAAAATTTCCTGCACATCGGCGGCATAGGGCCGGAGAAAACTACATTTTAAAATTGTTCGAGCCCAAGTCTTGCATTATGCCCATGAAGAGTATGATATTTTCCCAAATGCAACTTTTTGCAAATTTTATTTTTGATTCCCGTGCAGGCCACTATCCTAAGCGTACATACAAAATTTCCGGCACATCGGCCGCATAAGGCCGGAGAAAACTACATTTTAAAATTGTTCGAGCCCAAGTCTTGCATTATGCCCATGAAAAGTATGATATTTTCCCAAATGCAACTTTTTGCAAATTTTCTTTTTGATTCCCGTGCAGGCAACTATCCTAAGCGTACATACAAAATTTCCGACACATCGGCCGCAAAAGGCCGGAGAAAACTACAATTTAAAATTGTTCGAGCCCAAGTCTTGCATTATGCCCATGAAAAGTATGATATTTTCCCAAATGCAACTTTTTGCAAATTTTCTTTTTGATTCCCGTGCAGGCCACTATCCTAAGCGTACATACAAAATTTCCGGCACATCGGCGGCATAGGGCCGGAGAAAACTACATTTTAAAATTGTTCGAGCCCAAGTCTTGCATTATTCCCATGAAGAGTATGATATTTTCCCAAATGCAACTTTTTGCAAATATACTTTTTGATTCTCGTGCAGGCCACTATTCTAAGCATACATACAAAATTTCCTGCACATCGGCGGCATAGGGCCGGAGAAAACTACATTTTAAAATTGTTCGAGCCCAAGTCTTGCATTATGCCCATGAAAAGTATGATATTTTCCCAAATGCAACTTTTTGCAAATTTTCTTTTTGATTCCCGTGCAGGCCACTATCCTTAGCGTACATACAAAATTTCCGCCACATCGGCCGCATAAGGCCGGAGAAAACTACATTTTAAAATTGTTCGAGCCCAAGTCTTGCATTATGCCCATGAAGAGTATGATATTTTCCCAAATGCAACTTTTTGCAAATTTTATTTTTGATTCCCGTGCAGGCCACTATCCTAAGCGTACATACAAAATTTCCGCCACATCGGCCGCATAAGGCCGGAGAAAACTACATTTTAAAATTGTTCGAGCCCAAGTCTTGCATTATGCCCATGAAAAGTATGATATTTTCCCAAATGCAACTTTTTGCAAATTTTCTTTTTGATTCCCGTGCAGGCCACTATCCTAAGCGTACATACAAAATTTCCGACACATCGGCCGCAAAAGGCCGGAGAAAACTACAATTTAAAATTGTTCGAGCCCAAGTCTTGCATTATGCCCATGAAAAGTATGATATTTTCCCAAATGCAACTTTTTGCAAATTTTCTTTTTGATTCCCGTGCAGGCCACTATCCTAAGCGTACATACAAAATTTCCGGCACATCGGCGGCATAGGGCCGGAGAAAACTACATTTTAAAATTGTTCGAGCCCAAGTCTTGCATTATTCCCATGAAGGGTATGATATTTTCCCAAATGCAACTTTTTGCAAATATACTTTTTGATTCTCGTGCAGGCCACTATTCTAAGCATACATACAAAATTTCCTGCACATCGGCGGCATAGGGCCGGAGAAAACTACATTTTAAAATTGTTCGAGCCCAAGTCTTGCATTATGCCCATGAAAAGTATGATATTTTCCCAAATGCAACTTTTTGCAAATTTTCTTTTTGATTCCCGTGCAGGCCACTATCCTAAGCGTACATACAAAATTTCCGCCACATCGGCCGCATAAGGCCGGAGAAAACTACATTTTAAAATTGTTCGAGCCCAAGTCTTGCATTATGCCTATGAAAAGTATGATATTTTCCCAAATGCAACTTTTTGCAAATTTTCTTTTTGATTCCCGTGCAGGCCACTATCCTAAGCGTACATACAAAATTTCCGACACATCGGCCGCAAAAGGCCGGAGAAAACTACAATTTAAAATTGTTCGAGCCCAAGTCTTGCATTATGCCCATGAAAAGTATGATATTTTCCCAAATGCAACTTTTTGCAAATTTTCTTTTTGATTCCCGTGCAGGCCACTATCCTAAGCGTACATACAAAATTTCCGGCACATCGGCGGCATAGGGCCGGAGAAAACTACATTTTAAAATTGTTCGAGCCCAAGTCTTGCATTATTCCCATGAAGAGTATGATATTTTCCCAAATGCAACTTTTTGCAAATATACTTTTTGATTCTCGTGCAGGCCACTATTCTAAGCATACATACAAAATTTCCTGCACATCGGCGGCATAGGGCCGGAGAAAACTACATTTTAAAATTGTTCGAGCCCAAGTCTTGCATTATGCCCATGAAGAGTATGATATTTTCCCAAATGCAACTTTTTGCAAATATACTTTTTGATTCTCGTGCAGGCCACTATTCTAAGCATACATACAAAATTTCCTGCACATCGGCGGCATATGGCCGGAGAAAACTACATTTTAAAATTGTTCGAGCCCAAGTCTTGCATTAGGCCCATGAAAAGTATGATATTTTCCCAAATGCAACTTTTTGCAGATTTTCTTTTTGATTCCCGTGCAGGCCACTATCCTAAGCGTACATACAAATTTCCGGCACGTCGGCCGCATAAGGCCGGAGAAAACTACATTTTAAAATTGTTCGAGCCCAAGTCTTGCATTATGCCCATGAAAAGTATGATATTTTCCCAAATGCAACTTTTTGCAAATTTTCTTTTTGATTCCCGTGCAGGCCACTATCCTAAGCGTACATACAAATTTCCGGCACATCGGCCGCATAAGGCCGGAGAAAACTACATTTTAAAATTGTTCGAGCCCAAGTCTTGCATTATGCCCATGAAAAGTCTGATATTTTCCCAAATGCAACTTTTTGCAAATATACTTTTTGATTCTCGTGCAGGCCACTATTCTAAGCATACATACAAAATTTCCTGCACATCGGCGGCATATGGCCGGAGAAAACTACATTTTAAAATTGTTCGAGCCCAAGTCTTGCATTAGGCCCATGAAAAGTATGATATTTTCCCAAATGCAACTTTTTGCAGATTTTCTTTTTGATTCCCGTGCAGGCCACTATCCTAAGCGTACATACAAATTTCCGGCACATCGGCCGCATAAGGCCGGAGAAAACTACATTTTAAAATTGTTCGACCCCAAGTCTTGCATTATGCCCATGAAAAGTATGATATTTTCCCAAATACAACTTTTTGCAAATTTTCTTTTTGATTCCCGTGCAGGCCACTATCCTAAGCGTACATCCAAAATTTCCGCCACATCGGCCGCATAAGGCCGGAGAAAACTACATTTTAAAATTGTTCGAGCCCGAGTAATTATTAAAATAAAATTAATTTTCTTTTTGATTTCCGTGCAGGCCACTATTCAAAGAGTACATAAAAAATTTCCGGCACATCGGCGGCATAGGGCCGGAGAAAACTACATTTTAAAATTGTTCGAGCCCAAGTCTTGCATTATGCCCATGAAAAGTATTATATTTTCCCTAATGCAACTTTTTGCAAATTTTCTTTTTGATTCCCGTGCAGGCCACTATCCTAAGCGTACATACAAAATTTCCGCCACATCGGCCGCATAAGGCCGGAGAAAACTACATTTTAAAATTGTTCGAGCCCAAGTCTTGCATTATGCCTATGAAAAGTATGATATTTTCCCAAATGCAACTTTTTGCAAATTTTCTTTTTGATTCCCGTGCAGGCCACTATTCTAAGCGTACATACAAAATTTCCGACACATCGGCCGCATAAAGCCGGAGAAAACTACATTTTAAAATTGTTCGAGCCCAAGTCTTGCATTATGCCCATGAAAAGTATGATATTTTCCCAAATGCAACTTTTTGCAAATTTTCTTTTTGATTCCCGTGCAGGCCACTATCCTAAGCGTACATACGAAATTTCCGGCACATCGGCGGCATAGGGCCGGAGAAAACTACATTTTAAAATTGTTCGAGCCCAAGTCTTGCATTATTCCCATGAAGAGTATGATATTTTCCCAAATGCAACTTTTTGCAAATATACTTTTTGATTCTCGTGCAGGCCACTATTCTAAGCATACATACAAAATTTCCTGCACATCGGCGGCATAGGGCCGGAGAAAACTACATTTTAAAATTGTTCGAGCCCAAGTCTTGCATTATGCCCATGAAAAGTATGATATTTTCCCAAATACAACTTTTTGCAAATTTTCTTTTTGATTCCCGTGCAGGCCACTATCCTAAGCGAACATACAAATTTCCGGCACATCGGCCGCATAAGGCCGGAGAAAACTACATTTTAAAATTGTTCGAGCCCAAGTCTTGCATTATGCCCATGAAAAGTATGATATTTTCCCAAATGCAACTTTTTGCAAATTTTCTTTTTGATTCCCGTGCAGGCCACTATCCTAAGCGTACATACAAAATTTCCGACACATCGGCCGCAAAAGGCCGGAGAAAACTACAATTTAAAATTGTTCGAGCCAAGTCTTGCATTATGCCCAAGAAAATTATGATATTTTCCCAAATGCAACTTTTTGCAAATTTTCTTTTTGATTCCCGTGCAGGCCACTATTCTAAGCGTACATCCAAAATTTCCGCCACATCGGCCGCATAAGGCCGGAGAAAACTACATTTTAAAATTGTTCGAGCCCAAGTCTTGCATTATGCCCATGAAAAGTATGATATTTTCCCAAATGCAACTTTTTGCAAATTTTCTTTTTGATTCCCGTGCAGGCCACTATCCTAATCGTACATACAAAATTTCCGGCACATCGGCCGCATAGGGCCGGAGAAAACTACATTTTAAAATTGTACGAGCCCAAGTCTTGCATTATGCCCATGAAAAGTATTATATTTTCCCAAATGCAACTTTTTGCAAATTTTCTTTTTGATTCCCGTGCAGGCCACTTTCAAAGAGTACATAAAAAATTTCCGGCACATCGGCCGCATAAGGCCGGAGAAAACTACATTTTAAAATTGTTCGAGCCCAAGTCTTGCATTATCCCCATGAAAAGTATGATATTTTCCCAAATGCAACTTTTTGCAAATTTTCTTTTTGATTCCCGTGCAGGCCATTATCCTAAGCATATACAAAACCTAAGTACATACAAAATTTCCGGCACATCGGCCGCATAAGGCCGGAGAAAACTACATTTTAAAATTGTTCGAGCCCAAGTCTTGCATTATGCCCATGAAAAGTATGATATTTTCCCAAATGCAACTTTTTGCAAATTTTCTTTTTGATTCCCGTGCAGGCCACTATCCTAAGCGTACATACAAAATTTCCGGCACATCGGCGGCATAGGGCCGGAGAAAACTACATTTTAAAATTGTTCGAGCCCAAGTCTTGCATTATTCCCATGAAAAGTATGATATTTTCCCAAATGCAACTTTTTGCAAATATACTTTTTGATTCTCGTGCAGGCCACTATTCTAAGCATACATACAAAATTTCCTGCACATCGGCGGCATAGGGCCGGAGAAAACTACATTTTAAAATTGTTCGAGCCCAAGTCTTGCATTATGCCCATGAAAAGTATGATATTTTCCCAAATGCAACTTTTTGCAAATTTTCTTTTTGATTCCCGTGCAGGCCACTATCCTAAGCGTACATACAAAATTTCCGGCACATCGGCGGCATAGGGCCGGAGAAAACTACATTTTAAAATTGTTCGAGCCCGAGTAATTATTAAAATAAAATTAATTTTCTTTTTGATTTCCGTGCAGGCCACTATTCAAAGAGTACATAAAAAATTTCCGGCACATCGGCGGCATAGGGCCGGAGAAAACTACATTTTAAAATTGTTCGAGCCCAAGTCTTGCATTATCCCCATGAAAAGTATTATATTTTCCCTAATGCAACTTTTTGCAAATTTTCTTTTTGATTCCCGTGCAGGCCACTATCCTAAGCGTACATACAAAATTTCCGACACATCGGCCGCAAAAGGCCGGAGAAAACTACAATTTAAAATTGTTCGAGCCAAGTCTTGCATTATGCCCAAGAAAATTATGATATTTTCCCAAATGCAACTTTTTGCAAATTTTCTTTTTGATTCCCGTGCAGGCCACTATTCTAAGCGTACATCCAAAATTTCCGCCACATCGGCCGCATAAGGCCGGAGAAAACTACATTTTAAAATTGTTCGAGCCCAAGTCTTGCATTATGCCCATGAAAAGTATGATATTTTCCCAAATGCAACTTTTTGCAAATTTTCTTTTTGATTCCCGTGCAGGCCACTATCCTAATCGTACATACAAAATTTCCGGCACATCGGCCGCATAGGGCCGGAGAAAACTACATTTTAAAATTGTACGAGCCCAAGTCTTGCATTATGCCCATGAAAAGTATTATATTTTCCCAAATGCAACTTTTTGCAAATTTTCTTTTTGATTCCCGTGCAGGCCACTTTCAAAGAGTACATAAAAAATTTCCGGCACATCGGCCGCATAAGGCCGGAGAAAACTACATTTTAAAATTGTTCGAGCCCAAGTCTTGCATTATCCCCATGAAAAGTATGATATTTTCCCAAATGCAACTTTTTGCAAATTTTCTTTTTGATTCCCGTGCAGGCCATTATCCTAAGCATATACAAAACCTAAGTACATACAAAATTTCCGGCACATCGGCCGCATAAGGCCGGAGAAAACTACATTTTAAAATTGTTCGAGCCCAAGTCTTGCATTATGCCCATGAAAAGTATGATATTTTCCCAAATGCAACTTTTTGCAAATTTTCTTTTTGATTCCCGTGCAGGCCACTATCCTAAGCGTACATACAAAATTTCCGGCACATCGGCGGCATAGGGCCGGAGAAAACTACATTTTAAAATTGTTCGAGCCCAAGTCTTGCATTATTCCCATGAAAAGTATGATATTTTCCCAAATGCAACTTTTTGCAAATATACTTTTTGATTCTCGTGCAGGCCACTATTCTAAGCATACATACAAAATTTCCTGCACATCGGCGGCATAGGGCCGGAGAAAACTACATTTTAAAATTGTTCGAGCCCAAGTCTTGCATTATGCCCATGAAAAGTATGATATTTTCCCAAATGCAACTTTTTGCAAATTTTCTTTTTGATTCCCGTGCAGGCCACTATCCTAAGCGTACATACAAAATTTCCGGCACATCGGCGGCATAGGGCCGGAGAAAACTACATTTTAAAATTGTTCGAGCCCGAGTAATTATTAAAATAAAATTAATTTTCTTTTTGATTTCCGTGCAGGCCACTATTCAAAGAGTACATAAAAAATTTCCGGCACATCGGCGGCATAGGGCCGGAGAAAACTACATTTTAAAATTGTTCGAGCCCAAGTCTTGCATTATCCCCATGAAAAGTATTATATTTTCCCTAATGCAACTTTTTGCAAATTTTCTTTTTGATTCCCGTGCAGGCCACTATCCTAAGCGTACATACAAAATTTCCGACACATCGGCCGCAAAAGGCCGGAGAAAACTACAATTTAAAATTGTTCGAGCCAAGTCTTGCATTATGCCCAAGAAAATTATGATATTTTCCCAAATGCAACTTTTTGCAAATTTTCTTTTTGATTCCCGTGCAGGCCACTATTCTAAGCGTACATCCAAAATTTCCGCCACATCGGCCGCATAAGGCCGGAGAAAACTACATTTTAAAATTGTTCGAGCCCAAGTCTTGCATTATGCCCATGAAAAGTATGATATTTTCCCAAATGCAACTTTTTGCAAATTTTCTTTTTGATTCCCGTGCAGGCCACTATCCTAATCGTACATACAAAATTTCCGGCACATCGGCGGCATAGGGCCGGAGAAAACTACATTTTAAAATTGTTCGAGCCCAAGTCTTGCATTATTCCCATGAAGAGTATGATATTTTCCCAAATGCAACTTTTTGCAAATATACTTTTTGATTCTCGTGCAGGCCACTATTCTAAGCATACATACAAAATTTCCTGCACATCGGCGGCATAGGGCCGGAGAAAACTACATTTTAAAATTGTTCGAGCCCAAGTCTTGCATTATGCCCATGAAAAGTATGATATTTTCCCAAATGCAACTTTTTGCAAATTTTCTTTTTGATTCCCGTGCAGGCCACTATCCTAAGCGTACATACAAAATTTCCGCCACATCGGCCGCATAAGGCCGGAGAAAACTACATTTTAAAATTGTTCGAGCCCAAGTCTTGCATTATGCCTATGAAAAGTATGATATTTTCCCAAATGCAACTTTTTGCAAATTTTCTTTTTGATTCCCGTGCAGGCCACTATCCTAAGCGTACATACAAAATTTCCGACACATCGGCCGCAAAAGGCCGGAGAAAACTACAATTTAAAATTGTTCGAGCCCAAGTCTTGCATTATGCCCATGAAAAGTATGATATTTTCCCAAATGCAACTTTTTGCAAATTTTCTTTTTGATTCCCGTGCAGGCCACTATCCTTAGCGTACATACAAAATTTCCGGCACATCGGCGGCATAGGGCCGGAGAAAACTACATTTTAAAATTGTTCGAGCCCAAGTCTTGCATTATTCCCATGAAGAGTATGATATTTTCCCAAATGCAACTTTTTGCAAATATACTTTTTGATTCTCGTGCAGGCCACTATTCTAAGCATACATACAAAATTTCCTGCACATCGGCGGCATAGGGCCGGAGAAAACTACATTTTAAAATTGTTCGAGCCCAAGTCTTGCATTATGCCCATGAAGAGTATGATATTTTCCCAAATGCAACTTTTTGCAAATATACTTTTTGATTCTCGTGCAGGCCACTATTCTAAGCATACATACAAAATTTCCTGCACATCGGCGGCATATGGCCGGAGAAAACTACATTTTAAAATTGTTCGAGCCCAAGTCTTGCATTAGGCCCATGAAAAGTATGATATTTTCCCAAATGCAACTTTTTGCAGATTTTCTTTTTGATTCCCGTGCAGGCCACTATCCTAAGCGTACATACAAATTTCCGGCACGTCGGCCGCATAAGGCCGGAGAAAACTACATTTTAAAATTGTTCGAGCCCAAGTCTTGCATTATGCCCATGAAAAGTATGATATTTTCCCAAATGCAACTTTTTGCAAATTTTCTTTTTGATTCCCGTGCAGGCCACTATCCTAAGCGTACATACAAATTTCCGGCACATCGGCCGCATAAGGCCGGAGAAAACTACATTTTAAAATTGTTCGAGCCCAAGTCTTGCATTATTCCCATGAAGAGTATGATATTTTCCCAAATGCAACTTTTTGCAAATATACTTTTTGATTCTCGTGCAGGCCACTATTCTAAGCATACATACAAAATTTCCTGCACATCGGCGGCATAGGGCCGGAGAAAACTACATTTTAAAATTGTTCGAGCCCAAGTCTTGCATTATGCCCATGAAAAGTATGATATTTTCCCAAATGCAACTTTTTGCAAATTTTCTTTTTGATTCCCGTGCAGGCCACTATCCTAAGCGTACATACAAAATTTCCGCCACATCGGCCGCATAAGGCCGGAGAAAACTACATTTTAAAATTGTTCGAGCCCAAGTCTTGCATTATGCCTATGAAAAGTATGATATTTTCCCAAATGCAACTTTTTGCAAATTTTCTTTTTGATTCCCGTGCAGGCCACTATCCTAAGCGTACATACAAAATTTCCGACACATCGGCCGCAAAAGGCCGGAGAAAACTACAATTTAAAATTGTTCGAGCCCAAGTCTTGCATTATGCCCATGAAAAGTATGATATTTTCCCAAATGCAACTTTTTGCAAATTTTCTTTTTGATTCCCGTGCAGGCCACTATCCTTAGCGTACATACAAAATTTCCGGCACATCGGCGGCATAGGGCCGGAGAAAACTACATTTTAAAATTGTTCGAGCCCAAGTCTTGCATTATTCCCATGAAGAGTATGATATTTTCCCAAATGCAACTTTTTGCAAATATACTTTTTGATTCTCGTGCAGGCCACTATTCTAAGCATACATACAAAATTTCCTGCACATCGGCGGCATAGGGCCGGAGAAAACTACATTTTAAAATTGTTCGAGCCCAAGTCTTGCATTATGCCCATGAAGAGTATGATATTTTCCCAAATGCAACTTTTTGCAAATATACTTTTTGATTCTCGTGCAGGCCACTATTCTAAGCATACATACAAAATTTCCTGCACATCGGCGGCATATGGCCGGAGAAAACTACATTTTAAAATTGTTCGAGCCCAAGTCTTGCATTAGGCCCATGAAAAGTATGATATTTTCCCAAATGCAACTTTTTGCAGATTTTCTTTTTGATTCCCGTGCAGGCCACTATCCTAAGCGTACATACAAATTTCCGGCACGTCGGCCGCATAAGGCCGGAGAAAACTACATTTTAAAATTGTTCGAGCCCAAGTCTTGCATTATGCCCATGAAAAGTATGATATTTTCCCAAATGCAACTTTTTGCAAATTTTCTTTTTGATTCCCGTGCAGGCCACTATCCTAAGCGTACATACAAATTTCCGGCACATCGGCCGCATAAGGCCGGAGAAAACTACATTTTAAAATTGTTCGAGCCCAAGTCTTGCATTATGCCCATGAAAAGTCTGATATTTTCCCAAATGCAACTTTTTGCAAATATACTTTTTGATTCTCGTGCAGGCCACTATTCTAAGCATACATACAAAATTTCCTGCACATCGGCGGCATATGGCCGGAGAAAACTACATTTTAAAATTGTTCGAGCCCAAGTCTTGCATTAGGCCCATGAAAAGTATGATATTTTCCCAAATGCAACTTTTTGCAGATTTTCTTTTTGATTCCCGTGCAGGCCACTATCCTAAGCGTACATACAAATTTCCGGCACATCGGCCGCATAAGGCCGGAGAAAACTACATTTTAAAATTGTTCGACCCCAAGTCTTGCATTATGCCCATGAAAAGTATGATATTTTCCCAAATACAACTTTTTGCAAATTTTCTTTTTGATTCCCGTGCAGGCCACTATCCTAAGCGTACATCCAAAATTTCCGCCACATCGGCCGCATAAGGCCGGAGAAAACTACATTTTAAAATTGTTCGAGCCCAAGTCTTGCATTATGCCCATGAAAAGGATGATATTTTCCCAAATGCAACTTTTTGCAAATTTTCTTTTTGATTCCCGTGCAGGCCACTATTCAAAGAGTACATAAAAAATTTCCGGCACATCGGCCGCATAAGGCCGGAGAAAACTACATTTTAAAATTGTTCGAGCCCAAGTCTTGCATTATCCCCATGAAAAGTATGATATTTTCCCAAATGCAACTTTTTGCAAATTTTCTTTTTGATTCCCGTGCAGGCCATTATCCTAAGCATATACAAAACCTAAGTACATACAAAATTTCCGGCACATCGGCCGCATAAGGCCGGAGAAAACTACATTTTAAAATTGTTCGAGCCCAAGTCTTGCATTATGCCCATGAAAAGTATGATATTTTCCCAAATGCAACTTTTTGCAAATTTTCTTTTTGATTCCCGTGCAGGCCACTATCCTAAGCGTACATACAAAATTTCCGGCACATCGGCGGCATAGGGCCGGAGAAAACTACATTTTAAAATTGTTCGAGCCCAAGTCTTGCATTATTCCCATGAAAAGTATGATATTTTCCCAAATGCAACTTTTTGCAAATATACTTTTTGATTCTCGTGCAGGCCACTATTCTAAGCATACATACAAAATTTCCTGCACATCGGCGGCATAGGGCCGGAGAAAACTACATTTTAAAATTGTTCGAGCCCAAGTCTTGCATTATGCCCATGAAAAGTATGATATTATCCAAATGCAACTTTTTGCAAATTTTCTTTTTGATTCCCGTGCAGGCCACTATCCTAAGCGTACATACAAAATTTCCGGCACATCGGCGGCATAGGGCCGGAGAAAACTACATTTTAAAATTGTTCGAGCCCGAGTAATTATTAAAATAAAATTAATTTTCTTTTTGATTTCCGTGCAGGCCACTATTCAAAGAGTACATAAAAAATTTCCGGCACATCGGCGGCATAGGGCCGGAGAAAACTACATTTTAAAATTGTTCGAGCCCAAGTCTTGCATTATGCCCATGAAAAGTATTATATTTTCCCTAATGCAACTTTTTGCAAATTTTCTTTTTGATTCCCGTGCAGGCCACTATCCTAAGCGTACATACAAAATTTCCGCCACATCGGCCGCATAAGGCCGGAGAAAACTACATTTTAAAATTGTTCGAGCCCAAGTCTTGCATTATGCCTATGAAAAGTATGATATTTTCCCAAATGCAACTTTTTGCAAATTTTCTTTTTGATTCCCGTGCAGGCCACTATTCTAAGCGTACATACAAAATTTCCGACACATCGGCCGCATAAAGCCGGAGAAAACTACATTTTAAAATTGTTCGAGCCCAAGTCTTGCATTATGCCCATGAAAAGTATGATATTTTCCCAAATGCAACTTTTTGCAAATTTTCTTTTTGATTCCCGTGCAGGCCACTATCCTAAGCGTACATACGAAATTTCCGGCACATCGGCGGCATAGGGCCGGAGAAAACTACATTTTAAAATTGTTCGAGCCCAAGTCTTGCATTATTCCCATGAAGAGTATGATATTTTCCCAAATGCAACTTTTTGCAAATATACTTTTTGATTCTCGTGCAGGCCACTATTCTAAGCATACATACAAAATTTCCTGCACATCGGCGGCATAGGGCCGGAGAAAACTACATTTTAAAATTGTTCGAGCCCAAGTCTTGCATTATGCCCATGAAAAGTATGATATTTTCCCAAATACAACTTTTTGCAAATTTTCTTTTTGATTCCCGTGCAGGCCACTATCCTAAGCGAACATACAAATTTCCGGCACATCGGCCGCATAAGGCCGGAGAAAACTACATTTTAAAATTGTTCGAGCCCAAGTCTTGCATTATGCCCATGAAAAGTATGATATTTTCCCAAATGCAACTTTTTGCAAATTTTCTTTTTGATTCCCGTGCAGGCCACTATCCTAAGCGTACATACAAAATTTCCGACACATCGGCCGCAAAAGGCCGGAGAAAACTACAATTTAAAATTGTTCGAGCCAAGTCTTGCATTATGCCCAAGAAAATTATGATATTTTCCCAAATGCAACTTTTTGCAAATTTTCTTTTTGATTCCCGTGCAGGCCACTATTCTAAGCGTACATCCAAAATTTCCGCCACATCGGCCGCATAAGGCCGGAGAAAACTACATTTTAAAATTGTTCGAGCCCAAGTCTTGCATTATGCCCATGAAAAGTATGATATTTTCCCAAATGCAACTTTTTGCAAATTTTCTTTTTGATTCCCGTGCAGGCCACTATCCTAATCGTACATACAAAATTTCCGGCACATCGGCCGCATAGGGCCGGAGAAAACTACATTTTAAAATTGTACGAGCCCAAGTCTTGCATTATGCCCATGAAAAGTATTATATTTTCCCAAATGCAACTTTTTGCAAATTTTCTTTTTGATTCCCGTGCAGGCCACTATTCAAAGAGTACATAAAAAATTTCCGGCACATCGGCCGCATAAGGCCGGAGAAAACTACATTTTAAAATTGTTCGAGCCCAAGTCTTGCATTATCCCCATGAAAAGTATGATATTTTCCCAAATGCAACTTTTTGCAAATTTTCTTTTTGATTCCCGTGCAGGCCATTATCCTAAGCATATACAAAACCTAAGTACATACAAAATTTCCGGCACATCGGCCGCATAAGGCCGGAGAAAACTACATTTTAAAATTGTTCGAGCCCAAGTCTTGCATTATGCCCATGAAAAGTATGATATTTTCCCAAATGCAACTTTTTGCAAATTTTCTTTTTGATTCCCGTGCAGGCCACTATCCTAAGCGTACATACAAAATTTCCGGCACATCGGCGGCATAGGGCCGGAGAAAACTACATTTTAAAATTGTTCGAGCCCAAGTCTTGCATTATTCCCATGAAAAGTATGATATTTTCCCAAATGCAACTTTTTGCAAATATACTTTTTGATTCTCGTGCAGGCCACTATTCTAAGCATACATACAAAATTTCCTGCACATCGGCGGCATAGGGCCGGAGAAAACTACATTTTAAAATTGTTCGAGCCCAAGTCTTGCATTATGCCCATGAAAAGTATGATATTTTCCCAAATGCAACTTTTTGCAAATTTTCTTTTTGATTCCCGTGCAGGCCACTATCCTAAGCGTACATACAAAATTTCCGGCACATCGGCGGCATAGGGCCGGAGAAAACTACATTTTAAAATTGTTCGAGCCCGAGTAATTATTAAAATAAAATTAATTTTCTTTTTGATTTCCGTGCAGGCCACTATTCAAAGAGTACATAAAAAATTTCCGGCACATCGGCGGCATAGGGCCGGAGAAAACTACATTTTAAAATTGTTCGAGCCCAAGTCTTGCATTATGCCCATGAAAAGTATTATATTTTCCCTAATGCAACTTTTTGCAAATTTTCTTTTTGATTCCCGTGCAGGCCACTATCCTAAGCGTACATACAAAATTTCCGACACATCGGCCGCAAAAGGCCGGAGAAAACTACAATTTAAAATTGTTCGAGCCAAGTCTTGCATTATGCCCAAGAAAATTATGATATTTTCCCAAATGCAACTTTTTGCAAATTTTCTTTTTGATTCCCGTGCAGGCCACTATTCTAAGCGTACATCCAAAATTTCCGCCACATCGGCCGCATAAGGCCGGAGAAAACTACATTTTAAAATTGTTCGAGCCCAAGTCTTGCATTATGCCCATGAAAAGTATGATATTTTCCCAAATGCAACTTTTTGCAAATTTTCTTTTTGATTCCCGTGCAGGCCACTATCCTAATCGTACATACAAAATTTCCGGCACATCGGCCGCATAGGGCCGGAGAAAACTACATTTTAAAATTGTACGAGCCCAAGTCTTGCATTATGCCCATGAAAAATATTATATTTTCCCAAATGCAACTTTTTGCAAATTTTCTTTTTGATTCCCGTGCAGGCCACTATTCAAAGAGTACATAAAAAATTTCCGGCACATCGGCCGCATAAGGCCGGAGAAAACTACATTTTAAAATTGTTCGAGCCCAAGTCTTGCATTATCCCCATGAAAAGTATGATATTTTCCCAAATGCAACTTTTTGCAAATTTTCTTTTTGATTCCCGTGCAGGCCATTATCCTAAGCATATACAAAACCTAAGTACATACAAAATTTCCGGCACATCGGCCGCATAAGGCCGGAGAAAACTACATTTTAAAATTGTTCGAGCCCAAGTCTTGCATTATGCCCATGAAAAGTATGATATTTTCCCAAATGCAACTTTTTGCAAATTTTCTTTTTGATTCCCGTGCAGGCCACTATCCTAAGCGTACATACAAAATTTCCGGCACATCGGCGGCATAGGGCCGGAGAAAACTACATTTTAAAATTGTTCGAGCCCAAGTCTTGCATTATTCCCATGAAAAGTATGATATTTTCCCAAATGCAACTTTTTGCAAATATACTTTTTGATTCTCGTGCAGGCCACTATTCTAAGCATACATACAAAATTTCCTGCACATCGGCGGCATAGGGCCGGAGAAAACTACATTTTAAAATTGTTCGAGCCCAAGTCTTGCATTATGCCCATGAAAAGTATGATATTTTCCCAAATGCAACTTTTTGCAAATTTTCTTTTTGATTCCCGTGCAGGCCACTATCCTAAGCGTACATACAAAATTTCCGGCACATCGGCGGCATAGGGCCGGAGAAAACTACATTTTAAAATTGTTCGAGCCCGAGTAATTATTAAAATAAAATTAATTTTCTTTTTGATTTCCGTGCAGGCCACTATTCAAAGAGTACATAAAAAATTTCCGGCACATCGGCGGCATAGGGCCGGAGAAAACTACATTTTAAAATTGTTCGAGCCCAAGTCTTGCATTATGCCCATGAAAAGTATTATATTTTCCCTAATGCAACTTTTTGCAAATTTTCTTTTTGATTCCCGTGCAGGCCACTATTCAAAGAGTACATAAAAAATTTCCGGCACATCGGCGGCATAGGGCCGGAGAAAACTACATTTTAAAATTGTTCGACCCCAAGTCTTGCATTATGCCCATGAAAAGTATGATATTTTCCCAAATACAACTTTTTGCAAATTTTCTTTTTGATTCCCGTGCAGGCCACTATCCTTAGCGTACATACAAAATTTTCGGCACATCGGCCGCATAAGGCCAGAGAAAACTACATTTTAAAATTGTTCGAGCCCAAGTCTTGCATTATGCCCATGAAAAGTATGATATTTTCCCAAATGCAACTTTTTGCAAATTTTCTTTTTGATTCCCGTGCAGGCCACTATCCTAAGCGTACATACAAAATTTCCGACACATCGGCCGCAAAAGGCCGGAGAAAACTACATTTTAAAATTGTTCGAGCCCAAGTCTTGCATTATGCCCATGAAAAGTATGATATTTTCCCAAATGCAACTTTTTGCAAATTTTCTTTTTGATTCCCGTGCAGGCCACTATCCTAATCGTACATCCAAAATTTCCGGCACATCGGCCGCATAAGGCCGGAGAATACTACATTTTAAAATTGTTCGAGCCCAAGTCTTGCATTATGCCCATGAAAAGTATGATATTTTCCCAAATGCAACTTTTTGCAAATTTTCTTTTTGATTCCCGTGCAGGCCACTATCCGAAGCGTACATACAAAATTTCCGACACATCGGCCGCAAAAGGCCGGAGAGAACTACAATTTAAAATTGTTCGAGCCCAAGTCTTGCATTATGCCCATGAAAAGTATGATATTTTCCCAAATGCAACTTTTTGCAAATTTTCTTTTTGATTCCCGTGCAGGCCACTATTCTAAGCGTACATACAAAATTTCCGACACATCGGCCGCATAAGGCCGGAGAAAACTACATTTTAAAATTGTTCGAGCCCAAGTCTTGCATTATGCCCATGAAAAGTATGATATTTTCCCAAATGCAACTTTTTGCAAATTTTCTTTTTGATTCCCATGCAGGCCACTATCCTAAGCGTACATACAAAATTTCCGGCACATCGGCCGCATAAGGCCGGAGAAAACTACATTTTAAAATTGTTCGAGCCCAAGTCTATATGCAATTATGCAATTATGCCCATGAAAAGTATGATATTTTCCCAAATGCAACTTTTTGCAAATTTTCTTTTTGATTCCCGTGCAGGCCACTATCCTAAGCGTACATACAAAATTTCCGACACATCGGCCGCAAAAGGCCGGAGAAAACTACATTTTAAAATTGTTCGAGCCCAAGTCTTGCATTATGCCCATGAAAAGTATGATATTTTCCCAAATGCAACTTTTTGCAAATTTTCTTTTTGATTCCCGTGCAGGCCACTATTCTAAGCATACATACAAAATTTCCTGCACATCGGCGGCATAGGGCCGGAGAAAACTACATTTTAAAATTGTTCGAGCCCAAGTCTTGCATTATGCCCATGAAAAGTATGATATTTTCCCAAATGCAACTTTTTGCAAATTTTCTTTTTGATTCCCGTGCAGGCCACTATTCAAAGAGTACATAAAAAATTTCCGGCACATCGGCGGCATAGGGCCGGAGAAAACTACATTTTAAAATTGTTCGACCCCAAGTCTTGCATTATGCCCATGAAAAGTATGATATTTTCCCAAATACAACTTTTTGCAAATTTTCTTTTTGATTCCCGTGCAGGCCACTATCCTTAGCGTACATACAAAATTTTCGGCACATCGGCCGCATAAGGCCAGAGAAAACTACATTTTAAAATTGTTCGAGCCCAAGTCTTGCATTATGCCCATGAAAAGTATGATATTTTCCCAAATGCAACTTTTTGCAAATTTTCTTTTTGATTCCCGTGCAGGCCACTATCCTAAGCGTACATACAAAATTTCCGACACATCGGCCGCAAAAGGCCGGAGAAAACTACATTTTAAAATTGTTCGAGCCCAAGTCTTGCATTATTCCCATGAAAAGTATGATATTTTCCCAAATGCAACTTTTTGCAAATTTTCTTTTTGATTCCCGTGCAGGCCACTATCCTAATCGTACATACAAAATTTCCGGCACATCGGCCGCATAGGGCCGGAGAAAACTACATTTTAAAATTGTACGAGCCCAAGTCTTGCATTATGCCCATGAAAAATATTATATTTTCCCAAATGCAACTTTTTGCAAATTTTCTTTTTGATTCCCGTGCAGGCCACTATTCAAAGAGTACATAAAAAATTTCCGGCACATCGGCCGCATAAGGCCGGAGAAAACTACATTTTAAAATTGTTCGAGCCCAAGTCTTGCATTATCCCCATGAAAAGTATGATATTTTCCCAAATGCAACTTTTTGCAAATTTTCTTTTTGATTCCCGTGCAGGCCATTATCCTAAGCATATACAAAACCTAAGTACATACAAAATTTCCGGCACATCGGCCGCATAAGGCCGGAGAAAACTACATTTTAAAATTGTTCGAGCCCAAGTCTTGCATTATGCCCATGAAAAGTATGATATTTTCCCAAATGCAACTTTTTGCAAATTTTCTTTTTGATTCCCGTGCAGGCCACTATCCTAAGCGTACATACAAAATTTCCGGCACATCGGCGGCATAGGGCCGGAGAAAACTACATTTTAAAATTGTTCGAGCCCAAGTCTTGCATTATTCCCATGAAAAGTATGATATTTTCCCAAATGCAACTTTTTGCAAATATACTTTTTGATTCTCGTGCAGGCCACTATTCTAAGCATACATACAAAATTTCCTGCACATCGGCGGCATAGGGCCGGAGAAAACTACATTTTAAAATTGTTCGAGCCCAAGTCTTGCATTATGCCCATGAAAAGTATGATATTTTCCCAAATGCAACTTTTTGCAAATTTTCTTTTTGATTCCCGTGCAGGCCACTATCCTAAGCGTACATACAAAATTTCCGGCACATCGGCGGCATAGGGCCGGAGAAAACTACATTTTAAAATTGTTCGAGCCCGAGTAATTATTAAAATAAAATTAATTTTCTTTTTGATTTCCGTGCAGGCCACTATTCAAAGAGTACATAAAAAATTTCCGGCACATCGGCGGCATAGGGCCGGAGAAAACTACATTTTAAAATTGTTCGAGCCCAAGTCTTGCATTATGCCCATGAAAAGTATTATATTTTCCCTAATGCAACTTTTTGCAAATTTTCTTTTTGATTCCCGTGCAGGCCACTATTCAAAGAGTACATAAAAAATTTCCGGCACATCGGCGGCATAGGGCCGGAGAAAACTACATTTTAAAATTGTTCGACCCCAAGTCTTGCATTATGCCCATGAAAAGTATGATATTTTCCCAAATACAACTTTTTGCAAATTTTCTTTTTGATTCCCGTGCAGGCCACTATCCTTAGCGTACATACAAAATTTTCGGCACATCGGCCGCATAAGGCCAGAGAAAACTACATTTTAAAATTGTTCGAGCCCAAGTCTTGCATTATGCCCATGAAAAGTATGATATTTTCCCAAATGCAACTTTTTGCAAATTTTCTTTTTGATTCCCGTGCAGGCCACTATCCTAAGCGTACATACAAAATTTCCGACACATCGGCCGCAAAAGGCCGGAGAAAACTACATTTTAAAATTGTTCGAGCCCAAGTCTTGCATTATGCCCATGAAAAGTATGATATTTTCCCAAATGCAACTTTTTGCAAATTTTCTTTTTGATTCCCGTGCAGGCCACTATCCTAATCGTACATCCAAAATTTCCGGCACATCGGCCGCATAAGGCCGGAGAATACTACATTTTAAAATTGTTCGAGCCCAAGTCTTGCATTATGCCCATGAAAAGTATGATATTTTCCCAAATGCAACTTTTTGCAAATTTTCTTTTTGATTCCCGTGCAGGCCACTATCCGAAGCGTACATACAAAATTTCCGACACATCGGCCGCAAAAGGCCGGAGAGAACTACAATTTAAAATTGTTCGAGCCCAAGTCTTGCATTATGCCCATGAAAAGTATGATATTTTCCCAAATGCAACTTTTTGCAAATTTTCTTTTTGATTCCCGTGCAGGCCACTATTCTAAGCGTACATACAAAATTTCCGACACATCGGCCGCATAAGGCCGGAGAAAACTACATTTTAAAATTGTTCGAGCCCAAGTCTTGCATTATGCCCATGAAAAGTATGATATTTTCCCAAATGCAACTTTTTGCAAATTTTCTTTTTGATTCCCATGCAGGCCACTATCCTAAGCGTACATACAAAATTTCCGGCACATCGGCCGCATAAGGCCGGAGAAAACTACATTTTAAAATTGTTCGAGCCCAAGTCTATATGCAATTATGCAATTATGCCCATGAAAAGTATGATATTTTCCCAAATGCAACTTTTTGCAAATTTTCTTTTTGATTCCCGTGCAGGCCACTATCCTAAGCGTACATACAAAATTTCCGACACATCGGCCGCAAAAGGCCGGAGAAAACTACATTTTAAAATTGTTCGAGCCCAAGTCTTGCATTATGCCCATGAAAAGTATGATATTTTCCCAAATGCAACTTTTTGCAAATTTTCTTTTTGATTCCCGTGCAGGCCACTATTCTAAGCATACATACAAAATTTCCTGCACATCGGCGGCATAGGGCCGGAGAAAACTACATTTTAAAATTGTTCGAGCCCAAGTCTTGCATTATGCCCATGAAAAGTATGATATTTTCCCAAATGCAACTTTTTGCAAATTTTCTTTTTGATTCCCGTGCAGGCCACTATTCAAAGAGTACATAAAAAATTTCCGGCACATCGGCGGCATAGGGCCGGAGAAAACTACATTTTAAAATTGTTCGACCCCAAGTCTTGCATTATGCCCATGAAAAGTATGATATTTTCCCAAATACAACTTTTTGCAAATTTTCTTTTTGATTCCCGTGCAGGCCACTATCCTTAGCGTACATACAAAATTTTCGGCACATCGGCCGCATAAGGCCAGAGAAAACTACATTTTAAAATTGTTCGAGCCCAAGTCTTGCATTATGCCCATGAAAAGTATGATATTTTCCCAAATGCAACTTTTTGCAAATTTTCTTTTTGATTCCCGTGCAGGCCACTATCCTAAGCGTACATACAAAATTTCCGACACATCGGCCGCAAAAGGCCGGAGAAAACTACATTTTAAAATTGTTCGAGCCCAAGTCTTGCATTATTCCCATGAAAAGTATGATATTTTCCCAAATGCAACTTTTTGCAAATTTTCTTTTTGATTCCCGTGCAGGCCACTATCCTAATCGTACATCCAAAATTTCCGGCACATCGGCCGCATAAGGCCGGAGAATACTACATTTTAAAATTGTTCGAGCCCAAGTCTTGCATTATGCCCATGAAAAGTATGATATTTTCCCAAATGCAACTTTTTGCAAATTTTCTTTTTGATTCCCGTGCAGGCCACTATCCGAAGCGTACATACAAAATTTCCGACACATCGGCCGCAAAAGGCCGGAGAGAACTACAATTTAAAATTGTTCGAGCCCAAGTCTTGCATTATGCCCATGAAAAGTATGATATTTTCCCAAATGCAACTTTTTGCAAATTTTCTTTTTGATTCCCGTGCAGGCCACTATTCTAAGCGTACATACAAAATTTCCGACACATCGGCCGCATAAGGCCGGAGAAAACTACATTTTAAAATTGTTCGAGCCCAAGTCTTGCATTATGCCCATGAAAAGTATGATATTTTCCCAAATGCAACTTTTTGCAAATTTTCTTTTTGATTCCCATGCAGGCCACTATCCTAAGCGTACATACAAAATTTCCGGCACATCGGCCGCATAAGGCCGGAGAAAACTACATTTTAAAATTGTTCGAGCCCAAGTCTATATGCAATTATGCAATTATGCCCATGAAAAGTATGATATTTTCCCAAATGCAACTTTTTGCAAATTTTCTTTTTGATTCCCGTGCAGGCCACTATCCTAAGCGTACATACAAAATTTCCGACACATCGGCCGCAAAAGGCCGGAGAAAACTACATTTTAAAATTGTTCGAGCCCAAGTCTTGCATTATGCCCATGAAAAGTATGATATTTTCCCAAATGCAACTTTTTGCAAATTTTCTTTTTGATTCCCGTGCAGGCCACTATCCTAATCGTACATCCAAAATTTCCGGCACATCGGCCGCATAAGGCCGGAGAATACTACATTTTAAAATTGTTCGAGCCCAAGTCTTGCATTATGCCCATGAAAAGTATTATATTTTCCCTAATGCAACTTTTTGCAAATTTTCTTTTTGATTCCCGTGCAGGCCACTATTCAAAGAGTACATAAAAAATTTCCGGCACATCGGCGGCATAGGGCCGGAGAAAACTACATTTTAAAATTGTTCGACCCCAAGTCTTGCATTATGCCCATGAAAAGTATGATATTTTCCCAAATACAACTTTTTGCAAATTTTCTTTTTGATTCCCGTGCAGGCCACTATCCTTAGCGTACATACAAAATTTTCGGCACATCGGCCGCATAAGGCCAGAGAAAACTACATTTTAAAATTGTTCGAGCCCAAGTCTTGCATTATGCCCATGAAAAGTATGATATTTTCCCAAATGCAACTTTTTGCAAATTTTCTATTTGATTCCCGTGCAGGCCACTATCCTAAGCGTACATACAAAATTTCCGACACATCGGCCGCAAAAGGCCGGAGAAAACTACATTTTAAAATTGTTCGAGCCCAAGTCTTGCATTATGCCCATGAAAAGTATGATATTTTCCCAAATGCAACTTTTTGCAAATTTTCTTTTTGATTCCCGTGCAGGCCACTATCCTAATCGTACATCCAAAATTTCCGGCACATCGGCCGCATAAGGCCGGAGAATACTACATTTTAAAATTGTTCGAGCCCAAGTCTTGCATTATGCCCATGAAAAGTATGATATTTTCCCAAATGCAACTTTTTGCAAATTTTCTTTTTGATTCCCGTGCAGGCCACTATTCTAAGCGTACATACAAAATTTCCGGCACATCGGCGGCATAGGGCCGGAGAAAACTACATTTTAAAATTGTTCGACCCCAAGTCTTGCATTATGCCCATGAAAAGTATGATATTTTCCCGAATACAACTTTTTGCAAATTTTCTTTTTGATTCCCGTGCAGGCCACTATCCTAAGCGTACATACAAAATTTCCGACACATCGGCCGCAAAAGGCCGGAGAAAACTACATTTTAAAATTGTTCGAGCCCAAGTCTTGCATTATGCCCATGAAAAGTATGATATTTTCCCAAATGCAACTTTTTGCAAATTTTCTTTTTGATTCCCGTGCAGGCCACTATCCTAATCGTACATCCAAAATTTCCGGCACATCGGCCGCATAAGGCCGGAGAATACTACATTTTAAAATTGTTCGAGCCCAAGTCTTGCATTATGCCCATGAAAAGTATGATATTTTCCCTAATGCAACTTTTTGCAAATTTTCTTTTTGATTCCCGTGCAGGCCACTATTCAAAGAGTACATAAAAAATTTCCGGCACATCGGCGGCATAGGGCCGGAGAAAACTACATTTTAAAATTGTTCGACCCCAAGTCTTGCATTATGCCCATGAAAAGTATGATATTTTCCCAAATACAACTTTTTGCAAATTTTCTTTTTGATTCCCGTGCAGGCCACTATCCTTAGCGTACATACAAAATTTTCGGCACATCGGCCGCATAAGGCCAGAGAAAACTACATTTTAAAATTGTTCGAGCCCAAGTCTTGCATTATGCCCATGAAAAGTATGATATTTTCCCAAATGCAACTTTTTGCAAATTTTCTTTTTGATTCCCGTGCAGGCCACTATCCTAAGCGTACATACAAAATTTCCGACACATCGGCCGCAAAAGGCCGGAGAAAACTACATTTTAAAATTGTTCGAGCCCAAGTCTTGCATTATGCCCATGAAAAGTATGATATTTTCCCAAATGCAACTTTTTGCAAATTTTCTTTTTGATTCCCGTGCAGGCCACTATCCTAATCGTACATCCAAAATTTCCGGCACATCGGCCGCATAAGGCCGGAGAATACTACATTTTAAAATTGTTCGAGCCCAAGTCTTGCATTATGCCCATGAAAAGTATGATATTTTCCCAAATGCAACTTTTTGCAAATTTTCTTTTTGATTCCCGTGCAGGCCACTATCCGAAGCGTACATACAAAATTTCCGACACATCGGCCGCAAAAGGCCGGAGAAAACTACAATTTAAAATTGTTCGAGCCCAAGTCTTGCATTATGCCCATGAAAAGTATGATATTTTCCCAAATGCAACTTTTTGCAAATTTTCTTTTTGATTCCCGTGCAGGCCACTATTCTAAGCGTACATACAAAATTTCCGACACATCGGCCGCATAAGGCCGGAGAAAACTACATTTTAAAATTGTTCGAGCCCAAGTCTTGCATTATGCCCATGAAAAGTATGATATTTTCCCAAATGCATCTTTTTGCAAATTTTCTTTTTGATTCCCATGCAGGCCACTATCCTAAGCGTACATACAAAATTTCCGGCACATCGGCCGCATAAGGCCGGAGAAAACTACATTTTAAAATTGTTCGAGCCCAAGTCTATATGCAATTATGCAATTATGCCCATGAAAAGTATGTTATTTTCCCAAATGCAACTTTTTGCAAATTTTCTTTTTGATTCCCTTGCAGGCCACTATTCTAAGCATACATACAAAATTTCCTGCACATCGGCGGCATAGGGCCGGAGAAAACTACATTTTAAAATTGTTCGAGACAAGTCTTGCATTATGCCCATGAAAAGTATGATATTTTCCCAAATGCAACTTTTTGCAAATTTTCTTTTTGATTCCCGTGCAGGCCACTATTCTAAGCGTACATACAAAATTTCCGGCACATCGGCGGCATAGGGCCGGAGAAAACTACATTTTAAAATTGTTCGACCCCAAGTCTTGCATTATGCCCATGAAAAGTATGATATTTTCCCAAATACAACTTTTTGCAAATTTTCTTTTTGATTCCCGTGCAGGCCACTATCCTAATCGTACATCCAAAATTTCCGGCACATCGGCGGCATAAGGCCGGAGAAAACTACATTTTAAAATTGTTCGAGCCCAAGTCTTGCATTATGCCCATGAAAAGTATGATATTTTCCCAAATGCAACTTTTTGCAAATTTTCTTTTTGATTCCCGTGCAGGCCACTATCCTAAGCGTACATACAAAATTTCCGACACATCGGCCGCAAAAGGCCGGAGAAAACTACAATTTAAAATTGTTCGAGCCCAAGTCTTGCATTATGCCCATGAAAAGTATGATATTTTCCCAAATGCAACTTTTTGCAAATTTTCTTTTTGATTCCCGTGCAGGCCACTATTCTAAGCGTACATACAAAATTTCCGACACATCAGCCGCATAAGGCCGGAGAAAACTACATTTTAAAATTGTTCGAGCCCAAGTCTTGCATTATGCCCATGAAAAGTATGATATTTTCCCAAATGCAACTTTTTGCAAATATTCTTTTTGATTCCCGTGCAGGCCACTATCCTAATCATACATCCAAAATTTCCGGCACATCGGCCGCATAAGGCCGGAGAAAACTACATTTTAAAATTGTTCGAGCCCAAGTCTTGCATTATGCCCATGAAAAGTATGATATTTTCCCAAATGCAATTTTTTGCAAATTTTCTTTTTGATTCCCGTGCAGGCCACTATCCGAAGCGTACATACAAAATTTCCGACACATCGGCCGCAAAAGGCCGGAGAAAACTACAATTTAAAATTGTTCGAGCCCAAGTCTTGCATTATGCCCATGAAAAGTATGATATTTTCCCAAATGCAACTTTTTGCAAATTTTCTTTTTGATTCCCGTGCAGGCCACTATTCTAAGCGTACATACAAAATTTCCGACACATCAGCCGCATAAGGCCGGAGAAAACTACATTTTAAAATTGTTCGAGCCCAAGTCTTGCATTATGCCCATGAAAAGTATGATATTTTCCCAAATGCAACTTTTTGCAAATTTTCTTTTCGAGCCCAAGTCTTGCATTATGCCCATGAAAAGTATGATATTTTCCCAAATGCAACTTTTTGCCAATTTTCTTTTTGATTCCCGTGCAGGCCACTATCCTAAGCGTACATATAAAATTTCCGACACATCGGCCGCAAAAGGCCGGAGAAAACTACAATTTAAAATTGTTCGAGCCCAAGTCTTGCATTATGCCCATGAAAAGTATGATATTTTCCCAAATGCAACTTTTTGCAAATTTTCTTTTTGATTCCCGTGCAGGCCACTATTCTAAGCATACATACAAAATTTCCTGCACATCGGCGGCATAGGGCCGGAGAAAACTACATTTTAAAATTGTTCGAGCCCAAGTCTTGCATTATGCCCATGAAAAGTATGATATTTTCCCAAATGCAACTTTTTGCAAATTTTCTTTTTGATTCCCGTGCAGGCCACTATTCTAAGCGTACATACAAAATTTCCGACACATCAGCCGCATAAGGCCGGAGAAAACTACATTTTAAAATTGTTCGAGCCCAAGTCTTGCATTATGGCCATGAAAAGTATGATATTTTCCCAAATGCAACTTTTTGCAAATATTCTTTTTGATTCCCGTGCAGGCCACTATCCTTATCGTACATCCAAAATTTCCGGTACATCGGCCGCATAAGGCCGGAGAAAACTACAATTTAAAACTGTTCGAGCCCAAGTCTTGCATTATGCCCATGAAAAGTATGATATTTTCCCAAATGCAACTTTTTGCCAATTTTCTTTTTGATTCCCGTGCAGGCCACTATCCTAAGCGTACATATAAAATTTCCGACACATCGGCCGCAAAAGGCCGGAGAAAACTACAATTTAAAATTGTTCGAGCCCAAGTCTTGCATTATGCCCATGAAAAGTATGATATTTTCCCAAATGCAACTTTTTGCAAATTTTCTTTTTGATTCCCGTGCAGGCCACTATTCTAAGCATACATACAAAATTTCCTGCACATCGGCGGCATAGGGCCGGAGAAAACTACATTTTAAAATTGTTCGAGCCCAAGTCTTGCATTATGGCCATGAAAAGTATGATATTTTCCCAAATGCAACTTTTTGCAAATATTCTTTTTGATTCCCGTGCAGGCCACTATCCTTATCGTACATCCAAAATTTCCGGTACATCGGCCGCATAAGGCCGGAGAAAACTACAATTTAAAACTGTTCGAGCCCAAGTCTTGCATTATGCCCATGAAAAGTATGATATTTTCCCAAATGCAACTTTTTGCCAATTTTCTTTTTGATTCCCGTGCAGGCCACTATCCTAAGCGTACATATAAAATTTCCGACACATCGGCCGCAAAAGGCCGGAGAAAACTACAATTTAAAATTGTTCGAGCCCAAGTCTTGCATTATGCCCATGAAAAGTATGATATTTTCCCAAATGCAACTTTTTGCAAATATTCTTTTTGATTCCCGTGCAGGCCACTATCCTTATCGTACATCCAAAATTTCCGGTACATCGGCCGCATAAGGCCGGAGAAAACTACAATTTAAAACTGTTCGAGCCCAAGTCTTGCATTATGCCCATGAAAAGTATGATATTTTCCCAAATGCAACTTTTTGCCAATTTTCTTTTTGATTCCCGTGCAGGCCACTATCCTAAGCGTACATATAAAATTTCCGACACATCGGCCGCAAAAGGCCGGAGAAAACTACAATTTAAAATTGTTCGAGCCCAAGTCTTGCATTATGCCCATGAAAAGTATGATATTTTCCCAAATGCAACTTTTTGCAAATTTTCTTTTTGATTCGCGTGCAGGCCACTATTCTAAGCATACATACAAAATTTCCTGCACATCGGCGGCATAGGGCCGGAGAAAACTACATTTTAAAATTGTTCGAGCCCAAGTCTTGCATTATGGCCATGAAAAGTATGATATTTTCCCAAATGCAACTTTTTGCAAATTTTCTTTTTGATTCCCGTGCAGGCCACTATTCTAAGCGTACATACAAAATTTCCGACACATCAGCCGCATAAGGCCGGAGAAAACTACATTTTAAAATTGTTCGAGCCCAAGTCTTGCATTATGCCCATGAAAAGTATGATATTTTCCCAAATGCAACTTTTTGCAAATATTCTTTTTGATTCCCGTGCAGGCCACTATCCTAATCATACATCCAAAATTTCCGGCACATCGGCCGCATAAGGCCGGAGAAAACTACATTTTAAAATTGTTCGAGCCCAAGTCTTGCATTATGCCCATGAAAAGTATGATATTTTCCCAAATGCAACTTTTTGCAAATTTTCTTTTTGATTCCCGTGCAGGCCACTATCCGAAGCGTACATACAAAATTTCCGACACATCGGCCGCAAAAGGCCGGAGAAAACTACAATTTAAAATTGTTCGAGCCCAAGTCTTGCATTATGCCCATGAAAAGTATGATATTTTCCCAAATGCAACTTTTTGCAAATTTTCTTTTTGATTCCCGTGCAGGCCACTATTCTAAGCGTACATACAAAATTTCCGACACATCAGCCGCATAAGGCCGGAGAAAACTACATTTTAAAATTGTTCGAGCCCAAGTCTTGCATTATGCCCATGAAAAGTATGATATTTTCCCAAATGCAACTTTTTGCAAATTTTCTTTTCGAGCCCAAGTCTTGCATTATGCCCATGAAAAGTATGATATTTTCCCAAATGCAACTTTTTGCCAATTTTCTTTTTGATTCCCGTGCAGGCCACTATCCTAAGCGTACATATAAAATTTCCGACACATCGGCCGCAAAAGGCCGGAGAAAACTACAATTTAAAATTGTTCGAGCCCAAGTCTTGCATTATGCCCATGAAAAGTATGATATTTTCCCAAATGCAACTTTTTGCAAATTTTCTTTTTGATTCCCGTGCAGGCCACTATTCTAAGCATACATACAAAATTTCCTGCACATCGGCGGCATAGGGCCGGAGAAAACTACATTTTAAAATTGTTCGAGCCCAAGTCTTGCATTATGCCAATGAAAAGTATGATATTTTCCCAAATGCAACTTTTTGCAAATTTTCTTTTTGATTCCGGTGCAGGCCACTATCCTAAGCGTACATACAAAATTTCCGACACATCGGCCGCAAAAGGCCGGAGAAAACTACAATTTAAAATTGTTCGAGCCCAAGTCTTGCATTATGCCCATGAAAAGTATGATATTTTCCCAAATGCAACTTTTTGCAAATTTTCTTTTTGATTCCCGTGCAGGCCACTATTCTAAGCGTACATACAAAATTTCCGACACATCAGCCGCATAAGGCCGGAGAAAACTACATTTTAAAATTGTTCGAGCCCAAGTCTTGCATTATGGCCATGAAAAGTATGATATTTTCCCAAATGCAACTTTTTGCAAATATTCTTTTTGATTCCCGTGCAGGCCACTATCCTTATCGTACATCCAAAATTTCCGGTACATCGGCCGCATAAGGCCGGAGAAAACTACAATTTAAAACTGTTCGAGCCCAAGTCTTGCATTATGCCCATGAAAAGTATGATATTTTCCCAAATGCAACTTTTTGCCAATTTTCTTTTTGATTCCCGTGCAGGCCACTATCCTAAGCGTACATATAAAATTTCCGACACATCGGCCGCAAAAGGCCGGAGAAAACTACAATTTAAAATTGTTCGAGCCCAAGTCTTGCATTATGCCCATGAAAAGTATGATATTTTCCCAAATGCAACTTTTTGCAAATTTTCTTTTTGATTCCCGTGCAGGCCACTATTCTAAGCATACATACAAAATTTCCTGCACATCGGCGGCATAGGGCCGGAGAAAACTACATTTTAAAATTGTTCGAGCCCAAGTCTTGCATTATGGCCATGAAAAGTATGATATTTTCCCAAATGCAACTTTTTGCAAATATTCTTTTTGATTCCCGTGCAGGCCACTATCCTTATCGTACATCCAAAATTTCCGGTACATCGGCCGCATAAGGCCGGAGAAAACTACAATTTAAAACTGTTCGAGCCCAAGTCTTGCATTATGCCCATGAAAAGTATGATATTTTCCCAAATGCAACTTTTTGCCAATTTTCTTTTTGATTCCCGTGCAGGCCACTATCCTAAGCGTACATATAAAATTTCCGACACATCGGCCGCAAAAGGCCGGAGAAAACTACAATTTAAAATTGTTCGAGCCCAAGTCTTGCATTATGCCCATGAAAAGTATGATATTTTCCCAAATGCAACTTTTTGCAAATTTTCTTTTTGATTCCCGTGCAGGCCACTATTCTAAGCATACATACAAAATTTCCTGCACATCGGCGGCATAGGGCCGGAGAAAACTACATTTTAAAATTGTTCGAGCCCAAGTCTTGCATTATGCCAATGAAAAGTATGATATTTTCCCAAATGCAACTTTTTGCAAATTTTCTTTTTGATTCCGGTGCAGGCCACTATCCTAAGCGTACATACAAAATTTCCGACACATCGGCCGCAAAAGGCCGGAGAAAACTACAATTTAAAATTGTTCGAGCCCAAGTCTTGCATTATGCCCATGAAAAGTATGATATTTTCCCAAATGCAACTTTTTGCAAATTTTCTTTTTGATTCCCGTGCAGGCCACTATTCTAAGCGTACATACAAAATTTCCGACACATCAGCCGCATAAGGCCGGAGAAAACTACATTTTAAAATTGTTCGAGCCCAAGTCTTGCATTATGGCCATGAAAAGTATGATATTTTCCCAAATGCAACTTTTTGCAAATATTCTTTTTGATTCCCGTGCAGGCCACTATCCTTATCGTACATCCAAAATTTCCGGTACATCGGCCGCATAAGGCCGGAGAAAACTACAATTTAAAACTGTTCGAGCCCAAGTCTTGCATTATGCCCATGAAAAGTATGATATTTTCCCAAATGCAACTTTTTGCAAATTTTCTTTTTGATTCCCGTGCAGGCCACTATTCTAAGCATACATACAAAATTTCCTGCACATCGGCGGCATAGGGCCGGAGAAAACTACATTTTAAAATTGTTCGAGCCCAAGTCTTGCATTATGGCCATGAAAAGTATGATTTTTTCCCAAATGCAACTTTTTGCAAATATTCTTTTTGATTCCCGTGCAGGCCACTATCCTTATCGTACATCCAAAATTTCCGGTACATCGGCCGCATAAGGCCGGAGAAAACTACAATTTAAAACTGTTCGAGCCCAAGTCTTGCATTATGCCCATGAAAAGTATGATATTTTCCCAAATGCAACTTTTTGCCAATTTTCTTTTTGATTCCCGTGCAGGCCACTATCCTAAGCGTACATATAAAATTTCCGACACATCGGCCGCAAAAGGCCGGAGAAAACTACAATTTAAAATTGTTCGAGCCCAAGTCTTGCATTATGCCCATGAAAAGTATGATATTTTCCCAAATGCAACTTTTTGCAAATTTTCTTTTTGATTCCCGTGCAGGCCACTATTCTAAGCATACATACAAAATTTCCTGCACATCGGCGGCATAGGGCCGGAGAAAACTACATTTTAAAATTGTTCGAGCCCAAGTCTTGCATTATGCCAATGAAAAGTATGATATTTTCCCAAATGCAACTTTTTGCAAATTTTCTTTTTGATTCCGGTGCAGGCCACTATCCTAAGCGTACATACAAAATTTCCGACACATCGGCCGCAAAAGGCCGGAGAAAACTACAATTTAAAATTGTTCGAGCCCAAGTCTTGCATTATGCCCATGAAAAGTATGATATTTTCCCAAATGCAACTTTTTGCAAATTTTCTTTTTGATTCCCGTGCAGGCCACTATTCTAAGCGTACATACAAAATTTCCGACACATCAGCCGCATAAGGCCGGAGAAAACTACATTTTAAAATTGTTCGAGCCCAAGTCTTGCATTATGGCCATGAAAAGTATGATATTTTCCCAAATGCAACTTTTTGCAAATATTCTTTTTGATTCCCGTGCAGGCCACTATCCTAATCATACATCCAAAATTTCCGGCACATCGGCCGCATAAGGCCGGAGAAAACTACATTTTAAAATTGTTCGAGCCCAAGTCTTGCATTATGCCCATGAAAAGTATTATATTTTCCCTAATGCAACTTTTTGCAAATTTTCTTTTTGATTCCCGTGCAGGCCACTATTCAAAGAGTACATAAAAAATTTCCGGCACATCGGCGGCATAGGGCCGGAGAAAACTACATTTTAAAATTGTTCGACCCCAAGTCTTGCATTATGCCCATGAAAAGTATGATATTTTCCCAAATACAACTTTTTGCAAATTTTCTTTTTGATTCCCGTGCAGGCCACTATCCTTAGCGTACATACAAAATTTTCGGCACATCGGCCGCATAAGGCCAGAGAAAACTACATTTTAAAATTGTTCGAGCCCAAGTCTTGCATTATGCCCATGAAAAGTATGATATTTTCCCAAATGCAACTTTTTGCAAATTTTCTTTTTGATTCCCGTGCAGGCCACTAATCAAAGAGTACATAAAAAATTTCCAGCACATCGGCGGCATAGGGCCGGAGAAAACTACATTTTGAAATTGTTCGACCCCAAGTCTTGCATTATGCCCATGAAAAGTATGATATTTTCCCAAATACAACTTTTTGCAAATTTTATTTTTGATTCCCGTGCAGGCCACTATCCTAAGCGTACATACAAAATTTTCGGCACATCGGCCGCATAAGGCCGGAGAAAACTACATTTTAAAATTGTTCGAGCCCAAGTCTATATGCAATTATGCCCATGAAAAGTATGATATTTTCCCAAATGCAACTTTTTGCAAATTTTCTTTTTGATTCCCGTGCAGGCCACTATCCGAAGCGTACATACAAAATTTCCGACACATCGGCCGCAAAAGGCCGGAGAAAACTACAATTTAAAATTGTTCGAGCCCAAGTCTTGCATTATGCCCATGAAAAGTATGCTATTTTCCCAAATGCAACTTTTTGCAAATTTTCTTTTTGATTCCCGTGCAGGCCACTATTCTAAGCGTACATACAAAATTTCCGACACATCGGCCGCATAAGGCCGGAGAAAACTACATTTTAAAATTGTTCGAGCCCAAGTCTTGCATTATGCCCATGAAAAGTATGATATTTTCCCAAATGCAACTTTTTGCAAATTTTCTTTTTGATTCCCATGCAGGCCACTATCCTAAGCGTACATACAAAATTTCCGGCACATCGGCCGCATAAGGCCGGAGAAAACTACATTTTAAAATTGTTCGAGCCCAAGTCTTGCATTATGCCCATGAAAAGTATGATATTTTCCCAAATGCAACTTTTTGCAAATTTTCTTTTTGATTCCCGTGCAGGCCACTATCCTTATCGTACATCCAAAATTTCCGGTACATCGGCCGCATAAGGCCGGAGAAAACTACAATTTAAAACTGTTCGAGCCCAAGTCTTGCATTATGCCCATGAAAAGTATGATATTTTCCCAAATGCAACTTTTTGCCAATTTTCTTTTTGATTCCCGTGCAGGCCACTATCCTAAGCGTACATATAAAATTTCCGACACATCGGCCGCAAAAGGCCGGAGAAAACTACAATTTAAAATTGTTCGAGCCCAAGTCTTGCATTATGCCCATGAAAAGTATGATATTTTCCCAAATGCAACTTTTTGCAAATTTTCTTTTTGATTCCCGTGCAGGCCACTATTCTAAGCATACATACAAAATTTCCTGCACATCGGCGGCATAGGGCCGGAGAAAACTACATTTTAAAATTGTTCGAGCCCAAGTCTTGCATTATGCCAATGAAAAGTATGATATTTTCCCAAATGCAACTTTTTGCAAATTTTCTTTTTGATTCCGGTGCAGGCCACTATCCTAAGCGTACATACAAAATTTCCGACACATCGGCCGCAAAAGGCCGGAGAAAACTACAATTTAAAATTGTTCGAGCCCAAGTCTTGCATTATGCCCATGAAAAGTATGATATTTTCCCAAATGCAACTTTTTGCAAATTTTCTTTTTGATTCCCGTGCAGGCCACTATTCTAAGCGTACATACAAAATTTCCGACACATCAGCCGCATAAGGCCGGAGAAAACTACATTTTAAAATTGTTCGAGCCCAAGTCTTGCATTATGGCCATGAAAAGTATGATATTTTCCCAAATGCAACTTTTTGCAAATATTCTTTTTGATTCCCGTGCAGGCCACTATCCTTAGCGTACATACAAAATTTTCGGCACATCGGCCGCATAAGGCCAGAGAAAACTACATTTTAAAATTGTTCGAGCCCAAGTCTTGCATTATGCCCATGAAAAGTATGATATTTTCCCAAATGCAACTTTTTGCAAATTTTCTTTTTGATTCCCGTGCAGGCCACTAATCAAAGAGTACATAAAAAATTTCCGGCACATCGGCGGCATAGGGCCGGAGAAAACTACATTTTGAAATTGTTCGACCCCAAGTCTTGCATTATGCCCATGAAAAGTATGATATTTTCCCAAATGCAACTTTTTGCAAATTTTCTTTTTGATTCCCGTGCAGGCCACTATCCTAAGCGTACATACAAAATTTCCGACACATCGGCCGCAAAAGGCCGGAGAAAACTACATTTTAAAATTGTTCGAGCCCAAGTCTTGCATTATGCCCATGAAAAGTATGATATTTTCCCAAATGCAACTTTTTGCAAATTTTCTTTTTGATTCCCGTGCAGGCCACTATTCTAAGCATACATACAAAATTTCCTGCACATCGGCGGCATAGGGCCGGAGAAAACTACATTTTAAAATTGTTCGAGCCCAAGTCTTGCATTATGCCAATGAAAAGTATGATATTTTCCCAAATGCAACTTTTTGCAAATTTTCTTTTTGATTCCGGTGCAGGCCACTATCCTAAGCGTACATACAAAATTTCCGACACATCGGCCGCAAAAGGCCGGAGAAAACTACAATTTAAAATTGTTCGAGCCCAAGTCTTGCATTATGCCCATGAAAAGTATGATATTTTCCCAAATGCAACTTTTTGCAAATTTTCTTTTTGATTCCCGTGCAGGCCACTATTCTAAGCGTACATACAAAATTTCCGACACATCCGCCGCATAAGGCCGGAGAAAACTACATTTTAAAATTGTTCGAGCCCAAGTCTTGCATTATGCCCATGAAAAGTATGATATTTTCCCAAATGCAACTTTTTGAAAATTTTCTTTTTGATTCCCGTGCAGGCCACTATCCTAATCGTACATCCAAAATTTCCGGCACATCGGCGGCATAAGGCCGGAGAAAACTACATTTTAAAATTGTTCGAGCCCAAGTCTTGCATTATGCCCATGAAAAGTATGATATTTTCCCAAATGCAACTTTTTGCAAATTTTCTTTTTGATTCCCGTGCAGGCCACTATCCGAAGCGTACATACAAAATTTCCGACACATCGGCCGCAAAAGGCCGGAGAAAACTACAATTTAAAATTGTTCGAGCCCAAGTCTTGCATTATGCCCATGAAAAGTATGATATTTTCCCAAATGCAACTTTTTGCAAATTTTCTTTTTGATTCCCGTGCAGGCCACTATTCTAAGCGTACATACAAAATTTCCGACACATCAGCCGCATAAGGCCGGAGAAAACTACATTTTAAAATTGTTCGAGCCCAAGTCTTGCATTATGCCCATGAAAAGTATGATATTTTCCCAAATGCAACTTTTTGCAAATTTTCTTTTTGATTCCCGTGCAGGCCACTATCCTAATCGTACATCCAAAATTTCCGGCACATCGGCGGCATAAGGCCGGAGAAAACTACATTTTAAAATTGTTCGAGCCCAAGTCTATATGCAATTATGCAATTATGCCCATGAAAAGTATGATATTTTCCCAAATGCAACTTTTTGCAAATTTTCTTTTTGATTCCCGTGCAGGCCACTATCCTAAGCGTACATACAAAATTTCCGACACATCGGCCGCAAAAGGCCGGAGAAAACTACATTTTAAAATTGTTCGAGCCCAAGTCTTGCATTATGCCCATGAAAAGTATGATATTTTCCCAAATGCAACTTTTTGCAAATTTTCTTTTTGATTCCCGTGCAGGCCACTATTCTAAGCATACATACAAAATTTCCGGTACATCGGCCGCATAAGGCCGGAGAAAACTACAATTTAAAATTGTTCGAGCCCAAGTCTTGCATTATGCCCATGAAAAGTATGATATTTTCCCAAATGCAACTTTTTGAAAATTTTCTTTTTGATTCCCGTGCAGGCCACTATCCTAATCGTACATCCAAAATTTCCGGCACATCGGCGGCATAAGGCCGGAGAAAACTACATTTTAAAATTGTTCGAGCCCAAGTCTTGCATTATGCCCATGAAAAGTATGATATTTTCCCAAATGCAACTTTTTGCAAATTTTCTTTTTGATTCCCGTGCAGGCCACTATCCTAAGCGTACATACAAAATTTCCGACACATCGGCCGCAAAAGGCCGGAGAAAACTACAATTTAAAATTGTTCGAGCCCAAGTCTTGCATTATGCCCATGAAAAGTATGATATTTTCCCAAATGCAACTTTTTGCAAATTTTCTTTTTGATTCCCGTGCAGGCCACTATTCTAAGCGTACATACAAAATTTCCGACACATCAGCCGCATAAGGCCGGAGAAAACTACATTTTAAAATTGTTCGAGCCCAAGTCTTGCATTATGGCCATGAAAAGTATGATATTTTCCCAAATGCAACTTTTTGCAAATATTCTTTTTGATTCCCGTGCAGGCCACTATCCTAATCATACATCCAAAATTTCCGGCACATCGGCCGCATAAGGCCGGAGAAAACTACATTTTAAAATTGTTCGAGCCCAAGTCTTGCATTATGCCCATGAAAAGTATGATATTTTCCCAAATGCAACTTTTTGCAAATTTTCTTTTTGATTCCCGTGCAGGCCACTATCCGAAGCGTACATACAAAATTTCCGACACATCGGCCGCAAAAGGCCGGAGAAAACTACAATTTAAAATTGTTCGAGCCCAAGTCTTGCATTATGCCCATGAAAAGTATGATATTTTCCCAAATGCAACTTTTTGCAAATTTTCTTTTTGATTCCCGTGCAGGCCACTATTCTAAGCGTACATACAAAATTTCCGACACATCAGCCGCATAAGGCCGGAGAAAACTACATTTTAAAATTGTTCGAGCCCAAGTCTTGCATTATGCCCATGAAAAGTATGATATTTTCCCAAATGCAACTTTTTGCAAATTTTCTTTTTGATTCCCGTGCAGGCCACTATCCTAATCGTACATCCAAAATTTCCGGCACATCGGCGGCATAAGGCCGGAGAAAACTACATTTTAAAATTGTTCGAGCCCAAGTCTATATGCAATTATGCAATTATGCCCATGAAAAGTATGATATTTTCCCAAATGCAACTTTTTGCAAATTTTCTTTTTGATTCCCGTGCAGGCCACTATCCTAAGCGTACACACAAAATTTCCGACACATCGGCCGCAAAAGGCCGGAGAAAACTACATTTTAAAATTGTTCGAGCCCAAGTCTTGCATTATGCCCATGAAAAGTATGATATTTTCCCAAATGCAACTTTTTGCAAATTTTCTTTTTGATTCCCGTGCAGGCCACTATTCTAAGCATACATACAAAATTTCCTGCACATCGGCGGCATAGGGCCGGAGAAAACTACATTTTAAAATTGTTCGAGCCCAAGTCTTGCATTATGCCCATGAAAAGTATGATATTTTCCCAAATGCAACTTTTTGCAAATTTTCTTTTTGATTCCCGTGCAGGCCACTATTCTAAGCGTACATACAAAATTTCCGACACATCGGCCGCATAAGGCCGGAGAAAACTACATTTTAAAATTGTTCGAGCCCAAGTCTTGCATTATGCCCATGAAAAGTATGATATTTTCCCAAATGCAACTTTTTGCAAATTTTCTTTTTGATTCCCGTGCAGGCCACTATCCGAAGCGTACATACAAAATTTCCGACACATCGGCCGCAAAAGGCCGGAGAAAACTACAATTTAAAATTGTTCGAGCCCAAGTCTTGCATTATGCCCATGAAAAGTATGATATTTTCCCAAATGCAACTTTTTGCAAATTTTCTTTTTGATTCCCGTGCAGGCCACTATTCTAAGCGTACATACAAAATTTCCGACACATCAGCCGCATAAGGCCGGAGAAAACTACATTTTAAAATTGTTCGAGCCCAAGTCTTGCATTATGCCCATGAAAAGTATGATATTTTCCCAAATGCAACTTTTTGCAAATTTTCTTTTTGATTCCCGTGCAGGCCACTATCCTAATCGTACATCCAAAATTTCCGGCACATCGGCGGCATAAGGCCGGAGAAAACTACATTTTAAAATTGTTCGAGCCCAAGTCTATATGCAATTATGCAATTATGCCCATGAAAAGTATGATATTTTCCCAAATGCAACTTTTTGCAAATTTTCTTTTTGATTCCCGTGCAGGCCACTATCCTAAGCGTACATACAAAATTTCCGACACATCGGCCGCAAAAGGCCGGAGAAAACTACATTTTAAAATTGTTCGAGCCCAAGTCTTGCATTATGCCCATGAAAAGTATGATATTTTCCCAAATGCAACTTTTTGCAAATTTTCTTTTTGATTCCCGTGCAGGCCACTATTCTAAGCATACATACAAAATTTCCTGCACATCGGCGGCATAGGGCCGGAGAAAACTACATTTTAAAATTGTTCGAGCCCAAGTCTTGCATTATGCCCATGAAAAGTATGATATTTTCCCAAATGCAACTTTTTGCAAATTTTCTTTTTGATTCCCGTGCAGGCCACTATTCTAAGCGTACATACAAAATTTCCGACACATCGGCCGCATAAGGCCGGAGAAAACTACATTTTAAAATTGTTCGAGCCCAAGTCTTGCATTATGCCCATGAAAAGTATGATATTTTCCCAAATGCAACTTTTTGAAAATTTTCTTTTTGATTCCCGTGCAGGCCACTATCCTAATCGTACATCCAAAATTTCCGGCACATCGGCGGCATAAGGCCGGAGAAAACTACATTTTAAAATTGTTCGAGCCCAAGTCTTGCATTATGCCCATGAAAAGTATGATATTTTCCCAAATGCAACTTTTTGCAAATTTTCTTTTTGATTCCCGTGCAGGCCACTATCCTAATCGTACATCCAAAATTTCCGACACATCGGCCGCAAAAGGCCGGAGAAAACTACATTTTAAAATTGTTCGAGCCCAAGTCTTGCATTATGCCCATGAAAAGTATGATATTTTCCCAAATGCAACTTTTTGCAAATTTTCTTTTTGATTCCCGTGCAGGCCACTATCCTTATCGTACATCCAAAATTTCCGGTACATCGGCCGCATAAGGCCGGAGAAAACTACAATTTAAAATTGTTCGAGCCCAAGTCTTGCATTATGCCCATGAAAAGTATGATATTTTCCCAAATGCAACTTTTTGAAAATTTTCTTTTTGATTCCCGTGCAGGCCACTATCCTAATCGTACATCCAAAATTTCCGGCACATCGGCGGCATAAGGCCGGAGAAAACTACATTTTAAAATTGTTCGAGCCCAAGTCTTGCATTATGCCCATGAAAAGTATGATATTTTCCCAAATGCAACTTTTTGCAAATTTTCTTTTTGATTCCCGTGCAGGCCACTATCCTAAGCGTACATACAAAATTTCCGACACATCGGCCGCAAAAGGCCGGAGAAAACTACAATTTAAAATTGTTCGAGCCCAAGTCTTGCATTATGCCCATGAAAAGTATGATATTTTCCCAAATGCAACTTTTTGCAAATTTTCTTTTTGATTCCCGTGCAGGCCACTATTCTAAGCGTACATACAAAATTTCCGACACATCAGCCGCATAAGGCCGGAGAAAACTACATTTTAAAATTGTTCGAGCCCAAGTCTTGCATTATGGCCATGAAAAGTATGATATTTTCCCAAATGCAACTTTTTGCAAATATTCTTTTTGATTCCCGTGCAGGCCACTATCCTAATCATACATCCAAAATTTCCGGCACATCGGCCGCATAAGGCCGGAGAAAACTACATTTTAAAATTGTTCGAGCCCAAGTCTTGCATTATGCCCATGAAAAGTATGATATTTTCCCAAATGCAACTTTTTGCAAATTTTCTTTTTGATTCCCGTGCAGGCCACTATCCGAAGCGTACATACAAAATTTCCGACACATCGGCCGCAAAAGGCCGGAGAAAACTACAATTTAAAATTGTTCGAGCCCAAGTCTTGCATTATGCCCATGAAAAGTATGATATTTTCCCAAATGCAACTTTTTGCAAATTTTCTTTTTGATTCCCGTGCAGGCCACTATTCTATGCGTACATACAAAATTTCCGACACATCAGCCGCATAAGGCCGGAGAAAACTACATTTTAAAATTGTTCGAGCCCAAGTCTTGCATTATGCCCATGAAAAGTATGATATTTTCCCAAATGCAACTTTTTGCAAATTTACTTTTTGATTCCCGTGCAGGCCACTATCCTAATCGTACATCCAAAATTTCCGGCACATCGGCGGCATAAGGCCGGAGAAAACTACATTTTAAAATTGTTCGAGCCCAAGTCTATATGCAATTATGCAATTATGCCCATGAAAAGTATGATATTTTCCCAAATGCAACTTTTTGCAAATTTTCTTTTTGATTCCCGTGCAGGCCACTATCCTAAGCGTACATACAAAATTTCCGACACATCGGCCGCAAAAGGCCGGAGAAAACTACATTTTAAAATTGTTCGAGCCCAAGTCTTGCATTATGCCCATGAAAAGTATGATATTTTCCCAAATGCAACTTTTTGCAAATTTTCTTTTTGATTCCCGTGCAGGCCACTATTCTAAGCATACATACAAAATTTCCTGCACATCGGCGGCATAGGGCCGGAGAAAACTACATTTTAAAATTGTTCGAGCCCAAGTCTTGCATTATGCCCATGAAAAGTATGATATTTTCCCAAATGCAACTTTTTGCAAATTTTCTTTTTGATTCCCGTGCAGGCCACTATTCTAAGCGTACATACAAAATTTCCGACACATCGGCCGCATAAGGCCGGAGAAAACTACATTTTAAAATTGTTCGAGCCCAAGTCTTGCATTATGCCCATGAAAAGTATGATATTTTCCCAAATGCAACTTTTTGAAAATTTTCTTTTTGATTCCCGTGCAGGCCACTATCCTAATCGTACATCCAAAATTTCCGGCACATCGGCGGCATAAGGCCGGAGAAAACTACATTTTAAAATTGTTCGAGCCCAAGTCTTGCATTATGCCCATGAAAAGTATGATATTTTCCCAAATGCAACTTTTTGCAAATTTTCTTTTTGATTCCCGTGCAGGCCACTATCCTAATCGTACATCCAAAATTTCCGACACATCGGCCGCAAAAGGCCGGAGAAAACTACATTTTAAAATTGTTCGAGCCCAAGTCTTGCATTATGCCCATGAAAAGTATGATATTTTCCCAAATGCAACTTTTTGCAAATTTTCTTTTTGATTCCCGTGCAGGCCACTATCCTTATCGTACATCCAAAATTTCCGGTACATCGGCCGCATAAGGCCGGAGAAAACTACAATTTAAAATTGTTCGAGCCCAAGTCTTGCATTATGCCCATGAAAAGTATGATATTTTCCCAAATGCAACTTTTTGCAAATTTTCTTTTTGATTCCCGTGCAGGCCACTATCCTAATCGTACATCCAAAATTTCCGACACATCGGCCGCATAAGGCCGGAGAAAACTACATTTTAAAATTGTTCGAGCCCAAGTCTTGCATTATGCCCATGAAAAGTATGATATTTTCAC